>CM066972.1:8529897-9729897 GCA_033971965.1 Cucurbita ficifolia
AGGAAACTCAAGGCTGACCAAGGAAGACTTTTTAATCTCAACAATAAATTATCATGATAGAAATATGGTACTTTTTTAGAACGGTCTATAGGTTTCCTTGACGAATTAAATGAGATGATATCATTTCTTTAAATAAGAAAAAGATCCACTTAGTGGTAAATGAAAGACTATATGTTCGAATAGATAATGGGAAAGCGAAGAATTGTTGGAGAGGAAGGAAGATAAGTTTGGGTACGAGTACTTTGTTTACTTTATAATCTTTCAAGTGGTCATTGGTTACTTTATCACCAAATTTCCCCCAAAGGGCATTATATGACATTTAACTTATGAAGCATTCTTGGCATAAATCATAGTGTATGTGCCAGCTCACATGAGAAATTTTATGGTGAGAGAAAGAAAGTGTGTATTTTTACAATTGAATTCTAGGGGACAGTTAGCTCCCTTGTGTGGAAGTCATGGCTTGGTCACCTTGATGAATGCAAACCAACTTGTCATGTGAGCAATACAAGAAAATTATTTGGCAATGTTAGAAAGGGAAAGAGCTCCAATAGATTTGAAAACCTTAAGAGATGATTTTTGCACCATTTTCTATTGAACCTACAACATTATAATTTAATTCGTTTGGTTTAAAGCGGGTTTTCCTTATTTTTCTCTATTAAGTAAAAATATTGGAATAAATGTGTAGTCAATATGTTACTAACTTCAAGCGGTGCTTTTGTTTTGTCTTTATTATGTTTTACGTTTTGGTTTGTCTTCATTGGTAAATTGACTCGGTATACATGTTTATTTTTTATATATTTGTGCATGCTCACTCCTGTATGCTCTCGCCATCGAACTATTCACAACTTAATGTATTAGTTGGATCCTCTTTGACTTTCACTATTATTTTGTGATGCACTCCTTAATAGAATGAGTTCTAACATCAAAACATCATAAATTCTACTATAATCACAGTGAATTGACTCTTGATCAGCAGTAAAATTTATTTCTCTTGCTACTGAGCCGATGATTCAATCAAGATTTAAGAAGCTAGCTGACTATTCCCTAGAATTTAATTGTCCACAAGCTTCTTAAATCATGACCGAATCATCGGCTTAGTAGCAAGAAAAATAAATTTTACTGCTAATCAATAGCCAATTCACTGTGATTAGAGTAGAATTTATGATGCTTTGACGTAAGAATTCATTCTATTAAGGAATGCATCACAAAATAATAGTGAAAGTCAGAGAGGATCCTACTAATACACTAAGTTGTGAATGGTTCGTTGGCGAGAACATACAAGAGTGAGCATGCACAAATATATATAGAATAAACATGTATACCGAGTCAATTTACCAATAAACACAGACCAAAATGTAAAACATAATAAAGACAAAACAAAAGCAGTGCCTGAAGTTAGTAACATGTGGCTACATTTTTATCCAATATTTCTACTTAATAGGAAAAAATAAAGAAAACCTGCTTTAACCCAAAATAATTAAATTATAATGTTGTAGGTTCAACAGTGCAAAAATCATCTCTCGGTTTTCAAATCTTTCTAACATTGTCAAATAATTTCCTTGTATTACTCACATCACAAATTGGTTTGCATTCATCCTTCTGTCTATTAACTCTGTAACAAAGATGGTTTTCAATCTACAAAGCTTGAGTGTCACGTCCTAGTTCTATGCTCCCAAGTTCTTTTGACACTTGTAGCCTAAAAAACGCCATTGTTTTTGGTTCCTTTCAAACATAGTGAATGCAATTTACAGTTATACCATTGTTTTTGGTTCCTCCAGACTATAAAAGAACAAAAATCTACTAATCCAAAGTCAGGTAAAGGTAAAAATATATATAGTAATGTTTTTTTTTTGTACAGGATGCTGTGAAATCTGTTTTGTACAGATTGATTATTTGACTCCTTATAGAGATCTTGCTGACCTGATTATTTATAAAGAAAGAAACCGAAGAACATAATGACCAGGGAAATTAATTTTTTAAGAAATGCGTAGATGAGAATTGAGTTTTTTGAGTTATCTGGTAAGTGTCGAAGAAGAGAGAGAAAATGAAGACTTCAATTTTCTTTGGAAACTTACCCACCCAAATCCTCTTCTTCTTAGGGATGAAGATATGCCTTTCTAAGGCAGGTGTTAAAGGAGGGATTTTAGAGTCCTCTTCTCCATGCCATTGGCATGAGGCCTTTTGGGAAGACTAAAAGCAAAACCACGAGAGTTTTATGCTACAAGTGGACAATATCATACCGTTGTGGAAGTCGTGGTTTCTAATATGGTATCAGAGTCATGCCTTTAATTAACTTAGCCATGTCAATAGAATCCTCAAATATCGAACAAAGAAGTTGTGAGCCTCGAAGGTGTAGTCAAAAGTGACTGAAGTGTTGAACAAATGATGTATTTTATTCAAGGGCTCCAAAGAAAGGAGTCGAACCTCGATTAAGGGGAGGTTGTTCAAGGACTCCATAGGCCTCAGGGGAGGCTCTATGGTGTACTTTGTCTGAGGGGAGGATTGTTGAGGATTATTGAAAGGGAGTAGTCCCACATTGGCTAATTAAGAGGAAGATCATAGTTTTATAAGTAAGGAACACTATCTCCATTGGTATGAGGCCTTTTGGGAAAACCAAAAGCTAACCACGAGAGCTTATGCTCAAAGTGGACAATATCATACCATTGTGGAGGTCTTGGTTCCTAACACACCTGTCAGGAAGGTTTCAACCCCAATCTGCATCAGAATATGCTATAATTTGAGAATCACATTATTTAGGTTTGCATAAACCATGTTTTGAAGTTTCTTTTAGATATCTCAATACTCTTTTGACTGCTGTAATGTGCTGTACTGTTGGAGTAGAACAAGCCTTAAGATAACATATTTTTCTTGATTTAAGTACAGACCATTCTCATATCTATGAACACCGACATAGGTTCTTGATTATTAAACTCATTTGACAAAGCTTTATGTTTGTGTTGGCCAAGAAATTCCAGTATTTAGATATAAAAAACCCGCTTTTAGACGTTGTCTGCATCAGATAATGAGATTTGTTTAGTTTTTTCCATGTTTTCTAAGGCTTCTCCAACTTCTTCAGTGTAATCTGGAACCATTAGCCATAGGGATTAAACTATTCACAGTCGTAGACATAGCTGATGTGTTTGAGCTGAGATCCTAGGAGTGGTAGCTTCAACTGATATAGAGACCTTCCTTAAGTACCTCTTTTAGCATTACTTCCCTTGTTGCCTTGTCCTTGACAAAACAGTCATTTTTTGAGCTAAACGAGCAACAGATAAGATTTTGAGTGATTTGAGGAACGTGAGAAACTTTTGGGTCTATTCCCATTCTACCTACAGTTAAGAGGCCATTATCATGATATTCAGACATATTCAGCAGTGAAGCAGTAGCCCCATTCAGCCAAAAAAAGATAGTGGAGAGTTGACAGAAATGGGCACTAAAAGGTTCGTTCCAGATCGGTTCCAGATCCAAGTGGTAGTATTAGGATTCTTAGCTATTATTCTTGAGAAATGACATGATTTGGCCCCATTCCTTGAAAGTTCTGATTCTTAGCTATTGTTCTCAAGAAATGACATGATTTGGCCCATTCCTTGAAAGTTCTTACTTCTTGTTTTTGTAGACGAAGATGGATTGTTAGAGCTGATGTTCTTTTTCGAATAGCATAATCAAAGTATAGTGTTGAACAGGTCAGCGTAACTATTGAGTTCTATGATGCACTCAATGGAGTTCGTCATTGATCTTGCAAGTATGAAAAAAAATTATGCTAGATGTGTTCAATTGGGTGAAATTTTTGAATTAGATCGTGCTACTTGATGCTAGGACCTTGTTCGTAGATGCTTTTGCTGGGATTGACTCATAGTTAGCTCCCTTAAAGTTCTAGGCTTACATTACTTTCTAGGCTTACATTTGTTTCATGAATCCCAGGTACTCATACATCTTGGTTATTCCCTTCTTTGTCTTTTGCATTATATTTATGAATTGATCCATCCAAATTTGTAGAGAAAGAAGATTTTTGAAAAATTACAAGTACGAGGAAGGAAGAGGGCGCATGGGCTTAGGCGCGCTAGTCCGCGAGTGGGCGAGGGAAACTTGGCGTGTGGCAGCGTGTGTGGGCGTATGAGAGATGTGCGGGCACATGGCTTAACCCATTTCATCCCGTTCGACTTCTGTTTACATATTCTTTAGTCCTTCAATACTAACCTTAAAAATTATTAATGGAAGGATTCATCAGTGGAATTTAGAAGCAATTAAGTAAGCATCGACTTTGAGTTTGAACTTCATTGTGACAGTGCCCGTTACTAAGTTAGATGAGCTGCTGTACAGGTATTTGGTCATGTCTGTTCAGTCAAGTTTGCATGTCTTTAATTTTTAGTTTGTGTAGCCATTGACTACTGGACTGCATAGGAAGATCTACGGTGGACAGACATTTGCCTTTTATTTGGAATTGGACTCGTGGGGCCTTCATGGTGGATTCCTTTATAGAAATGTCGTGCAATTATGAATTAAAAATGCTAATGGGGAGACTTGGAGATTCTTCTCTAGAAGTCTTTATTCTATCTTGTATGTTACTCTTATCTTTGACTCGTTCTATGTAGGGTATGATGCTGATGCTTGTTTTCCACCACTATAAAAAGTTGTTATAGCTGTCACGTGAGTCTCGTTCAAATCTGTTGAGGATATTTTGTATTCCACTCGGTTTGTCCAAGCCTTCCACTAGTAGGTATTATCTTTTTAGGATATTTTGTATTCCACTCGGTTTGTCCAAGCCTTCCACTAGTAGGTATTATCTTTTTTGGGCTTTCTCTTTCGAACTTCCCTTTAAGGTTTTTAAAATGCGTCTGCTACACCCTTATAAACAATATTTCATTCCCTTCTTCAATCGATATGGGATATTACAATCCACCCCCTTTGGGGCTCAACGTCTTTGATGGCACATCCAGTGTCCATCCCATTCGGAGCTCAGCGTTCACATGTCTAGCTCTAATACCATTTGTAACAACACAAGCTCACCGCTAGTAGATATTGTTTTTTTTGAATTTTTCCTTCCAAGCTTCCCCTTAAAATTATTAAAACGCATTTGCTAGGAAGAAATTTCCACTCTTGTAAAGAATGTTTTGTTCCCCTCTCTAACCGATTGAGATCTCACCCTTGACATTTATAGGTCTAACGATAGATTTTAAGAATTTAGAATGTAATCATCCACGCTATTTAAAATAGTGACTGGCTTGCAAACAAGTTTAGGCTAACGGTTTTGTAGAGATGAGAAATTTAAACCTCCAACATTGAGTTTTCTATCTTAGAAATGATCAAAATTTATGATGAGTGTACATCTGTGAGAGTTAAATGATGCAAGCTCAGTATACCTTTTGACAAGGAAACAACAATTGATCAAGAAGTTAGCTGAATGTCACAATAGTTAGAGACAAGTGATGCAACATAACGAAGATCCATGAGTAAAACCTTCTATATACTTTTCCAACCAATACAAGCAGAGAAACTAACATTTGGCCTTGCCTTTCCAGATCTGTATCACATTCAGACCCAAATTAAGCAGGTAGAACTTAGTAGTCACAGCAATAATCAACTTATATTACCCTCCAGCAAGATTCGTGTTCCCATATAAAACTGTATACCAGTAGAAAAGCAGTCCACCACACAATAGAGATAGTAAATCCATGATAAATTAACACTGCATAGTTCGAAGTCACTCTTCAACATTAACCAGTTCATACTCAACCAGTGACAGATTGTTGTCCTCTTTAACCTCGAAGTCGGCTGGTTCGGCGACTTCAATTCGTCCCCATTTATCTACTGCTAACCTCATAGAACCTTTGAACATGTCAATCTTAGCATTCCGCAGGGTCACAGTGTTTCCTGGCTTCATGAGATCAACTGCAAAAATTACAAACATTGGTTCAGAATGACATGAAAACGTCATAAGCTCTGAACCTTTTCATTTTGCTGGGAATGGGTAGGGAGCAATGGTTGAAGATTACTCCACAGCCTCTAGAACTCCACAAGAAGTTGAACACAAACTCAAATTTCCCACTAATGTAAGTTCTTGCTTCCATTTCAATAACCAACAATAACAAAATATCATCATCCCGCTTCAGAATATCTTTTGATGCAAAAGAATTTAGAGAAGTACGTTGCTTGTTTATACACTACCATAAGAACATAACCATTCAAACACAAATTAAACTGAACAAAAGATGCTGGGTGGTACAGCACAGAAGCGTCCCTAAGCTTGAAAAGTTTTTTTTTTTTTTTTTTTTTTTTTTGTTTTGGTTTGGGGCTCCATACCGTAAAGGAGGGTTCTTTTTTTGTAGTCAATAGGAAATTTATCGATTACCAAGGAAAAGTTTCCAGTCCTATCCTAGTTATAAAAAACAAAAGCTACAGAGAAGAATACTCAACTCACCAAGAACAAAGATGAAGTTCATAAACAAAAAAGAAAATCACTCACAGCAAAACATTTCAACAGAAACAAAGAGCTCTCATCCCAATTCTGACAAAAAAATCTAAGCAAAAGGAAATCAATATCCATCCAGTCTATCCAACTATTTTAGTAGCCATACACAAAATCACCTCAGCAAGAACATGGAGACATCCAAAAGATGAGAAAAATTAGGTTCACGAACATTCTACATCATCAGAGAAACATACCTTGGTCATTTCGAGCTGTGAAGACGATAGAACCAGTCTCATCACCAACAAGACATTCAGAGATGCGAGTTAATTGCTGAGGGCGAGCCGTAGGCATGGCGGATCGTCCTCCTTTATTGACAACCTTGACATTTTTTGAGCTCACGACCTTCACGGTGAGAGTGTGGCCGCTCGAACCAGGCTTTAGGTCTTCAACTTTAATAAACACAGGCTTCCTCTTTGCTGGGGCATTCACTGCAGGCGTCGCCATGGAAATCGAAGTAACGGAGCGAAACCCTGTCGCCGATGAAAAGGGAAACGTGAAAATGGAGAATGAAATCGAACCTGAGGATCAAAACCCTAACCCTAAGAATTTAATTTCGGGTTGCACTCGCATTTGGGCTTTTCAGATATTGGGCTTTATAAATATGGGCTCACTTGTATAGTTTGGGCTTTGGGCTTTTCAAGCTTCAAATGGAACATAAAATATAGGAAAATAACTCTAATAATTGAATAATGAATCTAATTTATCATTAAACTATATTTTTTTAGTAAAATAATTTAATTAAGAAAGAGAACTCTCCCAATAAAATAATAAATGTAATTAATTAATATATATAACCCAAATGAATGATTTATGTGTTTATTAAATAATTATTATCGAATATTCTTTATTAATGATGAAACGAAATGAATGGTTTTACATCGAAAGAATTTGAAATTATGACCTCTTGATCGGAATATATGCCTTCAATTTGATCATTTAACTTGTGATTATAAATGATTTTTTTTTTTCATTTTCTTCCGAGAGCCATCTCTTTCTCCCTTCGAATTCCGCTCATTTTTTAGTAGAGTGTCTTTTTATCCATATAGTATAAACGAGAATCTGAGCTTCAATCTTTTAACTTTAATAAGTAGTCAGTAGGGCACATACACTCACTCGATCTAATAATCATACCTTTTAGTCGACATCTGCATGCCTGCTCACCATACTCCATTAGGTGGTGGGCATGCTACCCATAGCACTTCTTCATTTTCCTCTTATGATGTGTTTGCATTTCTTTCTACCGTTTGAACTCCATTCGACGTTTTAAGTCGATATGTGCATTTTCTTATTCGTCCTAAATTTGTAAATTAAATACAATAAATGGTAATTTTTTAAAATTTTATACAGGCTTAGAGGGTCTATCTAGCTATCAAGTCCAAATAGGAGTGCATACTAGAAAATTCCCATGCATCAATTGGACCTACTTTTGGGCCTGTATATGGATCATGGAAATGGGCCCAAATCCCGAACTCGTCATTTTTATGGGCTAAAACCCGACCCGACCCGACCCGACCACGAAGGATTCTCTGTACCACGGTTAAGTGCACAAGAAAATTCTTATTCCTCAAATTCGAATTTAGATAGCTTTCTTTCTTCTGTTAGCTTGCTCGATCAAATTCTCTGTGCTAAGAAGGTACTCTTCGGCTGTTCTTTTCCTTCAAATTCATTACCATGTCCGTGCATGTCGATTTTAGGGATTTCTATGTATACTTCTCTTCGTTAGATGTTCTTTGGTTCGGTTATTTTCTCTGGTGCTGAAGAAGATGATAAGTTCATTACTCCGAGTGAATATTTTGGATTTTCGTAGTAGGTTGCCAGTTTTTTTGATTTCGTAGTCTTTAATTGTTTGCATCGCATGTAAAACGGTGGATTTCAATGAGTACCGATGCAAAAAGGTTATAGTAGTAAGAGTTTCATCAGAAAGCTGAAAGAGGATTTTCTGTTGTGCTAGTTGTTGGATGAAAGTCCCACGTCGGCTAATTGGGAATGATCATAGGTTTATAATCAAAGAATACTATCTCCATTGGTATGAGGCCTTCTGGGAAAGCCCAAAGCAAAGCCATGAGAGCTTATACTCATGGACAATATCATACCATTATGGAGAGTTGTGTTTATCTAACACTAGTTAAACCCCACTAGGTCATATTTGCTGTTTGGTTACTGGTTATAAGCATACATGATCATGCCCAAAGTGTAGCCATAATAACTCACAAGTGTTGTCTGCCTCTTTTTCCTTGTTTGGCAAATCTGTTCTGATATTCATACTTAATTCAGATTTTGCTAGTGATCTTCTTTACATAGTTGTTTACCGAACAAACTCCCCATTATTTTCTAGCTTTGTTTGTGAAGCTGTGTTTCTGGTGGCTAATTTTCCATTATCTTGATAGAATAATTTGCAACCATGCCAAAGAACAAGGGAAAGGGAGGTAAGAATAGGAAGAGAGGTAAGAATGAGGCAGATGATGAGAAGCGTGAGCTTGTGTTTAAGGAAGATGGGCAAGAATATGCTCAAGTGCTCCGAATGCTAGGTAATGGTCGGTGCGAAGCGATGTGTATCGATGGGACTAAACGTCTTTGTCATATTCGGGGAAAAATGCACAAGAAAGTTTGGATTGCAGCTGGGGATATCATACTCGTTGGTCTACGTGACTATCAAGACGACAAAGCTGACGTGATTCTCAAATACATGCCTGATGAAGCTAGGCTTTTGAAAGCTTACGGTGAGCTACCTGAGAATACACGTCTTAATGAGGGTATTGTTGGGGGTATGGACGATGACGATGAAGGTGGTGGTGATGCTTATATTGAGTTTGAGGACGAAGATATTGATAGGATCTAGATGTTAGTCCTCTGTTTCGAATAATATCTTAGTAAAGAATAACTATACTATAGTGGGGTGAAGTTGTATTACCGAATTCCATTTCATAGTAGTCCGAGAATGCAGATGGAATCGGTTATAACCCGTGAAACGTCTGGTCTTTTGTACTATATGATTGCATATGCCCCTTCTGGGTCAATAACTACCTCTATTCTATCATATGCATCTTTAAAGAGAAGCCAGCTCTTTATGACTACCCAATTTCTGAGATGTTCTACTACCATTCTTCTTTTTCTTCTTCTTAAGTGCTATATGTGACCTATGAACAGATATCCATCTTGAGGAAGAAGTACTTCGTTTTGACACTATAAAGAATTGTACTTTTTTCTTCTGTTGTCTTGTGTTGCTTCAATGGTGTTTATCAGTCTGACCTAAGGTCAATGATAAGCATTTTACTTTGGATCGAAACATTGATCTCGAAGGTCGGAAAGTTATAATTGTACAGAGATTTCTGCTATTCATCTAATGCTTCTTTTCACTATTCATCCATCCTATGTTGTTTTAGGTGGTTACTAACTGTTTATAACAGTTCTTATCCTTAGTATACAAGGGGTTGCCTTAACATAAATAGTATCAAAGATGATTGACTAGATGGTTTCAATTTCAATATGCATCTTTACATTTGAATCAAACAATTGGGATACAAATGAAATTGAAAACTAAAGCAAGTGAAAGAACAACTAAAAAGGAGAAGAAAGTTCAGCTTGGCATTTCAACAAACAGGTTGCCGACAATAACAAAAAAAAAAAAAAAAAAAACAAAGAACAATTCAGTACAAAATCGAAAAAAACCAAAATCCCATCTTACATTGTTCTCATGGTTCCTGAACGAGCGATTCCTCAAGAACACATTCCTAACCAATTCCCATTTCAATTCAGTAAAAACAGAAAAACCCAGAACAGAAATCCTCGGAAAACGGCCTTCTTTTAGTCTTAACTCTACTGAAAGTCATGCCTAGAGAGAGAGAGAGAGAGAGAGAGGGAGAGAGAGAGAGAGAGAGGGAGAGAGAGAGAAACCTGCAAGTAATTGCCACAACTCAGATAAGCTGCAAATCGGGGGCAGAGTGTTGTAGAGCAGGGCATGGGCTAAATCTCAAGCATAACCAACATCGTGAAATCTTCTCAAGCATCGTTGCCTATTTTTACTCAGTACCGTCTAGATATAAAAAGAAAATTTTGAAATTTAGTTTCTATTATTTGTTGATTTTGTTTAATTTTGCACTAATTCTTTAGGTGTAACAAATTTTTTTTTATTTAGCCCTCTTAATATGGTCTAATTTTGAAAAACGTGTTGGCTTGGAGATCCGAATGAAGACATGTTCGGATCCGAAAATCGGGTTACCCGTTTCATCCGGGTTCGCTTAGTTCTACATTATGTACCTGCCGTTTCTACTGGATCCATTCTGCGGGATTTTCCTCTTATAAATTGCTAACGCTTCAAACTTCCTACTCCTCCGCTTACTCCCCACTCAGCATCGTTACCGTAAGCTCTTCGCTCTTTGAAATTTTGCTTCTTGTTGATTGTCGATTCAATTTCAATAGCGTAGTTTTGTTTATCGGAAGTGGAATTTTAGGGGAAGTGTGGGGAATTTCTTCATTTTTACAATTAGTTTTTTGTTGGGTCTTTGCAATTTTCCCACAGACGCGGTCTAAGCTTAACGAAACGTATGAAGCTTTTTTGGTCAAGCTTAGGTCTAAGCTTGAGAGGGTCTTTCCTCTTCTTCTTCTATGAATGTTGTGCATTTTTACGGAGATTTTGGTTAATGGGTGTTTTACATCGTAGGACCTATGTAGTTTGAAGCAAGAAAATGAGTATAGTTCCTAAAGAAAACGTTGAGGTCATTGCGCAATGTATTGGGATCAATAACTTGTCCCCAGATGTCGCATTGGCAGTTGCTCCTGATGTGGAGTATCGTTTGCGGGAGATCATGCAGGTAATTTTCTTGTTTACGGAATGGATGTTGGCATTCATGCTAGATAATGTGCAGCTAAACTGAATGAGAGGTCACACATCTTTGTTCTGGTGGTTCTGGATTATGATACCTAAAAATCTGTAAATATAATGTGACTTGTAGAATATGAAATGATGGATGAGCTAAATCTTTCTCTTACTCGAATTTTAGGAGGCCATCAAATGTATGCGTCACTCCAAGAGAACTACGTTGACAGCCGATGATGTTGATGGTGCACTAAACCTGAGAAATGTGGAGGTAAATACAATGAGTTTTAAATGTTGATGATCTTGATTTAGGGTGATCTAATAGACTGTAGTTGCCATTCTGATGAGTGATGCACCATTTAAGGAAGCCATATGTTTCGTTATGTAAAAGGATTTAAATTGGGACCGTCTGAATTTTTCTTACCACTTCCTTTGTCTTTGATGCCTACTGCATCGTATTGACATTGGCAATCAAAATGATTGGATCACTTGAAATATCCATGAATTGGTGATGGAAGACTTTCCACTTAATTGAATATGGGAAGGGGAGAGGGAAGCGAAGTTTAGCGAGTTTTCTGCTAGCCGACCACTACAGAAGTCGCTACCGTCGAGCTTTCTTTGCCAGCTTCCTTTCATTCGCTTCGCGGGAGCTGCACAACACATCACTGGAAGTCAGAGGACCCACACTACCTGCCTAACCCCTTGTTAATCACTCCATTCATCCAAAAGAGATTGGGCCTATGTATTTACATGACGCCTGCAAATTTGACTATACCTATACTCGGAGCCAATCCCCTATTGATCCTGCCTCCACGCTGCAAAATGGGAGCTTGTGTGGAATCTTTTCATTCTGGCGTAATTGCGGTGAAACATAACAAAATTTTACGGTCGCGTAATAGAAGGGCGATTAAAAAAAATCTCCTTTAACGTACCTTTTTTCCTTTTTTTCAATTTGTAATAAAAGGAACATTATTCACTCTTCCTTTTTGATGTTGATGTGGCAGCCAATGTATGGGTTTGCTTCTGGAGGTCCCTTGAGATTTAAAAGAGCTATTGGACATAGGGATCTGTTTTACCTTGAGGACAAGGACCTGGAATTTAAAGATGTAAGTAATTTTTTCACCATTCTAGCTTGTCCATTCTTGCCAACGTCTTTAAATGAATGTAAACGTGTGTTCTACTCATAGGTCATTGATGCCCCATTGCCAAAAGCTCCTCTTGATACTGCAGTTTTTTGCCACTGGCTAGCGATTGAAGGTGTACAGCCTGCAATACCAGAAAATGCTCCTGTAGAAGGTTTGTCTCAAATCTGACTAAAATGCGATTGTTGTTACGCACAAGTCTGGCAGATAGTTTATTTGGATACCCAAAATTTAAACAACTGAAATTTCGCTAGCAGCCATTTACATGGTAGCATGTAGAAGATATTTCTGTGTTCGTTGGTTTTGAAAAAAAAAAATATTTTCAGCAAGAGTTCAAGGGCCCAAATGAAAACCGACTACAGTTAACAAAACAAAGTCTTTTTCCATTGTTGGTTATGGAGGAGTTTGCTTATGATCGAAGGGTCGTATGGTTAAATTTATTTTAATATTTCCAATAGGAAGATAGAATTGGATGTACTTTTATTCTTTATTCTTTTATTTACTCTTTCCCTTTTCCCCTAGTTGTAGTAGTGTTAGGAACCACGACTCTCTCCATAATGATATGATATTGTCCACTTTGAGCATAATCTCTCATAACTTTACTTTGGGCTTCCCCAAAAGGTCTGATTTATAAACCCATGATCATTCCTTAAATTAGCCATGTGGGACTCCCTCCCGACAATCCTCAACAAGTAGTCCAAGTTATTTAATAACCTGTATATTGTCCTTCCTATCTACAGTAATTTTACCGCCTTCTGATGTCAAAATTAATGAACAAAAGGAGGGGCTTCCTGTTGACATTAAATTACCAGTTAAGCATATACTGTCCAAGGAGCTTCAGGTAATTGACTTGTTATTTGCTTATATTGTTCTGTTAAAGTTTAATCGGTTGCTAACTTACATGTTTTCATTACATTGTTTGCAGCTATATTTTGACAAAATCACGGAGCTTGTTGTTAGTAGGTCTAATACAGTACTTTTTAAGAAGGCATTAGTGAGTTTATCTACGGACTCGGGACTTCACCCATTGGTTCCTTATTTTACATGCTTTATAGCTGATGAGGTATGAATGTTTGAGCATACAAGATCTGCAGATTCCATTAGAAGTTCTTATGGATTTTTATTTAGAATTTTTTGTTGTTGATTCGCCAATGATATCAGGTTGCACGTGGACTGGGTGATTATTCCCTTCTTTTTGCTTTAATGCGTGTTGTTTGGAGTCTTCTTCAGAATCCTCACATCCACATCGAACCTTATGTGAGTTGAATTCAATGTATCTGTTAAGTCATCTTTTTTCTATAAAGGTTGAGTTGAGGCTCACGAATGTCTAGGTTAGCGGTATTTTGACTGCTCATTGATGTTCATAGCAGCCAGGTCACTATCATCATCGTGGCCTGCTTTATCTTCCACGATTCTCATAATTCTTCAACTTGTTCGAAGGATATTTAGTTTGCATTCTATTCTTACATTGTGAGTCAGCCATGTTTTGAGGCAACTATAAGGATAATATTTATGGTTTTGCTTGGTGCTGTCTGTGGAAGGTGTTAATCTGTCTCTGAGGCAGGTGTCTTTTCTTGTCAGCTACACCAAATGATGCCATCTGTTGTGACCTGCCTCGTCGCAAAAAGGTTAGGGAATAGGCTTTCAGACAACCACTGGGAACTTAGAGACTTCACAGCAAAAGTGGTTGCTCTAATCTGTAAAAGGTGATTGATTTTGCCAGATTTACTTAATCAAATGCTTATCAATTTTGAGTATGGCCATACACAATTAGGGTTTGGCTTTTTGCATGGTTTTGGAAGTGCATGTCTTGTATAGCATATCAACATGATTTGATTATATATTCTATTCGTTTGCTTTTTATCAAATCACTTGTAGTATTTGCATTTCTTCATTTCAACCTCCTTTTTGAATTAAATAGTTCAGGCGTATGTAGAAAGCATATCAAACTGGATTTGGTATTTATAAATTTTACTCTACATCGCTATGGAGACAATAGGTTACTTTAATATTATGTTTTCATTAAACCTGCTCGGCCATGATGGAGGTCGTTCTCCTCCATCCTCTTAGGACAAGGGGCTATTGTGAGATCCCACATTGGTTGGAGAGGGGAACGAAACATTCCTTATAAGGGTGTGAAAACCTCTCCCTAGCAGACGCATTTTAAAATCTTGAGGGAAAGCCCAGTAGGGAAAGCTCAAAAAGAAGAATATCGGCTAGCAATGGGCTTGGGCTATTACAAATTGTATTAGAGCCAGACATCGGGCAGTGTGCCAGTGAGGACGCTGGGCCCCCGAGGGGGTGGATTGTGAGATCCCACATTGGTAGGAGAGGGGAACGAAGCATTCCTTATAAGGGTGTGGAATTCTCTCCCTAGCAGACGCGTTTTAAAACCTTGATGGAAAAGCCTAAAGAGGACAATATCTACTAGCGGTGGACTTAGGCTGTTATACATATACTTGCTATTGTTTGGGGATGTGGTTAGAGAGGAGTTGAGAGATCTCAATTTCTTGTTAGATTTAATGCATCTCTTTGAGCATCTATTATGGAGACTCTTTGAAATTATCCTTTAGGCCGTGTTTCTTCGGATTGGACCCCTTTTCTGAATAGTTAGTTTCGGATGTGGCGTTCCCTTTTGTTGGGCTGTTTTCTTTATGCCTTTCTGTGTTCATTCATTTTATTCTCAATGGAAGCATGTTCTGAATAAAAAACAACCTATTAGGCTAAAACAAATGTTTAGACCGTGGTATAATTCTTTGTCATCTGCCATTTTCCTTCGAAGGCGTCTTGCTTTTGGATCTTTTCTGTAAGATTGCAGTTCCAATGTTGCAGGTTCGGTCATGTTTACAACACTCTGCAGACAAAGCTCACAAAAACTCTTCTCAATGCATTTTTAGACCCAAAACGGTCTCTGACTCAACATTATGGTGCAGTTCAAGGCTTAGCAGCCTTGGGGATGAATGTGGTATGCTCTTCTCACACGCTTCATTAATTAGACTATGGGGTTGGAGGTTGGAGAAGGATGCAAAAAAGAAAATGACTTAATGGAAAGAAAACTAACGTGTTTGTCTCAAAAGTATGCAAAGCAATACCATGGGAGAAGGAAGGGAAGAGATTTAGATATGATATCCGCATATCTCTCATTTGTAATTTCAATAGAAGTAAAAAACTGCTATGGTCTTTTGACTTCTTAGTTATTTATGATTGGTATATTTCAGTAATTCATGCATAGATATCAGTTTATAATAGTGATATTCTATATAGGTTCACCTCCTTGTACTACCAAATCTTGAGCCATATCTGAGATTTTTGGAACCTGAGATGCTTCTTGCTAGTCAAAAGAATGAGATGAAACGGCATGAAGCTTGGCGTGTTTATGGAGCCTTGCTAGTGAGTTCTTTTGTTTGGATTTCATGCAACTTTCTCGGTTTCTTACCAGAATCATCTGTAGAAACTGATGTAATCTTATAAATGACATAATATGTTTTTCAGCGAGCGGTCGGTCAATACATATATGATCGTGTCAAGATCTTTCCTCCTCTGCCTAGTACGCTTGCAGGTTCTGTCCTTCGGACGAATGCAAAAGTTATCACCACCACATTCTCAAGTACGTTCTTTGCAACTTTCTTTGAATTGAACTACTGAGATACAAAAAAAAAAATCATCAACTTCTGTCTTCTTTTCTCTAAGCTGGAAATTTTTGTTCCTAGAATGACTTAATGTAAATATTTGATACATCCTAAGTTTTGGAGTATTTTAGTTCTCGATGAAGTTCATGTGCTAAAATTCATCTATTTTTGACACGTGTAATGTTAGACAAGCGCAAGTCGAATGCAGACCACTTAGAAGGGCAGCCTCCCCTCAAGAAGATGGTAATCGATGGCGCGATGGGTGTCGTACCAACTAATTCATCGGCATCATACATGGAAGGAACAGTCATTCCAGCTGCCTCTGGCAATTCCAATCTGATTTCGCCTACATCTTCTCAACCGATGCAAGACGAAATGATTTCAGGCAGCACTAGTAGTAAGGGCAAGCGTGACGATCAAATTCTCAAAAGGTCAGCTGTCCTATCTCAAGTCTGGAAAGAGGATCTTAATTCTGGAAAGTTGTTAACATCTATGTTAGATTTGTTTGGTGAAAGTATGTTCTGCTTCATTCCTTCTCCTGAATTGTCCCTGTTCTTGTAGTAACTATCATCTATTTGCAAGTAGAAAATACGGTTCGTGTTGCGGTAGAATTACGTGTAAGCTAACGGCTATATATATATGTTTTTCGGGATCTAGAGGAAATTTTTATGCATTGAGATTCCTTTGCTGAAAAAGAATTAATACAGTTCTTATGCATAAGAGCAATCAGAATGCTCAAGTTGCCATTATAGCAACTTCTCTCTCAACAGCCTTTATCAAGAAGCTGCCCTCTTCTAGCACCATTTGAACAGGTAAGGCTCCAATCCCATTAGCCATAGCTAGCATCATCCTTTTGTTCTCAGCCTTAAACTCATCCAGATCAACCGTTCCACTCGAGTTACGATCAAACTGCAAAAACATAGAACTATAGACAGAAGAAAGCTCATCTGGATCAGGCTTCACGTCGATTCCAAAATCGGCCTCGAAGACCCTGAGGCTCTGCAACTCCTTCAACATCTCACTGTAGGAAAGGAGACCATCATGATTCGTGTCAAGGTGATCAAACCGATCTCCTATGAAGGCACCAAAAGCTGCCTCATCTTCGACGAAGTTGACAATGGTGGCACTGTCCAATATCTCCACACTCATTTTAGCTGCTGGTTCTGATCTTTAGCTGAAGAACAGAGGAGATAGGAAGGTAATGAGGAATGATTTTGAATTGGGTCAGGTTATCATATAAATAATCTCTCTGGAACCTTCATCGCTGTGGCCATTTGTTGTTTATTTCAGTGTTTTTTGACCAAAAAAAAAACCAAAGCAAAGAAGGAATTATTCCATTTTACCAATACGTTACCTTTTGAAAGTGAATCATATTCCATCAATGTGAATCCTAAATTTTTTAGGCATCAATGCTTAAACATGTTTTAAATATTTCATCTAAGGTATTTTAGGGTAGAATAAATTATTAAGAGGGTGTTGGAAGATGCTCACGACACAGCTCAAGAGTCGGAGAAAGAAAATTATTCTCTTATTCACACAATTTTGAAAATATGAAAAACTTGTATTTTTGGTAAATAACTTTACTTTGTTGTATACGAATAGAAAAATATATCAAACGATATCAATATTCATGATTCTTCATTGAGACCTAAACGTCTATCAATGTACTTATTGATTCATGTATCTCACCATTCATGTTATTATTAAATGTATCCTCCTTTAATCGGAATTTGAACAATTCAAATTTTTTTTCTTTCCCGAAGTTTAGCAAATACATCAAACTTAAGTACTTTCAAATAATGCAATAATATAATTGTAACGGCTCAAGTCCACCACCGCTAGCAAATATTGTCTTCTTTGGGCTTACCCTCAAGGTTCTTAAAACGTGTTTGCTAGACAGAGGTTTTCACACCCTTATAAAGGGTATTTCGTTCTCCTCCCCAATCGATGTGGGATCTTACAATCTACCCCCTTCAGGCCCAGCGTCCTCGTTGGCACTCGTTTCTTTCTTCAATCGATGTGGGACCCCCACCAAATCCACTCCCATTGGGGCCAGTGTTCTTACTGGCACACCGCCTGCCTCGTGTCTACCCCCTTCGGAGAACAATCTTCTCGCTGACACTCATTCCTTTCTCCAATCGATGTGGGACCCCACCAAATCCACCCCTTTGGAGCCAGCGTCCTTACTGGCATACTGCTTGCCTCATGTCTACCCCCTCAGGGAACAGCCTCCTCGCTGGCACATCGCCTGATGTTTGGCTCTGATATCATTTGCAACGACCTTAGCCCACCACTAGGAGATAGTGTCCTTTTTGGGCTTTCCCTTCAAGGTTTTTAAAATGCGTATGTTAGGAGAAGGTTTCCACACTCTTATAAAAAATGCTTCGTTCTCCTCCCCAACTGATATGGGATCTTACACATAGCTTAGAGTAAATCGATGAAATTAAAAGTTTATGATAAAAATTGATACAAACCGATAAAATTGTCGAACTTATTATTTTTCTCTTGCCCAAGTAAACCAACAAAGAAGAATTCCATTAGGCCTAGTATTCAATATTTGAATTTAGAGGAGCACAACATATCTTAGAACTCACTTATACAAACAAAAAAGAAGCTCAATTAGCAGCCACTTTCATGGCTTCTCTCTCGACAGCTTTCTTCAAGAAGCTATCTTCTTCAAGCACCATTTGAACTGGCAAGAAACCAATCCCATTCGCCACCGCCAGCATCATCTTCTTAGTTCCAGCCATGAACTCACCCAAATCAACTTTCCCATTGCAATCTTGATCAAACTCCAAAAACAACGAGCCATACACAGAAGAAAGCTCATTTGGGTCAACCTTCACATCAATTCCAAAATGGGTCTCAAACATCCTAACACTCTGCAGCTCCCTAAGCATCTCTCCATACGAAAGAACACCGTCTCTATCGACGTCGAGGTGACTAAAACGCTCTCGAATCGTCGCACTAAACGCTTCTTCATCTTCCACAAAGTCCACAATCGTGGCACTGTCTAGAAGCTCAACGCTCATCTTGAATCGTGGGGGAAAGAGATATTGTGATTTTGTGATGTTGATGAGTGAAGAAGACGAAGCTGTTTTATATAGAGCCTCTCAAGAACATAGCTTTTGGCGCGTTGTTTAGTTTAAGGATGTTTGATGGTTTTCTTTGTACATGTTTTTGACTGTCTTCCATGGACTAGAAGAAGAAGAAGAAGTCAAAATCTTTGTGGAGGCAATTGCGGAGGTTGGTCGGACTAGGAATAGAGGTTTAAGAAATCCCTTCAAATCTAATGGCTAATAATGGCCACGCTTTAATAATGAAGCATTTGATAGTCAACATGTATTCATTATTATTATTTTAAATTCTCCATGTTCTATCTTTATTATTATTATTTTTTAATATTAAAGGTGGTAAGTAGAAATCAAAATAATTATTTGTTCTATTTTAGTATTTAAATTTCTATCCCACACATTAAATTAGAAGAAAAAAAAATCAATGACAATTGTTTTTATATTAATCTCTAGAGGAGGCTTTCTTCACTTATAACATAACTTCAAAAGAAAATGAAAAAAAAAAGAAAAGAAAAAAAGATTCTTGACATAAAACAACGCAAGCTCAACACATTCTAACATAGACCTTGTTTATTGGCTGGGAGGTATGGTGTTAGTTCTCCACGACTCTCAGACTATATGGCCTATGTGAGATACCTCATAGCACATGCGTGTGTTATGGTGTGTGAGAGTGTTGCAAGATGAGTGTCTTGAGCGTCTTTCTTTGAAAATAGGTTTCTTAGGATAGTGTCGGGCGACATGAGTGTGCTAATATTGTGTCATGTCCCTTGAATCGAAGGTTGGTATATATTGTTGTTATCTAGCACGATATGTAGAAATGACTTGACATGGACATGGGAGGGTTCATGTCTCAATAATACTTGGATGGAGGGATAATTTAGATGTCTCAATGATAAAGATTCTCATAGATTGGTTCTCGATAAGCGTGCTCGAGTGAGCAACAAAGGCCAATGATATTCCGAAGCTTGGGATGACATCACGAAGTATCAATGAGACTCGAAAGTTCTTGGTTAGCACTGTCTCAATAGGCATTGTAATGCTTCGATAAGCTCTAGATTGCATCTAAATGCCATGATAAACTTTGTAATGTTTCAAAAGGTTTTAGTAAGTGCTAATGTCACCCAATAAGTTATTGCTAGTATTTTTAGGCTGTTTTGACCCAAGGAAGGCACCAAACTCATCTTGACAAAAATCTAGACCATGTTAAAATTCGAGATGATGTAATCATATGTGACGTTGTATTTGAAGAACCTTGGCCTGAAGTAGAAACAAGGTTGAACCTTAAGACTTGACCTAGAGTAGAGTCAAGTTGGCTAGAGTTGCAATCGAATGAAAATACACGTACAGATAACGTGTGATACCCGAGTAAAAGAGGGATACATGAATGAACCGAGATCACATCCAAACGAGAGCGATCTTGATGATAGGATAACTAAGAAAAATTAAAAGAATTGAAAAAGTTACTACCTATACAAACCACTTGTACCTTTTTTTTTGTAGCTCAATCATAGGAAGTCTAAAATTAAGCGTGTTTTGCTTTGAACAATCTTATGTTGGGTGACATTTTTGAAAACCCTAAACCCTAAACCATGTGAGTGAGGACAAAGCATACTGAACGTGATCATATCAGGAGGGAAATGTCAAAGAACGTTAAATGTCGAATCATTTTCATTAAATATACTTCACCAATTAAGTAAACTCTTTAATTCAAAATTTCAATGAAAATCAAACTTAAACGCAATTACATAATACTCAACAATACAATTGAATTAAGCACCAACTTTGGTGGATTCTCTCTCCACAGCTTTCTTCAAAAAACTATTCTCTTCCAACACCATTTGAACCGGCAAAAACCCTATTCCATTCGCCATTGCCACCATCATCTTCTTGGTTTCTTCCATGAACTCACCAACATCAACTTTCCCATCGCGGTCTCGATCAAATTGCAGAAATAACGAGCCATAAACAGAAGAGAGTTCGTCCGGGTCAAGTTTCACATCGATTCCAAAGTGCGTTTCGAACACCCTAAGACTTTGCAACTCCCTTAACATCTCTTCATAAGAAAGAACACCATCTCCATCGATATCAAGGTGACTGAAACGTTCTCGAACTATTGCACCAAAAACTTCGTCATCCTCCACAAAGTTGACA
Organism: Cucurbita ficifolia; assembly: GCA_033971965.1. NCBI lineage: Eukaryota > Viridiplantae > Streptophyta > Magnoliopsida > Cucurbitales > Cucurbitaceae > Cucurbita > Cucurbita ficifolia. Next base: position 8,551,179 of record CM066972.1, read on the forward strand.
ATGGTGGCTCCGTCCAAAATTTCTACGCTCATTTTGAATCGTGGCGGGAAAAACAGGAAGGAAAGTGTTCACAAGTAAAGAGGAGAAGGCCGAGATTGTGAAGAGTGAAATGTTCATTGTGATATATATAGAGAGTTTTTGCGCGTTGTTTAAGGATTGTTTGAGTACTTCAAGGTTTTGGGCCGTTGGTTTCTTGTCTCCATGTTTCTGACTGTCTTCCAACCAACAAATGGCATTATTAGTTGGTCGGACTCGGGAGAAGAGCTTTAAGAAATCCCATCAAATCAAATTGCACCACTTTAGTAATAAAGTATTAATAATCCATTACAACTACAAAGAGCTAATTAGTTTTTTATTCTTCATGCCCCAAGCTTTAGTTTTTTTAATAGAGCTACTTTCAATTTTATAATTTAACTTAAAAAAAAAAAAAAAAAAAAAAACCCCATAGAATCGAATATTTTCATTAAAAGTGGAACGACACTCATGTTTAAGATTTGGATCAGGATTCGGAATCTAGATTCGACACTATGAAGTTCTTATGATTGAGCAACTGAAAAGAAAGATGTATCTTGTTGGTATAGGTAGTCATTTTCAAATCTTGTAAGCATTTTTAAGTCATTCTATCATCAGAGTTGCTCTTATTTGGTTGTGGTCTCGGTTCATTCATGTATCTCTCACTATTCAATCAAAAGAGTCTTAGCAATAAGGAGACTGTATAAAAATTATCCCCAAAGCGGAATTGACCTGTAACGGTTCAAGCCCAAGCCCACTGCTAGCAGATTTTGTCCTCTTTGGGTTTTCCCTTTCGGGTTTCCCTTCAAGGCTTTAAAACGCGTCTGCTAGGGAAAGGTTTCCACACCCTTATAAAGGGTGTTTCGTTCTCCTCTCCAACTAATGTGGGATATCACATGACCGATGGTAGTTAGTCGAAGCTCTAGTAGGTAGCCACTCCCTTCTCAGGAAACCGTCTTGCCAGAAAGTTGGTGGGCTTGCTTGTAGGTTGTGTTGTGCCTCGAGATGACCATCTCCTGTCCCCCCTGCCAGCTATTTCAGTAGGCAACCACAGAACAATCTCGAAAGAAAATGCTCCAAGAACATATACATGGTCGGCTTACATACGTCTCCTTTAACCGGGTATGGCAGAAAGTGAATAGCTTAATCAATACACTAAAAAAAGAAAAAAAAAATGCACACTGAATGCTCATCTAAAAGAAAATAAAATATCTAAACCAACCTAGTTGAGTGATAATTGATATGTGCCCTTAAAATAGTTTGAAGTTCGAATCTCCCTATTCTACATATCGTAAAAAAATAAAAATAAAAAACTCTTAACTAAATAACTATATGACATGTTCGAGTAGATTCTCTCCCTACTATTTCTTTAGAGAAGACTTATTTGAATTATCGATCCGAAAAGAGAAGTAAGTGGCAACTACTACTGAGCTAAGTTCATGTCGACAAAAAAGACAGCATTGTCACAATTACGTTGTTTGTTTTCGTTATGAACTCATCCGATTCAATCTTTTCAAACAAACCACCTCGATAGCATTTCACTCTACTTCATAAAAGAAAGAAATACAATTTCTATAGGTACGAAGGCCACTAAATGGTCTCATAATGATATACTCAAAACTTCTTCCATTTTCCACAAGTTGTTGATAGTGGCGTAGCTATTGCTGTTCAAAGGCTTTCAACCAGTTTTCCGCCGGTGGTTTCTTTGGTCTATAAAGTGTTGTGATTTACAACTGCTTGAACCGACCAACAACATTTCAAACATTCTTGAGTGTCGATGGGTTGGTCGGCAGAAAATCAAGAAAGTGCTGGTCAAATAATGATGAAAACATGGTGAAGCTTATGAATATTGATATTTATTAGTTTTTTTATTTTAAAAATGACCCATCTTCTATTTTTTTATATTAAAAATGTAAGAGATCACACCATCTGTTGTAAAGAAAAACGTTTTAAAAATCTTGAAGGGAAATTCGAAAGGAGAAAAAAAAAATATATATATATCTATTAGCCGTGGGTTGAGGAGAAATCTAAAGAGGACAAAGTTTCTGGTTAAATTATCCGAACAAATTCAAACGAGATAATATTTACTAGCGGTGGATTGAGGGAAAGCAAATGACAAACTTTCAAGTAAAAATTATCCCATTTGATTTTTGTGATTTGATCCAAACTTACCGATTATTTGTATTTTAACTAATATGCAATAAGAAAAAAAGTATTTATGAAGGGTTCGTGATTTAAAAAATTTAATTGGGTGAACAAATCTAATAGTTAATACGAGAGTACTGATCTTTTTATTAATAAAAAAAAAACATCGAGATCTTTCACTTTTATTTGAGTTCGTATTATTATTATGTGTTTGAAGATATTTCATAGAACAATAAAATAAAATAAAATTCTCCAATTTTTATGACTTTTCCAAGCAAATAATGATAGTTGGATAGACACTTCTTGTTTTTGTTCTTTCATTTGATAGGTACTTAAAAGGATACGTAGGAATCTTAAATTGTATTGAATGGAAATAGTTATAAATCAATTCTAATAAAATAGACTAGTTTTAATGAATCCTTCGTTTTATATAATTGATGATTTTCAAATGATCTAAGATCTCATATCGGTTGAAGGGGAACAAAACATTTTTTATAACCGTGTGGAAACCTCTTTCTACTAGATGTGTTTTAAAATTATGAGACTAACGACAATTGTAATGGGCTAACGCGGATTATATCTACTAGCGGTGGCCTCTAGCTGTTACGATTGGTATTGGAGCCAGACACAAGTGGTGTGCCAGTTAGGACGTTGAGCCTTAAGGGAGTGGATTGTGAGACCTCACATTGGGTGGAGAAGGAAACAAAATATTCCTTATAGTGTGAAAATCTCTCCGTAGTAGGCGCGTTTTAAAACTGTGAGGCTCATGGCAATACGTAACAACCTATCTAAGTATTTTAAGAAGCTTGATATAATCTTAAAAAAATTTAGATGTATAAATTAATTTTTGACCAAAAAATATTAGGAATATATCATTTTCATGTATTAAAAAAATCTACTATGAGAAAACTTTAGCCATTAACGATTTTTCAAAACATGACTCAACTCTATTTACAATTTTATTATCTAACTATTCGTTTTTGCATTCACATCAGCCATATAAGATCGGATATCATTTTAAAATAAGATCAGATATCATTTGAAAAAGAAAAGTAATATGAATGAGTATAAAAATACTCGGGACGTAGCTTACTTATAGATACCTAAATCTTTAAATAATTTCAATTACTACGTCTAAATCTAAATCGTGTAGAAATATTATTATCTATAAAATATCTTCGTATGTTCATGAATGAATAAATAAATATCTTCCTAATGCAATCTAATGCAATCTTGGTTAGATACACTTGTTGTTTTATTCCGACAGGTTTGATGGACACTTGAAAGGTTAGGTTGGAATCTTTAAATTGTATTGAATGGAAAATATATATTATAATAAAATAGACTATTTTTAGTACAAAATTTAGAAATTTAAATGAATAGGCATAAAAAACAATTATGATTTAAATATTCTATTAATATTTATTTTCCTTGAAAATTCAATATCTAAATTTTTTTTCTCTCAATTAGGCTTAAACAAAAGAGACATATGAATTAAACATTTCCACAACCTTCAATTATTTGTAAGTTTTACTCGAATCAAATTTTTTATTTCTTTCGTTTTTTTCAAACACGCGCATAGATTTCTAGGTGGGCTCGTAAACGTACCCTTAGACATGGCCTTCAGCCAGTGTACATTCACGCCGATGAAAAAGCCCGAATGGAAAAGAGTACGCATAATATCATGGTGTGCATAATGTATACACGTCCGTACTAATCATAACGGGAAAGTATCCCAATGCACATGACTTACAAAATGCATGAGGTTTCTATAGTTTTAAATCATGGTATATGCGTATGATGTATGTCATGCCTCGTTTCTTTCATAACACAACTTTCATAAATCATATGGCAAGCATGCTAACATAGTGTGGATGTCATGACATGTAGAGGTAAATAACTTCTCATGACATTACATATAACATAATCCATGTCAAACAAGTACAAAGTACGACACATGGAGGGGCCACAGAGCATGCGCCGTTCATACTTCATACCATTTATTCAACCAAGCCAATAGTAAAGTCATTTAAGTCGAAATTACTACGCTTCAAATTTAATTCTACCTAAGGAGTCCCACAATCTTAATAACTTAGAACTCTATTATAAAAAATGATTCACCTGATTTGCATAAAATAATCTAAACTTAGCTTGAAAAGTAGTCCTACTAACTTAAACGTAACCGCCTCCCAAAGAGTCAAAACCGATAGAAAAGGATTTGAACGTATTAGACCTAAGCCGAATTAGCTGAAAAGTCAAGCTAAAGCGGTAAGAAAATGTATTCTCCAACTGGTTCTCAACCATCAAAGTGGAATGAAATTGTGCAATTATTGTGACACAACAATCTTTCTTATTTTAATTATTTCTTTATATATTTCAAATTTTCGGTTGTCAACATCGAAGGCTCGAAGATATTTATAAGATGTAATAGAATTTTGTATACTATTCAAATTACATGTCCCTCTCCCATGGCCTATAAAAACACATTGGAATGAGGAAACCAATCACTCAAGTTCATCTCAAACCCACCATACTTGATGTTGAGTATAGTGATAAGAGATATCAACTAAAAAATGAGTGGTCGGAAGGGTTCGGTTTTGTTGGCTTTCTTGCTCTTCTTTTTCCTCTTCTCCTCCGACCTGGCTGCTGCCCGGAAGCTAATGGTGGCCGGAAACAATGGTGAGCTTCTTACATATTCTGCAGCCTGCCGTTTTAGTTTTGCTTAACTATATATAGTGAAAGGTTAAATTTGGTTTTGGATGCAGCAGCGGCCATACATGAAGACCCCACCGTTTTCACCAGCCCCGGCACACAAAACCCCGACATGCAAACTTGCTATTGTTATGGTGATTGCAACTCTTGCCGAACCGCTGTCTGCGATCCTTATACACAAAACTGCCCTCCATAGAACTGAAGTGGACACTAAGATCAAACATCATGGAAACTAAATAAACTAACCCACAACTACCTGGGTTTTAATTACTATGTATCTTACCTTTGTTGTGTGTATTGAATCCTATTTATATGGTTATAAGTTTGGGAGATTTGTGTTTTATGCCGATGATGTGCGGGTATAATCCGTAACTCGATCAATTTACACTATCCATCGTATTTCAAAAAATACGTTAGCTTATAAGAGTGCGAACTTTTAATTCTATCAATTAACTGATCCGATTTAGATTTTTCATTTCAAATATTTGACGATTTTTCGGTGATAGTCTAAATTTTTTAAGAAACGTGCGAGAATTGATGTATTGAATGAATTTCAAATTGACTCCCATATAACCGTTTATGGGTTTAAATATATTTTCTCCTAATTTTTTAGTGTTATTATGAGCTAACAAATGTATCTTATAGATCTACATATTTTAAGCTCCAATGATACAAAAGTAATTAATTAGAATATTTAATTAATCAATTTTCATTTATTAACGGCTCGTCACTTTACCCTACTAAAGAACTCATATAATCATTACACGCAAGTTGATCCTTCACAAATTGTTCGTAATTACAACTGGGTCATTGTTCATTGTTCAACTGAGTTCCTCTTAGGCGAATGAGAGGGTGTGACTCATTGTTCAAGTCCCGAAATTAACACTTAATGAAACTACTCATCTACTTCTCCTATATGGGTAGGCATATTGAATTGGCTACAAAAACAATTCTCACTCATACAAATTGAACGATAAGTTTTCATAGGCAGAAGTTCATAATTCAATTAGGATTAAGATTGAGTTGCATATGATCATCCTCTTAAATATTATTCTACTTAATTAACAAATTATAAAAAAGATTAAATATTTCTTGTTCTAGTCTAATACAAACTCATTATATATGATATCTCTACTCACATGTCTCAATTTAAACGATTTAGATCAAATCATTTGTGAGGATTACAAAATTGGTTCTATCAGTAGCGTTCATAACTTTATGCATATACTATAGACCCTTGAGGTTATTACTTGAACACGATATTCACACTCATACCGGTCATACAAGATCAAGTACCATCTAAAAAGAAAAAGTAGTATAAATGAGTATATAATGATTCTTAAATCTTCAAACTATTTCAATTACATGTTTAAGCCCATATTATCCGAAAAAATAACAAGTCCTAGAAATTAATATTATTATCTATAAAATATCTTCCTATGTTCTTGAATAAATAATAAAACAAAACTCGCTTCCTTTAATGTAGACTTTTCCAATCAATAATGCAATCTATGCTTGGTACACTTTTGGTTATTCTTCCGACAGGTTTGATGGGCACTTAAGGGTTTTATTGATATAGTTACAACTTTGTACGTGCGTAAACTAATTGTTTTCCAAAGAAGGGAAGTTAATAGACTTACAATGTGAGATCACACATGGGTTGTAGGAGAGAAATGAAGTATTTCTTAGAAAGGTGTGGAAACCTCTCCCTAGTAGACATGTTTTAAAATCGTAAGACTGACGACGATACGTAACGGGCCAAAGTAGACAATATCTCCTAGAGGTGGGCTTGAGCTATTACAAATGGTATCAGAGTCAGACACCGGGCGGTATGTCAATGAGAACGCTGGCCCCCCAAAAGAGGTGGATTGTGAGATCCCACATTGGTTGGAGAGAGGAACAAATCATTCCTTATGAAAGCATGGAAACCTCTCCTTGGTAGACACGTTTTAAAACCGTCAAGCTGATGAAGATGCGTAACAAGTCAAAGTGGACAATATCTACTAGCGATGAGCTTGTAGATCCATGCTAACAAAAAAAAAAAAAAAAAAAAAAAAAAACAACCCATATGAAAAGGTTGACAAATTTTGTTGTTATTAGGACCCATTCCGATCATTTCCCCATCCCTTGGCCGATAAAAACACATTGTTATATGGAAACCAATCACTCAATTTCATCTCAAAACCACTTTACTTGTTGTGCATCAATAAGTTAAAATGAGTTGTGGGAAGGGTTCAGTTATCTTGGCCTTCTTCTTCTTCCTTCTCCTCGTCTCCTCCGAGCTGGCTGCAGCCCGGGAGCTAATGGTGGCCGAAAAAAATGGTGAGCTTCTTAGCCATTCTCTTTTAATATTGTCTTTTTTGGGTTTTCCCTTCCGAGCTTCCCCTTAAAATTTTTAAAATCGGAAAAATTTTCACACCCTTATAAAGGATATTTAGTTTAGTTCTCCAACCGATGTGGGATCTCACATTAAACTTGTTTCGGGATGCAGGAGCGGCCAAACATAAACCCTACCCCATTTTCTACAGCTTAATCCCCATCAAACCCAGTTGCAGTCATCCCAACCATTATCATAAATGCAGTTCAAAATCGGTCCCAAAACACCAAGATCACTGCGATACTAAGTCAAAAAAGTGCAATGATCCACAAAACTGAAGTGGAAACTAAGATCAAACACCATGGAAACTAAGTAAATAAACTCACAACTATGTGGGTTTTAATTATGTTTTAATCTCTTTAAACCCTTCCTCTCTTTCTTTACTTTCCTTAATTATCCATCTTATGTGTTGTTGGACCTTTGTTGTGTGTATTGAATACTATTTATATAGTTATAAGTTCGGGAGATTTGTGTTCTATGTCGAGGATGCGCGGGTATAATTCGTAACTTGATGAGTTTATATCATCTGTCAGGTTTTATCTAAAAAAAAAATTAATTTACATGTGTGTAATTTTTTTGAAGTGTTGATGATTTTCAAGTGGTTAGTTTAATTTTTCTGAAAAGTCTATATAATTGTGAGAATTGACGTATGAACGAGGTTTAAATTGATTTTCATGCAACAGTTTATGGGGTTAAATCGATAAAATTATAATTTTGAATATGTGTAAATTGACTGATGGACTTTAGTAAAATTTAGAGTTTAAATAGATATAAAATATTAACTCTAAAAGTGAGGTAAAAAAACAAAAATAAATTTTTTTAAGAGAAGCAATTGAGAGAGATGCCAATCAAACAAAATGATAAATTCAAGGAGTGGGTGCTTTTTTAGTCGTTATTATGTTGAAGATGTGAGATCCGACCTCGATTGATGAGCAGAACAAAACATTTATGATAAAGGTGTAGAAACCAATCTGTAGTAGACGCGTTTTAAAACTATGAGGTTGACGACGATACGTAACGGGCTAAGGCGGACAATATCTGGTAGCGATGAGCTTGAGCTGTTATAAATGGTATCAGAGCCAGACACTAGGCGGTGTGCGAGCGAGGACACTGTCTCCGAGGAGGGGTGTGATTGTGAGATCCACATCAGTTAGAGAGAGGAACGAAACATTCCTTATAAGATGTGAAAATCTCTCTAGTAGACACGCTTTAAAACTGTGAGACATGAAACGTAACGGGCCAAAACAGACAATATCTATTAACGGTTGGCTTGAGCTGTTATAAAAAAAAAAAAAGATTAAATCAAGGATAGACTTTTATTCACAATAGGGAAGGTCGTTCCCCAAGCAATAAGTGCCACACACGAACAAAATATCAAACTGTAGAGATGAAATTCTAACTTTTAAAATAAAAATAAAATTTATGTTTTTTGAAAAATATAAATTTTAGTGTCTAAATTTTTTAAAATACGACAATAAATCTGGTTATAGCTATTGTTCTATCACCTAACATCTGCACACTCAATATTCACCTTAATTAAGTCACTTATGCAAAATAAACAATAGATAAATATATAATTAAAAGTTTAGGAATAAATTTAACCAAACTAAACTTAATTAATTAAGATATATACGACTAAAATTATTAATAATTCTAATATATTTAAAAAATAAAATTTGCAATTTATTTAGATAATCAGAAAAGGAAATAATCTAAAACAAATTTAAATGGAAAATTCAAACTCAAATATATGATGCAAATAAGGATAATTTTTTAAAGCATAAAATTAGGAGAAATTAAGGAAACAAATTCAAAACAATAAATAAAAATAATGAAAAAGGTTTAAACATACCGTTAAACTTCCAAATTTTCATTAATACCCTTAATTTTTTTAAAAAACTTAAAAAAAATACTCTTACCGTTAATAAAACTGTCACTACCCCATTTAAAAATACAGTTAATAAACCGTCGCTGCCATATTTTAAAAATACCCATAAACTTTGTATTAATACACTTAACCTAATTTTTTTTAGTTAATTTCTTTAACATCTAATTAATAATAAGAAACCCTAAATCAATAATTAACCAAAACCCTCTTCCCTAAAATAGCAATAGAATTGGCCGCCAAGGGCTTTTATAAAATCTTCATCCAAAGAATCAGAAGGCATTAGGGTTTTTGAAGATGAGCGTAGAATTACTAGACAGCGCCACCGTAGTGAACTTCGTGGAGGACGAAGAAGCCTTCGGGGCCGCCATTAGAGAGCGTTTCAGGCACCTTGACGTGGACGGCGATGGCGCGCTGTCGTACACAGAGATGTTGAAGGAGTTTGGAAGCGACGAGGTTTGTTGTGTGTACGGAACCGACTCGAATGGAAAAGTTGATTTGGAGAAGTTCATGAGGGGAATGAAGAAGATGATGATGGCCATTGCTGAGGGATTAGGGTTCTTGCCCATTCATATGGCGCTGCAAAAAGATGGGTTCTTGATGAAAGCTGTTCAGAGAGAAGCCGCCGCCATGGTAGATGCTTGAATAGTTCTCGTTCTCGTTCTCTATTTTTTACTAGTTTTTACTAGTTTTTACTAGTTCTTTAAAACAATTTTACTAGGAATTTGTAATTTTCTCTATCAGAAGTTTTTAAATTTCAATTCTATACTTTTCACAATTTTGATTTTTTTTTCTATAATATTTGATTAGATTAAATAGAATAGCGCTAATTCAAATGTGGTCGTGGTTAATTCATGTAGACTTCCTTCACTCGGATCACATGCTCACTAGCTTCCGTCTTAGTTTAACCCTAAACTATTTCTTATTGGGAGAGGTATCACTCTAATATAATTTGTAACTCTAATATAATTTGTAACGACCCATTCGTAAGATTTAGATCAGGATTCAAACTTTCAACTTTAGATTCAGCCCCATTGGATGGCCCCATTCCTAAGATTTTTAAATCAGGATTCAAAATTTGGATTCAGAATCTGGGGTTTTGATTGATCAAAAAGAAGAATCTACTTCAACCGATATGCCTTTAGGCACAACCATACATAACATAGAAATCACACTTGGGAAGGGGGGACAATTAGCGGTGTGTAGCGAAATTGATTGCAAAAGAGGGGAAATTGGCCACATTAAAATTACCTTATGGGGAGGTTAAAATTACCTTCTGGGGAGGTTTGTTTGATATCCAAAAATTGCTCAGCAACAGTCGGACAAGTGGGGAATGCTGGTGAACCAGAAAAGTTTGGGTAGAGTCGGATCTAAATGTCGGCTAGGTGAGCGACTATCCCCACAAATCAACACAGGTCCTTTCAACATGCTATGTCATCACTCACGTGCTTCCTAGGAAAATTTATGTCATCACTCACATGCTTCCTAGGAAAACTTATGTCACCACTCACGTGCATCCTAGGAAAATTTTTAAGAGGTCATCTAACATAGAATTGCTCCAAGTATTTAACTTTCTATGATTGAGCTATTGAAAAGGAAGGTGCACTTGTTTTATGATTGAACTACTGAAAAGAAGGTGCACCTCATTGTGAAAAGATATAGGTAGTAACTTTCATTTTTCTTTAAGCCTTTCTTAGTTATACTATTCTCATGATCACTCTTATTTAGATATGGTCTTGGTTTATTTATGTATTCCTTCTATTCTCATGATCACTCTTATTTAGATATGGTCTTGGTTTATTTATGTATTCCTTCTATTCTCATGATCACTCTTATTTAGATATGGTCTTGGTTTATTTATGTATTCCTTCTATTCTCATGATCACTCTTATTTAGATATGGTCTTGGTTTATTTATGTATTCCTTCTATTCTCATGATCACTCTTATTTAGATATGGTCTTGGTTTATTTATGTATTCCTTCTCAGCGTCACATATAGAGTATTTGAAATTATGAGACATATCATACGAATACCCAATTTTTAATAGCTATTTTTTTACTTTTATTTACCATCTAAATTATCTCTAACCTAAAAATTAAAGATTTTGTGTAAACTTGAATGACATATAAAATGATCTCTATAAAAATAAAAATAAAAACTTAAAAGGTCTATAGTAAATTGGTAAGATTAGGTTATCTTGGTAACATTATTGATATTACCTACTTCGTTATAGATACAAACGATTTGATCCGAATAATTCATATGAAGGCATACGAGTGTAAGTGTTATATATAATGAGTTTGTATAAGATTGAATCCAAAATATTTTCTTTACAAATTTATCAATTGAGAAAATTAATATTTAACCAGAATAATCATATGCGACTCAATCTCAACTGATCCTACTCTGGACTACATACGTGCTATCTTGTAACAGCCCAAACCCATCGCCAGCAGATATTATCTTCTTTGGGCTTTCCCTTTCGAGGTTCCCCTCAAGACTTTAAAACGCTATGGAGAGGTTTCCACACTCTTATCAAGGGTGTTTTGTTCTCCTCCCCAATTGTGGGATATCACAATCCACCCCCTTTAGGGTCTAACATCCTCGATGGCATTCGTTCCTTTCTCTAATCGATGTGAGACCCCCACCAAATCCACTACCCTTCGGGGCTCAATGTCCTTGCTGGCACACCGCCTCGTGTCTACCCCCTTCTGGGAATAGCCTCCTTACTGGCACATCGCCCGGTGTTTGGTTATGATACCATTTGTAACAGCCTAAACCCACCACTAGCAGATATTGTCCTATTTTGGCTTTCCCTTTCGGCTTCCCCTCAAAACTTTAAAACGCGTCTGCTAAGAAGAGGTTTCCACGCCCTTATAAAAGGTGTTTCGTTCTCCTCTCCACGTCTGCTAGGAAGAGGTTTCCATGCCCTTATAAAGAGTGTTTCGTTCTCGTTCTCCTCTCCATGTCTGCTAGGAAGAGGTTTCTACGCCCTTATAAAGAATGTTTCGTTCTCCTCTCCAACTGAGGTGGGATATCACGTATCTTTTAGTTTATGCACATTTTTTTTCACTCTCCCTTTGTATATAGTATTAATTGCATTCATACAATGCATTGTATTAAGTGCTTTTAAGAGTCTGAAATGAAAGGACCTGACATACTTCATTTCCTAGCAGTGCCAACCAAATTTGACTCTGTTAGCTCCCTATTTCGAACATAATTTTTACAAAGACACAAAATGAAGTTTTCAAATAGTCTTAGAAATGGATTGGACATAGTTTTGAGATTTATTTGAAATGAATTATTAATATCATGGGTCAGATCACCCCCACCATGTTACACAAGATGTTGCCCCATCCTTGTGAATGAAATAATCTCCCTAACAAGCTGTGCCTGACATAAACAATGATGAACTAGAACCCACTAGATTAATGCAAGGATCCACTTCTGATTTGCACAATGAATATGCCCATTTCAAAGTTTACTAATGAGCCAATACTCTTTTTCGTTATTCTAGATCATCGTCATGTCTATTTTATGTTATGAAGAGTTTTGGTACGGTAACAGCCTAAATCCACCGTTACCATATATTGTCTTTTTTTAAGTTTTCATTTTTCAAGTTTTCCCTTAAAAATTTTAAAATGCATTTAGTAGGGAGATGTTTCCACACCCTTATAAAGAATGTTCGTTCTCCTCCCCAACTGAAGTGGAATTTCACAGGTCCACTTGCATGAAAATAATTTGGCAGAATGATATTTAGACATGTCGACTTTTTGTCTAATATTCTAACGAGTTTTGAACTTTAAAATAGTTTTGAAACTGCTGAGAGATGTCGATTTGAATTTAAAGTTGCAAGATGATAACCAGTGTGTTGATGATTGATGGAAGGAGTTTCACATTGGCTAATTAAAGATTTGATCACGTGTTTATAAGTAAATAATTCTGAGGCCTTTTAAAAAAATCAAAAGCAAAATCACAAGAACTTATATTCAAAGTTGACAATATTATACCATTATAGAAGTTCGTAGTCATAAAACATTATCTTTTCGTAAAGATAAGATTTTGAGCTGACTCATTTCAAAATGTTTCTCATTTGGTTCATTAACACCCAACTAAATTATGGGTCAGTCTTAAATTCCCGTGCCATAATTCAACTCAACTCTTTTACTCTTTATGCCTATAAATACTTCAAGAAGGATGCAAATCTTACTCATCCCATCTCCAAAAACCAATCTTTACTACACACAAAAAAAATGAGCTCCAAGGCTTTTGTTTTCCTCGGCCTTCTTTTCGCCTTTGTTCTCCTCATCTCTTCGAACGTGGCTGCGAGCGACCTCGCACACACCTCGGTCAAGAACGAAAATGGTGAGTCTCACATGATAAGATTCTATGACACTTAAAATCTTGACCTCAATGTTTAGCCTAGTTTAACTTGGAGTTAATTTTAATGATGATGTTGTTGTAGTGGCTACGGTGGAGACCAATGGCGTAGAGGATGCCAAGTATGGAGGATATGACAGGGGCTACCGTCGTGGTCGCTACGATCATGGCGGCCATGATGGCCACGGTCATGGTGGCTACCGTTGCCGGCATGGTTGGTGCCGCTACCGGTGCTGCAGCTACGCCGGTGAAGTGGTGGAGGGTGCAAAGCCATAAGGCATAGTGGATGTGTTGAAATAAGGAAATGGTTTAATGTTTGAGAAATAAATGCATGGGGAATGGAATGCCTCGGCTGTTCTTTCTCCATGTTTGGTTTTTAGTGTGTTTATGCAGATTTGCTTTGGCAAATTTGTACAATTTCAAGAAAAAATTTCCGCTTTGCTTAATCCCGTTTCTATCTCGATAATTTGAGCATAGTTCAATCGTTAAAAGTATCCTTATAAGTAAGCGGTAATTAGCTGATATTTATTTCTTTAAAGTCGAACGTTTAAATACTCGTAACCCTACATTAGTTGATTATTTGATTCCTATCTTAATATTAAGTTAACTAAAAAATGTTTAATATGATTTGTATTCAATTTTACGAGAAATCTTTAAAAGAAACCGTCATCTTGTGAGTGACAATTTTAAATTATTGGAAAGTAGGAAAGATGAACCATAGAAGTGTTTCAAATATGTGTCCGACATAGTTAATTAGAAATATACGAATTTTCGAATCTATCTCTAATAGTTATTAAGAGGCAACAGAAGGTTGTGATGATCTCTTTCAATATTTTTACGATTTTAAATGAATAGTAATATATGTAACGGTTAGAAAAAAAAAACCCAACTCACTATCCAAAAATCTCTTCGCTCGGCACGGTTTTTCCTAAATCACTCCCCCAACAACTATCTCGGTTAAGAAGTGTCAATCAATCCTAATACTACAAGTTTTTCGATATGCTAAAAAAGGAAGGATCATCATTGCAAAAAGATTTTTAACTGTGAAGTTTCTATATACATAGTAACTTCAATTCTTTTAAGCCTTGTATCATCTATTTCGTCATATTTAAAAAAAATAGAAAATTTTAATTTCGAGCTTGCTATGCTTTCCGAACATATGGATAGATTTTTCGACAGACGTGGAAAAACATCATCGTTTTGGCAACTTGTCGGTTCATAAAGTCCAAACTCTTCGCCAACTACAATAACAAGAAAAAACCAAACCAAATTTCAAACGACACTAAGTCCACACATTGTCCCCATTTCGCCATTGCCTATGTTTATAAAATCTTCATAAGCTTGACACCATGTCAAAATAAAATGATTGATTATTCTTACGTTTCCATCACACTCTATCCCACTTATCTTTTTGTCGATTCATTTTTTTGTTGTTATGTGTCTCTCTAGTGGAGAGAGGTCTCTATACCTTTATAAGTAGGAGGGAGAAGTTTACACACCTTTATGAGGGATGATACGTTCTTTTTCTCCATTGATGTGGGATCTCACAATTCTCTCCTTGGAAGCCTAACGTCCTCGTTGACACACCGCCCGGTGTATGTCTCTAATACCATTTGTAACAGCCGAACCACACCGCTAGCAGATATTGTCCGCTTTAGTCTGTTATGTATCGTCACCCGCCTCACAGTTTTTAGAACGCGTCTGCTAGGAAGAGGTTTATACTATTTGTAACATCTCAAGCGCACCGCCAGCAGATATTGTTCGCTTTAGCCCGTTATATATCGTCATCAGCCTCATGGTTTTTAGAACACATCTATTAGGGAAATGTTTTCACGCCCTTGTAAGAAATGATTCGTTCCCATCTCCAACCGATATGGAATCTCATACTCTCTCTTTTCTTCTGTACTCCGCCCTTAGATTTGAGCTCGAAATCAATACCAATTGACTAATGGGCTAAAGGACATCCCTTACTTTTGAAGCATGACTATATATGTATAGTATTAATGGTATTAACTACATTTAAGGGCTCTTTTGTGGCAATGTATAAATGAAAGAACCTAACTGACCCCATGTTACACTAGTGGTTATCCTCATCTCTGCAGCTGAAATAGTCTCCCCAATAAGCTTTGCTCTGACATAAACAGTGATGAGTTAGACCCCTCTTAATAAATGCTAAGAACCACTTCTGAATTGCTCAATGAATATGCCAATTTGAAAGTTTGAAAATGGTGCACCAACATTTATTAAAAAGGTTTACTTATTGAAGACCCAATGCTCTTTTGCAATGTGGTCAAACCTACCGGTATCGCGTTTGACACGCAAACTTTGATGTTTAAGTTAACTACGAGAATTTGGGTGATGCAAGAGTTTTAGGTATGAGAAAGGGCTACCTCTCTTTAAGTTAAAAAGAGAGCTTTCACCGGTTCTATCTCGATGATATGATCTTTTTAATATCGTTCCATTTTTTTTTTTTTTTTTTGTAAAAATAAGATTTTGAAGTCTCATTTCAAAATACTTTTCTTATTCAGATCATCTAGCACCCAACTAAATTATGGGTTATCATTTAATTGCCATGTCTAAATTCTTTCCATAGGTAACCGTTCAAGTCCACTACTAGTAGATATTATTTACTTTGGCCCGTTACGTATTGCCGTCATTAACCTCATGATTTTAAAATGCTCCTACTAAGGAGAGATTTTCACACCCACCCTTATAAGGAATGTTTCATTTCTCTCTCCAACCAATCACAGATATTAGATATTATGAGCATTAATTGGAGAGAGAAACAAAACATTTTTTTTATAAAGGTGTGGAAACTTTAATAGACATGTTTTAAAATGGTAAGGCTCACGAAAATATATAACTGACTAAAGTAGACATATCTGCTAGTGGAGGGCTTTAACTCTTACGCAGTCTCTACTCTTGATGACTATAAATACATCTAGAATGATGCAGATCTTACTCATCCCATCTTCAAAAACAAATAGCTTACTACACACAAAAATGAGTTTCAAGGCTTTTGTTTTCTTCGGTCTTCTTTTCGCCTTTGTTCTCCTCATCTCTTTCGAGGTGTCCGCTAGAGACCTGGTAAGTGTGGAGATCAATGGCATAGAGGATGCCAAAATAGAGAAAAAATTTATAAAGGTGTGAAAACTTCTCCTAGCAGACGCGTTTTAAAAACCTTGAAAAGAAACCCGAAAGAAAATATAACAATACCTACTAACGGTGAACCTGAGTTGTTTTTAATGAACGTTGTGCAATAAATTTTGAAAATTAAGTATAAAATATATTTCTTTTTAAATTTAGGAGGCTTATCCATAGGTATTGGTATCCATTCAAATTAAGCATAAAATATATATATATTATTTTAATTTAGGAGGCTATCCATTCAAATTTTTGAAGAAATATCAACAAAACTTATCTCCCAAACAATCTTCAATTTCCATTTAAATCCAATGAAACCCATCTTCCTATATTCTCTTATAAATACATTCAAAATTCTACTCATCTTCTCATCCCTTCTACAACTTTCTCTTTTAGTTCGAGCGTTTACAATGAATTCTAAAGCTTTTATCATCTTCGGCCTCCTTTTCGCCGTTGTCATCCTCCTCTCCTCGGAGGAGGCAACAGCTACTGCGAGAGGTCTAAAGAACGGTAAACTTTTATTCTATATGTTCGTTCGATGATATCGTTAATGATTACGTTTAAATTATCGATTTAGCTTACTATTCCTAGGGCTTTGATTATACCATACAGTTGAAGAAGCTGTGATGGAGACTAACGGAGATGGAATCGAGGATGACCACGGGCACCACCACCATTGTCATCACGGTTGCTCTGAAGATCCACAAGCCAAGCCTAACAATTGAAAACTTTGTTGCTTCAAGTCAATGTTATAGTGATTGTGTAAGTTATGAATAAATGCATTATTATGCTTGAGTTGTGAAGGCTTGTTCGTGTCCATGTAAGCTTGCCCAAGAACAAGGGCATTAGTTAATCTCTTCTATTGAGATTAATTGTGTGTATTTGATGCTTTTTTGTATAAGTAAATTATATAATCATCTCAAATATTGTTCCTAATAATTTCTTTTTACTAATTCTAACACTTTTTTATATTCTTTTCATATACTTTTTATAATTTGACTTAGCCTTAATAATTCATTTTTATGATTAGTATATCAATTATCGATGATGCAATATATTTCTCTCTTGGTTGAAGGTGCATGTATAATAAGATACGTGTAACAAGTCGTAGTAGACAAATTATTCAATCAGACACTGCTACAATTAAGGTTGTCTCATTAAGACTATTAAAAGGTAAATCTAAAAATTTGTTTCTTTTGTAAGGTTTGTTGAGATCCAATGTTGGGAGAGGAGAACGAAACATTTCTTATAACAATGTGGAAACCTCTCCTTAATAGACTCGTTTTAAAATTGTAAGGCTGACGGCGATATGTAACGAGTCAAAACGGACAATATCTGCTAGCGGTGAGTTTGGGCTGTTATAAATGATATCAAAGCCAGACACTGAGCGGTGTACTAGTGAGGATGTTGGGCTCCAAAGGGGTGGATTGTGGGATTCCACATCAATTAAATAGGAGAACAAAGGGACGTGGAACCCTTCTTTTAAAACTATGAAGCTGACGCTATACAAAACCGTGAAAAATTGTGAGCCTTGTTTTTGGAAGCCTCTTCAAATAATTTTTCATTAAAATAATCGAATTTAAGGAAAAAATTGAGTACATCGAACGTAGCAATTAAGACCTACAATCCTTCGAATTGAAACCCTATTTGTAAGGTACCAAACTCGTGGCAGAAAAAATTATGCACATACTTATCACTCAATCGGTCCAAAACTTTAACTTGATCGATCTTTGGTTGCCATATATTATGATCATACTTGTTCAGTACGTGCTATTGAAGTATGCAATATATTCGTGCAAACTCTTTGCTTGATTCTTAACAAGTGCATTTGAGGTTTGTGTTGAGCTAATTCATCACGTGTTTTTTCTAATTAGAGCCAATATATTATTTATATTTATATTTATATTTTATTCTAAAAATAAGATTTTGAAGTCTCATTTCAAAATAGTTCATTAACACCCAACTAAATTATGGGTTATCCTTTAATTGCCATGTATAAATTCTCTACATTTGTAACCGTCCAAGTCCACGGCTAGTAGATATTGTTTGGTTTGGTCTCTTATGTATCATCATCATCAGCCTCATGATTTCAAAACGCATTTACTAAGGAGAGATTTCCACGTCCTTATAAGTAATGTTTCGTTTCTCTCTCCAACCAATCACACATATTGTGAGATCCCACGTTAGTTGAAGAGAGGAACAAAACATTTTTTATAAAAGTATGAAAACCTCTCCTTAATAGACGCGTTTTAAAATCATAAGGCTGATGACAATACAAAACGGACTAAAGTAGACAATATATAATAGCGGTGGGTTAACTATTACACAGTCTCTCTACTCTTTGATGACTATAAATACATCTAGAATGATGCAGAATCTTACTCATCCCATCTTCAAAAACAAATCTCTTACTACACACAGAAATGAGTTCCAAGGCTTTTGCTTTGCTCGGTCTTCTTTCCGCCTTTGTTATCCTCATCTCTTCCGAGGTGTCCGCTAGAGACCGGGCGAAGACCTCGGCAAAGGACAATGGTGAGTCTTATACGATAAGAACTTTATGTATTCACTGATAAATTTTATGTTGTAGAGGTGAGTGTGGAGATCAATGGCATAGAGGATGCCAAATATGATAGAGGTCATGGAGGCCATGATCATGGTGGTTATGGCCATGGTGGCTATGGCGGCCGTCGTGGCTACGGTGGCCACAATGGTCACGGTTGCCGGTATGGTCGACGCGGCTACAGGTGCTGCAGCTACCCTGGTGAAGTGGTGGAGGGTGCAAAGCCCTAAGGTTTGTGCTTGGTTAGTGTGTGAGTGAAGTTTGAGTAATAAATGCATGGGGAATGGAATGGCTTAGGTTTTCTTTTGCATTTGGTTTTTAATGTACGCTAGAAATTTGATTTCAGGCCGATCAAATCGAGACATTTTTAGGTATCTCTATAGCGTGAACATATTTCAATCGTTAAAAGTCTCTCTAACTTTATTTGAATTCGAAAGAAAATAAAAGTTATTATTTTGGTAAATTATTCAATATGATTGGTTGCTACAACTTGTAAAAATGTTACGAGAAGGTACCGTTGGCGGCTAACAATTCTACGACATTAGATGAAAAAGAGAAAATCGGTAAAAGTATTTCAAACATGGGTATAGACAGACATTAATAAATTTATAGATTTTTAAATCAGGCTCTAACAAATATACAATTATATTATGATCCCTTCATTCAATCATTTTTCTAATCTTAGATGGGAGAAAGTAAAATTTTTTTCAAAAAAATTCGCTACTCGATTTTAATCTATCATATGAACGTACAATTATGTTAAAATACTTATTACTAATATTATATTCATTTAGTTGTATTTTGTTACTGTGTATCAAATTTTTATGGTATAATAGAAATGTTGATTCATTCTCGTGTGATATATTGAATGGAAAAAATATTTCAAGTGTCACAGTTATCTTCGACCGTTCAAAAATTTTCAAAAATACCTTTGTAAAAAATTGTCTCTTGTTTGTGTTCTTCTCTCATAATTTCTTCCTTTATGAGAAAACGAATGATAAGTTTTGCTAATTTGCTAGGTTTCAACGAAGTAATAAAAAAATTTGAACGGTCGAGAATAATTGTGACACTTGAGTTAATTCTCCAACTATGTGGGATATTTCAATCCACCCTACTTGAAAAGGGGAATAAAACATTACTTATGAGGGTGTGGAAACTTCTTTTTAACAAACGTGTTTTAAACTATGCGGCTTATAACGATACGTAATGGACTAAAACATACAATATCTGCTAATAGTGAGCTTGAGTTGTTACAAATGTCAGAGCTAGTCACAGGGCAGTATGCTAGTGAGAACGCTGAGACCTTAAGAGCATGGATGGAGATCCTACATCGGTGGGAGAGGGAAACAAAAAATTTCTTATACGGGTATGAAAATCTTCCTTACTAGATGCGTTTTAAAACTATGAAGTTAACGACGATACGTAACAAGTTAAAACAGATAATATCTATTAGTGGTACTTGAAATACTCATTGAAAAGAACAATTTTTCGAAAACATAAAAAATAGAGAAAATTTTTCATCTCGAACCCAAGAAGGAAATGAAAAGTTTTACGAAAATGAAAATTGAAACAAGTGTCGAGGACGAAAATGCCCCTCCACATGGACATCTCCTTTATCTCTAATTTGATAACATGTGCATTAAGTAATAGGGATGTTTGAAAACGACAACGTCAAATAATAAATCAAACTTAATTGCCATTGTTTATTATTGATTGGACATTCAACCACCAAAAACCAAATTATTTTCCATTGCACGAGTAGCCGCCTAGTTTACCAAGTAGGTTTTTTTTTTTTTTTTTTTTTTTTTTTTTTTTAATCCTCCTTGGGATAGGGCTTGCATGGTATGCTAATTTCAATATTCTCTAAAGGAAATATATTTTTATTAAAATAAAATATCTAAATAATGTACGTGTTTAAAAATTAAAATAAACGTGCGTAATATCATATGTAACTATGTAGAAGATGATTTAGATCGCTGTAACCATTTATTTAATATCAATCTATATTATTAAAATCATTTTCTATATATCAACCACCTATCAATGAATGTGAATAATGTTGTAAATAATGTCATGTATATCTTTCAATTTTTACCCATTATCCACCCTATGATTCTATTGTATTTGCAACAACCCTAGATTTTACTAACCTAAAGTAGCTATCGTATACATAACGTAACCATACTTGGCGGTATACTAGCGAGGACGTTGAGCCCCGAAAGGAGATGGATTGTGAGATCTCACATCGATTAGAGAGAGGAACAAGTGCCACCGAGAACGCTAGGCCCCAAAAGTGAGTGGATTGTGAGATTTTACATCAATTGGAGGGAAGAACGAGTGTACGCTGGGCCCTAGAGGTGGGTGGATTGTGAGATCCTACATCGTTTAGGGAAGTGAACAAAGCATTTTTTATAAATGTGTGGAAATCTCTCCCAACAGACACGTTTTAAAAACGTTGAGAGGAAATCTGAATAAAAAAAGTTCAAAGAGGACAATATCTGCAAACGTTGTTTTCCACGATAATTTTAAAATGTAGGTGGCTATTCATAGGTATTGTTACTATCCATTCAAATTTTTGAAGAAATATCAACTAAACTTTATCTCCAAACAAAATTGAAACCATTGTACACCAACTCAACTATATAGTAGGGACAATCTTTAATTGCCATTTAAATCCAATCAAACCCATCTTCCTATCTTATCCTATAAATACATTCAAAATTCTACTCATCTTCTCATCCCTTCTACAACTTTCTCCATATTTCTTTAGCTCGAGCGTTTAAAATGAATTCTAAAGCTTTCATCATCCTCGGCCTCCTTTTCACCGTTGTCATTCTCCTCTCCTCAGAGGAGGCTACAGCTACCGCGAGAGGTTTAAAGAGCGGTAAAATTTTATTCTCTATGTTCGTTCGATGATATTGTTAATGATTACGTTTAAATTATGGACTTAGCTTACTATTCCTAGGGCTTTGATTATATCATACAGTTGAAGAAGCCGTGATGGAGACCAACGGAGATGGAATCGAGGACGACAAGCGTCGTTTCGGGGGAGGCCACCATGGACATAGGCATCACCGTAGGCACCACCACGGGCACCGCCACCATTGTCGTCACGGTTGCTCCGCTGATGAGGATGTTAATGAAGATCCACAAGCCAAGCCTAACAATTGAAAACTCTGTTGCTTCAAGTCAATGTTATAGTGAATTGTGTAAGTTATGAATAAATGCATTGTTATGCTTGAGGTGTGAAGGCTTGTTCGTGTCCATGTAAGCTTGCCCAAGTACAAGGGCATTAGTTAATCTCTTCTATTGAGATTAATTGTGTGTATTGTAAGCTTTATTGTATAAGTTAATTATATAATCATCTCAAATATGGTTCCTAATAATTTCTTTTTTTTCTAATTCTAACGCTTTTATATTCTTTTCGTATACTAATTTGATGTAAGTTTAACTTAGCCTTAACAAGATACGTATAACAGGTCGTAGTAGACAAATTATTCAATCAGACAGTGCTACCATTAAGGTTGTCTTATTAAGACTATCAAAGATAAATCTTAAAATTTGTTTCTTTTTTAATGCTTGTTGAGATCGAACGTTGGGAGAGGAGAACAAAACATTGTTTATAACAGTGTGGAAACCTCTCCCTAATAGACGCGTTTTAAAACTGTGATGTTAACGGCGATATGTAACGGGTCAAAGCGGGCAATATCTGCTAGCGGTGAGTTTGAGTTGTTATAAATGGTATCAAAGCTAGACACTGAATGGTGTGCTAACGAGGACGCTGGGCTCCAAGGAAATAGATTGTGAGATCTCACATTGGTTAGAGAGGAGAACGAAACATTTCTTATATATATATATGTTCGAATTTTGACGACTTGTTTTTCTTATCACTCATCGTTGTTGCTAATCCATCATCATTGAAGGGTTCATTTCTAAATTTGAAACATTCTAAATGACTTTACCATTTTCATTCCTATCAAAATCCATGACATGTCACATGAATCTCGTATTATTTTCAAAACTATATATTATGTTCATAAGTTAAATTTTTATCACAAGTAATAATATCTATCGTGTCACATCAAAAAGATTAAAAAAAACATTACATTGTTTAAGATATATGAATTATTTGTCAATTAATCCTAAGCTAAAACACTCTTTATTTAATGTAATATGAAAGTCCTAAAGTCCAAAGGACATAATAATAGAATTTGGAGTGAAATTAGTCCCTTTTTTTTTTCTTTTGAAATTTTTATGATTGACTCGATATTCGTGGAAGAATGACCATTTAATACAATAATTGACATCCACCTCTACCAAACGACATAATAATTTACCTTTTGAAAGAATGCATCACAACCCTCCATAAATAATTTTTATTCTCAAGTTGCACGACAATAGATGAGAAAAAAAAATAAGAAAAATCGTACGCGCAAATTAGAAGATTTACAATGAAGATTGGTGTTTCTATTTATTTTATTTCAAAAGATACCGTCAAAATAATTTACATAATCAATTTTTACTCATCAGTTGTCATGTCAATTTACATAGATGATATCGTGTGTATTTTTAATTTTTACGTTTTAACTTTGTTGCATCATTTTTGTTCTTATTTCAATGAGAAAAAAAAACCCTTCAATCAAATGTTTTAGAACGAATTTTGAAGTTGAAAGTAATAGTATATACGAATTGGATTGGATTGGAAAATCTTTCGGACCAAACCGAAACTTCAAATTGGTTGGGTTGATGACTCGAGCAACTCGAATAGAATTTACAACTCATCACAAGTTACAACACATCACCAACCGTTTACAAACATCAAATATTCTTAATCCTCGTAATGATTTTAAAAATAGGGTTAATAGGATTTCAACTCGACAAAAAAACATGTCAACTAGGGAATTGCCTTAGATTTTTCAGTTTTTCAAAAGTTCAACCTACCCAACCAAAAAAATCTAACTCAACCTAACTTTTATGGTTTGGATTAGATAATCAGGTTAGACGGTTCTTCACAATGGTATGATATTATCCACTTTGAGCATAAGCTCTCATGGCTTTACTTTGGGCTTCCTCAAAAGGCCTCGTACCAATGAAGATGTATCCTTACTTATAAGCGCATGATCGTTTCCTAAATTAGCCAACGTGGAACTCCACAACAATCCTCACCATTAGCGATATTGGGTCAAAAAGTAAGACTTTTTAATTTGGTTCATTTGGCCATTTCCGCCTACAAATAGATTAAGAAATGGTGCAAGATCTCCTCATTCCCTCTCCAAATACAAGTTTTTAGAGAGAGAAAGAAATGAGTTCCAACTTCATTAAGGTATTTGCTTTTTTGGGTCTTGTCTTGGCCATCGTCGTGGTCGACATCTCCTCAGAAGTGGCCGCAAGAGACCTTTTACAGACCAAGTATAGCCGAGGAGATAACGGCAGCCGCAGTGGCGCCGCTGACATCCCCGGCTGTGGTAACTATGCCAAATGCAGGGGTTACGGTCCTGGTGATTGCAAGCATGGCTGCTGCGGTACCAAACACGGCGGTCGGTGCACCAAGTGCTGCAGCTATGTTATTGAAGTTGGTGAATTCATCAAATCTTAAAGGGTCGGTTCGTGCAACAGATTTGGAGATAGAAATGAGGAAGCGTTTGTAATACCCTTAGTAAAAGATTTATGGATATGGTTATAGATATAATGTATTTCTTTGTCTACCTTTTCTAATTTGCTCTTTTTTTTATTTGTAATTATATATTAATCGATCTTGTGAGATCTCACCCCGTTGTAAACGAGAACGAGCATTCCTTATAAGGGTGTGAAAACCTCTCCCTAACAGACTCGTTTTAAAACTGTGAGGTTAACGGCGATAGGTAATAGACCAAAGCGGACAATATCTGTTAGCGGTGAGATTGAGCTGTTACAAATGAGCTATGCATTGGGAAGTGTGTCAGCGAAGACGCTGGCCCCTAAGGGATGGATTGTGAGATCCCACATCTGTTGGAAATGAGAACGTTTTAAAACTGTGAGGTTGACGACGATATGTAATGAGCCAAAGCAGACACCCCAAGGGGATGAACTATGAAATCCCACATTGGTTGGAGAGGAGAACGTTTTAAAACCGTGAGGCTGATGATAATACGTAACGGGCTAAATCGGACACTCCAAGAGGTGGATTGTGAGATCTCACATTAGGTGAAGAGAGGAATGTTGTAATATCGTGAGAGTGACGATGATACGTAACTAGTTAAAGCTGACAATATCTGTTAATACTAGTTAGAGGTGGATTATAAGATCTCAAATAAAAAAAGAAATGTTTTAGTAATTTTTGCGGAGATTAAGAATTATTAATTTTTAATAATATTTTGAATTAGTTGGAATGTTTTACTCATTAATTTCCTAAAATAAATACAAATATAATTTTTTTCTCGTAAAATTTATATTATTTATCGACATAATACCTTCCCTTTAATTTAATTTAAGTTTTTTCTTTTCAAATATTTTTATTAATATATTATTGACTTGTTAAGTCAATGACTCAAACAAAAATTTAATACAAAAATAGAGAGCTACCTAACTAATGTCGATAGCGGCTTCCAAGTCAACTTTGTGGTTCGACCACTTCCTTTTTTATAAAGTGATTGTTTCGAGACCTTAGCGTATGATTTGGGTTGATTCTCTCCCGACTTTGAATTTTAGCACTTAAAAATATTTTTAGTGATATTTTGAATTAGTTTAGATTTTTTACTCGTTAATTTCCTAAAATAAATAAAATATATATTTATTCATATAAATATTATTTATTTATATAAAATAATGATAGTATTCTCATATAACACCAAACATAGTTATATTTAATTTTCAAACACTTTATTTATCGACACTATAGATATTATTTGCTTTTCATCCCTTTCATTTTAATTTAATTTATTTTTTTCTTTTCAAATATTTTTATTAATATATTCTTGACTTGTAAGTCAACTTACTCAAAGACTATTTAATACAAAAATTGAAAGCTACCTAAACCAATGCCAATAATATTTTAACGTAAAAAGTATTCTTGAACTTTTATACGAGTTTTAAAAATATCCTTTAATTTTTATAAGTGTTTTAAAAATACTATCGACTTTTAATAGTGGATATGTGAGATCTCACGTTGGTTGAAGAGGGAAACAAAACATTTCTTGGTTTGGAAACCTTCTACAGTAGATGTGTTTTAAAACCATGAGGCTACCCGTGATACATAACGAGCAAAAGTGGAAAATATCTCCTCTATTATGTTTTAAAACTGTGAGACTGACGACGATACGTAATAGGTCAAAACAGACAATATCTCCTACTGCAAGAAGAAAATCTTACAACGTAAAAAATGAGAACAAACACGATAAAAGAAAAAAAAAGGAAAATTTACTAAAAGTTCTAGTTAGGCTAGTATTGTTGAATGTGATAACAGTGACGATCTCTTAGTTGCTTCTGATAACAATTTAAACTCGTTTAGTGAATAGATTATTGATTCAAAACGTTTGTTTCATATCATAATAAGGACTAATCTTCAACATATGATACCGCTTTTAAAGGTGCAATATTGATTAGACATTAGTTTCTAGGTAAGAAATACTGGTTAGAGAGGGCAACGAAACATTCTTATAAGAGTGTGGAAACATTTCCCTAGTAGACGTGTTTTAAAATTTTGAGGGAAAACCTGAAAGGAAAAGTTCAGAGAAATAATATTTGCCCGTGATGGACTTGAACTGTTACAAATGATATCAGAGCCAAACACGGAGTCCTCAAGGAGAGTGGACTATGAGGTTCCCCACTCCCCTCAAGAAAAAGTTCAAAGAGGATAATATCCGCTAACGATGGGCTTGACCTGTTATAAATGGTATCAGAGCCAAACACAAAGCCCCCAGGGAGAATGGATTGTGAAATTCCCCACTCCTCTCAAAGAAGAGTTCAAAGAGGATAATATCTGTTAGCGATGGGCTTAAGCTGTTACAAATGGTATTCCAAAGAGAGTGAATTGTGAGATTCTCTACTCCCCTCAAAATTCAAGACTCGGAGATATTTATAAGGTGTATAGGATTGAAATAACATGTCCCTCTCCCATGGCCTATAAAAACACATAGGAATGAGGAAACCAATCACTCAAGTTCATCTCAAACCCACCATACTTGTTGTTGAGTATAGTGATAAGAGATATCAACTAAAAAATGAGTGGTCGGAAGGGTTCGGTTTTGTTGGCTTTCTTGCTCTTCTTTTTCCTCTTCTCCTCCGACCTGGCTGCTGCCCGGAAGCTAATGGTGGCCGGAAACAATGGTGAGCTTCTTACATATTCTGCAGCCTGCCGTTTTAGTTTTGCTTAACTATATATAGTGAAAGGTTAAATTTGTTTTTGGATGCAGCAGCGGTCATTCCCGGCACACAAAACTCCTACGATCCCTATTGCGATCATTACGGTTATAGGAGTTGCCTCCCACAGCCACGCCCAGTCTGCGATCCTTATACACAATACTGCCCTCCGCCGAACTGAAGTGGAAACTAAGATCAAACACCATGGGAACTACATAAACTAACCCACACCTACCTGGGTTTTGATTACCATCTATCTTACCTTTGTTGTGTGTATTGAATCCTACTTATATGTTTATAAGTTTGGGAGATTTGCGCGGGTATAATCCGTAACTCGATCAATTTACCCTATCCATCCGTTTATATGAATGTGAACTTCTAATTATATCAATTAAACTTATGAATTTTCAATACTGAATTAATTTAGATTCTCCATTTCAAATAATTAACGATTTTCAAGTGAGTAATCCAAATTTTTTAAGAAATTTGTACACGTGAGAATTGAGGTATGAACGAATTTCAAATCAAGTTTATGGGTTTAATAATTTTTTAGTGTTATTATGAGCTAGTAAATGGACTTCTATTGACCTACATATTTTAAGCTTCAACATATAAAATTAACTAATCAATTTTCATTTATTAACGCTATGTTACCTTATACCCTATCATAGACTTATAGTTGAACTCATATGTGTTGTAGGACAAGTTGTATCTATTGATATAATCGCTATACATAAGTTGATCCTTCGTAAATTATTCGTAATTACAACTAGTCAACCATTTATTTATTTATGATCCAACTATAAATTAAGTTTCTCTTGAGCCAATAAGAGGATGAGGCTCCATCGTTCAAGTCTCAAAATAAACACTAATGTAACTACTCATCTACTTCTCTATGGGTAGACATACTACAAAAATAATTCAGAATCTAGATTCGACACTTAAGATTTTCGACTTGGAAGATTTGCACATAAAAGTGGGGTGGGGCAGGAAAGGAGTCGAGTACAAGGAAGGGTAGGTATTCCCGTCCTCGACTCCGCCCCATTTGAAGTTACTATTCATAACTACCCACCGTAACATTTCAAACTCAAAGAAGTACATACTAATTACTGTAAGAATGTTAGAACAGATAAGGAAAGGATAAGAAAGTAATCCTCTTCCCTTTCACATTATTATTGTATAATATTATTATAATGGTTGAACCCTAATTAACAAGATTTTCTAGTTCAGAATTTCCAGAAAATGAATATACAGTCTATTTCCTCCACAGGTAAACCATTACCAAACAGTAGAATAAGCTAAACTGTAACCATTTTTTTCCTGTATTATATTCTCTCAATAAATAAATTTAATCAAAAGAAAAAAAGAATGCTGCCTTAGCTCTTCTGGGTTGGTCTCTATTAAGAATTTGCACTTTGATTGGCTAAGGATTCTTCTGGAGACTCGTCCTCATTTTGGGCCAAAGCACAACCCTTGTTAGCCGACGACAATTCGGTCCCGTCGCTAGCTTCTGTGTTCGTATCTGAAACGTTATCGTCGTTCATGATTAACAGCTCCGACTCCCCTTCTTGTTGCAGCAGGCTCCAGTACATGATGCTAGCAGTTAGTATGAGGATCATCTTTTGGTTCACCTGTCAAAAAGTTGGCATGGCAGAACAAGAATTTAATAGGATGTCACACCTACACAGCCCCCCAGGTCTACGGCGAGTAGATATTGTCCTTTGGGCTTTCCCTTTCGAATTTCCCCTTGAAGGTTTTTAAAACGCGTCTACTAGGGAGAGATTTCCACACCCTTATAAGGAATGCTTCGTTCCCCTCTCCAACCGATGTAGGATCTCATGATCCACCTCCCTTCGGGGCCCAGCGTCCTTGCTGGCACACCCGCCTCGTGTCCACCTCTCTATGGGGCTCAGCTTCCTCACTGACACATCGTCCGATGTCTGGCTCTGATACCATTTGTAGCAGTCCAAGCCCTTGGGCTTTCCCTTTCAAGCTTCCCCTCAAGGTTTTTAAAACGCGTCTGATAAAGAAAGGTTCACACCCTTATAAAGGATGTTTCGTTCTCCTCCCCAGTCGATGTGGGATCTCACAACCAGACATCGAGTGGCGTGCCAACAAGGACACTGGGCCTCCGAGGGGGTGGATTGTGAGATCTCACATCGGTTGGAGAGGGGAACGAAGCATTTCTTACAAGGGTGTGGAAACCTCTCTAACAGACGCGTTTTAAAACCGTAAGACTAACGGCAATACATAAAGGGCCAAAGTGGACAAAATCTGTTAGTAGTGAGGTTGGGCTATTACACAAGTTTAGTATGATAACGTATTTTGCAACTTACTTCAATAATATCTTCAGGTAGCAAGAAAAGGGAGCAGCCAAGCTTTCGAGCAACACTAATAATGTACGTCGCGTTCAGCTTCTTGTCTTCCTCTGCAATTACACAATTTTAGAGTCAAAATTGAAATAACCCAACATGGAAAGATGTAACACTAACCAGTTTCTCCTTTTGTAACAACAGCCCAATTCACCACCCTTGGCTCCACAGAGCTAAGAAGCTCCAGGAAGAACATGCCATTTGAAAGATTCTTGTCCTGAAACCAGAAGTTATATCATCCACATCAAACAATCAACTATAAAGAAACACCAATGTTCTTCACTTGTTTACCTTGAAGCTCTCCATTTGACGGGTTCTTCCAGCTTTCTTCACTTTGTTGTTTGCCCAGTTCAGAATATCAGCATCCGTGATCTCTTTTCCCTCTTTGCCTTGAGAATGTGATCTCAGGTTTCTCAACAGTTGAAGCATTGTAAACCTCATCAGTTGCCATAAAAATGCTGTTCAATAAGAATGTAATTGTCTTTAGATGTTACTCTCTCTGCCTCTCGTGTAAGGACCTACACGGCTGAAGTGAAGCCGTAACAAGGTAGGTATGGCTTGATAACCTCCTTTTCAAGGAGAACTAATGCTCGTTGGGTATTTCAGTTTGACACTACTTCATACCCAAAAAGAGTAAAACTTGGAGATGGAAGTTTTCGTTCATTGCTCAATAGTAAAATAAGACTAAGCTTATTATCCTAGGTCGGAACAAGTTGATACCGTGAGGTCCCACATCGGTTGGGAAGGAGAACGAAACATTCTTTATAAGAGTGTGGAAACCTCTCCCTAGCATACGCGTTTTAAAAACCTTGAGGGGAGCCCAAAAGGGAAAGCCTCATGAGCTTATTATCCTAGATCGGAACAAGTTGATAGTGTGAGATCCCTCATCAGTTGGGGAGAAGAACAAAACATTCTTTATAAGAGTATAGAAACCTCTCCCCAACAGACACATTTTAAAACTCTTGAGGGGAACCCGAAAGGAAAAGCCTAAAGAGGACAATATCTACTAGCGGTGGGTTTGGGCTGTTACAGATAGAATCCCCTATTTTATGTCTCAATGTTTCCCAGCCTCTTTTAACTATGTTTGTAAGAACTAACCTATTCGAGTAAGTTCGTTGCTTAAGGCAAGTTCATCTGCTAAAGCTACCAATTCGTTTCGTTCTTCTTTCGAATACATTTAGCACACAAGTACAGTCTATTAACCGTTCCACCAGCAACCAGTGAATCAAACAAACTATAAACACTGCACGATAACATCCCGTTTCAAGATCGAACGAGCATATCAATAAAAGTTGTAAATAAATGAAGAGTAGAAAGATATTGTAGTTACCTAGTATAAGCTTCTTGTTGCCCTGCACAATATCATTCCCAGCAACGTTTACAAGAGAAAATTTTAAGTCCTTCCCAAGTTTTACAACTTGGTTGCAATTCTCAACTTTTCTAAACGGCATCTTGATAGGAGGCTTTGTTGCCTGTTTCCAGATTACTGATCCAGGACAAACTTTGTCAAGAACTTCCAAAAGAACCCATCTGCAGTATGAACGTCATATCTCAAGCTCGTCCGTAAGAAGGACGTAAAAGTAATTCTTAAGTCGAAGGAAGAACAAAAACAATACCCAGTTCGGACGTCCTCAAAGACATTGTTGACATATGTGTCTATGCCTAGACTGTTAATCCACAAACGGAAGCATCGCTCTTCCCGAGATGTTTGCGCATCATCAGTCATCATTTCTGCAAACGACATTTTCGAGGTATCGGCAGTCAACCCATTCCTGCATTTACAAGTTCGCAATTTGGAATAGACATTCAGCTATGCAGCATCAGTCAACATATCTATTGATTAAGATGAAAAGGCAACAGTGTAGCCAACAGCCGAACAAAGATTCGACGAAAAGCTCGAGGGAAAGCACTCGAATAAAGGGGAAAATGAAGTTTCTAACCTGTGCTGAAAAATTTGGGCAACAAATGCAAGATTAAGATTAGGTGAACCCTCAACAATGTCCTTGGGAGTTAGATATCTTTTACAATCCAATTTTTCTGCATGCTCAAGAACCATATTAGCTCTTTCAGTAGGATCTTTAACATTCAAAGTAGAGGAACCAGAGAACTCTGGTGCAAGAGCATTAAGCAGATAAGCATATGCCTCCCCATCCTGCATATAAAAAACTTAATCAATTTATAAAGTTCAGCCTACGAACTTCAAACATGTTAGGAATCACGACTCTCCACAATGGTATGATATTGTCCACTTTGAACATAAGCTCTCGTGGTTTTGCTTTTGGTTTCCCCAAAAGGCCTGAGATGTATTCCTTACTTATAAACCCACGATCATCCCCTTAATTAGTTAATGTGGGACCGATTAGCCTCAAAACCACTATAGCATAAGAGACGATTAAAGTTTTCGCAATATATACAACCGGTGGGTATTCTCTAACCTTCACGTCGGACGAAAAGTTCGTGACTTGTTTCTCATAGCCAGCTTTCTTTAAATGGAAGTTCATCCATTTGAGTAAAACTTTGTCTGGTGCCAACCCAATGAGTTCTTCCACTTCCTGCAGGTAATAGAAAATATTTGTAAGAATCGTTACAAACCGACCACCCTATGCTAATAGCTTCATCTTTCAACAAGGCAAAGAAAAAAAAAATACCTTGCTATCAGCCACCAGTTCCACAAGTTGAGGAGTTTTCTTCAGATTAAGATCAGCCAACAGTTGAATCTACATTCCCAGCACATTAAAAGAGATAAATTAAGCCCGTTCCGTGAAGAACTCGGAAAATCATGTCCTTAAATTAAAAATATTCGACAAGAAAAATGAAGAAGAACAATTCATTAATACCTTGACTATTTGTGATATCAATCCAAGCAGCAGATGTGGCTAGAAAATAAATTTTAAAAAAAGAAACAAAATTAGGAAACTTTACATTAACTTTATTAAAATAGTTAATATGTAGATTCAATTAGACGGCCAGATAGGTAGTTTTAACGCACTCGAGCTTCGACCAAATCTTGTGTGCCAATGTTAACCACTGTGCATCCAATAGCCTTTGCAGAGTTAAGGCCAAGGGTATGGTTTTCATTCCTCTCCCAAGGATTAAGGACCTTTTTCGTATTGATAGCTCGTTCATCGATGGTCCCTGGAACAGCTACATTGATAAGCTTACTGCACGGGACAACCCAACCAAAAGCAAAGATCATTACCATCCATTAACATAAAGTTACATTGAAAAGTATAAATTCAAGTTGTTTCGACTACCAGAGAAGAACACCGTCTTTCGCAAGGTCAAACAAATCATTCGTAGCGGGATCTAGAGGGAGATAATTCTTCAGAAATGGATCTTCAGCTAGATAACTGTTTATGTGTGCAACATAAGATGCTTTCTCAGATTCGTTAATAGCATGATGAAACGTAGTTGTGGCGGTCTTCAAGAACGAAGAAGAATTTCTTGCTCCGCCTGATTTAGTTGTTGCTCGGGCTTGTAAATCTAAGTAAGCCTAAAGTAATGAATCTTATAAAATCAATCACTTCAAATGACTGCTTATACTTGTAGAAAAGAAAATCAACATGAACAAAAAGCAATCCAAATCGTATCATAAATAAACTCACCCGAAGATACGACTCGAAATCTATTTCTTCACCCACATCTCGACTCGTTTCCTTCAAGAAATCTTTAATCTCATCCTCAGTGAACATTCCACTGAAAGCTTTCAATTTCACAAAAACAGGAGGCAAATCCTCCACCGTTACACGACCCGATTGGCTCCTCACGGAAAGAAACTGAATTCAACACAACAATTCCTCATATCAACTGAAAAGAATTCATAATTCACCAGAAAAGAACCAAAACAACCTAAGAAACTTGATACATACTCTGGATTTGAGCGTTCGAAGCTCGACTTGAGTGAATTGACTTTGAAGCCATGGATCAGAAACAAGAACACCCACAAAGCTTGACATCTTCACCTATCTTTTTGGCAGAGTATCTCAACACAAAGAAAAATTCCTAACTACTGAAACAATAAATTTCAATCGTCAAACAGATAACAGAGCTAATAAAATCAATACTAGAAACATGGGAGACAATCATGAAACAAATAGACAAACAAAAGAACAGAAAACTATGGCAATTACAATGAATCAACATCAAAAACATGAAGAAAAAAGATCATGATAGATGAAATGAAACGAAAAATCAACAAAAACCCAGTTGAAGAGGCCAAAGTTTACCCACAATTCAAGGTGCTATGCATAAATTTCCAAACAGAACACTTGGGGATTCATCCGAAATCAACAAATTGAAGGGAAATAACAAAAACCCAGAAAGGAAAAACAATGGAGAACACTGAAAAAGGAGATTAAAAGACGTAATACCTAAAGAAAAAGTGATGAAAGTGAAGTGGAGCAGATTAAACGAAACGCAATCTCATCGTGAAGAAAGAGGGGTGAAGGGTAGAATGAAGGGAGGTGAGGAGGGGCAGGAATAGGCAAGGAAAACGAGAGAAAAGCGTGCTTGTTTTAAGGAACTGCTGAGTGAGACCCAGAAAATGGGGACCCAAAAATCAAATTCAGCCACTGAAACCCTCAACTAATGAATAATTCGTGATTTTATTGAATACCCTTTTTTTCTTTCATTATTTATTGCTTTCATTCTCTTGTTTTTTTGAGTTTTGAAAATGAAAAATCATTGCTTTCTCTAATCAATTCATGAATGCTTTGACATTAACGCTCAACTCAAGATTACAAATTTTTAGTGGATATGCATTTTCAAGTATCATTAATGATTGAATATGGATGAAGAGTGTGATAGAACATGGGCAATATTCTTTCTATTTTCTTGTAAGGAAGGGATCTATCTTTCCATTTTGGAATGAATTTCTCTTTTTGCCTCACTTTTTCTTTTTTAATTAGGAAAAAAATTATTTTTTTATTCTAAAACTTAGTTCGTAGTACACGGATGGAAATGAGATAGTTAACGAAGTATAGGGTTTGTTCATCAACAAAGAAGTGAGACGAGTAGGAGCGTGGCCTGATTTTCGATATTGCCCCTAATGAATACAACGAGACGTTTATAGGGAAAGTGTGGTAAATCGTTATGGTGGAGAATAACTAAATGATATTTTTCGTGCATTGAATCCGTGAATTTGTAATCATTAAATGTATACATTCTCGTGACGTTCTATGATACGCAATTGGTTTGTTTTGATTTGAATTTTATACGAGATGTGATTTTCTATAATTTTAGTTAGATATTTTGCTTCGGTCATTTTTGTTATTGGATAAACCTATTTATATTTTTTAGAAAATCAATTGATCGGTTATTCTATAAAAAAAAAAAATAGTCTCGTGATAATATTTAGTCGTTTGTGTCGTTATCCTCTCGAAAAATTGGCCTAAACTATTTGACATTCATTATCTCTTGGTGAGAGACTTGGGGAAGTGAGCCCATGTCCTTTGGATTTGGACAAGACACAATTACCAAACATGGAAACATTTTAGTCATATACTTATGTTTTACATGTATGTCTTCGATGCACGTTGTTTGTCCATAATCCTTTCATTCGATCATATTTTCTTGGACGAGAATCAAAACCCGATCAACCCAATCTAATTTATATAGTTTGGATTGAATTTATTCATAAATTTTCTTTAAAATTAGTTTGAGTTGAATTGAACAAACTTCAATTTGGAAGAACTCGGCTTGATTCCTAAAATAAGTAATTATCAAACTTTTCTTAATTATTCAAAAAGTGTTTCAATAGTTCAAATCATTTCAAATTTAAAGTAAATTGATATTGTTGATTTTGGCCCTTTCATTTGTTCTTTACACTTTGTCTCTTTCTTTTTGTTGGGTAGTTTGTAGTCCCTTTCCTGGCTTCATCTTTCCATGACAATAACTCTAGAATCTTGAAATGGTCCCGGAGCTTCGAGATCAAGCTATTCAAACTGTTGGTGCTAGAGCTAGAACAAGCGATTTATCTATCGGTTAAAGTGGATCGATCAAAACTGTGAGATCCTACATCGGTTGGAGAGGAGAACAAAACATCCTTTATAGGGGTGGAAACCTCTCCCTAACAAACACGTTTTAAAATCATGAGGTTGTGATGGCGATATATAACGGACTAAATCGAACAAGATCTGTTCACAAAAGGAAAAGGAAACCTCTTGCACAAATCCAACAACATATATGTTCACAAAAAAAATGAAGCTTTAGATCAATAACAGAACAAAATGGGCAATATAGTTTTTCTTAATGTAATAAATGGGTGGTAGGATTTCTGATCACAATCAAAACAAAAATCCACATGAAATTGCCAAAACAACGTGAATCAAAATCCCCCAGTTGATGATCCTATGGGAAGATGATGGCTTTGGTTGCGAAGATGGAGCAGCCTTTCCATCACTGTCAGCTGAAGGAGAATCTGCAGTGGGAGCGATAGCGATATCGGGAGCTGGTGCGGGGGCTGGGGTTGGGGGGATATCGGTTCCGAAGATCGCCTCAGGCAACAGAATTCTGTCAACTTGGTAAACTGCAACAGGGTCACTTGAATGCACACTGCTACTCACTTTTGTGTTGGTCCAACCAGAGCCAATGTGGATGGTCCCTGAAACGTCTGTGAAGTTCAAACTGTATTGCCCACCCGCTAACGTCGAGATCGGGTTCTGCAGGCTGAGGTTCCTGAATTCAGCAAGGGAATAGTAATGTGGCAAGCTATGAAATAGCATAAGAGACTTGAGCTGATCCTCAGTGAGGTTCGAGAGAGACGGTTTCTTTTGTGCCGAGAACGCGCTGTCTTTCGGGACAAAGATGGTCACTCCTTCTTCTGTGTTATTGGCTTGGTTTTGGAAGGTCTCAATAACTTTGGTAGACTGGAGGTAGCTGAGGAAGGTGTGAAATGGACCTGCTACAGTGAGCAGATCTGTGAGGTTAACAAAATCTGGGGCTGGCGCCGGTGCCGGGGTCGGGCTAAGCAACGGAGGGCTGGCTGTTTTGGCATCTGCAGGTGAAGAGCTCAGAAGCAACAATGCACTACAAACAGTGAAAATCATGGACAATTCCATTCTCCAAAACCTGCCCATCATCAGATCTCAGCTATCTTAAACAAACTGATATGCTTCATAAGTTCATAGTGACATTTTCACAAACAGTTGATATGCATTCATGAAAAATTCAATAAAATCCATTGCCAAAGCTTGTATAATTCCCCAAATGGATCAAATCTCAGCAAGAACTACACTAAACAAGTCTAAAACAGCATTTAACAAGATTAAAAGTTATGTTTATAGACTTAAATTTCAAAATCCAGATCTCACTAGCTCACTAACTAGCTAAAACAGAGCAAAACCATTCCAGCAAAAAGAACAAGAAAACAGCACAATCAAAGATCCAGAGAAGTACAAACAGTACAACTTGAAAATCAAAGCCGAAAACAGCAGAATTCAAAGACAAACAAACAAAGAACACAATTCAAAATGTCCCATCAGCCCTTCAAATCTCAAAAACCCAACTCAACAAAACCCCAAACGAAAAAGTAAGAAAAACCCAGATCTAGATCAGCCCATCACAAGTTATAGCAGCCACCAAAGCCAAAAGAGGCCTAAATTAGCAATGCAAAAAGGCAGAGACAATGAGAAGGAGACTGACCAGGCAGGCTAAGAGAGAAGCTCTGACAGAGAAATAATGGGGAAAGAGATGAAAATTGAAGCAAGTATTTAAAGAAAATGAAGGAGAAAAGCAAATGGGGAGGTGGGTTTGAAGAAGAGAGAGTAATTGGGTGATGAACAAAGAGCTGGGATCTTCCTTAAGACATAAAATAAAGAACCATACTTTATTTGAAAGGCCTTTCCTTAAGAACTTGGGCATGTAGGGTAGCATTTCTTAATCACATTTGAACTAATTCTTTTTTACCCTTTTTTTTCTTCTCAAGCCAACCTTGTACTCTACCCCATGCACGATTTAGGTCGTCGGTTAGGATAGCTACTTACATCGGCTACCAATTCAGATAAATAACTTGTTGATTCCTATTAACAAGATACTTCTTTTGATCTAAGATAAACCGAGGAGAATCACGTAAATAGTTTTAAGGTTAACCTTAAAGATACTTTTAGATCTTAATTAACAAATTTGAACTAGGTAGGAATTTAACTCTCTTTAGTCTAACTTCAAACCAGTCTCATTTTGTCGATTTAGGCTCCAAACGCTATGAGCATTCCGAAATTGAGTAAGAACATATCATGGTTATCTTTAAATCACAATCTGTGAGATCCCACATTGGTTGGAGACAGGGAAGTAAACATTTTTTTATAAGGGTGTGAAACCTCTCTCTGGTAGACACGTTTTAAATTCGTGAGGTTGATAGTGATACGTAACGGACCAAAGCAAACAATATTTGTTAACGGTGGGCTTGGGTTGTTACTAATGGTATCAGAGCTTGACATCAGGTCGTATGCCAGCGAGAACGTTGGGCCCCTAAGAGAGAGAATTACAAGTGGGGGCGTATTGTAAAATCCCATATTGGTTAGAGAGGGGAACGAAACATTATGGGGATGGTCTACAGGGTTCATAACTACTCCTCTTACTACAGGACGCTTACCTAGCCAACATTTAGATCCGGCTCTACCCAAACTTTTTTGGTTTACCCCACCATTCCCCACTTGTCCGACTGTTGCCGAGCAATTTTTGGATATCAAACGGACCTCCCTAGTGGCCGATTTCCCCTTTTTTGCAATCAGTTTCACTACCACACCTGCAGCTCTAGCTAATTGTCCCCCTTCTCAAGTGTGTGAAACTTCTCCCTACTGGAAGTGTTTTAAAATATGAGGCTGATATTAGAGGTGAGTTTGGGCGGTTATAAATGGTATCAAAGCATGACATGGGACAGCATCAGCGAGTACGCTGGACCCCTAAGAAAAAGAATTATGAGTGGGAGCGAATTAGAGACGTGTTTTAAAGTGTTGAGATTTTTTAATGGAATCTAAATGAATATATAAATTAATACAATTATTAAGTTAGGGTTTTAACTTGTTGAAGCTGTTAGGGTAAAAATTGATTTTTACTTAAAAAGATTAAATTGATGTTTTACTAATATAAATATTAAACAGAGTACATTGGGAATTGGGGTCAATTATTATTATTTTAAAGAGAATTAATAAATTATTATTTTTTAATAAAAAATGTGGTGGCAATGTCAAAACCAAACAGATTTGCTGGTTTTGAGCTGACAAAATTAATGCAAAATTTAATCACATTTGACCATCTCATTTATGTCACTAATTTCTCTTAATTTTTATTATTAACACCTGTCTATTTTTTTTATTTCT
Organism: Cucurbita ficifolia; assembly: GCA_033971965.1. Taxonomy (NCBI): domain Eukaryota; kingdom Viridiplantae; phylum Streptophyta; class Magnoliopsida; order Cucurbitales; family Cucurbitaceae; genus Cucurbita; species Cucurbita ficifolia. The sequence goes on from CM066972.1 coordinate 8,590,421, forward strand.
TTTTCTTTATGACAAAATATTGTAAAATATAACAATTTTAAAACTTCAAGAAGAGAAAAACACCCACCAACAATTTAATATTCTTTTTTTTTTTTTAATTTTTTAAAAATAATATCGATATGTTTTCAGAATTCAGATTGAACATTGTTCTTCTGGCATCTCCACCGACATGATCACTTTGATTTAGAATTTAGATTGGGCACCTATGGAATTCATGCCTAGGATTCAAACCAAGATTCATAATTCACATTAGGCACCTGTGTGTTCCAACCTTCTGCATCTCAACTGACATTATCACTTTGATTCAAAATTTAGATCGGGCACCTATGTGTCCAATATTCTTCTCCATCTCCACCCGACATGGTCACTTCACCTACTTCTCGCTTCTTAAGAGAATTTCAACATGTTTTGTCCTCACCCACATGTATCACACTAAAACTCCTAAGAGGTCACCCAACATAGAATTGCTAGTAAAACACGCTAACCATGAAATTTCTATGATTTGGCCACCAAAAAATATATATGTATTTTATTGGTATAGATAGTAACTTTAAAAGTCTTTCTTAGTCATCTTTTTCTCATGATCACTCTCATTCGGATGGTTAGGTTGGTGCCTTTGAACACTCGAGCCCACTCTTGGGTCGAGCTTGGAATCGAATACCAAACCAAGCTTATTCGAAGTTAAACCAACAAGCAATCGGGTTCATTTTTGGTAAGGTTTAGTGGGTAAGCCTTTGTTCTAAACCCTTTTGGACCATTTTGACTTGTTCGTTGAGTTAGAACAAGTGTCGCACAATCGTTGTTCCATTATCACAAGAGTGCAATTGTGACAAGTGGTATCACGATCTCTACAAAAATAAATAGAAAATGGGAGGCGAGAACGGAGATGAAAAAAGCTTCTCGACCCGTAAACCCTAAATCAAACTTACTTCCACCACGATTCAACCAATGGAAAAAAAAAAAAAACACAAGCTTTATTAAAAGGCAAGAACAAAGAATGTTGTTTTTTTGCATTCATTCATTGATTCATAATCTCCAAAATGTCAATACATTAAAAACTTGTAAAAGTTTGGATGCACCATAAACAAACCCCTAGTAATTAACATAATTGTTGGCCTTAATTATAATTACATGTAATTTAAAGAGCAATTAATTGACTAAAATATTGGCTGTTTAAGAACTCCAGCTCCCACAGCACTGCCTCCTAATACCAATCACTCACTTAAGTTGCACCCCACTCCTTTCTGATGTCAAATGTGTAGTTAATTTCCAAGTAACACTTGTTATCATCATCAACAAACTGCAAACACACTTCACTTCAATTACAAACACACACTTATTTATTACATTCTCCCAAAATGTTCATATCAGATTGAATTTACCATGACCCACTAGCTTAAAATTTAAGGTTCATGTTACAAATGGTACCAGAGCTAGGCTGAGTCCCAAAGGGAGTGAACGTGAGATGGTGTGCCTGCAAGGACACTGGGCCCTGAAGGGGGATGGATTGGGAGGTCCCACATCGATTGGAGAAAGGAACGAGTGCCAGCGAGGACGCTGGGCCCTAAAGGGAGTGGATTGTGAGACATCGGTTGGGAGGAGAACGAATGTAAAAGCCCAAAAGTGAAAGCCCAAAAGAGAAAACCCAAAGAAGACAATATCTACGGTTTTTCACGAGAATGTAAAAGTTGGGTTTGGAGCACAAAAATTGATGTATCTAACCCTTTATCGTGGCCGAAAACCGAGGAAAAAAGTTACCTTCCTTGAAGATGGGGGAAAACTCTCCTTTTGCTTTGAAGCTATAAATCGTTGAAATCGATTAAATAGATCTGTCATTTGTATCGATTTCAATAGACATCGTCACATGACGAAAAGGGTATTCGTCGAAAGGAAACAGGGAAGGTTTGAGAGAAGTAGGTTTGTCAAAAGAACAGTCATGGAAGAAAAGACCTTTATTTGGTGCTGATTTTGACTGAGAAGAGGAGGGAAATTCAGAGCACATTCAAAATAAAGTACACATTTTGTAAAGCAAATATTGTACAAAAGAACATGGCCCATGTCCCTTAGGAGATGATGAACAGCACAACATGGCTCCAATAATGGACTCAATGGGCCACATGATTTGAACAGCCTCAAGACTCAATGAATGCTTAGTTGCATGCTAACTGGGAAAAGGACCTGGAAAGCAAGGATTTTGATTACAATCCCGTTCGGATGGAAATTGGGAACTGAATATCGACTTCTAATTCGAGGGCGTAGATAAATATGAACTCATTTGACTATGCAGACAAAGGCAACATCATGTTACTAGCCTATAGCTCGTGCTCTTAAAACCAGATAGTGTCCTATGTATTATCAATGTTTCTTTGAACGATCTCATCGTTCGAGCCATGCTCGAGAAGGTTATGTAAAGTAAAGTCTACCCCAGTTGAAAATGCTAGGGCCCTAGGCATTGCTATGTGAATTACATACACATACTAACCTTAGATCTTGCCGTGTATGATCCACGGGCGAACATACCAGAGGGTGTGGTCTCCTCAGGCATGACATGAGTGTAGGTCTCAACCTGGGGACTGAAAGTTCCAAGCATCTCTTTGGAGCTGTCAACTGAAATATACAAGTCACCGAAGTCAGTCATCATCATCGATCGATAATCGAAACTCGAGCTTTTAGAAACGAATAGCGAAATTAGACAGAGATAGAAACCTTTGACACCAGTTTTCCAAACAGTGTTGGTGTATTTGAGGCCAGCAACAATGTTGTTAGCCACTTGAAAGGAGAATTTCAGGTTGTAACGACTGCCTTCTTTCAGAGTAAACCATAACCCTTTCGGATTCCCGTCGTCGGGTATCGGAAGAACCAAGTCTGGCCTCTCTGGTGACACTATTGACAGACTTAGAATCTTCACATCTGGCTCAAGAGTTTCTACAAAACACACACAGAAATGGAACTGATATACAAAACCAAAAGCAAAGCTAGCACAGCACAACAAAGCTAGAAGAATTTCAGAACAATTCTAATTACCTCCAGCATTTTCTAAATCCACAGAGCCAAGAAGCTGTTCCTTCCACCTCCTTAAACTCTCATCATCCTGAACTTACATGACACAAAAGAACAGAAACAGAACTTATGAACTGACAAACAGACATGAAAATTGATTACAAGACAATCTTGAATGTCAGAACAAGAACAAGAACAAGAACAACCTTATCCTTCTCGAGCTCTTCTTTCAATGTGCGTTGAGGGCCCAACTCGATTTTGCTTCCTTCATCATCAGTTTCATCCTCCGTTGCATAAAGAGAAGCTTCATTCATTTGGCTACTAATCTTCTCAGCTTCATTCTCATTCCCATGGTTATCCAATGTATCTCCCTCTTCACGGTTCTCATCAAACCCCATGTTCTTGGAATTTGAAGCAGCCTCAACAGCCAAAGACATTAAGGGTAACACTAAGACAAAGAAACAGAACAAAATCGACAAAAATACCCGACAAAATCAGAACATAACGAAGCTCAAATCAATCATCATGAGAAAACCCAGTAAAGAAATTGAAAGAATGAGGCAAAATCTGAAGTGGGTCTCTTTCCTTTCCCGTTTAGATCAACGGGGAGTAAACAAAATACAAAACCCAGAAAGGAAAAAGTGAAACACAATCACAAAAACCTTAAACAGAGGGGAAAATAGGCAATGGGGTTTGAATTTAGCTCTGGTTTTCAGAGAAAAAGTCCTGTGGTGATCCGAAATGCTCGAAAGAGACAGAAATCGATTGTGGGGTTTGAAAAATTCATATGGGAATTAGCGCAGAGAATTGCGGGGCATTTTTTTGAACTGAAATCGTACCGATTTTCCCACTTTCCGCTCAGAATCAAAGTCGCAGAAGCTTCTTCCTCAGTCCCTTCTTTGAAATGGTCAACAATACAGCTTAAACACAACAAAATTAAGTTTCAAATGAATGATTAGTTTAATTAAAGTGTTTTGAAATTTGAACTATAGTTGATTATGGGGCTGATTCGGCCATCAAGCCCAAAACTTGAACAAGTTAAGAACACAACATGAGGCTTTTGTTAGAATCGGGCAAAACCCAATTCAAACAAAAGCCCGATGAGTGTGAGTAGCCCACTCAAAAGTCCATGAAAAATAAATCATTTTCGTCAAAGAATTTTGAAAGCAAAGAGGATCAAACCGACCTTATGATTGCAGATCCACTAACAAAAGGTTGTCGCCTAAGACATACAAAGAACATGTTGGTGTGAGCATTAGTGGTTACCTTTGTTGATATTATGATTATGTTATTTGACAATTTGAGATTGTTTATTTATTATTTCTCGGTTTCTTTTATTATTCGTGTTTCTCCTTATTGTTACATATATAAATTAAAAATGACGTTATCTTTAACGAAGACATTTATTCAATAGCATATGATTGTCATGATCTTTATCAATTTTTTGGCTTGACATTTGTGATACATGAGTAAAGGAAGAGTACATAAATGAACTGAGACCACATCCGTATAAGAGCAGTCCTAAGGATAGGATGACTAAGAAAGACTTAAAAGTAATGAAAAGTACTACCTATACCAACATGGTGCACCTTTTTTTTCGATGGCTCAATCATAGAACTTCATAGTTAAGCTTGCTTTTATTGGGGTAATTCTATGTTGGGTGACTTCTTGGAAAATTTCGAAAGATTCATGTGAATGAGGACAAATCATGCTGGAAAAATTCGTGCTCGTCTCTAGAATAGTTTTTACTCTTAGAAGCAAAGAGTAAGTAAAGTAACCATGTCACAGAGGAATGTCGGAGCTATCAGGTATCGAATACGAATTCCGAATCATAATTCGAATTATGGACATGGAACGCTAAAATTTTTATTTTAAAAAAAAAAAATCCTTCCATAAGAGACATGCTCATGGGAATCCACAATAATATTAATTAATTATTTATTATTTTAAATATATTTTATTTTATGCTCTATTTTCCCAATTTATTTAAAATTAATTAGTTGAAAATGTCCTCATTTTTTATATTTCAAAACCCCAATAACTATAATTCCTTTATTTAAATAATAATAAAAAAAAATCAAAGGCCATATCCATTTTTCAATTTTATATGATTTTTTTTTATTTTCAACTCCAAAAAGCCAACTTTGTTAAGTTGACAAGAATGATAAAATTGATAATAATAATAATAATTTATTATAAACTTAATATTTCAACATTATATTAATTGATTGATTAATTAAATATTAATAGAATAAATGATATGAACAAGCTAGCCTAGTCATGGATGGATCATCACATTAAATTAGTAGGCTCTTCAAAACCTTATATTATACATCCATAATTAATTTAATTTTCTTGAATATTATAAAATAAAAATTAAACAAAATTAAAAACTTGAACAAGAAATTCATCATTGATCGTGTCTAAAGCCCCGATAGCACAAAGCACGGTGCTTTGGCACACATTGCCAAAATAGAATTTATATCATCGAACGATATTTACTTTCGCACTCGAATGACTCAGACAATTACTTGGGTCGTCGGTGACACAAATGACGTATGGTTTAGCCTTTGCCCTATTATTGGTAAAGGATTTTAGAAAATAGGGTTAGAGAAAGTTTTGGAAAACGTTTTGAAAGCAATTTGAGAAAACAAATGTTATAAGCTAGCAAATCGTGAGGTCCCAAAGCATCTCTTATAAGGGTGTGGAAACCTCTCCCTAATAAACGCATTTTAAAACTACGATACGTAACCCATCAAAACATACAATATTTGTTACTATTGGGTTTGGGCTGTTACAAATGATATCAGAGCCAGACATCGGACAGTGGACGTTGGTCTCCAAAGGGGGTGGATAGTGAGATTTCACATTAGTTGAAGAAGAGGAGTATTACTTATAAGAGTGTGAAAACTTCTCTCTAGTAAACACGGTTTAAAGTCGTGAAATTGACGGCAATACGTGACATACTAAAGCGGATAATATATCTGTTATCTGTTACAAATGGTATCAAAATATTTCTTGTAATTTGAATATTTCAACTTTTTTTTTTTGTTAATAAAAAAATGTTATTATTTTATAAATAAACTCGAGTTGGATGTTTCTATATAAACCAACTCGCAGCTCCATAAAATTTCACGTACATTTTCAGTCTTCTTTGCGACACCCTCATTTCTTCAAAAGCTCCTCATTTTCCCTAACAAGCATTTCCATGGCCGCCGTTGAGGTAGAATATCAATAATATATATATATATATATAGATATGTATGTATGTATGTATGTAAATGTTTTTTAATACTTTTTTGTTAACTTGCAGAATGTATCTCCGACCACCACTCTCCCAGAAGAAACGGCAGTAGTTAACGAGGAAACTGCAAAAGAGGAAGTCGAGGAACGGGCGGCACCGGAAGAGAAGGCGGAGGAAGAAGAGAGTGTTAAAGTTGAAGTAGCTGCCAAAGAGGAGGAGGAGGTGGAGGAGGAGGAAGAGGAGGTTGTGATCCTGTCGGATGAGGAGGCGGTGGAGGAGTTAGAATCATTATCAATTGCAGAGGTTGCCAAAGAAGAAAATGACGGTTCCGACGAGTCATCGGCACCGGAAGCTGAAGCTCCGGTAGAAGAGGAGGCCAAGGAAGAAGATGAAAAGAAGGAAGTGTCGGAGGAGAAGACAGAGTAAAGAAATGGAAAATATGGTATATTATGTGTGGGATTTTTGTGATGAAATTTGTGGTTTTTTAAGTTTGGAAGCCACGTGGAATCTCTTCACACGTGGCATGTTGCCACGTGGCAATAATGTGTTGGCTTTGTTTGGTTGCATGTTATATATGATATTGGTGTGAGATTGTATCGACATTGATTATTATCTTAAACGTCGTATCAAACAACTTTAGTATGGTTTAATTTATTACGTGTTTAGCTTTTAGGATATATTCAAAAACCCTAATTAGATAAAATTTCAGTATGTTCGAGATTTAAACGGTTTAAACTTGACCTATACTTTTACTAACTAAAAACGTTACTTTGACAAACCTTAAAGTACTCATAGAGAAACACAATTACGCTTACGCTCGTGGCATAACTAGCCAAGTAACTCTAGAAGAAAGTTAATATGTGGGAATACATTGTTCCTTTTGGAACTCGTTACGGCTGATCATTGGCACATTGCCCCTCAAGTGTAAGACATCCAAACCAACTCTTAAATAGAACGGTCATTTCACGATAGTTGATCAAATGTAACTATCAAACAAATATAATTTGATCATTTTATAATAGTTTTCACTCTTAGAAGTGAGGAGTAAGTAATGTGACCATGTCATAGAGAATGTCGGGGGCATTAGGTACCAAATTCGGATTCATAATCTTGATTCGAATCCAGGACATGGAATGTTACAAATGGTATTAGAGACTAGTACCTCTCCCGGTAAGATGTGGGTTGAGGATGAATCATGGTGAAAGCTGATGGACATATGACACCGAGTAAATGATAGGTACATGAATAAATCGAGACTGTATTTGAATGAGAGCGACCCTTAGGATAGAATGGTTAGTAAATGTTTAAAAGAATTGAAAGTCACTATTTATACGAACAAATAAGACAATCTATAAATGGGATGTAGGGAAATGTTGGAGGCTTCTGGTGTCGAATCTGAATTCTGAATGCTAGGCATGGGTCGTTACAGTATTGACGTGACATTTTAATAAGTATTTTCTATTTATTTTTTTATTAAAGACCTTATTTATTTTTATTTTTCTCCTTTTATTTTTTAGTTAAAGTTATGTCGTTTGAGTGTAAGAATATGTCGCTTAAAATAAAAGTATTCCGACTTGTCGTTATCAAAGGAACAGGAATAAATGAAGAAAAAAGATATAAAAATAATAAAAATAAAGAAAAAGTTGTATTAAATTTGGGACCAAGCATGTTTTATTGTTCCTATTCATACAAATAAGACAATTTTACACCTTTCTAAATGTCAAGCATTAAGAATATATTGCTTTTTTTTAATCATGAAAAATATATCTATTTCCCGAAAAAAGTCACGACTAATTAAAATTAATTTAGGTTGATTTTCGTTCCAAATGATAGTAAAGAAAACCAATACATTGAAAGATCAGATAGAGCATCGAGCCGTCACGAAACAAGCTCTCCTAAATACGACAACGGTAGAAGTAGCCAATCTTTACACACATAATAGTGATAGCAAGATTATTAACGACTCTATAATAGACAGACACTCCTCCACTTAGCAAAACACTTCTAAGTTGATATTAAGTTAAGATCGAATCATCGGACTCTGGTAATGGCTGAGTTGGTACTTATCAATCCCAAGAGATGCAGATGGTGGAAATAAAGCTAAAGAAGACACAGGAGAGCGAACGATGTTTCAAAATTTTTTTATTACAGACATTTCTAGAAATACCATTTTTGCACATTCGGATGCTGAAAATGAAAAAAATTGTTTCTTTTCTCAATGATATCATCTCTACAAACGAAACGATTCCAATGTGGCAGCCTACTTCCCAAACGGAGAAGAAAAATTTATTCCTTATTGGCTCACTCTTGTATCAGGCCTTGGTACGACCTATACATGATCGAACCATACCGATTTCAGTAGAAGTGAATCCAATAAAATTGTCTCGTTCCATGTAGTTAGCGCCTGACAAGTGAAGCACAAGAGTGAGGACTCGACATTGACACAAGCTAATTACATGTGGCTTCTCATTGGCTCACCCTTGTATCAAGTCTTGGTATGACCTATACAACTTGACGACTCGAGTCCCCTCATTATATTTATATTCTAAATTAAAGTCGAGGGGGAAAATATTTAAATGGTATGAAATTCTAATAAATCAATCAAAATCAATAAAAAGAGTGGCATAGCACTCCAAGCCAATGCCATAAGAAAAATAATAGCAATTATTGAAATACTTTTTCATAGTCTATATTAAATTATAATGTGTCGGTAGGTTTAATACCTTAATCCCATATTATAATATTAACAATTAAAATAACGTTGACTTTTATCTAAGAAGAAAAAAAAAAAAAACTCACTTTCTATTTTGTTTAATAATTCTCATATGTTTGGAGCTATCGTTTATAATGGGAATATATTAAAATTATCCCGTTCTAAATTTAAATATATTAATTCATTCTAATTGATTACGAAAGGTGATATTCCACCTGAGTTGGAGAGGGGAACGAAACATCTCTTATAAGGGTGTGGATATCTTTCTTTATTAGACTCGAATCGTGAAGCTGACGGTGATACGTAACGGGCCAAAATGGACAATATCTACTAGCGATGAGCTTGAGCTGTTACAAATGGTACTAGAGCTAAACTTGGATAGAATTATACACTGAACGGTGTGCCAACAAAGACGCTAGACTCCAAAAAAAGGTGAATTGTACGGGTCAATCGGGGAGAGAGGAAAAAACATCCCTAGTTATAAAATGGAAGAAAGTTGAGAGCAATATAAGAAGGTATAGTGGAGTAGCACTCACATTCCCACTTTAATTTTTGTTTTGTGGTCAAGTCCTTTTCAATAACACTATGCCCTACCCTTCTTTCCACTTTCTTTTCCAATTTTCTTTCAAGTTTTGTATTTAATAGATCGCTTAATAACATTTAATAGGTTTCTAAACTTTTAATTTTGTATCTATATTCATAATTATTACGCAGCAACGTCATCTCACATTGCACAGACACATGAGATTCCACATCGGTTGGAAAGGGAAACTAATCATTCCTTATAAGGACGTGGAAACCTCTTCCTAACAAACAAGTTCTAAAATCATGAAGTTGACTGTAATACGCTGAAACAGACAATATTTGCTAGTGGTATCCTTATAGATTGTTACAGCTGGTATTAGAGTTAGACATCAAGCGGTGTGCCAGTTAGGACGCTGGTCCTCAAGGGGAGTGAATTGTGAGATCCCACATCGGTTAGAGAGGAAACGGATAATACGCAACATGCTCAAACGGATAAATATCTACTAACAGTGACCTTAGATTGTTACCGTTGGTATTAGAGCCATGCATCAAGCGGTGTGCTAGTTAGGACGCTGGCCCTCAAGGAGAGTGAATTGTGAGATCTCACATCAGTTAGAGAGAAAACAAAACATTCCTTATAAAGAGTGTGAAAACCTCTCCCTAGCAAACGCATTTTAAAACTATGAGACAGACAACGATGTGTGGTGCGAAAAAGACACCGTGATGAATCCAGGAGAAATCATAGGGAGATGGATCGCATCAGAACTCGACCTGAACGCACCGACGACAAAAGAGTTATTAAATATCTGTATAACCTTTTAAAAAGTAATATATTGATACTTGATAGATAAGTCAAATACATGAAAATTCAGCTACTTGATAGATAGGTCAAACCTAGCTAGGATAAGAACTACTCATAACTTCATCTCTACAACAATATTTTTAAAAACTCCGAAAAAATAGTTTGGTTTCGTGAAAAATTAGGTAAGGTTGTCGATGTTGGATTGGAAATGAATGGACCCCAAAACCACCAATTACAATATCACCACCTCCCATTATTAAACTCCCATCTCCATACCTTTCTTCTCCAAATTCCACTCTCTTTCTCTCTCCTCGCCCTCTAAAGACCAAAAAAACAAATCTCAACAACCAGATGTGGCGGTTGGCGGCGGCAGTCAGAAGTAAACTCCATAACATAAGGAAGAGCCCACGAGTGGCTGATGAAAGCATGTTCAGCGGCGGTGGAGTTGACGGCGGCGGTAGGGTGGTCGACGGCGACCGTAGAGAGAGAAATTCACATGGGGTTTCGATAATTTACAGTGTTCTTCGAACCCCATTTTCGTTTCTCTCTTGCTTCTCTCACCCACATGTTAATGGCGTCGACGGGATGTGGGTCTCGGGCGAGTTCGCCAGAATATCTGAAGTGAATCATCTTATGGTAAGTGACAGCATGAGATATGCTATCTTAATGTAAATGGGTTTGTGTGGATATTTGTTATAGAGCCATTGGGATATAGTTTGGATCCTTTTAGTATTACAATTGTCGGGTCGGAATTCAAATCTTGAATCGAAATGTTACCGAGTTATGTTTCGATTCGTATTTGAATTCGAGTTAGGTTTCAAATATGTATGTATAAAACAATGTATTACTTCACAAATTACAAAAATTTTCAATCACATTTCTCATCTTTTGCTTTGAATGGTAAGAATGTATGACTTGTCGTTACAATTCATATAGTTGGTCTCAAAACAGTTCAGTCTTTCTCGACCAAATAAAGGATTTGACGATTATAGATAAATGTTCATTATAGGAAGGGATTACGGAAATATTAAGTTCGAACGAGATTTGATGGGTCGATTGTGGGAGGTAGGGATCTGTATCAGATTGAAATGTCTCACCACTAATTCTATTCAGGTATCCAATCTTGCTACTGAGACGCTCGGTTGACTCGTTCACATTAGAATAAATTATTTGAAAGGTGAAATTTTGAAAGTGAAGACCTAATAATGATGTGGGAAGAAAACAAAATAAAGAGAGAGGCAACATGCTCCAACTTTGGTTTATAATGGGAGCCAATGTGGTGTTGAGTGGGCAGTGGAATGGTGGTGGCTATCCATTTCATTTGCTTTTCTCAATTGAATTTGATCATTATTATTCTCTCAACTTCTCAATGTGTTCATCACTATGCATGATGTGAAGAGGATTCCTTTTCATTTTATGGGTCTAGATCATTATTTTATGCCCCACCATACAAGAGTTTTTTGGTTCTATACTTAACTTCAATATTTGTTCATACTAAATCTAGACATTTCCAAGCCTTGATCTTCCTAAATCAAGAGTCGTTGCAAAATTTAGATTCTTAGATAGGATAAGGCCTAGTTTGATTAAAAAACGATCCTCCAGTTGTTTTTTAAAGGATATTTTCATGCAACCCTTTATTTCTAACTTCTTTCATTTTTTAATTTGTGACGTTCTAGTAAAGAAGGAATACATGAATAAACTAAGACCGCATACGAATGAGAGCAATCCTGAAGATATGATGGTTAAAAGTATTATTGCATGAAACAGGTAAGTTGTAACAGCTCAAGCTCACCGCTGGTAGATATTATCCTCTTTGGACTCTGTCCCCTCAAAACACACCCATATAAACAATGTTTCGTTCTCCTCCTCAACCAATATGGAATCTCATATAAGTGAACTAAAACGACCTTATTGATCCGTGAGGACAGTCTTCACACCTTGAAGTAGATAGGAGTTAAAGCTAGCTACATAGCTCGAGATATGAAGTTAATTATTTAAAAAATTATGTTAAAAGGCAAACTTTATGCTGCCCTTTTTTAAAAGTCTTTTTAAATTTTTTAAATTAAAATTAATATAAATATCAGTGTTTTTTTAATAAAAAAATCATTGATTGTCGTGATATGAATTAGTGATTTACTTAATTTATAATTTCAAATGGGTCTTTTATTTTATTTGCCTATTGCAATTTAATCCTAAAATATGCAATTATTATTTTCTTTGCCTTTTCTTTCTTTATTTCTCAACAATGGAACATTTGGAGAAAAAGATAGAAGGGATGAGTGGAACAATCCAATGATGAGGGACAAAAAGAAGAAAAAAAATGAAAACTTTAACCTCAAATCAATCTTTCCGTTTCCTCTCATTTAGATGTGGTATCAGTTCATTCATGCATTTCTCCTTTGCTCGGGTGTCATATGTCCACCAGCTTCTGCATTGGTTCGTCCCTGAACCATATCTTATTAGGAAAGGTATTGCTCGGATTCCATTTGTAATGACCTATGCTTAGGATTCAAAATCTAAATTCGACATCTAATGGCCCCATTGTCACGTTACTTACTCTTCACTTCTAAGAGCGGAGATTATTCCCACAAACCAACATGGTTTGTCCTCACTCACTTGCATTCTAGGAAAATTTTTAAGCGGTCACCCAATATAGAATTGTTCTAAGCAAAATAGGCCAAATCATGAGTTCTTACAATTGAGCCACCGAAAAATACCCTTGCCAGTTTCATTAATACTTTTCAACTTTTTAAAAAAATTAAAAAATACCAGTATTGTAATTATTCTAAAGACAGTGTTAGTACCTTCGATTTTACCATCAATATATGAATGGAAACAGTATATTAACACATTATCATTACATTATAGATTATCTTCCGACTTTGTAAACGTTATTTTTTAAAATTCATGAATATTTGTTTCATGAAAAAATTGATTTATTTTAAAAAGAAATTTTAATAAATAAATTCAAGTAAAGATTTTTATGGTGGAAAAAGTAGTATTTAATTTAAAAAATTGAAAAAAAAAATTGAAAAAAAAAGTGGTTTAAAAATCTTATCTCTTGCTTAAGGAATACGATTTGGAAGTAAGTGGTGGGCTTCAATTCCAACCACATAAATTTTGAAGCTTTTAGAAACATTTAAAAGCTTGAAAATGAGATATTAGAAGGGAATAAAGTATGTGATCAAGGGATGGTGAGGGACACAAATTGTCTTCATTACCACTAGCTCTTGCTAGATGAACAACACAATTTCAAGAAGCATTAATTCACCATTTGATCAACGATATATTTCCAAATTTGAAGAAATGACCTAGTTTCGTGTCTACTAGGGATCTAGTTTCGTGTCTACCAGGGATCTAGTTTCGTGTCTACCAGGGATCTAGTTTCGTGTCTACCAGGGATCTAGTTTCGTGTCTACCAGGGATCTAGTTTCGTGTCTACTAGGGATCTATTCAGCACAAAATTTATGGAATTAGACAAGTTTATGTTTTCAAGGCCCTCCCCTCCACCTGATCACACCAATTCATCGACGTTCAATAGGGTTTCACATCTGTCATGTTCCTCAGAATCAAAATTCAATAGGGTTTTTTGTAAGACCTAAAAACCTCCGTTACACTAGGAACAGGTACATAAGGAACGGCTACATTTACAACAGTTACACTAGAAACTAAAACTTACACTAATCACAATTTATAGAAACTAAAAAAACAATTGATGAACTCAACAAGTGATAATTTTGGTGTTTATTAGATCATATTACCCGTGCACATCGCACATCATCACTAGACTGAGAAAACTTCGGTAGGACTCGAGCACCTCCGAACCAAGTCGTGCATAGTCGTTCTTGACGATCAAGAAGATAAAAGATATGGGTTCTACTTGTTTGCCACAAAATCACAAAGACTCTTGCTAAAAGTATCAATATAAGATTGTTCCAAATCTTTTGTCAACAAAAGATCCCTTATTTTATCATGATTTTTTCTAACTTCTTTTCCAATTTCATTCTCTTCCTCCATCACAATCCTCACAGCTTTACACACATTTTCCTTTGTAAACAATCCATCCTCTTCCCTTTTCTCCACTTCCACTCCAACTCTAAGATTGTTCCCCATCATCCTCGCATTGATAATTTGATCACCAACTTGAGGCAACAACACCAATTGGCACTTATTCACCAATGCCTCCTTCAAAGAATTGGATCCACAATGACTAACAAAGCATCCCACCGATGGATGCTCCAAAATCCTCTCTTGTTGAACCCACCCGCCATGAACCACACCTCGTCCTCCAATTCTCTCCACGAACTCTTTCGGCAATGCATCATCGATCGACTCCACCCCGAACGGTGGCTTGAGTGCTGCAAGGAATGGCATGTTTGAAAGCTCAAACCCCAACAGAAGTTCTTGAAATTGCTCTATTTTTAACGTACACTCACTCCCAAATGCACAATATATCACTGAGCCCTTAGTAAACCCTAAGAGCCAGCTTGCCCATTCATCCTCTAGAGGTGTTGTTAATGGCTCGGGTATGACTGACCCAGATAGAAAAATAGGTTTTTTGAACTCAATTTGAAGATAATTTACAAAATCTCCTTCAATTTCATGACATGTTCTAAACCCTATTGCATCACATTCACTAAAACTAATGAATTGACGATCATAGAAAAGAACATCACTCCCAAATTTCCACTTCCTTCTTGATGCAAAAACTTTAGCTTCATGTGCATGGAGCTTAATGGTGGAGCTAGGGTATCCAAGAGGAGGGTTCATGAGATCTTCCTCGGTTAACTCGTTTTTAGAAAATTGCCTTGATGGGGCTAGAGTATAAGCAATCATGGCAGCACTTGTGACACAATAATGAATTGATTTGATACCCAATTGGCGAGCCAATTGTGGCAACCAATGAGTGAAATCAAAGAAGATAAGATGAGGCTTTAGGTCTTCAAGGAGGAGGTTGATTTGAGATTGAGTGAGATCCATGGCAGTCATGATGAGGGTATGGAGAGGGTAAGGGACATCCGAAGTGGTCTCGGCGCCATGGGGAAGACCTTCAACATGAGGAACATTGATGGGGATGAAGGTAATGAGCTTAGGAAATTGATTTAAGGGCTGCAATTTGGAAAGGGTTTTGGTTGGGATGAAGAAGGATATTCTGTGGCCTTTTTTGGCTAGCTTGTTTGAGAGATGGAGAAATGGTGTGAGATGGCCAAGGGCAAACCAAGGGTACATGGCGAAATGGAGGGAGGTGGTAGCAGCTGCAGCCATTGTTGATATCAAATTCTACAATAGGAGGGTTTTTGATATCAAATTCATGCAAGTTCTTTACAAAAATGAAATTAGGTTAAGTAATCTGACCATTTGAATTGTTCTTCGATCATTCTATTTCAAGAGATAACGAACCACAAAATTTAATGGAAATCCACATCAACTTAAAATCACTCCACAATCTTAGGAAACAAAAACGAACAAATTCTTTGGCTAAGTCTTTGGCTAGAACCATTTTTAAATTGATTCATTAGGTTGGATTTTGTCTGTGTTCAGTTTCTTTGAGATTCAACCGTTCAAAGGTGAGTGAAAGACGAGTGAGAGAGATATGGCAAGACACTCATTACTGATCAAACTTAGAAACTTGGATTAGAATTCTAATCTAAAATGAAAAATAAGAGTGAAACCATTTTATTATATAATGTCGAGGTACTAAAGACATTACATTGTTCCCGACACGAAGTCTCCTTCCAACATTCGACTATCTTATTTATTTCGAAAAGTACAACAAAAAAAACAAAAACTCAAAAGACAGCTTCAAATGGATAGAGGCTGTCTTGTCTTAATTGAGGTTGTCTATTATTTTGAAGTACTATGGCAATGAACAATTCATGGGAGTGGATAAGGAGAGGAGCAGATTTTAGGGTTCTGTTTTTCTAAAATGATAGGTTTCACATTCGTGCATTGGGATGTAATAAGACCTTTTATTCCATTGGGAGTGAGGTTTCCTGAAATGATGGGTCTCACATTCGTGCATTCATTGGGACTGAGGTCAATGTCACGGAATTTTACTTCTTCACATGGGAAGCGACGACTACAAATAAGTTTGATTGCCACTGGAGTTGCACAACTTCCTCTAATGTTCTCGAAGCTCACTTTACTAATCTTAATTTTCGAAGGGATCTGAAAATCAAAATGAGACAACAAATTTCTGTAAATGGTTTATTTGTGAAAGTTATAGTGACAAAATCAATCAAAGTTTTGAGAATGCGATCAATACCTGCCGATTGCACTGATTCCACGGACAATACTCTTGGTCTATTAGAATAGGGTTGCTAACATTGACCATTATAATGTCCAAAAAGTGCATATTGGTGGCGGTGACGCTAGTAGCAGAAGCTGGCCACGTTTTGATCCTGACACCATTAGTGGTGTTAATCATCGTGCAGTTATTTACGATGACACCTTCAACAGGTTCTTCGTTGGTGTATCTTCCAAGACTTCCGATGCTTATGCCATGTCCTGACCCGCATGTCACGTTGGTGACTTCAATTTGTTTGCTTCCATCTCCAAGAGAAATGCAATCATCTCCTGTTGCAATTTTGGACTTTGTGATTGTGATCCTATTTGATCGACCGATGTGTATTCCATCAGTGTTGGGACTATTTTCTGGTGCAATTATATTGATATTATGGAATGTAAGGTTGTTGCAGCCAAGGACGTTGATATGGAAGTTCTTGCTATCAAGTGACGTTATTCTCGTCACGATTGAATTGGTGATGAAGTTGAACCTCAAACTCTAAACATTTTGTATAATCAATTGCACTAGAACGATTGGACCTGCATGCACCCTTCCATGCATTTGCTAAAGCCTACATTTCACAGGTAACAAAAATTAGCAAACAATTGATCAACTCAACTAGTGATAATATTGATGTTCATATTGTATATTTACCGTCGTGATGTCGGTACCAGGCACTATATTACCATATCTCTTCAAATGAAAAACAACATCGGTGCTAGATTGAGCATCGACGGTAAAAGCTAACAATAATAACATCAAAATTGTAGCAACCAAGAAACTCGATTTGATCGTACTCATGCTGCCTTTGCTTTCTTTTCTTTTTTATGTATATTCTTTGAAAACTAGTGAAAGACAATGATATTTCGTTTTAGATTTGGAAATTTTATGTATTTAATATCCAATTGAAGAATAGAAATGAAGTTGGGATGAAACTAAAAGAAGTTATGGATCCATCTCCCTCTCTTAATCCGAACATAAATTGATAACTAAATGTTGTTTATTGTTTCGCTAAGTTTTTCATTAATGGTTGTGTTGCAATATCTCTCTCACTCGCCTATGAACAGTTGAATCTCAAAGAAACTGGGCATTGGCCAAACCCAACGAAGTACGTATCGTGGAAAGAAACCAGCTTTGCGGCTACAAAGTATTGGTAGCCTCGTAAAAATGAAGTTTCTATAACAAGATGGAATTCACTATGTTTCGAGCTTAATGAAACATTTTTATTTATGACTAAAATTCTTTCAAATAAAAAATAAAAAAAATAATTAAAAACTTAGTATAATGTCTCATGTCGAGGATTTGAACTAAAATTTGTCTTTTTGGGACTTTCCTTTCATGATTTTATTCCGAGCTCCAAGTCTAACCCTACCCCGATTAGGGTCTCGCACCGTCCGGAATCTAGCTCTAATATCATTTGTAACAGCTCAAGCCCACTGCTAGCAGATATTGTCCGTTTTAGTCCGTTACGTATTGTCATCAGCCTCACGATTTTAAAAACGTTCACTGGGGAGGAAAGGTTTCCACACCTTTAAAAGAAATTCTTAATTTCCCTCTATATGGGATCTCACATATTTGGAAGGTAATTTTTCAAAATTGGATTGTAAATCTTAATTAAGTATTTGAAAATAAATAATTAGACGTTTCAAAGAACTAACATTTTAGTTTTATTAAAAAATAAAAAATAAAAATTTGAATGAACTACATGAGGCCAACCCGACCAAAAAAATTTTATGAATGGGTTGAGTTAGATTCATTGATTAACAAAGAGTTGTTTGAGTTGAAAAAATTTTACGATTCAAACAATTGGGTTAAATCTAAAAAATATCTCAACCCGATCCAACGAACTAAACGACGTATTGAGATCAAGTAACAAATATATACCTAAACTTCAACATTTTCCTCTTAACTACCGGATTACATTGACATTTACAGTAAAAACTACAATGAGAATAGGCTCATCAGAACTTCAAAACGTGGTTCTATTCTCTGAGGCAAACTTGATTCTTCCAACAAAATCATCAACTGTTATGGTCCCTATCTCCCCACCAAACCTTGATCTCACCGTCACAGTTTGCGTCTCGACTTCCTTGGCGCCAACAACCGCCATTAACGGTATTTTTTGGGTCTCTGCATTTCTAATAAGCTTCGGCAACCGCTCGCCATGACAGACTTCTGCTCGAACACCAACAGCTTTGAGTTTTTTCGTCACCTCTTTGCAGTATGGGAGCTGAGATAAACATGTTAATGAAAATTTCAAATGGAAGATTACAACTTCAATACCTAAAATGAGTTCATAGATATGATTCAGTTAGCGGTTCAAATTTACGAGATCCCGTCCCCTCGAATGACCATCACCGTCATGGACATGATTCTACCAAGAAACCCTTTGGAATTCCTTCATGGGGATTGTTGGCAATCAGCTTTCACACATTATCAAGACAAGATCATGCAAGTTTTCATGACAGTCAAACAAGTCCAACAAGATTACTCTCACAATCATGAACTACAGGTAGTTTTTTGCTTATATATATAGTATCACCTGGGCATCTGTTACGGGCAAAACTCGAACTTGAATTGGAGAAAGCCATAATGGAAAGTCCCCTGCATAATTTTCTATTAGAATACCGAAGAATCGCTCCAGGGATCCCAGCACCGCACGGTGAATCATGATAGGTCTCTTCTTTTCGGAGTTCGAATTAACATATGTGATGTCAAAACGCTGAGGTAAGTTAAAATCAACCTGAAAATAAGAACTTAAACATTACAAAAGGAACAGTTTTCCATGATCATACTCAAAGTCAGACCCATAAGGACAGTGAGCAAGAAATTCTGCTTGGATTAAGCCATATAAAGTTGAGAAATTGCCTGTATGGTTGAGCATTGCCACTTCCTTCCCAACGCATCCTCGATTTTAATATCGATTTTCGGTCCATAAAAGGCTCCACCACCTTCATCAATATCATAGCCCCATCCCTTGTCACTTAGAGCATCTCTAAGAGCAGAGGTTGCTTTGTCCCAGATATCATCATTCCCCACTGATTTTGGTGGTCTAGTAGAGAGATTAACTTCAAATTTGTTAAAACCAAACTGAAGTAGCAGCTCTTCTGTTAGATCTAGGACACCTCTAATTTCATCTTTGATTTGATCATCCAAACAAAATATGTGAGCATCATCCTGCAAAATCCGCAAAAAAGACAAGTAAAGCAGCCAAATCAGTTTCATTTTTCCACATAGAGCAGATCACAACTTGTAAAGTTCGGACAAGCAAACGAATAATGAAAGCATCCATGATATATGCACCTGTGTGAAACCTCTGACACGGAAAAGACCGTGCAAGCTACCAGATAGCTCATATCTATATACCGTCCCCAATTCGGCGACTCTAATAGGAAAATCTTGATAGGAGGTAAGCCTCCTTTTGTAAAATAGAATATGGTAGGGACAATTCATAGGCCGAAGTTGATAAAGCTCGTCCTCGACATCCATCTGATTATACATATTTTCGGCGTAGAAGTCTGAATGACCACTGGTTTTCCAAAGCTCTGCCTTCGCCACATGTGGGGTATAGAGCAGATCATAACCACGTTCCCGGTGTAACTTTTTCCATAAATCTTCTATTATGCTCCTCACAACGGCGCCCTTCGGATGCCAGAATACCAAACCTCCCCCAGCATCATCCTGTGTTCAGCCCAAAGAAATCTAAAGAACATAACTCTTAGTTATCAGCAAGAACTTCATAATAGTTTTGGAGGAATTCTAAACCTGAATGGAAAATAGATCAAGATCTTTCCCGAGGCGTCTGTGATCACGTCGTTTGGCCTCCTCTTTGAAGTGAATGTATGCTTTTAATTGCTCTTCTGTCTCCCATGCAGTGCCATATATCCTCTGTAACATTGGATTCTTTTCATCTCCTCTCCAGTATGCGCCTGCAACTGTTTCAAGTTCAACAGCTCTTTTGTTGATTTTCCCAGTAGATTCAACATGGGGGCCAGCACAAAGGTCCCACCATTCATTCCCTGTGAAGAATACAGGACAGTACAAATGAGTGAAGATGCTAATAAAAATTTCCAGCTTCGACCTGGGAGTAGCAGCTGATCAAAATAGACCAAGCTCACCACAGGATGTTCTTAATTTACTAGACAATTGATCCACCATTTGCTGCCTTTTGCAGCTACTAAATGTCCAACACAATCTTGGTCTTCCTTCTTTTAGTGTCGAAACGAATGAAATGTGGTGATAAATACCAAAGACTGTGAAAGTTGTCGGAGTAGTTGGAGTATACTCTTTTCATTATTTCGCAAGCAAATTCCCAATGTTGCTCCCATGTTAAGTTTCAACCAAATGCACGAAGTTCTAACATTATTCCAAAGGGCAAAGGGGATTAAAAAGGATGAGGGTTATAGAACCAGAAACAATAGCAAGCTGTTAATAATTTAACAAATATGAGAAAATAACGGAGAAAATATACCAAAAAGAAAAAAATCAGAGAACAAAAGGTCGGAGGGAACTTTTTTCTAGATTAAGGAACTTGGGATTAGATCAATAGAAATTCCTATTATAAAGAGATTTAAATATAGCCATCCCTGAAACCAAAAAAGAAAAAAGAAACTCAACTTGAGCTATTCATG
This sequence comes from Cucurbita ficifolia, assembly GCA_033971965.1. Classification (NCBI taxonomy): domain Eukaryota; kingdom Viridiplantae; phylum Streptophyta; class Magnoliopsida; order Cucurbitales; family Cucurbitaceae; genus Cucurbita; species Cucurbita ficifolia. The sequence goes on from CM066972.1 coordinate 8,611,622, forward strand.
TAACAGCTCAAGTTCACTGCTAGCAGATATTTTTCTCTTTGGGCTTTCCCTTCCGGCCTTCCCCTCAAGGTTTTAGAACGCGTCTGCTAGGGGGAGGTTCCACACCCTTATAAAGAATACTTTGTTCTCCTCCCCAATTGTTGTGGTATCTCATAATTCACCCCCCTTCGGGGCCAGCGTCCTCGCTAGTACTCATTACCTTCTCCAACCGGTGTAGGACCCCCCAATCCACCCCCCCTTTGGGTCCCAGCATCCTTGCTGGCACACCGTCTCGTGTCCACCCCCTTTAGGGCTTAGCCTCCTCGCTGGCACATCGTCCGGTGTTTGACTCTAATATCATTTGTAACAACCCAAGCCCACCGCTAGCAGATATTATCCTCTTTGGGCTTTTCCTTCTAGGCTTCCACTCAAGGTTTTAAAAGTATTTGCTAGGAAGAGGTTCCACACCCTTATAAAGAATTCTTCGTTCTCCACCCCAATAGATGTTGGATCTCACAATTCATATACCAAATTTCAAAGAAGATAAAATGGTCAAGCCTTCAATCAAGAAAAATCTCAAAAGTAATCAAGCACTAAATACAAAGGAATATCAAAAAGCTGCAATAGAGAAGTACAAAGATGGTTGGAATTCCTACCAATATGATAGATGGTTATGGGGTCCTCTTTTATGCTTTCCAAAATCTCCATCTTGTATGGTTCGTTGATTGCCTCAATTCTCCTCTGGGCTTCATCCCTTGAAACTTCTTCTCTTACAAGTGGTAAGTTTCTGCTAATAATGCGTTCCTACAAATGATATGAATAATAAATACCATAACCTGAAAGCATAAACTAGTTTATAGGTTCCAAACGTTGTGATCTAAAATTATGAAGAAAGTTCCAGTGACTTTAGTGCTCATAGATTTGGTATACCAACCATCTCCTTCTTAATTTTCTTCAAATCCTTATCTCCCAATGGCTCCATATCAAAATCATAGTAAAACCCATTTTCTATCCATGGTCCAATAGTCACTTTAGCATCTGGAAAGAGCTTCTGTACAGCCATGGCCATTACATGGGCACACTGCAATTGAACAAACATAATTTAGTCAATTGAACAATTATTGCCATGGCCATTATGAAACTCCTGCCTAGTTCTGTCCTAAATTTCAAACTAGTAAACCCCATTAAGAATCTTGATTAAGCATCCATAACTCTCAAATTCCCAGATAATAATCTATATCCATATCCAAAGGACATTTCGTCGAACACCTACAGGACAGTTCAAAGAAAAAACAGAATTACCGTATGACGAATTCTGAGAAGCTTCTCAGAGGATTCATTAGTTGGAAGAACAACCTTCTCACTTTCCTCCTTCTGGGTATCCACCAAATTGTCGTTCTGAGTCGAAATTGATGGCGCTGATGAATCAGTAGCCACTGCAATGGAAGTCGAAAATCCACTGGCCTTCTTGCGAGGGAAAAGAAACTTGTTCCTATTTCCTGCAAATTGGGTCGAAACTGCAAGGAAGAAACGAGATGCAGAGACGTTGGGTGAAATGGGTCGCACGAGAGGAGGGTGGAGGAGTAAGCCAGTGGTAGTCGCCATTCTTTGAAGAACAAACATTAGAGAGAGAATAAGCTATGACTCTCTCTCCTCTGTTCTTGTGTGGTGAAACTTTGGATATTTGTTTTTATGGCAAAATTATAAAAAAAATTCTAAATTTGTGCCTAAAAACTAGCCTTACAATTTCAAAAAATTTAATAATATTTATTAATTAAAAAAATAAAATACCCATAAAAAAATTACCATCGAAGTAGCCAAAGCCTGTGGCCGTCAAATATTGTCAGTTTTGGTCTTTCTGTTCTGGGCTTCCCCTGAGTTAGGTGACCACTTGAGAAGTTTTGTGAGATCCCACCTCAAATGGTATCAAAGTCAGACACCGAGCGTTATGTCAATTGTGAGATCTTACATCGGTTCGTGGACTTGGACTATTACAAATGGTATCAAGGCTAGACACCGAGTTATGTGTCAGCGAGGACATTGGACTCCAAAGGAGTAGATTGTAAGATCCCACGTCGATTCATGGACTTGAGAGGTTACCGAAATGGTTAATATTTTATTTCGAAATTGTTTTTGTTTGATGAGATGAATCCTTAATTAATTAAAGTGGTATTTCTAAAATTAAAAAATTATTTCAAATTATATATTAACATATTTCTCTCTTTTAATGAAAATGAAAAGGAGGAGGGAAATATTAAAAGAAAAATACGAATATGAATTTGTGAAGGAAAAAAAAATCATATTTTGAATAATTTTAGCTTATATTTTAATCACGATTACGATTACGATTACGAACACCCTTTCCGATTTTCAGGATTGAATCATCGGTTGTGAATCGAGAAGTGAAATTCACGCGCCACCGCAGCGAAAGCCGATTCGTTTTGCTATATTTGTAGCCACCACCTCAATTCTTCAATGTCTAATAAAGCCTGTACCAGAACGACGCCCAATTTCTCCTCTTCACATGTTCGTATCTTCTCTTTTCCTCCCAGATATTGTTATCCTATAAGTAATTCAAACGATCGACGAACAACAATATCGTTATTCTGAACCCATTTAAAGATCATGAAAGGCCTTTTCAAGCCGAAGCCACGATCGCCGTTGGAGCTCGTCCGGTACGCGCACGAGCTCCTCCTCTTCATTGACCGGAGCGATGGGGTTCGTGAGCAAAAACGGGAAGAGAAGGTACCCATATAATCTTATTGGGGTTGTTTTTCTATAATGATTATGTTAAAAATTCATCTAGGTTATCGATTTTCTCGATTTTTGCCTCTGGTTTTCTTCACCATTGTTTCAATTTCAGAGATTAGGGTATTGTTCTTTGAATTTCGTTTGTTGATTGTTGCAATAGGCTCGTATCAATCTTGATTTTGTTATTACTTATTAGATTATTTAGTTTATATGGCAAGATGAGGATTGTTAGGAGAGGAGTCCCACATCGGCTAATTAAGGGGTTGATCATGGGATCATAGGTAAAGAATACATCTCCATTGATACCAGGCCTTTGGGGAAACCAAAAGCAAAAACATGAGAGCTTATGCTCAAAGTGGACAATATCATCCCATTGTGGAGGTTCGTGATTCCTAACATGGTATCTGAGCCATACCCTTAACCTAGCCATGTCAATAGAATTCTCAAATGCCGAATAAAGAAGTTGTGAGCCTCGAAGGTGTAGTCAAAAGTCAAAGGGTGTACTTTGTGTGAGAGCTCCAGAGAAGGAGCCGAGCTTCGATTAAGGGGAGGTTGTTCGATGGCTCCATAGGCCTCAGGGGAGGCTCTATGGTTTACTTTGTTCAAGGGGAGGATTGTTGAAGATTGTTGGGAGAGGAGTCCAACATCGGCTAATTAAGGGGTTGATCACGGGTTTATAAGTAAGGAATACATCTTTATTGGTATGATGCCTTTTGGGGAAACCAAAAGCAAAGCCATGAGAACTTATGCTCAAAGTAGACAATATCATACCATTGTGGACCGGTCCGTGATTCTTATCGGTTTCATTGTGTTTGTGTTCCCATGATATTGAAAATGACTTTGTGTTTGGATTGGAACTTATGCAGATATCTGAACTAAACAAAACCATCTCACAAATGAGAACAATTCTGTATGGAAATGGTGAAGAAGAGCCAAATCCAGATGCTTGTGCCCAATTGACTCAGGAGTTCTTCAGGGAGAACACGTTTCGCCTTTTTATCGCTTGCATTCCGAGGCTAAACTCCGGGGTGAATGAGCTTTCACTTGCATTTATATGATCATATTTTCATTTGATCCATTTCATAAACCTGCAAGTTATGTAGCTTGACTATTGTATATCCTGATCTGCAGCTGCGCCAATGTGCAACTCATGTTCTAGCCAATCTGCAACGACAGCAGGTTAAGTCGCGGATGATCGCCTCCGACTACTTGGAGAACAACATGGATATTATGGACATTCTGATACCAGGGTAAGAACTGGGTAGTGTTTTAAGATTGAACCATCAGATTGTTAACATTATATGACAACGTTCATTGATGGTTAATGATTGGCTCAACTTAGGTACGAAGATAGCGACATTGCTTTAACTTACGGTGCGATTGCGAGCGAATGCATACGACATCAGTGTGTTGCTAAGTATGAACCAGTTAATTCGTTTCTTGCAAACATCTTGCTGAAAGAGTAGTATCATTTTGACATCTTTGATCAGATGTTTGAAACCTGATGTAGTTTCCTCTTCTTTTTCGTTTTCCTTATCCCTAATCGTTTCGGTTCAGGTACATCCTGGAATCCGAGCATATAAGAAAGTTTTTTGATTACGTCCAGAATCCAATATTTTACGTAGCATCAGATGCTTCTGCAACTTTTAGAGTTAAGAATGAATTTCTTCTCTCCTCTCTTTTTAGCATATCTTATGTTCATTGTGGTTGTGTATATGTACTAATTGCTCGTAACGGTAATGTAATGGCCCAAGCCCACCGCTAACACATATTGTCCTCGTTGGGCTTTTCCTTTTGGGCTCCCCTCAAGGTTTTTAAAACGCGTCTGCTAGGGAGAGGTTTGCACACCCTTATAAAGAATGTTTTGTTCCCCTCTCCAACCGATGTGGGATCTCACAATCCACCCCCTTCAGGGTCCAGCGTCTTTGTTGGCACACCGTCCGGTATCCACCCCCTTTGGGGCTTAACGCCTTGCTGGCACACTGTCCGGTGTCTGGCTCTGATACCATTTGTAACAGTCCAAGCCCACCGCTAGCACATATTGTCCTCTTTGGACTTTTCCTTTTGGGCTTCCCCTCGAGGTTTTTAAAACGCGTCTGCAAGGGAGAGGTTTCCACACCCTTATAAATAATGTTTCGTTCCCCTTTCCAACCGATGTGAGATATTACAGGTAACAACCAAAATTAACCTACCAACCTCAACCGAGTTTGACTAGTTAAGATATATATCATTGACAAGGATGTTAAGATTCGAGTCTCCCCATCTCATACGTTGTTGAACTAAAAAGACCAAATGAACCTTCATTTACGTCCCGACTAGTGGGTACTATGGTTTGGCATATTGAGAGAATCCTGTCTGTCAACTGAAACATCCTGAACTTATTCTATGCAGAAACTTTTGACAAGGCATAAATCTACTGTTACTGGATTTCTTACTACAAATTATGAGTGGGTAAGCATTAGATAAGTTATTTTCATTAGATTGTCTTTGTCGTAATTTCGTTAATTGTTGGTTTCACTTAGATGAACAAGTTCATTGAAGTTGTCTTACAATTGTTTCTAATCTTTTAGTTCTTTGAAGAGTACAATACGCAGTTGCTGGAATCGTCGAATTACATCACGAAACGACACGCCGTGAAGGTAAAGAGTGAACAAATGCCTATGACAAGCATTATAGTCCTGTTATAGTTTACATGTTTAGATTCTCTCAGTTACAACTAATGGACGTATCGAGTACGATACCTCAACTTAATATGTTTCGAGTTTTGTTATCTCAAAGATTATGTATTTCCATGAAGTGATATCAAGAAGCATTTGCTGCCATTTCATGATACCAATGTTGGGTACTCTATTTCAGTTGCTGGGCGATCTACTACTCGATAACTCTAATGCTGTTGTTATGGTTCGATACGTGAGCTCATTGGATAACATGAGGATCTTGATGGACCTTCTCAGGGTAAACTCTTTCACTATTAAACATATTTGTGAAAACGTGTATTTTGAATGGTTTACACCCTTTCTGTAACGGCCCAAGCCCACCGGCTAGCAGATATTGTCCTCTTTGGACTTTTCTTTCGGGCTTCCCTTCAAGACTTTTAAAACACGTATGCTAGGGAGAGGTTTCCATTCCTTTATAAAGAATGTTTCATTCCCGTCTCCAACCGATGTGGGATCTCACAATCCACCCTTTCGGTGTCCAGCATCCTCGCTGGCACTTGCCAATCGATGTGGGATCTCACAATTTGTAACGGCTCAAGCCAAACTCTAGCCGATATTGTTCTCTTTAGGCTTTCCCTTTCAAGTTTCTCCTCAAGGTTTTTAAAACACGTCTGCTAGGGAAGGTTTCCATACCCTTATAAAGAATGCTTCGTTCCCGTCTCCAATCAACGTGGGATCTCACAGTTACTTTCTTTTCTCACCCCCACATATTATACTTACAGGATCCAAACAAGATGATACAAAGAGACGCCTTCCATGTGTTCAAGGTACTATTGAAGATCATTGAATGATTTGCACCACTAAGTTCCTTTTTTTCTTTAACAAAGTTTATTTCTTTTGTTGTTGTTTATTAGCTATTTGTTGCAAATAAAAACAAGCCTCTAGAGATCACAGGTGTACTCGTTGCTAATAGAACGAAACTTCTTCGACTTCTCGACGAACTTAAACTAGATAAAGGTAACAATTAAAAAGGTTAAAAACTTCTGCTTCTGATATCATTTCAACAATATCGTATGTTCATGAATGATTGGTTCCAGATGATGAAGGGTTTGAAGAAGATAAAGCTCAAGTTATGAGAGAAATCTCCATGCTCGAGACAGGCGATCTCTGGTCTTCAGAGATAGAAAAAGACGAGATCCAATGCTGATTTCAGCTTCGGATGTTCGTTCTTTTGTCTCTCTTTGTTATTGCACCTTAAAACATGTCGAGGTAAACATTTAAGTCATTGTTTTTCTACCTATTAATATGAAAAGCTCTGACAAATGATCATATAATGTAAATTCTTCATTTGATATAGCCATTCTTTGTATAGATATACACATTTTGTGAATCATTTATAGATTGCTTCCATTGTGTTCCTCTTATTTTCCTATCTATGAATTATCAATGTAGATTCATAATTTTTTTTTTTTTTTTTTTTGAGTTTTGGCAAGAACAGATGGTGCCACCATCTGTAAAAAAAATAATAATAATAAAAATCTTACTCGTAAAATTAACCCGAGCAAAAATATTGAAAAGAAGAATTGGAATCATGAATGGCACAATTCCGATACAAAGAATAGGAGAAGGAACATCTATTCGATCTCGACCGAATCTTGGAGTAGACTCTCGACCGAATCTTGGAGTAGACTCTCGACCGAATCTTGGAGTAGACTCTCGACCGAATCTTGGAGTAGACTCTCGACCGAATCTTGGAGTAGACTCTCGACCGAATCTTGGAGTAGACTCTCGACCGAATCTTGGAGTAGACTCTCGACCGAATCTTGGAGTAGACTCTCGACCTAATCTTGGAGTAGACTCTCGACCGAATCTTGGAGTAGACTGTTGATCGAATCTTGGAGTAGACTGTTGATCGAATCTTGGAGTAGACTATTGATCGAATCTTGGAGTAGACTATTGCATTCTATTTGATCTCGTCCGCATGGGTATGATCCCATGGTATGGCTCAATCAAGTGTTGCGGCTGTCAAAATCTTTGCCTAGAGACTTTTGGTTTCGAGAAAGTTTTTTTTTTTAATATATAATTTTCATTTAAGTATTAAAATTTACTTGATGTGAATTGAGTAGGATCATAGAGTCTGACTTTGACCATACCTAACTTTCAATCTCAAATTAAATTTATATCCGGCTAAGTAAAGTCTAATCAGGGTTACGTTACTTGTTCCAGAAACTCATGTTGGCCTCAAAATTGTCTTTAAATAAGTGAGAATGACCGTACGGTATGGCATGATTATGGTCACAGCCTCGATCTTTCCAAGTTTTAAAACAAAACACGTTCATCAAAACATAAAATTGTACCTTACACGAACGCGACAAATCTTAACAAAATTCTCTCTTTGAAGCAAAGAGATTCGTTTATTGATACAATGGAAAACAATGTTCCACAAATACAATCATGAATGATAAGCAAATAAGCACTTCTATCTTTACAAAAATAAGTATAAAGAAAAGCAAACGCTAACACTCTCACGTAAGAATCAAAGAAAAACTACGAAATTTGCGAAGAACAAACAGAAAACAGGGGACCTAATTATACTCTGTTTTCTACTTTAGCAGTGTGGGCAGAGATGTTGTGTGGGAACTTGTGGGAGTTGGATCTTCTCCTCTTGATCACAATGAACCATGTAATAGCTTCCAGCACCAACGCCACAGCGCCCAACAAGATGATCACTCCACTGTAAGCCCGCCTCCATTTATTGTCGGGGCTCAAGATTTTCAAGCCTTCGAACACATTGATGATACTCATGATGATCACACTGTATCCCATGGAGTGATGGTAAATGTTCCAGTAGATTCTGTACTTATGATCCTTCTTCGGCCTCAAAAGCAGAGCGAATACCTGAAGAGTTCCCAACACGAACAGAGCAATCCCAATGTTACGATGGGTGTTGTACTGAACTGCTGCCGACTCGCCGCCGAGTTTGATTCCGGTGGCCCACCCGGCAACTCCCACGGCGTAGGCGGAGGTCTGGCAGACCACGTGGAGGTAGAACCAGGCTGGATCTGCCGCCTTGAACACCTTCAAATACCTTGCGAAAATGGCTCCCATTGGCATCAGAGTCCCCCAGCTGACGGCATTCAGCACTCCGTGAATCTGAGAATCGAAATCCCAATTGGGTGTTAGAATTTATCGAAATCCCCAAGAGGGTTTTGCAAATGGAAAGAATAAAGCAGACCCATATCATTAAAGCCCCACAATTCATTCAAATTCAAATTCAAATTCAAACCCACTTACGTTTCTCCTCCTGAGAACAGAATCCACCGCTGCCGTGGTGGACCCAGTAAGCAAATCCAGAGTAGCGAGGGACCTTCTATTATCGCCGGTGAAGGCGTGGGGCAGAGGAGAATCCTGCGCCATAGGACCTTCCTGCCACACCTGATTGACGGTGGTCATGCCGGGGGGGAGAGAAATGGTTGCGAAAATGGTCATTTCGTTGTTGAGATAAGTGGCGGAGAGCTGAGGAACCTCAAAGCTCAAGCGGCTCTGTCGCATAGTCGGAGAAGGGAGGTCGATGCTGGAAGTGTAAGCATGAGGGAGGCCAGAGGAATTCCGGTAGGCTATAAGAGCTTGAGAGCCGAACATGGCGGGGCCATTTGGGTTAATGGCCCAAGCAATCCATTGATTGGGAGAGGTGGAAGGGCGTCGGAAGGCCATCCTCAGAGTGGTGTTGGATGGATGGAAGGTCCAATGGAGGAAAGAATTGAGGACAGGATGATCCACACAGGCCGCAAAGACTTCATTGTTGGCGAAATTGTGGTTTGTGCAAGTGTGCGCAGCGGCAGAGAGGCAGAGAGAGAAGAGAAGCAGAGCGTTGAGGAAGGTTTGGAGTTTGATTTCCATGGCGGATTAGAATGATGGAGAATGAGAAACAGAGGAGGAAGTGAATGAATTTATAGAGGGAAGAAAGGGAAGAAGATGAATTGCAGAGTCCACGCGGAGGGAATAATCTTCCACTTTCTTTGAACACTTTTCAAACTTGCTGACCCCGTTTCGTCGTATTTCCACTGTTTCAATCATTTTTTAATTCATTTTATTTAATCATATAAAATTAAAAAAAAAGTGAAAAATAAAAGAATCGTCGCCTGAGAGATTCGAACTCTCGCGGGGAAACCCCATGTACTTAGCAGGCACACGCCTTAACCACTCGGCCAAAGCGACAACTTTTGCTAAGTTTAATATATTTTAATATCTAATTTATAATAAAACTCGATTTTTTTAACTTCAACTAATAATATAATATATCTCAATAAAAATTTAAAAAAAAATCTAAATAATTATTTTTCAACCACTCCCTCAAATTTTAAACCACAGTAAATAATAAATAAATAAAAAGTATAAATACAAAAATTAATTTTTTAAAAATGATATAGCAAATTTAGTTTCAAAAAAAAAAAAAAATCTAATTGATCTCTAAATTTTAAATTTTATGATTATTAACCGATTAAAAAAATTTTAATTTACAACTCCACTATCTCTATATTATATTCTTGGACTTTTCCTTTACTTTTCGCTCTCTTCTGAAACTCCGATCAATCTCTCTCTTTTGATTTTTTTGGTCAGTGATTTCTATAGAATAACGAAGAGAGTAGTGATCTCGACGTGTTCGATATTAGTTTCTTAATATCCAATCGTAGCTTAAAAGCTTTGATCTTAAAGAGTGAGAAAAACAACCCATTTGTTTGGCGATGAAAAGGTCTTAAGAGAGAGAAAAACTTTTGACTTTATTTTTTTTTAAGAACACTTAGATTATTTTATGGTAACTATTGAGTCAACGGGGAAGAAGTCAACAAAATTAGGCAACTTGATTATAAATTCAGAAGATATTATGAGTTCTTGGTGGAAGCTTTTCTGAAAAATACTCAACAAGTTGTAAAGATTCGATGAATAGACTTCTATATTTATATACGTATGGGTGTATGTACGTACGTTCGTGCATTTTCAAATGGGTTTAAATATCTATGTTGAATGGTTTGACATTTACGGTATTGAATCAGCTAGCTTGTGTTCACATTTCGACTATTCTCACGGGACTATTTACTGCATTTGATTGCTAAGATAGCTCGTAACTTTATATATGCATTGGTGTACTTATGTGCATGCATTTCAAATGGGTTTAAACTTCTACGTTGAATGATTTGATATTCACGAGTATTGAATCAGCTAGCTTGTGTTCACATTTCGACTATTCTTACAACACTGTTTACTGCATTTGATTGCTAAGATAGCTCGTAAGATGTTGGTTATACTTTATATACGTATTAGTGCACTTATGTGCAAGCATTTTCAAATGGGTTTAAATTCTGACGTTGAATGATTTGATATTCACGAGTATTAGGTCAACTTATTCGCATTTCGACTATTCTCAGGGGACAACTTTATTCTATTGTATTGATGTTAGACTATAGACACGAACGTACATATACTTTTATATATGTATCAGTGTATTTTCGTGTATGTATTTTCAAATGGGTTTAAATTTCTACGTTGAATGATTCGATATTCACGAGTACTAAGTCAAGTTGTTCGTATTTCGAGAATTCTCACGTGACAATTTATTTACTTTATTGCATTTGGTTGCTAAGATAACTTCTAATATACTCACGAGTATTGAACCAGTTTCTACACATTTTAACTATTTTCACTCAACAACTTATTTACTTTACTTTATTTGATTGTCAAAATGACTCGTAAAATATTAAATTTGAGATAGGTAACTATCATAACTCGAACTCATTTCTAAATTTTTTTAATTACTTTATTAAAAAATATAAATTTACTCGTAGAAATGTCAGATCTTAATGTATTTTATTGATATTAATAAGTTTTTGAGGTGATAATAATGAAGAAATAGAACTAAGAACACATTAATTAAATTAATTAAAGTAAATAGATTGATGGGTTTGCCCCAAATTTAAACAATTATTTGAGCTCACATCATTATTTAAAGCAAATATTTAAATTGGGTTAGATCGAAGGCACATTAAAGAGGGGTAGTTGAGGTATAAAAATAATGGTCAAGTATTATAAAAGATTGCAACCACAAATAAATTATTATTTTCCAAACAAGATCACCAATAAATAAATAAATAAATAAATAAATGATAGGAGTTAATGATAATCGATGTCTTGTTCACTGAGTTATGTTTGAATTGGTCCGATCATTTTGTTTACTCTTTTTTAAAATTATATTATTTGTAGGAGTTAATGACTCGAAAATTCGATCAACCTAACTCGGGTTGGGTTAAGTTCAAATAAATAAAAAGTTGGATGGATTGAATTGGTCCATAGATTCCTCTGAAACTAAATTGGGTTTAACTAAACCAACTCGAATTTATTGTTAATTTTAAAATATATTTTTTTTTTCTTATCACACAATTATATATATATATAATTATTTTAAAATTATTTATTTTCTAACCACTTTCAAATAGTTTGAAAGGTAATTTTTTTCGATATATTTTGAAATTGAGCAGTAAAAAATTTATGGTTGAGTTGGATTGAGTTAATTATTTAATAAATGTTGTTTGAGTTTAAAAAATTTACAACTGGTTCTAAAAAAATGTCTCGATCCAACTAATTTAAAATATTCTCGATCGTTCTTTCTAATCAAATCGGATACATTAGATTTTTCGTGTCAAATCCATCGGATTGAATGGTTACATCTATAAAATAGACTAAATCGATATATTTCTTAAAATGCATAAATTAAAACATTTATAAAACGTATATATTAATCAAAAGTGTTGCTTTTCTTTCATTTTAGATTGATGGTTTTGTTCATCTCTAATTCCAACCACATGATTTTATCTCAAATATTATCCACATAAAACCCTAACCTAAGTTATCGTGTGATTTAAAGACAATTAACTTTACGGGTTTACGGGTTGATATTTTTTTTATGGATCAACCAAATCTTACCGTCCTACTTTTAAGATTGTTATAAAGGTTAAAAATATTATAACTGAGGTTAATAATACATTTTAACTTAAGAATATTTGATACTTGAAGTTTATGAGATTTTAGTTATTAATGCGATATGTATCGTAAATAAATATATATTTTTTAAATAATAATAAAAAAATGAATAACCCTACCACCCAACTCATTCCAACCCCAAAATTTAGGGTTGGATTCGGATGTGAACTGGGTTATCAATCCAACCAATCCAAAATCTCGAGTTGGTCCAAAAAATTTATTCAACCCGACTGTATATACCTCTAATTTACATTTGATTTCTTTAATTTTATTCGAGTAATGATTTGTTACTCATTTGATTCTCCACAATTTAGTCCCGTTAATTTAACAAAGTTTCTAGAATATTTATAATGATTTGGTTACTCATGAAGTAAACCCGGTAAAGTTTGTATCGATATAAATATTTAATCCTCTTAATTTAACAACGATTTGGTTACAGTGATAAGTCGTTGGTCGACGTTTACAATGATTTTGTAAATCTTCGACTATAATTAAAGAATTAAATAGTTATTATTTTGAAACTATAGGACTAAATAGGCCTCACATAATTTTTAACAAAGAAATAATTCTTTTAAAAAGGGTATTTTTCATATGTCTATAAATGAAATAAATATTATGGAAAATGTATGTGAACACAGATGAAAACGGCGTCGTCTGTGTGGTTTGGAGAGCAAAACGGGTTGAACGGAACCAACGACACGTTTCCACCTATATTGCTTAGGGTCAAATTTGTACAAAATGCAAATTTTTAAAACAAAAATTAATTAACACAATTTAATATTTATTTAAAATTCTATTTTATAAATCAAACAAACACAAGATTGTATAAATATTTTTAATTTTAATTTCAATTTCTTCAAATTTAGTTCCAATTTCAATTTATAAAAATATGTACTTTTCTACAAAATAGACGGGCGTTCATATGTCCTGATTATGAGTTGTGTAACGACTCAAATCTAGGATTCGAAATACGAATTTACATTCGACGGCCCCAAAATTCTCCTGCATCTTCTATGGCATGGTGACATAGACATACTTTTTAGTGGTAGCTAAGGTGAAAGACGTAATTACATGAGTAAAACATGAATAACTCGTGAATAATTGACTTGCTTATAATGATTATATCAATAGATATAACTTGTCCTACCGTGCATAAGAGTGCAACTATAGATCTATAGACCATAGTTAATAAATAAAAATTGATTAGTTAATGAGTTTAACTAATTAATTTTATATCTATTTCAATTTAATGGGAAGAAAAAAATTTAAAGGGTTCAAATTAATATTTAATACATCAAATATATTAAATAAATAGAGAAATATATATTTAATTTGAAAGGTTGAAATTAATATTTAATATATTAGATATATTAAAATAGAAAAATATATATTAGGTACATTATATAAAAAAATATTTAAAATTTGAATTCAAATTAAGATATTATATATATTCAAATATATTATTTGATAAAGATTCTGTAAGAGTCTTTTAAATAAATACTAGAGTTGAATTATAATGACACACTGTTTCCGGCGAATTTTCTTGAAACTCTCTTTTTTTTGCAATCTCTTTATGATTTTCTTTCAAAAGGTTCCTATAAGTCTTAATTTTGTTCGGAAGATCTTGTGGAAAGTTGAAAAACTTGTACGTTCTTGAATGCTCTTGCAAGCTATAGTTTCTACAAAGGTAGATTTCTTCTCTCATATATTATTGCTTTCTTTTAATTTTTAATAAAATTAAAACGGTTCGATATCTCGTGTCTCAAGATGTCATCATAAAGCATCAGCAAGAGTCGAGAGTTTCGATAATTATAAAAAGAAAGCCAAAAGTAATTTTGAAAAGTACCCATTAACTCTTAGAAATTATAGTCTCACAAACAATGACAAAACCTACCTTACAAACCTATCAATAAATTAGTTTATTTAAAGCTTAATGTAAATTTTCATTAAATTTGATTTTTATATTAAAAAAAAAAATTTAAAATATAATTCATACCCAATAATTAATGCATGAATTTATGTGGGTCGGTAACCATTATAACCATTGAGGCCGTTGGAATTAGTCAACCTTTTCAAGGGCTCTGCCTTCTCTCTCTTAGGTGTCTACCAAGCAGAAACAGAGTCTTTCACAAACCAAATAAAATTTACAAATTTACTGAATTTTTCATTCGAATTAATCCCAATAAATACTCACTTTCTTCTTCTTCTTCTTCCCTGAATCAACAGTAAAAACTGAAACAGAGTTCAGCCATGGAAATGAAACTCCGGAGCTTGTTCTTCTCTGTTCTGACCCTCCTCCTCTGTTCATGCCGGCCGGCGTCCGCTCAGATTTGCAGAAGCTACAACGGGTTTGCAACGAATGAAGTGTTCGCAGCCTGTGTGGATCACCCAGTGCTCAACACTTTCCTCCATTGGAGCTACAATCCATCGAACAGCACCTTGAGAATGGCCTTCCGACGCCCTGCCACCTCTCCCAATCAATGGATTTCATGGGCCATTAACCCACAGGGCCTCGCCATGTTTGGATCTCAAGCTCTCATCGCTTACCGGAATTCCTCTGCTCTCCCTCATGTTTACACTTCCAGCGTCGACCCCCCTGGCCCGACCCTGCAACAGAGCACCCTGAGATTCGCGGTTCCTGATCTTACAGCTACTTATGTCAACAACGAGCTCACCATTTTCGCAACGATTCGGCTTCCCTCCGACATGACGACCATTAATCAAGTCTGGCAGGTCGGTCCCATGATCGGAGGTTCCCCATCTTCCCATTCGCTCGCCGAAGAAAACAGAGCATCCAGATCTAAACTCGATTTGCTTACTGGAACCTCCACGGTGGCGGAGGATACGGTTTTGAAGAAGAGAAACGTAAGCTTTTCGATCTGGGTTTGTTTGATTCTTTCGATTTGTGAAACCCTTTTGTGAAATCGGTTTGATTTTTCAGATTCATGGGGTTTTGAACGCTGTTAGTTGGGGGACATTATTGCCGATCGGCGCCATTTTCGCTAGATATTTGAAGGCTTTCAAAGGTGCAGATCCGGCCTGGTTTTACCTTCACGTCGCTTGTCAGTCCTCCGCCTACGCCGTCGGTGTCGCCGGTTGGGCTACCGGCATAAAACTCGGCAGAGATTCCACCGCCGTTCAATACGACACCCACCGCAACATCGGAATCACCCTGTTCGTGTTCGGAACTCTTCAGGTACCAAAAACAAAACAAAAATCCAGAAACCCAAATCAAAATTTCTCGAAATCCCCACTAATTTCTATCTGGGTTTGATCCATTTTAGGTTTTTGCTCTGCTTCTGAGGCCAAAAAAGGATCACAAATACAGAATTTACTGGAACGCATACCATCACTCGATCGGGTACAGTGTGATTGTTCTGAGTATCATCAATGTCTTCAAAGGATTAGAAATCTTGAGGCCCGATGAGAAATGGAAACGGGCTTACACCGGAATCATCATCTTCTTGGGCGCCGTCGCCGTCGTTCTTGAAGTGATCACATGGATCATTGTGATCAAGAGAAAGAGATCCAGCTCTGATGATAAGTTTCCTCATACCATTAATGGACAAAACGGGGCTTGATTATTGATGATTTACATTTTTAAGTGTTTTTTTGTTCCTTTTGGGTTTTCTATTTTTAGAGATTGGTAGTGATGAATGATCATATTATTTGTTATTATATTTATAGATAATTCTTTCTTTCTTTTTTTGAAGGGTTTCTAATTGTAAAATCTAAAAAAGAAAAAAAATCATTCCATTGCTTCAGACCTGTTATTATTTCATTCCGTTCTATTTAGGTTATTAGAGTTCGATAACGGCCACAATTAGCTAGAGCAGCCGGTACTGTAGCGAACTAATTTCAAAAGAGGGTAAATCAGCCACATTAAAATTACTTCCTGGGGAGGTCCAATTTGCTCAGCAACAGTCGGACAAGTGGGGAATGCTGGGTAAACAAGAAAAGTTTGGGTAGAGCCGAATCTAAATGTTGGCTAGGTAAGCGTTCTGTCGTAAGAGGAGTAGTTATGAACCTTGTAGACCATCCCCATGGAGGTGGTGAAGGGAGGGGCCCAATTGGTAGAAAAAAACCCGCAACCCCTTAGGGTTATTCGGTGTGTGCTAGCGAAGACACTCGTTCCCAAAAAAATGGGTGGATTGTGACCCAAAAAAATGGGTAGATTGTGAGATCTCACATCGGGTGGAGAGAGGAACTGTGTGAAAACTTATCCTTAACAAACACGTTTTAAAATTGTCAGGTTGATGTCGATGTATAATGAACTATTAACAACACTATTATGCGATGTTTGATAGTTACTTTAGGGCGTGTAATTTATTTTTTGATTATATGAAAAATGTCGGATTTTTTCAAATTGAACATACGCTAATGCTTTGATTGTATACTATTTCAAACTTAATCGACCAATATTAACTTACATATTTTTAATTCAAAAATATATTTATTGTTACTACTCATTTAAAAAATATTAAAAATAGTATAAAAAAAATTCTTACCATATATGGACGAATTATTTTTAAAATGTGTACTAACCGTAAAATTTTAAGATATTTTTTACCGAGTTTTTTTTAATTAAGAGTTTTTTTAAAGTTACTTAAAGGATATTTCTATTAAATTAGTAAAAAATATATATATATTTATATATATATAATTAAACATGGGAACAAAAAGCAGTCTATTTGAATATTTTCTTTAAATGTGAAATCAATTTTGAAGATTTAAAAATAATTTCCGGGAAAATTGGTGTATCAAAATTGAAGGCGGCCGCCTGCAAAAGTCTCCGTTGATTTCCACATATTCTTTTTTTTTTCTTCAAAGAATAAATTGATATATTAATATAATTATATATATTTTTTCCGAAGGAATAGATTGATCCAATAAAAAAAATGTCAACCCACACTGAACCAATTTTTTTTATTTTCCAAAATTCTATCCCACCCTCGAGTTGGATAGTCTGAATTGATCGAGTTATCAAACTATTAACACCCTTATTTCCCACAACGCACATGATTGATAGATTCACTATGTAGGGAGATCGGTCAACCTGATGCAAGAGAGACATGAACAAAATCTTTCAGCCAACCGAGCCTCCTCCATCCCTCGAGACCCATTTAGATAGTAACTACCGTTATCTTTATCGGGTCATACAAAATAAGTGCGAAACTAGGATGAAGTTGACCAGATTAAAGACTAAATTAGGGTTTACATTAATTAATCGTTTCCCACTAATTTTTGTTTTTTCTTCGTAACAAGTTCTAATTTCACACGGTTTGGAATATTATTGGCTTTTCCCATAAGCATTAATGACGAGAAGAAAAAACCCCATTTTACACGCTCCTTATTTTTCCATAAAATAATGGGGTTAGTGGGCATGTGATGATTATTAATTTTAATAATCCTCTTAATTAATTAATTAGTTTACTAATTATTCTGATTCTTTAACTCCTTTCTTTACTTAATAACCTTTTTTAAATTATAAAATTAATTGAATCAAGGGAGAATAAGACAAAACGGGGTCAGCACGTTTGAAAAGTGTTCAAAGAAAGTGGAAGATTATTCCCTCCGCGTGGACTCTGCAATTCATCTTCTTCCCTTTCTTCCCTCTATAAATTCATTCACTTCCTCCTCTGTTTCTCATTCTCCATCATTCTAATCCGCCATGGAAATCAAACTCCAAACCTTCCTCAACGCTCTGCTTCTCTTCTCTCTCTGCCTCTCTGCCGCTGCGCACACTTGCACAAACCACAATTTCGCCAACAATGAAGTCTTTGCGGCCTGTGTGGATCATCCTGTCCTCAATTCTTTCCTCCATTGGACCTTCCATCCATCCAACACCACTCTGAGGATGGCCTTCCGACGCCCTTCCACCTCTCCCAATCAATGGATTGCTTGGGCCATTAACCCAAATGGCCCCGCCATGTTCGGCTCTCAAGCTCTTATAGCCTACCGGAATTCCTCTGGCCTCCCTCATGCTTACACTTCCAGCATCGACCTCCCTTCTCCGACTATGCGACAGAGCCGCTTGAGCTTTGAGGTTCCTCAGCTCTCCGCCACTTATCTCAACAACGAAATGACCATTTTCGCAACCATTTCTCTCCCCCCCGGCATGACCACCGTCAATCAGGTGTGGCAGGAAGGTCCTATGGCGCAGGATTCTCCTCTGCCCCACGCCTTCACCGGCGATAATAGAAGGTCCCTCGCTACTCTGGATTTGCTTACTGGGTCCACCACGGCAGCGGTGGATTCTGTTCTCAGGAGGAGAAACGTAAGTGGGTTTGAATTTGAATTTGAATTTGAATGAATTGTGGGGCTTTAATGATATGGGTCTGCTTTATTCTTTCCATTTGCAAAACCCTCTTGGGGATTTCGATAAATTCTAACACCCAATTGGGATTTCGATTCTCAGATTCACGGAGTGCTGAATGCCGTCAGCTGGGGGACTCTGATGCCAATGGGAGCCATTTTCGCAAGGTATTTGAAGGTGTTCAAGGCGGCAGATCCAGCCTGGTTCTACCTCCACGTGGTCTGCCAGACCTCCGCCTACGCCGTGGGAGTTGCCGGGTGGGCCACCGGAATCAAACTCGGCGGCGAGTCGGCAGCAGTTCAGTACAACACCCATCGTAACATTGGGATTGCTCTGTTCGTGTTGGGAACTCTTCAGGTATTCGCTCTGCTTTTGAGGCCGAAGAAGGATCATAAGTACAGAATCTACTGGAACATTTACCATCACTCCATGGGATACAGTGTGATCATCATGAGTATCATCAATGTGTTCGAAGGCTTGAAAATCTTGAGCCCCGACAATAAATGGAGGCGGGCTTACAGTGGAGTGATCATCTTGTTGGGCGCTGTGGCGTTGGTGCTGGAAGCTATTACATGGTTCATTGTGATCAAGAGGAGAAGATCCAACTCCCACAAGTTCCCACACAACATCTCTGCCCACACTGCTAAAGTAGAAAACAGAGTCTAATCTGTTATAGTAATTACATTCAGTCTTTTTCTTCTCAAGTTTCTTTATTTGTTTCTTTCAAGAGGTTTTGAGTTTTCTTATTTTATTATTATTAATTGTTTACATATGAATTATATAGCTTTAAATATGTCTATCAATTTATTAATGGTAGACATATATTTTAGTCAAGTATATAATAGTTTAATATTAGGACACAAAATAATATTAAATAAATAAATTTTTATAATACTTTGTCTGGGTAAAAAATTAGAGAATAAAAAAAATAATGAAAATCGGAGAATTAAAAAAAAGTTGGATAAAAAAGATTGTCAAGAATGGGATTCGAACCCATGCCCTTTCGGACCAGTACCTGAAACTGGCGCCTTAGACCAACTCGGCCATCTTGACTTGTTAATCTAATCGCTAACTAGTTTTTAATTATTATTTTATTTAATCTTGAATATGTAAGGAAAAAGCTAAATATTAATTTTCATTTTCATAATTGTATAGCCTTATTTCTAACATGACTGGCGGATAATCTTGAGATAGTCATTAGCCTCTACTCACGTTTCAAGAGAAAATTGTGAGAAAACGAGAGAAAACATTTTGAAAGAACTCATTGTAGATGTCAATTACATTAAAACATCATTTGGTTCCCCGAAAGTAGATTATTATGTATTTTTTTATAGATATAGACATGAAAAGGATTGAAGAATCATACAATGTAAATGAAAATAAACAACAAAACTAATTACATGACATTAACATAGAGTGATCGAGGGTGGTTTAAGTACGTGGCCATAAGCGACACTGCCCCGGACAAGCAAGTCCAAAACACTTTTCATTTAACAACATTGCATAATAACCAATCTATGTTGACAGAAAAAAGGTTGTTGTTGTTAGCTACCTTTCAAGCTTCTGGTTTCGACCTTTTCTAGAGCTTCTCGAGCATCATGGTTTGGGGAACGACAAGTCTCGATTGGCACGATTATGGCAATGGCATATCCATAGAGCAGTAATATAGAGAGTAGATGACTTTTGGAGATGACTACTTGGTTTATTTGGTGACCTTTTGTGGTGAACAGTTGAAGTATAGATGTTTGAACTGAGTACACTTTGAATGATTACTATCACTGATACTTTTTGTACTTCTTAACATACTAGAGTTTACAGGAAGTTACAGTCTCCATAACTGGTTTCTACGAACCTGTTACGCGTTCTCATTTACAAGTCGAGTCGATGGTTGATCTGATATATCGACCTACGCCAAAGGACGGGAAACCCCGATTTTCTTTTCTGTTTCTGACCCCCAAATAGACGAATTCCGCTGAAGATCTTAAACAGACGACTTGCATAGTTTCTTTGAGCAGAAAAGTTAACGGAACCAATGCACCCTGTCACTTGTTCATGTGTGTTCCTTTTCTTGCTAGAGTATCTACTTTCCACATCAGATAGTTTTGTTCTTCCTTCGCCTTTACTGCTCGACATTGTATCTGTTTTCTTTGATATTGTCTGCCACTGGACGCTCTTCTTCAAGGAAACCAACTCTTGTTCGAGATTCTGGATTCGGAAACTTGTCGACTCGTACTCCTTTCTTGAGGATTCATGTGCCTGCATCACATGGTCCTTCTGTAGCAAGAAGCTTAACGTTCTTCGGCTTGGATCAGCTCCATCTGTATAAGGACTGTCTCGTAGATTCTGGCTGTTCGAGTTCAGAAATCGAGAGCTCGAAAGGCTCCCTGAGAATTCTCCATAAGGTGCAAATCTAAATGAGCTCGAACACTCTTTAAACGCCTGTTGAGTATTCAATTGCTGAACGAAAAGCGCTTGAACTATCAGACGGAGCGGCATCAACTCGTTTTGAACAGCCTCAATGCACGCCTCTTGTGATAGTTTCTGGCAGTTGAGGTACTTACAGACTGCCCATTTTTCCTCTTGGGACAGTTGTGACTGTGCCTGCAAAACAAAATAGATGAGTTAATGGAAGCATTTCATGAAGAAGAAAACAGATTATTGAAAACTTCTCAAGATTTACCTGCAGGAATGTGTTTACTGCCCAATAAAGGTGGTTGTGATTCTCTCGCCACGATGCAGGCACTTTTTCGATAAGTTCCACAAATCGTTTTTGTCCGAGTTTCGGATCGGGAGCTATGAAGGTTAGATACTCATCCCACAACTCCGCCACGAGTGAGTTACTTCCTGAATGGTTGTGATTCATCTTCATGTTAGAAGATACGAACGACTCTAATATCTTCTCCATTGTAGCTAACTCGACGCTGGAAGAAACCGAGTCCGCCCCGGTTTTCGGTAGGAGGAAGTCTTCCACTTGGGCAAAATGTAATACTGATGCAATCTGGTCTTGTAGTTTCTGCAGGCTCATACTTTTGAGACCAATGTCAAGTGATTTTGAAAGTAAAGCAAAGTAAAAGCCTACAGGAACCACTCTACTGGTCCTCTGTCCCATAGGGAGAAGATCAAGAAGACCTTGCAAGATAAATATAACCTTCTCATTTGCTTCATCATCTACAGCTTTCTCATCAGTACTCTCCCAGAACTGGCGCGTTTTTTGCGAAAGAATCCATTTGTTAGCATAGAAAACGATGATCGGGCTAACATATTTTTCTTTCATGCCTTGTCTTCTCAAGGATCCCACTACTCTTTTGAAGAACTCAAATGGTAGAGCAATGAGGTCCTTGATCCAAAGATCTTGGCACAAGATTTCTTTCACTATTTCACAGCTCCAAACCTGACTGGCCAATGCATCCATTGTAATGACTGGTTGGTCTCGCCTTTTCTCGGGGTCTAGAATCTCCATGCAAGCCATGAAGGCAAGAGATTCGATGCAGCGGCTTACAATTAACAGCTCCTCGGACCAGGGAAGCAATTGTTGGCACTTTTGGAGTACGATTAGTGTATCATCCCAGCTTTGGAAGACCACTTGGTTTAAATAGATATCGAATCGCTCGCAAAGGTTACCGGAATAGTAATCATCTGTCATTTCAAGAAACTCTGCAGCACATCGGAGGGCTGCTACGTTAAAAGGATCAACAAGAGTAGAGGAGCCATAGATGAATAGTGCAAGTAATTCAAAGGTTTCTGGTCCTCCGGGAAAGTCCGATGGGAGCTCATACTCGGTCGATTCATTTAACCTTTTCTGGAAGTATCCACTCTTGGACAGGAGAGGATGCTGCAAAAAAAAAACAACAGTCTTGCTTAAAATTTATCCTCTCACTTCTTCCTTCTTTGCTTTCTATAATTGAATACGAAGAAAAAGAGTACTATCCATTGATGTATTTCCCAAAAATCCTCCAGATTCATCCTTACCTTGTGCAAGTTGAAGGTTCTATCACCAACTCGAATCCGTATAGAAACAGGCAAACCAGTTTCTTGGCTCCTGAGACATCATCCACTTATCAGAAATCAAAGCAAATCAAATTCAAAGATAAAACAATATAATCTCAAAAGAAAAGTGAACCCAACCATGAAATGATCTTGATCTTGAGCAAAACCCCGATATTGGGTGAAGTGAAAGGACTAGAGGCCACTGAGCTGACTTTGGGGCTGATCACTGCCATCAACATAGTTCCTAATAGACCTTCAAACCAGAATTTATGAAAGTTTCCGAGAGCTGAGCGAGTTAGGAATTCTTTGAACTGAAGCAAATTCCGATAGCGAATAACATTACGCCTTCTTATGGCCATAAATGGTAAGCACCCATTTCAGGAATCGAAGAAATAAGTACATCTAAAGATCCTAGAATCCATAAACCAGTGCAAAATAAGGAAAATGGAAGAGAGAAAAGAGGGGAAATGTACAAGTTTGTCCACATACATTCGTGCAGTTTTTATTCCTTCCAAGTCAAAAGTCAAATGCACACGAGTGTAATCTCCATACCCATATTTTAAGGCTTCAAAAACGTTCTCGGTAGCTGAAAAGTTGAATTCTTGAACTTCTCAAACGCCTCGGCCATTAGAATAAGCTTGGCTTTCTCCCTCTTTCCCTGTTATGTGAACCACAATTTGGGCTCTCTTCGTCGCTTTCCTTTTGTATCCATTCATATATTATAATTTTTGCATTTGAGTAGGTGAATCAGATCTGACGGAGAACCAAAACCTGCAAAAAATAATCAGAAGAAATCAGCGCAGAGTTTAAATAATAATGAGAGAGCTGAATTGAGGAAGAAGTTACATGGTAAACGCCAGCACACCCATGACGGCACGGCTTCTGAAAGCTCGGGAGAATGCTTTGGAAAGAGGGCGGCGCTTGCTTTCTCGCAGCATTTTCTCAATCCCCAAAACTTACTTTTGTCAAGTTCACTGCAGAGTGAGATACTGTACAACTTCTTCAATAATCAAATGCTCTCCTTCACATTTTACGCTACCTTATAACTTCGGAGGGAAGATTCTTTCTGTCATCCATTAAGCACAGAAATATGTAATACAAGTTGAGTCTACAGCCAAAAACTATTCTAATAATCCTATGAATCAGTGACTGATGGTATGTCGGCTTGACTAGCGACAACCGTACTTCGTGTTCATTCACCGGTCCTCAGCAGAAAATTCCCTGCATTCAACTACAATATTCAAACACACATTTCATGAACGATGAAATCGACATTTCAGTGCAGTGTAAAAGGTTAACAATATCAGTTAATTTAATCATCAGCTGGAAGTTGAAACAAATGTATGTGCAGAAAAGGATCGGAGCAGTCACATTATAAGATTTCAGGCTATCAAATGGTCGGTTCATTTGTTGTCTAGAATCCAACAAATTTAGCAACCTCTTTACATCGACATCGAAAAAGTTATAAAATATAAGTGATTTAAGGAAAGGGTTTAAAGATAGAATTATTAGAATACATGGACCAATTCATATTGAATGGAAACATTACATCACCAAGCAGGATTAGAACCTTCTTTAACAGAAGGTGACCTAGACCCAAAGCTCCCATCTCTTGCAAATCTAGACAAACTCCTCCCGCTTTTAGGGGTTGCTGAACTCGGGCTTCCACCTCTGTAACTGGCACGAAGGGTTTCATCGAATGAAGATGTCGACTTGGCTATTGCATTCCTTACAAACTTCTGGGCGGCTGGAGAGAGGGTTCTTCGAACACTTGGGCTCGCACTTCCCCCTCTAACGGGTGATGGCAACGGTGGCTTCTGAAACATCTTTGATTTCTCCCTTAGCTTTCGTGCAGCCTCCCTTGAAAGTGAATGAGCCTTCTCATCTCTTGCAGGTGGACAAGGAATATTATAACGCGGCCCATCAACTGTACCACCAATGTCAATAGGCGTCTCCTCTGGATCAAGTCTCAGGGGTGTTCCTTCAATCTCACCCCACGTAATAAATGGAGATTCATCAACACCAGGTGCAGGGGACGGCGTTCGGACGAAACCGTAGCCATTCTCAGCCTTTTTCCCTGATTCTACATAAAATGGATTTGGGGTCTTCCTTAAATCCTCCAAATCATACTTCTTCAATCTATCCCCGTCTCTATTCGACACAGGATATGGAGTAGATCCAGCCACTGGGGTATAAAGCACTTCAACTGTACCATCGCCTTTTGGCCTTGAGTCCATCAATTTACCATGGAACCGAGTGCTAGTTCGGTTAATTTCTTTGGTAAGGCCCTTCAATCTAACAGCCATTTCTTCCTCTGTCAGTGGAGCCTCACCTCTGTCGCATGGATGATACATCAACAAATTTTTTGCAGTATACTTCCATCCTTCCAGGGTACTTGGCGGCTGATCGGAAGTCCCATAACCATCAGTTATTCTATCTCTTTTTACATCTTCAATTGACTTCATAACTTCCTTTTCACCCTCCGTCAAATATGCGTATCTCTCCTTCCTCTTCCTATTATCTTTGTCAAGAATTTTGGAAAAGCTAAAATTATCCTCGCTCGTATATTGCCTAAAAAACTCATCAAGCGACAACGATTCATCCACCACCTTCCCATCACAACCACCCTCCTCCGTTTCACCGGCAATTCCACTTTTACCAAAGAGGGGGGTTTTCAGGGTTTTACCCTCAAATTCATCAAAAGGGGTAAAGCTTCTCATAAAAGTGGAACCAGGTGTTTGAGACTTACCATCAGGGTTCAAACGTTTAACCTTCTGGCCACGACGCTCCATGATCTTCAACTGCGCATCTCGAATTAGAATCGGGTCTTCACTTTTAATCGCTTCAAGCCAATCGAGACGATCTCTGAGCTTCGAGATGTCGGGAAAGTAATCCCGCTCTATAATATTCTCTATCGCTTCCACATACGCATCCTCATCAAGAACCATGGGATGTTTCCTAGAGCTCCGAGGCGTAATCGAAGACGAACTCGGCAGATTTTGGATCGCATTCTCGGAAACCGTCGACGGCGAGGGGGATGAGATATGTCGGGGAGAGTGACCCGGAGAAAGAAGCATGATTGAACAGCTAATTCAACGAATTCCGATCAAAAATCTTGAATCAATCGAGAGAAAATTCGACGTTCTTCCAATTCCGAAGAAGATTGGGACAAATTATGGGATCTCTGGACTCTAGGGTTTATAATACTTTGATTTGATTAACGAAGCAAAATTTGAGACTGTCACCGACTCATCTCCCAATCGTTTGCAACACGTGCGAATGTCAACAGTCGCACGTGCCTTAGTATTTTTATTGCTGAAAGGCCCTGAAATTGTTTAGAATTTTCAATTAGTCCCTAGATTATTCATAACTGGCAAAATGGTAAAATTTGGGTCGAGTTTATAAATTAGTTTGGGACTAAGAGTGGAATCACCTTAGATAAATAGAGAACCACGGGATTATGTTAAATTAATAAGATATTTTATCTAAAAAATAGTTACTACTTTATTTTAGAAGGTTTTAAAAATACCTTTCAAATTTTAAAAGTGATTTAAATTTTTTTTTAATTTTTATTAATAAATTTTAACCTTTTAAAAAACTTTAAAAGTACTTTTAAATTTTTTTAAAAAAATTAAAAAATATCATTATTATCATTAGTACGTTTAAAAAAATACTCATCAATTTAAAAAGTAACATTAAAAAGTTTGTAAATAAACTATGAGATGTTGACATAATTTTTGTTCATATATTGAAGGTAAGAATTCTTTTTGAACTTTTTTTTATAAAGGTAAAGGGTGTTTATGTGTGATATCCCACATTGGTTGGGGAGGAGAACGAAACACCTTTATAAGGGTGTAAAAACTTTTTAGTAGGAGATGTATTTTAAAGCCTTGAGGGGAAGCCCGAAAGGAAAAATTCAAAGATGACAATATCTGTTAGCGGTGAACCTAGGGCGTTACAAATGGTATCAGAGCCAGACATCGGACGATGTGTCAGCGAGGAGGCTGTTCTCCGAAGGGAGGTAGACACGAGGCGGTGTGCTAGTAAGGACGCTGGCCCTGAAAGGGGGTGGATTTAGTAGGGGTCTCATATCGATTGGAGAAAGGAAAAAGTGTCAGCGAGGACGCTGGACCCTAAAGGGGGTGGATTGTGACACCCTTTACAAGGGTGTGAAAACGTTTCTCTAGCAGACACGTTTTAAAGTCTTGAGGGAAAACCCGAAAGGGAAAGCCCGCTGGGCCCTGAAGGAGGTGGATTGTGACAAGGGCGTTTTAAAGCCTTGAGGGGAAACTTGAGAGGGGAAAGGAGAAAGCCCAAAGAGGACGCTGGCCCCTTAAGGGGTGGATTGTGACACCCTTTATAAAAATGTGGAAACCTTTCTCTAGCAGACGCGTTTTAAAGCCTTGAGAGAAAACCCGAAAGGGAAAGTCCAAAGAGGACAATATCTGCTAGTGGACCTGGGCGTTACAGTTGGAATTATAGTCCCCAACGTCGGGTTAAATTCATGTTTGCTTCTTATTCCCGTAAAAGGAGGAGAAACTAAGGAGATAAAACATAAGAGCAACGGGCAGAACCACATCGACCTTTTATCTAATAAATGCATCCCTTCTAAAAGTTGGGTCCATTTGTTACCACATTTCGCTCTCCCCCTCCTAAGAGAGTGTGAGAGAGGCAACGATAAAGGCAATGCGGGAGCAAGCGTCATTTATTCTTGCTTCATTTAGCAATACATATGTAACATGATCTCTCGAGGTGAGCAACCCGTTCTCGCAGGCTCTCCCCCACTCAATTTTGGCTGCGTTTCCTGTAGCAATGTTGTCATCCCATAAGGACTTGCATTGTGCTCAATCTAGCACCTAGTCGACACATGTTTTAGTGTCACAACCTCAAATCTCCGACCCAAATGAGCAAAAATGGCCCATATCTCGAGGCTCAAGCATGATTAAGCATTCAAAAAGCGACAATAAAATATACCATTAAACCATGGTTTTATGGGACACAATTTTTTTTTACCCATTAAATAAATATCATTAATATATATATTTTTTAACAAATTTGAAAAATCTAACTCTTTCCTCTACTTGTTTTTTAACTAAAAAATTTAATAATAAAATAATTTTTTGAATCCATATCTATTAAATTTATTAAAAAAATCGATATAAAATTATAAACTTAATATAATATCTCCAAAACATTCAAGTAAATCTATTTTTATTATATACCATACAAAAAATATATATATACTCTTAAATTTTTTATTTAAAAAGTTCAAAAATATTATTAGTACCAAGTTTTAATAAAAAAAAAATTAAGTTCAAGTATATTTTAATTTTTTTTTTTTTTTGAAAGTTTGAGGGTATTTATGAAATACTAACCATAACTATATGGTCGAGATAAATTATAAAGTTTAAGAATATTTTGTAAGATCTCTCCTCGGTTGGAGAGGGGAACGAAACATTCCTTATAAAAATGTGGAAACCTCTCTCGAGCAAACGTGTTTTAAAACTGTGAAACTGATGACAACACATAAGGGTTAAAGCGGATAATATTTATTATGGTAGCCTTGAGTTGTTAAAATTGGTATTAGAGCTAGATACTAGGCAGTGTGTTAGTGAGGACGCTAGCCTCTAAGAGAGGTGGATTGTAAGATCTCATATCGATCGGAGAGGGAGCGAAACATTTCTTATAAGAGTGTGAAAACCTCTCCCTAACAAACGCATTTTAAAACCGTGAGTCTGACGGTGATACATAACGAGCTCAAAAAATATTTTACTAATTTAACCTAAAAAAATATTCGATTTTTTTTTTTAATTCACATTCAACCGTCGTCCCATTAGGACGGTTTTCTTAACCGATGATTAGTAGGTAAAAGTGGTGTTGAAATTAAAATAAATAAATAAATAAATAAGAAAAGAAAAGTAAATTGGAATGATAATAGGTTCGTAAATTAGTAATATATAAATGATAGCATCAAGGAATTTTGGAAGCGGAAGCTTGTGCGTTACCAAACAACGGCCATAGAATATGCTCTTAGCTGTTACCAACTTTGCCGGGAACTTCATCGGACGCCTCTCAGCCGGAGCTCCAATCACTGCTTCTCAACTGTAACCATTTCAATTTTACTTCTCTCTCTCCTCTCTCTCTCTTCTTCTTCTTCTTCTTCTTCCTCCTCACTGCACCTTCTTCTCCATCGGAGGTTGAATTTGACTTCCATTTATTCTCTTCTTCACTGACTTAGTTCGTCTTCTGCAGCTCTGAATCGCCTGCTCGAATTCCGAGGCTGGATTCTTAATTGACGGTTGTGGCTATTTTCTGGCGGAATTCTGTCCTTCCAAGTCAAATTACTACACCTGTGTGCTTTTCTAGGGCTTGAAACTTCGAGGCTTCGTCTGAGGTGGAGGTTGAGTTTTTCTTTTCCCTTTCTCGTATCTAACTCACTATTTTTATTGCAATTTTAGGAAAAGAGTTTGTGATTATAGCAATAGACGAATATTTTTCTTTTTTTAACCTATATTCGTATGTCCTGGTTCTGAAATTGAAGTCGGAATTTTGTAATTTGGATCTTAGTTGTTCTGATCGTTACTGGAACCTGGAGATCTAATAACTCAGCTCGAGCTGAGCCTACTTGGACTGCATGTTTTGAATGAAATTAGTTACTAATTATTTTTCTGCTCTTTATAAGCTATAAGTAGGAGTGAGTTTTTTACTTCGAGCACTATAGTTTTTTTGTTCGCCTCGTGGATTTCATCGAATGGTGTGCAAGTGGATTGCTGTGCGCTGAACTCAATTTCTGTGTATATTCTTTTTCTTTTAAAAAAAATTTGGTCATTAATTGAGAATTCAGATGAACTCGTAAATTGAATAATATATCTTGTCGCGTTTCCCTATACTTTTAAATGCTCAATGTTTTGGTTTGAATACGGTATATTTTCAATGTCAATCCTTCTTCTTCTATTAGAAAAAGTAGTATTCTAAATCGACTCTGACACTGTAGTTTCCATTTTTGGTTCTTGGGGTAAATGGAAATTTCCACTTTTCATGAGTATAAACACCTTTTCATATTCGAAATGAGACATTGCTTGACGTTATAATTCATGAACTTGGGGATGCTGACTATGATTCAAATCTTTAATCCTTCTTTATGATTACCACTCTGAAGTAAAATAGAATTGCTTGTTTTTAAGGCGGCATCCTCAAATTATTTTATTTTCCATGCACATAACCATTCTCGAATAATTATAAATTGTTTGTTAATATGTGGCATCTGGATTTTCGGTTATACTGAGGCAAGCAAGTCCAAACCGACTTCAAGTAAAAATATTTTTTGTTGCATCTCTTATCAGGTTTCAGTATCCAGCTGGATGTTGCGTGGCATTCAGTTCCTGGATCAATCAAAGTGTGAAGAATAAAAGTTGTTTAGAGCTCTGTGGCTTATGATCTAAGCTCACTGTGCATATGGTTTCTTCAGGGGACCAAATAGAGACTAAAGTTGATTCTGATAGATTGGAGCATGAACAAAGTTCATTTAGCCAATCGCAAGCGTCTCAGGAGGATCCTGGTGGAACTAATGCATCAAACTCTGATCACAAAAGCACTGCGGCTTCCAGGGAGACACTTGAAGAAGCTGTTAAGCAGCCTGACGTTACAATCCCACTAGTGGATCGAGGAGATATCTCTAATACAGTGTCTGAGAAAGTGACCCAGAACCCAATTCATGCGGATCAGGACTCGCATCCTGATTTGAAAGTAAGTATCACCTCTACAATACGAGAGAAAGTGTCAGAGGATGGATATAACTGGCGAAAATATGGGCAGAAACTAGTAAAAGGAAATGTCTTTGTTAGAAGCTATTACAGATGCACGCATCCAACTTGCATGGTGAAAAAACAACTGGAGCGCACTCATGATGGGAAAATTACAGATATTATTTACTTTGGCCCGCACGATCACCCTAGACCTCAACCTCACATTCCTGTTGCTGTTGGAGTTGTTAACATGGTTGAAGAAAAACTAGATGAGCATGCTTCCAGAAGTTCTCAAGGTAAGAAAGAAACTATATAATTTCATATCTTGGTTTGGTTATACTAGTAAGTTCTTTGATTTATTCCATTGCCTCTGTACTTGAAGATAAGACCTCCACTGCGCTAGGCCAGACACCTCGTAAAACTGAGCCGGGTGATGCGCTTCAACTTTCATTAGACATGGCCAATGATAAGGAAAAAGATGAAGTTTCGAAAAGGTCTAGGATCAATGGTGAGGTGGACAGTGATGATACACGAGACTTGAAACGAGAGTATGCTAAAGCACGGACTGTTTTTTTTTTTTTTTTTAATCAGTACAATTGTGGACTAACACATGATTATCTCAACAGGAAGAAAATGTGTAATATTGATGTGACAGTAGGAGACAAGTCAACGGTTGAATCTCGTGTTGTTGTTCAAACTCCCAGTGAGGTTGACATTGTTAACGATGGATACCGCTGGCGGAAGTACGGACAAAAACTAGTGAAAGGCAATCCAAATCCCAGGTATTGATTAATCAATTGCAAAATCTTGTCTAAGATTGAATATAGTTAAATAAATTGAAGGGTTGTATGAATATTGCTGAACGATAATTTTTTTAATTCTCCTAAGTAAACTACTTCCCTTTTTCATTTCCCATCGTGCTCTTGTTTATTGGTGAAGAAATATAGATTAATGCTTTAGTCATGTAAATTACTGCCAACACTTACATGATCCAATGATCCAATCACTGTAAGGAGAAAGAAAGAGCATTCATGTCTGGTTTTTATAGGCGGT
Source organism: Cucurbita ficifolia (assembly GCA_033971965.1). Taxonomy (NCBI): domain Eukaryota; kingdom Viridiplantae; phylum Streptophyta; class Magnoliopsida; order Cucurbitales; family Cucurbitaceae; genus Cucurbita; species Cucurbita ficifolia. Next base: position 8,643,145 of record CM066972.1, read on the forward strand.
TCCAACCCACCACCGCTAACAGATACTGTCCACTTTGGACTTTTCTTTTCGGGCTTCCCTCAAAGTTTTTAAAATGCATCTGTTAGGGAGAGGTTTCCACACCCTTATATGCTTCGTCCTCCTCCCCAACCGATATGGATCCCACAATCCACCCCCTTTAGGGCCCAGTGTCCTCTTTGGCACTTGTTCCCTTCTCCAATCGATGTGGGACCCCCCAATCCATCCCCTTCGGGGCCCAACGTCCTTCCTGGAACACCGCCTCGTGTCCACCCCTTCAGGGCTCAGCCTCCTCGCTGGCACATCGTCTAGTGTCTGGCTCTGATATCATTAGTAACAGTTCAAGCCCACCGTTAGTAGATATTGTCTTCTTTGGGCTTTCCTTTTCGAGTTTTCTTTCAAGGTTTTTAAAACGCGTCTTCTAGGGAGAGATTTTCACACCCTTTATAAAGAATGCTTCGCTTTCGCTTTCCTTCCCAACTGATATGGGATCTCATAATTACTGAATGATTATTATAGATCAAAACTTCGTTAATAATTCTATTTGTGCTATTATTTTGTGCAGGAGTTACTACAGATGCTCAAGTCCTGGATGTCCAGTTAAGAAACATGTAGAGAGGGCATCTCATGATCCTAAAGTGGTTCTTACCACGTATGAGGGTCATCATGACCATGATATGCCTCCTGCAAGGACTGTGACGTTGAACTCAGCTGGGTCCACAGCAGCCAACAGTGATGAGATGAAAACAAAATTGGTCGGCAGTTCTATTGGCCACGATATGGTGGTTCATGCTAATAAGGATCCTCGAAGCAATTCAAGTAAGTTCTAAAGGAGATATAGAAGATAAATCAAAAGCTTGTGACATTATTGTCTCAAATATAATCCACTCCCTTTTTCAGGTTCTGAAGGCAAATTAATTGAAACGAATGGCAAGTCGAATGCCACAGAAGCAAGTGATAGAATTGTCCTCGACATGGTGGTATACCAGGCAAGGAGTTTCGAGTGCTCAAAATAAGCCGCTGTAAGTAGCAGTTGAAAGCTAAGATAGCATATTTTATCCTGGTTCGAATTTGTATCAGATTAATCAAGACACCTAATAACAGCCTCAAATCAAGGTATAGCACTACAGTTGGATTATAACTAGTTTGTATAAATTAATTAAACTGGTAAAATAAAATCAAACGTGTAGATTTTCAAAGAACATAATAAAAAGATAGCTGCTAAAAGTTAGCTCATTATTATCATGATCCATAGGGCCATGGATTTCCTCTCTGGTCTGTTATTTTCAACTCGGTTGATGTAATTTATGTGAAGGTTCTTGATATTCTTAGGTTTCCAGTACTGCTGTTTGATCACAAATGTTATAAATTATCAACCAAGAATTTTCACGTTCGATTGTCTATGAACAGCAGTTTTCTCCTCTTCATTGCACTGATTTTGGGAACTTTGGCAATATAAATTGTTCTTGAAAGTTTCATGATCTGCAACCTCAAGATGCTTGAAGCAGAGAACAACCGTGGCGCAAAGAATTTGAAATAAATATTCAGCTGTACAAGTAATTCTCTCGTCCTAAAATACCATACATTTTGAAAATGGTTCTAGACTACTAATCTGGTGTTACAAAGACATATTATTCATCTTATTCTTCTTTCGGGCATGAATGTCGAGAACCATATCGAGGGTCGAAACAAAGAGTACGCTCTCTAGAAGATTTGCTCGAGGCGGTTCACTTTCATTTGGTCGCCTGGTATCTTGAATGAAACCTCTTTGCTTGCGAGGGCAGGAGTGGAAACGTTTGAGAGAGCGTTTGGCGAAAGAATCGTGTGGCACGGTGAAAGGTATCACGTTGGGGTCGGTACAGAGTTGTACCTCTATTCACCCTTTGAGTTGGATATTACACTGAAGCACCAAAGAATTAAGATCCAAGAATTGGTTGGACGATAATCATCCACACAATTTTCATTGGAGCAGCTTAGCAATAAAAAGCGTTGGTAAATGGAAGCAGCTTTTCATTCCACAATTTGCCATTCATGGAGCTCGTGAAACCAGTAAAGCTGATTCGGGTTCGGAATCCAGCCAACCTTTTAATAAACCCCGTGATGACGAGCCTTGTTTGTTCCTGTGTTTATATCGAAATGGCCAGCTGCGTCGTTATATGGTAGAATGGGCACTAAAATGGAACGCTCATTCGACTTCGGTATCCAGTCTTGCAGCTGAGATGTCGGGCGTGCGTATTCACATTGGTTCATTTTGCAAATGGCCTGACTGAAAGAGAAGCAACTTGAGCATACTGCTACCCTTGTGGAGTACTTGCCTGGGCAACATACTGCGATCGATGCAGAGCGTTTAGAAAAGTGTTTCACGTTCACGACATTACATAAAACTAACTACAACCTGATAGGCAGGAAAGATCATTAAATGAAGTCATTGGTTAGTGTTCGTTGATCATAAATCGTACCTTGTCCCTCAATGGCGTATAGCCTCCATTCAGATCGATCCCGTCGTCACTGAAAAAAGTAGGATTTCACTAGTTTTGCAAGAACATTGAAACTAAAACCAGCTTGCCCATGATTGCATTGAAACAACATTTGCTAGAACAGTATCAAATACAATGCAGAATACTTACCCAACAGGAAAGATCAGTGCGGACTCGGGATAATTCTACGAGATGTCGGGGTCGCTAAACTCGATAGGAGGCTACGACTATTCATTGCATTCATATTCTAGTCCCGCCATCAGACTCGAAGAAACTAGCTACAGCTGAATATAATTTTTCTTCTTCAAAAGGCTTTGCGACATAACCATCCATCCCGCAGTCCATACATGCTTCATTTGTAGCCTGAATCACATCAGCTGTCATGGCCAACACTGGTGTATGCCAAACAGCCACATTCCCAAACATATCACTTGATGCTTTCCCAGAAGCAATGTCCTCGTTAACCTTCTTTTCGATATTTCGAATCTCTCGTGTTGCTGTAAACCTGCTCGTCACAAAAGAGGGATAATTGCATTTTTTTCATTGAGAGAAAGGAAACACTAAGACAAGGGCATACAAAAAACAAGCTCGAATAAAAGGATTCTCACCCCGATAGAGAAGGAATCCAATCCAAAAGAATAAGGCTAAACTCGTAATTACAAAAACGGGCTAGGGACCGACGCACACAAGGAAGTGTTAAATCTAACCACCCCAAAAGGGCTAGGGACCAACGCCCACAAGGAAGCGTTAAATCTAACCACCCCAAAAGGGCTAGGGACCGACGCCCACAAGGAAGCGTTAAATCTAACCATCCGAAACTACTTCGTACGATCTATCTAAAAATTCTATTGCCCATCTAGCTAAACATTAGGATATAATTGAAGCCAATCACATTCTGCTATCTCTAAAGTCATAACAAGATTAGTACATGTCGAAGTGAACATAGGAAAATTACTTACCCGTCCATCTCAGGCATCTGAAGATCCATGAAGCAGGCATGGAACTTGTGTGGTGGTTTCAACAAGGAAATAGCAGCTCTACCACTTTCCACACAGGTAACCTTTGCTCCATATTTCTTTAGAGCGCCTTCTGCGACTCGTCTATTAACGGCATTGTCATCGACCACCAGTATTTTCTTCTCTCTCAGTAAGTTCCCGAGAATCGACGGCTTCTTTCGATTTACCTTCCCGAAAGCTTCCCGGAAGCATCCAATCAAGACACCCAACCTAAGGGGTTTCGTCATTACATTATTAATATAACCGGTCGACTTCAGAGCTCTCGTCTCTTGAAGATCAGAGGTAGCCAAGAGAAAAATCTTAGGTCTTTGTGTTGATTCTTCTTTGTCATTTACCCCATGTTCTTTAAATACACGAGCGATCATCGGACCGGTTTCGTTATCCCATACATCTTTGTCAATAAGCACCATGGCCAAAGACTTGGATGGACTGAGGAAAAGAAGATAAAGAATCGATCAACCGATCGGCAATGATCCATAGTATATTACGGTTAAGGGTCAAGCTAAAACTCGAGAAATAATGTTAAGAGGCTGAGGATTGTACCTTTTGATGCAATTGTTCTTTAAGTATTCGTGTGCTGAAACCAGACTCGAAAGTATATCTACCGAGATCCCTAACCTCTTGAGATGATATTTTGTTACCTCAGCTCTAATGCTTCTATTATCTATTACCAATGCTTGCAGTCCTCGGAAATCCAATACGGTTGGATCGTTCTGCTGCCACTTTGTATCGAGAGACCTTGTATCGCCTTTTCTCAAACATCCAGTAAATGAAAATGTGCTGCCAACACTAGGATGGCTCACAAAACCTATCTCTCCACCCATTAGTTCCACCAGACGTTTGCTGATGCTCAGTCCTATTCCGGTCCCGCCATACTTACGCGAAGTCGAACTATCAGCTTGCATAAAAGGCATAAAGATTCGACTTTGTGCTTCTAAAGGAATTCCATGACCTGTATCCTCGACCGATACAAGCAATTTAATTAAGTCGTCTTCCTTCATCGCATCTGTTCTACTAAATATCTCAAAATGCTCCCAACTCTTGCACCTTTCGACAACTGGAAACCCGCTTAATGTATTATGACTTTTTTTCGACGTCTCTTTTACTAAATCTAAGCCTTGTCTTAGCACGCTGTCCATCGCATCAAGCGGAGTCTTTAGTTCGTCTGCAAGGTGCACGGTAACAAATATATGTCCTTTGTCGTTGGTGAACTGCTCATAAATGATAGAAAATTACAACCACAATTTTGGTAACATGAATTCAAAGAGTAACCACAATTTTAGGGACAAAGGAAATGGTGTTAGTATCAATAACCTTAATTGAGTTTCCCACAAGATTGGTGATTATCTGCCGAAAGCGTCCCGGGTCACCAATGAGGACTTCCGGGACTAGATTAGAGACATAAACAGCTAACTGCTCTCAAGCAAAAAAATAAAGCAATCAAAATGTTACTGCGGAAATAGTGAAAATCATGTTAATAACTTGATTTTTACCTCTATCCCCTTTTCATGGCATTTTCCAGAGAACATCGACAGCACATTATCCAGTAAAGCTCGTGGATCGAACGGTACATCTTCGAGTTCAAGCCTGCCTGATTCTATTTTAGCTTGATCAAGAACCTCATTTATTAGTGATATCAATTCTTTCCCACTATCATATGCAGTTTGGGCATAGTCCTGTTGGTTTGGGTCAAGATCAGTGTCCATCAGCATTTTCAGCATCCCTGAAAATGAGTATTTTGTTCGCAAAAATCCTATTACTTAAAGGTTGAAGGTTTGGCTAAATGAAAATTATCCACTGAATGAACTTCACAGTTACCTAAAACACCATTCATTGGCGTCCTGATCTCATGGGAAACAGTTGCAAGAAACTACAAAAGGAGAAGAGTCAATTATCCAGAAAAAATGTTGTATACATATAATTGAAATGAATGCAAACAAAGAAAAAAAAATGGTATAGCTCTTAATGATCTATTTGAGCTGTGTAACGGGACAAAGCGGACAACCCACCGCTAGCCGATATTGTCCATTTTGTCCCGTTACGTATCGTCGTCAGACTCGCGGTTTTAAAACGCGTCTACTATGGAGAGAGTCTAGCCCTACACCGACTAGTGCCTCGCACCATCCGGTGACTGACTCAGATATCAATTGTAACAGCCCAAGTCCACCGCTAGTAGATGTTGTCCTCTTTAAACTTTCCCTTCTAGGCTTCCCCTCAAGGTTTTAAAACGTGTCTACTATGGAGAGAGTCTAGCCCTACTCCGACTAGTGTCTCGCACCGTCCGGTGACTGACTCAGATACCATTTGTAACAGCCCAAGCCCACCGCTAACAGATATTTTTCTCTTTGGACTTTCCCTTCTAGGCTTCCCCTCAAGGTTTTAAAACACGTCTACTATGGAGAGAGTCTGCCCTACTCCGACTAGTGTCTCGCACCATCCGACGACTGACTCAGATACCATTTGTAATAGCCCAAGCCCATCGCTAGTAGATATTGTCCTCTTTGGACTTTCCCTTCTGAGCTTCCCCTCAAAGTTTTAAAACGCGTATGCTAGGGAGAGGTTTCCACACCCTTATAAGAAATGCTTCGTTCCCCTCTCCAACCGATGTGGGATCTCACATGAGCATTGTAAAATAACAGACATCAGTGTAATAATATCACTCAAAACTAAACGCACTTGAGACTTTGCCACATCTGCAGCTTCAGCACGAATTTTGAGTTCCATCATCTCACGATAGTCATTCTCCACTTTTGCGATTCGACTTATGGCAGCATAAAATATATGTCCAACAAGTAAAGTAATAACAAGAACTCCCACTGATGCATTTATAGCCATCCATGGTAATTGAGGCATCTGCTTAAACCTGTAAGCACGTTAACAAATGGCTCGAATACACCAAATAACTTAACGTTAGCTCATAAATGCATGAACAATTAACCATGAAATCCTACCTGCAATGCATCTCATGCTTCCTTTGAGGGTCTCCAAAATCCAGGTTGCTAATGTGCAATAGACCAGTATCAACCACATCAGAACCATACATCTTGATGGGACCAGATGCATTAGTTGTATCATAAACATCAACAACAATTGATTGTTTGCTGGAAAGTTGGTGCAGAAGCTTGTCCACCAGTGATGGAACATCATAGGATGCTCCGAGATACCTTTTGATCAAATCAGTCATGGTAAAAGAGTTCAGTTTGTAGATATATACACACAAAAATTCAATAAATTCCTAAAATGAAAAGGGGATTTCTTTAAGTACCCAACAGTAGCTTCAGTACGTTGCTCTGGTGTTGCATCAGGAGGAAGGTCAGTGTTATAGACAGCAAAAGTGAGTACAACACCTAGGTGATTGGACTTAAGAAGCTTGAAAGGCGATGTTAGCACTCCCTTTCCGGAAGCCCTTGCTCGTAAGATGTTTTCGCGGTCTTCCTATTAATTGAATATAATACATATTAGTGCAACTGAGCTTCTAAAAGATATGTTTCATTGATCTCCATCTTATACTCTCTTTTAGAGACTGCTTAACATACAGGAACACCGAATGTACCGTAAAAGGCAATAAAGCATACCTTTCCCGACATCATGTCGATGGAAACTATATGTGATACAGTTTCTTGTGAAAATATGACAGGGGCATATTCATCTTGAAAGGGAGCAGGATCTAAATTCTCAGGAATACAATCCTGAACAAGAGTCTGGTCCTCTGTTCCCATCTTCTTAATTGTCCACCCGTGTTCCTCTTCAAATTGCTTTCTTTCGGAATGGTTAACTTTCAAAGCATACGCCACGCCACTGGTTAGTGGTCGCTCAAAAGATGTTCTTTCTGCATATTCACTGAATGTTTTCTGTGGGAAAGAAACTACCATTAAGACGATATCTATACGAAAAAAAGTCATGGACAGATGAAAGACAATAACTAGTAGGTTTGTTGAGGATTGTTGGGAGGGAGTCCCACATTGGATAATTAAGGGGATGATCATGGGTTTATAAGTAAGGAATACATCTCCATTGGTATGAGGCCTTTTGGGGAAACCAAAAGCAAAGTTATGAGAGTTTATGCTAAAAGTGGACAATATCATACCATTGATGGAGGTCGTGGTTTTTAACATGGTATCAGAGCCATGCCCTTAACTTAGTCATGCTAATCGAATTTTCAAGTGTCGACAAAGAAGTTGGTAGCCTTGAAGGTGTAGTCAAAAGTGACTCAAGTGTCGAACAAATGGTGTACTTTGTTCAAGGGCACCAGGCCTCAGGGGAGGTTGATTGAGGGCTACATAGGCCTCAGGGGAGGCTCTATGGTGTACTTTGTTCGAGGGGAGGATTGTTGGGAGGGAGTCCCACATTGGCTAATTAAGGGGATGATCATGGGTTTATAAGTAAGGAATACATCTCCATTGGTATGATACCTTTTGGAGAAACCAAAAGCAAAGCCATGAGAGCTTATGCTCAAAGTGAACAATATTATACCATTGTAAAGGTCGTGGTTTCTAACAAGGTTCGCTAACTAAGATGTCCGATCCCAATTTGATAGATTTGGACACATTACCGTGAAATTTGTCCCTCCAAAATGACAAGTAAGAGCTTTTTGCAAATAATTATTAGATTAAAAAAAAACAGTTGTCCGAGACCAAAGATTTGCATCTCGACATTTTCCCGCACAAGTGATGTTTCCGTCCAGCTTAAGGAGGTAGTATTGGACTACTATTTTGGAAAGGTTAAAAGCAGTAATTTAATGACGCATCAAGATAAGGCTATAATGAGCCAAAAACAGCACAAATTACAAAAGAGAGAGATACTAACCTGATCAATGGCAGAAGGGTGCTTGCCGTGATGAAAAGTGGAGACCAGAATAGCCAGGGCATGAACATGGTTCATGCTAACATTGAATTGGTCCTGTAACATTCGAGCTCGCTCATCACACATGTTCGCAAGTGTTTCTTCTCTCCTCAAGATGATTTTGTTGTTTAAATACCAAAAGAGCCAAAAGGATCCAATAACTCCAAGTAAAACAAATATTATAAGAAGCTTCTTTCTCCATTTTCCAGCCCCTTTAGGAGGACTTGGAGATAGATCTAACTGCTTCTTCTGTAGCAACACTTGCTGCAGTTGAATCATTGGCTGATTCTCAACCGACGGATGCTTTATCGGCTTATGCTTATGGTTCCTTAGTTTCAAAGGAAAACTAGACATCTTCAGACATGATATCACTACAGCAAGGATCCATAAACACGCCATTACTAATCCGTTCAAACTTCGCGAATGCTCATTTCCGATTTCCTTAGAATGCAAGATCTTCTGATGAAAGCCAGAAAATAAATGAATCAATAAAATAATTCATCATTCAAGGTTATTTCAGCATTTTAAAGTTCTTAAGCTCACAGATAGAGAATTAGAGGAGAACATCTAGTTGGTTTCCTTGCACACAATGCCTGTACTTCTTTAAAACATTTGAATGGAAAAGATTTCTAGACGGACTACCTAAATCCCGTGGGCATAGGCCAAGTTATAAAGTATGGGATAAATTAATATTGGCTAAAACATGATAAAGTGCTTAATTGAGTACATTTATTCACTTTAAAGTTTGCTCGGGTTTCGTTGACTTGTTGTCCATCCACAAGTGAATAACCAGACTCCATTTCTTAAAGGAATAAATCTTGAGGATTGATGAGAGAAGTAGTCCCACATTAGCTAATTAAGAGGAAGATCATGGGTTTATAAGTAAGGAACACTGTCTCCATTGGATTGAGGCCTTTTGGGGAAACCAAAAGCAAAACCAAAACCATGAGAGCTTATGCTCAAAGTGGACAATATCATACCATTGTGGAGGTTCGTGGTTTCTAACATGGTATCAGAGCCATGTCCTTAACTTAGTCATGTCAATAGAATCCTCGAGTGTTGAATAAAGAAGTTGTGAGCCTCAAAAGTGTAGTCAAAAGTGACTCAAATGTTGAACAAATGGTGTACTTTGTTCGAGGGCTCCAAAGAAGGCGTCGAGACTCGATTAAAGAGAGGTTGTTCGAGAGCTCCAAAGAAGAAGGAGGCCTCTGTTGGATGATGAAAGTCCCACATTGGCTAATTTAGGAATGATCATGGGTTTATAATCAATGAATACTATCTCCATTGGTATGAGGCCTTTTAGGGAAGCCCAAAACAAAGCCATGAGAGCTTATGCTCAAAGTGGACAATATCATACCATTGTGGAGAGTCGTGTTCGTCTAACAGCCTCAAGGGGGAGGCTCTATGGTGTACTTTGTTCGAGGGAAGGATTATTGAGAGAAGTAGTCCCACATTGACTAATTAAGAGGAAGATCATGAGTTTATAAGTAAGGAACACTATCTCCATTGAACTGATGACTTTTGGGAAAACCAAAAGCAAAGTCATAAGAGTTTATGCTCAAAGTGGACAATATCATACCATCGTGGGTGGAGGTTCGTGGTTTCTAACAATAAACACCCTTAGATTTCCGAAAGGATGTTTTTTGAAACATGTATCCAACTTTCCAACACTCAACAGAAAGGAAAAAAGACGATTATGTTGTAATGCATCAACATGAAAAGCAAGTATTCAGCAACAAAAGTCTAACCTCTCTATGAATCTGATGACAAGGAGACACAAAAGCAAAAGAAGATTGTGAAGTAAGTGAGCGTGTCTTGTCCACTAACTGCAATAGATCATTATTGAAGGAATCCATCTCACCCCTAATTGGGCACTGGCCTTCAGGTTGTAAATTTTCAGAGAGCCACCCACGCTGCTTTTGCAAGTTTAGCTCTTCTTCTAGCATCTTCAAAGCGCAAGCAATGCATTCTTTCAGTCCAATACCAGGCCCTGGGTCTTCAGCACACTGGAGAGATGCTGCCTGCAATACACATTTGATGAGAATGAGAATATTATTTGGTATGAACATGAACTCAAGCAATTAAAGCATTCACCAAGCACATAAAGATTTTTTTTTTGGAAATGCAGTCAATAATTGATAGATAACCAACAACTGGGTGGACTAATAATTAATATGGAGAGGAAAGAAATTTAGGATCAACATAGATCATGTAGCGACCCAAGTCCACTGCTAGCAGATATTATCCTCTTTGGGCTTTCCCTTTCGGGCTTCCCCTTCAGGTTTTAAAACGCGTCGGCTAGAGAGAGGTTTCCACACCCTTATAAGGAATGCTTCGTTCCCTTCTCCAACCGATGTGGGATCTCACAATCCACCTCCCTTGGGGGCCCAGTGTCCTCGTTGACACACCACTCGGTGTCTGGCTCTGATACCATTTGTAATAACCCAAGGCCACCACAGAGAGGTTTCCACACCCTTATAAAGAATACTTCGTTCCCCTCTCCAACTGATGTGGGATCTCACAATCCACCCCATTTGGGAGCCCAGTTTCCTCGCTGACACATCGCCCAGTGTCTGGCTCTTATACCATTTGTAACAATCTAAGGCCACCGCTAGCGGATATTGTCCTCTTTGGGCTTTCCCTTCCGGGCCTCCCCTCAAGGTTTTAAAACGTGTCCGCGAGGTTTCCACACCCTTATAAGAAATGCTTTGTTTCCCTCTCCAACCGAGGTGGGATCTCACAGCTTACAAAAGAATAGTCCTTCAAAGTTCTTTGAACCCAAGTCACTGTGTTTTGTGGGTGGCAATAAGTTAACATACACACTTATTTTTTCATTGAGCAGAAGGCAACAAATGTTGGGACTCTCATTTCCAGACTTTTGGATCTCTGCAGCCATTTCTTGAATTCACAATGCGTCTTGTAATTAACACTAATTGAACCAGCTTTCTACAAGCTTTGACTAAAAGCACAAGATTTTGCATATAACTTGAACCTCCATTGCAATGGCATCAATGATATTATCTTGAGTGCTCTTGAATAGAAAACTAAATGGACACCATATTCAACATTTCTTTCCATTTTCTCTTCTTTCGGCTCATTAAGAGCTTGACCATGGGTTTATAAGGAATACATATTCATTCGTATAAGGCCTTTTGGGAAAACAAAATGTAAAGTCATGAGAGCTTATGCTCAGACAATATCATACCATTGTGGAGGTTCGTGATTCCTAACACCACATTCACGAGGAAACAAGTTACTATCTTGTGACAACATTTGTAGCAACACGTTCAGCTGAGTTGTTGTTCTCATTTATTGACAACCAATTCATAACTCTTATCTTGAGGAAAGTTCAAAGCTCATGATTGAAAACATCCAGGAAGTAAAAGTAGAGCAATACAGATCAATAATGAGAGAGCACAAGAAAGAGTACCTGATCTGAATCAAAGAAGAACGAAGCCAAAGCATGAAACTGACTCTCACTAACATTGAAATGCTTCAGCAAGTTCCAAGCCTTCTCCTCTTTACAAGTATCAGGAATCTCCACTTCCCCAACAGAATTCCCATCACAAAGACTAAAAATATACCAAATACCCACAATCAAAATGACGCCAAATGGCAAGAGATAAAGAAGGCTACTCCACCGTTGGCCATGGAAATGCTCCCTAGCCCTCTTCGCCTTGAACCCAGCAGGTAAGATGACATTGGAACAAGATAACTTAGAATTTTGAGACATACTTTTCTCTAAAACCCCTACTTACAAATCCTTCCAGCAGAAAAGTGCATCGAAATACAAGAAATTACAGCAAACCCACAAGTTATAACACAACCCAGATCACAAAATCGTGAAGATCAGAGCTCTAAGAGAACCTCACAATCAAAAAAGAGGCAAACCCAGAAGAGAAATCACAGAAAACTCAACTGGGTTCGAAGGGTTTTCAAGTTTTATGGCTCGAAAAACGAGTTATGTTCTTCCTCCTTAAGAAGAAACAGGCATTTGAGCCAATCAAAACCAGGCCTCACACCAAGAAGTAGAAACAATCATTTTACAGAGCCAGGTGAAGGAATACCAAGTTTCTATATTCAAAATCAGTGAGAGCATTATTAGTGAGAGAAAAGAAAATTTGGGTTTGGCCTTTTCTCTATCAAGCTCTTGACGGGTCTAGAATACCGAAAGAGCATCGCCCAACTCCTGTTTACAGAGGGAGAAAAGAAAACGAGATGAAAAAATTTAGGACTGTTCATCAGTTTAATTTGACCACAAAAATGACTGAATTGGAAAAGAAGATTACCCTTTTTTTCTTTTCCATTATTTTTCTCTAACAATGCTTAAATTAAACAACAATTTGTTCAATAATTCTTCAATCAGCCAGCAAAGCTGGTCTGTTAATTAATGGCTGCTGCTGTTTCTTCTACCTCTCTTCTTTTTTAATGGAACCTTCTTGATGCCGCAGCTCAAAAAATTATTATTACTATTAAAGAAAAGTTATTTAATTTTTTAGAAGTTTTTTTAAACATAATTTCATGTTTTAAAATATTTCTAAGATGATTCTAGCTTCTATTATTAAAAAAAAAAACCAACTTTTTTTTTTATTCTCAATTTTCCTTTAGATTTAGGTGTTTATGAATAAATATTTTAATATTTTAAGAATAAATTGTCAAACAGATAGTCTCTGCTTTTAATAACATTTTATTCCAAGAAATCGAAAGAAATTTCAAACAATCTCAAGTAAAGCAAAGTGTAGTAGTGTTATAGGGAGTATCTTTTAATCCATTTTTAATTGATTTTAATAAAGAGTACGGAGCGTTTCCTACAAAATAGTGTGTCCAACATGTCTGAGCCACTTGAGCATAACTTAACTTGTGTAAAATTACTATTGTCGGTCGAAAAATAAGAAGCTCGAATCTCTTGTCCCACTTGTATATTTTTTGGGTCCATTTTAATTTTTTTCGAGTTGAATTTTATATTCTTTTTTTTTATTATTATTCTGTTTGAATTGTGTTCTAGGAGAATCTCGAGTAACTAAATAGTTCATCATTTTATATGTAATTATTCAAGTTGTTCCAAAGAATCTAACCAACCCGAGTTGTATTCAATTCATAAAATTAAAACTCATAACACAAAGTCAAAATTTTGAAATGGTATACAAAAATCGTACAATTTTAATACACAAAATGAAAATTATATAATTAATACTTAAAAGTCAAATAGTTTGACTCTTTTACAATATCATTAATTGGCTTAATTTAAACCGATAAAAATGTCAATCATAATAAAATATTTAATATCAATCAAATAATTGATTATTATTGAGAATTAATAGAGTTTTGACCAATTAACCATGTGTTTTTTTTTTTAATTTTATTTACATAGTTTGTCTTTTTTAAAATATATTTTGTGATAATCAAAAACAAAGAAATTTTTAAAGTTTATTTTATTAAAATTTTAAAATTTAGACGAGCCAAAAAAATTCTATTTGTAGTGCAACGATTCATGCCTAAGATTCGAAATCCAGCTTCAGCACCTGATAGCCTCGGCATTTCCCTGCATCTCCTGCGACATGGTTGTTCCTCGCTTTTAAGAGTGAAGACTGTCCCCACAGACCAACACAAGTCATTCCAACATGTTTTATCCTCACTCACATGCATCCTAGGAAAATTGCTAGAAAGACACCCAACATAGAATTGTTTCAAACAAATACGCTTAATCCCGAAGTTTCTGTGATTGAGTATAGATAGTAACTTTCATTTCCTTTAAGATTTTCTTAGTTATTCTATCCTCAAGATCACTCCCATTAGAATGTGGTCTCAGTTTGTTCATGTACTCCTCCTTTACTTTGTGTCACATGTAGGATGTTTTGTCTTCACTTACGTGTTTTCTAAATAAATTTTCAAGAGGTTACCCAATATATGATTGTTTCAAACTAAGCACGTTTTAATTTTGAAGCTTCAATGATTGAGCCACCGAAAAAAAGATACAAAAGATACACCTTATTCTAGTATAGACATTAACTATTAATTCTTTTAAGTTCTTTTTTTAAGCATAACTTCGTATCTTCAAGAACACTCTCATTTAGACGTAGTCTCGGTTCATTCTCATATCTCTCATTTACACAAACGTCAAACATAAATATTTACTCTAGTAAATTTCTTTGAAGCTTGAGATTTTACTCAAAGGGAGGGGGGTAAAAAAAATTTACCCACCAAAATTGAACAATTCCTTTCCTTTAAGCAATCTTGAAAATCCATACAAAAAAGTGAGTGAGTTTGCTTTGGAATATCCTCTTTTTCATATGTACCATGGTCATGGATTTTAAAGGGATCATCATATGCAATTTGCTACCCACTTTACTTAATATATACATACACACACACTTTCGGGTCTCCTCGACCATTCTTTTTTGTCACCAATGATATCTGCTCTTCAATCATACCGATTATATATACGAGGTAGAAAGAATAACGAACATCGAACGTGAATAGTCATTACAGTAAAAACAGTTGCTTACCAATGCTAGATCCTCTCAGCTTAAACCCTAAACCCGATTTGACTTTGAGTGGCAAATTTTGATATCAAAGCATTAGGTTAAATAATAACGTGACCCGAATAGTAAAATTGACTAAAAAAGCTATTTACTCGAGAAAGTCTATATGTGGCCGACCTTTCCTTCTTATCCTTTCTTTGTTGTTACGATAGAGAAGTATCATATCTTATATTATTCCTAGCATTTTAAGAAAAATTCTTGTTTTACATTAGACAAATAGAATCACCGAAAGCCTTAAAATATTTCATATAGATAAAAATGAATCAAATTTGAATAAGATAGATGCATCGTATACATAAAATGTCAATTTTGGTATATTCATTGATTATATAGTCCACTGTAACTTTACCGATACTCATTTTATAAGCTAAAAATTGATGTATAAACAATTTACAAATCGAGAGATTAAACCAATTCATTTATGGTAGTTCAGGAGATTAATTGACAGGGTATATGTGAGATCCCACGTTGGTTGGAGAGGGAAACGAAACATTCTTTATAAGGGTGTGAAAACCTCTCTCCACCAGACTCATTTTAAAATCATGAGGCAGACGATTATAGAGTTTAGGGTTTAGGGTTACGTAACGGGCTAAAGCAGATAATATCTACTAGCAGTGGGCTTGAACTGTTTACAAATGGTATCAGAGGCAGGCACTGGGCGGTGTGTGGATGCTACAAATAGTAATCGAGCCAAACACTGGACGGTGTATTAGCGAGGACGCTAGCCCCCAAAGGAGGTGGATTGTGTTCTTATAACGACGTAGAAACCTCTCCGTGAGGCTGACGACGTCCGTAATTAATAATTTCGGAGTTTTTAATATGGTATAAGGTAATTATTGACCTCATTTTCCAAAAATATAAAATGATTTTAAAAGAATGGGTACGAGAAATGAAATGAGTCCTACCACTTAATAAAATT
Source organism: Cucurbita ficifolia (assembly GCA_033971965.1). Taxonomy (NCBI): domain Eukaryota; kingdom Viridiplantae; phylum Streptophyta; class Magnoliopsida; order Cucurbitales; family Cucurbitaceae; genus Cucurbita; species Cucurbita ficifolia. The sequence continues at coordinate 8,658,938 of CM066972.1, forward strand.
CTTCTTCCAATGAAGATTTCTTTGGACCAATAATAATGGCACCACAATTTATTTATTTATTTATTTTTATTTCAAACCAAAAAAAGAAAAAGAAAAAGAAAAAAAAAAGCAATATTCATGATTTTATTTTTTAATTCAAATTCTCCTAAAAATTATAAATTCAATTTTTTTTATTTTTTTATAGGGACATTGCTTGTTTAGCTGGACGGCACTCAAATACTTTAAATAAATAAACTATATATTATTTTTTTTTTTAAATTTTCCAGGCAGCCAAACGGTAGCCCTAAGAGAGAGAGAGGGAGACGAAAAAATCGGGTGGACGGCGTTAATTGTCCGTGAAAGTGACAGTGAAAGGTGGCGATCGTGAGACAGAATCGGCGATCAGATGGAAGTGGGTCCCACTGAAAGCTAAAGTTGAACAGGCGAATCAAGTATCAAGTTCTGTTTCCTTTTCATACGTTATCTATTTTTTTTTGGATCGCCGCATTCTATTCTAATTTCCCAACCAAAACTTATCCTATCCTCAACCAAAATTGAATTATTATTTGTGTTTTTTATTTTTTTCTTTTTACGAAAAAAAAAAGTGATGGTAAATTCCATTTTTACCCCTACATTTGTCTTGCTCGGTCTCTTTTTGGGTCGATTGGTCAAGACATTGACAACTATCACTATCCAAGTTATGAGCGTAGGAAGAGAACATTACTCTCTATCTGTTTCAAGTTATAGTTTTATATGAAAAAGTTGAATAATGACTATATATAAAAAACTTAAAAGTAAAATTTTGTTATTTTATAATTTTTTTAAATCTACGAAAGGGTTTTTCTAGGATCAACCAAATATTATAAGTTCTTTGTTGTCCTACGAGAGATGGATATTTGACAGCTAGGACTCTCGACAACAGAGTTTAGTGTGGATGAGCTTCTGATAGTATCCATATAGTTTAGTCTCTGACGACAGTGACAAAGGAAATACACAAGCTTTTGTTTCGAACGACAGAGTTATGTTATGTTGTTTGTGTTTATCAATTTACTAACCTTCTTTGATTACATTACCATTCAAACACGAAAGTAGACATTTAACATAGGATTTATAAGTAAGATTACTTAATAGACATACGTATTTAATATCTTTTAAAGTTTAGGAACTTATTCGACACGAACTCGAAACTTCAATGACTAAACTAGTAATATAACCGACCATTCCGGGTCGTATATAATGACAAAAGAGTTGTGCAAGAATCCTATTAACAATGATGATGAAAACAAAAAAACTAGTTGATCAAGTGGGGAGGAGTTCTTTATTTTACTTCAGTTCATCTTTGACTTTAAAGCTACAAGAGTTGCTGTCTGTGCTGTCTATGAAGAGACACTTTGAAAAACATGACCCATTAGCTCATAAACTTGTGACAGTCACAAGAGTCCAAAAATCAGAGGCACAGAGAGATATGAACTTTAGCAGCATAAACTTAACTTAATGTAAACAAAAACTTCATTAACTATATTCATAATCATCATTTGTGCAAGATCTTAATGGGGATTTGGTTGACACAAATGGCTTACAAGAGTTTCAAGCATGTGATAATGTTGCAGAAAGTGGAAGCAAGCATAACAGGTTTAATGGATAATCATAAGTGTGTGAGGATCGAGAGAGAGAGAGTAACAGCCCAAGCCCAAGCCCACCGCGAGTAGATATCGTTTTCTTTGGGCTTTCACATCAAGGTTTTTTAAAATACGTCTGCTAGGGAGAGGTTTACACACCCTTATAAAGAATATTTCATTCCCCTGGGAACCCAACATCCTCGCTGGCACTCGTTCCTCTCTCCCATCGATGTGGGATCTCACAATTTGTAATGGCCCAAGCTCACTACTAATAGATATTGTCCTCTTTGAGCTTTCCCTTTCGGGCTTCCCCTCAAGATTTTTTAAAACGCGTCTCCTAGGGAGTGGTTTCCACACCCTTATAAGGAATGTTCCATTCCTTTCTCCAACCGAAGTGGGATCTCACAATCCACCCTCCTTCCGGACCCAGTGTCCTCACTGGCACTCGTTCCTCTCTCCAACCGATGTGGGATCTCACAATCTGTAACAGCCCAAGCTCACTACTAATAGATATTGTCCTCTTTGGACTTTCCCTGAAGGTTTTTTAAAACGCGTCTGCTAGAAAGAATGTTTTGTTCTACTTTCTCGAGATCTCACAGATATAGAAAATACTTTTTTGTTTGTTTTCTTTGAACTCTTGAGAAAAAGTGAGGCATATTTTGGCATGTGAGGGCACTAAAGAGTATGACAGAGAGGGAGGATCTTTACAGTGCTAATGGTGGCATACAGAAAGAGTATTATTATTAAGTCATCGGTGAATATAAAAAGAAAGCATCAAAAGCAGTATCCACTTTTAGGATTATATGAGATATAGAAATATTATCATGATCTCTGCTTTAGATTGCATATTGTCTCATTAAAATAAGAAAAACTGAGCTACTAAATATGGAAACAAACCTGTTCTAACCCATTTGTGGCTGTGATTCTGCTGCCGTAGAACTTCTCATGCTCGTGCTTTTGGTCATTCCTTTGCTGTGCCCTTTTTTGATGCAAATCTGTCATTTTGATCTGCTAAAAATGCATTTTCATTTCAAAAAAATGGAAAAGAACAATACCATTTTGAGGCAAAAACTGCCTTTCTCAACTAATTGTCACTGTTCAAATTGTATGATGAAGAACACAAGCTATGCACCTTGTTCATGTAGCCAAAACCTGCTTCCCCACCTATAAATTCACCAAAAGTCACCAGCCAAATTCAGTATCTGTGCCTCGAAGACAGTTTTTTCGTTTCGCTTCTGTACCTTTCCTAATGGCTTCCTGGTTTTTTGTTCTTCTCTTCTTGGTTGGGAATGCTCGGGCGACGAGTATCAACCAAGCCGACCTACAAGCAGCCATGGATGACATGAGAATGAAATCTTACCATGGTTTTGTCATACTACTCAAGATCCTAAACAGCTCCCATAAAAACTTGCAGAACTCGGATATAACGTTCTTCATGCCTGCTGATCAGGAACTTTCTCGAGCTGCTATTTCGCCTGACCGTATAGAAGAATTTGTTCTTAGTCATTCTATCCCCACGGGATTAGTGCTCAACAATCTCTTGCACTTCCCAAACGGAAGCCTGGTTCCATCGAGCATTCCGAACAGAATGATCAGCATAACCAACTGCAGAAAGATGGGTGTATGTATGAACAATGCACAAATTGTCACCCCAAACGTGTGCTTAAACTCAGCCATAAGATGTCATGGTATAAGCACAACTATTACATATGATAATGCTTCTTTTTCAGACATAAAGCAGAATTCAGCTGAAACAATAATTCAGAGGAATGAGAAGAAAGGAGCAAAATCTTTACAGTATGCAGCAATGAAGAAGAACCGTCCGCTGCACTGAATCCATCCGCCCCCCCGTCCCTGCAGCTTAGTTCATTCAAATAAATTCCCGTCGGTCATTTTCGAGATAATAGTTCCTGTTTTAAGCAACCTTTCTAATAAGGCATAGTAGTCTGCTGTAATGTTGTTGTCTTCATCATGAAATACATTTATGCTTTTGGTTTTGTTCTTAGAAATCTACAGAAGTTCGACACGAAAGAAGCAGCCAACGACGGATTACATTTACCATATAAGTATCTGAAGATCTAGTAAGAAACAGCCTCATAGATTATCAGTCAACAAAACAACATAACTAAGAACATTTTAATTTACATATCGTCGTGCTCTCAAACCTTAGTATTGATCCGGGTTTGATCCCGAAAAGTTCTCATCTAGTAGCTGAATCTGGCTTCGAGGCATTATAGAGCAGATCTTGAATTTTTGAATACATAAGCATCTGCGAGGCCTCAGCCCCACCACTGCTCTGTGAAGCTCTTGAGCTTTCTTGTAGCTTGATCTTCTCAAGCAAATACTGCTTCTCGGCCTCGGCCTCGTTCAGACGTTGTTTTAGGTAATTGCTAGCATAATCTTCTTCGGACTTGTCTGTTTTGGCAAGAGAAATCCTCTGAAGCCTCTCGGCTTCTCGTTTTGCTTCATTGGCCTTAAGTTGGAACATATCAGCTTCTGCACATTTAAGTCTAACGATTTTCTCGAGTTCTTCAATTTGTAGCTTCTTTCTCTGTCGGTCCAGCTTTATCTCAGCTGCTTCCTTGGCCTTATCTTCAACCTCACGATTAAAGGCCTCGACATCCATACGAGCCTTTTTCCAGCTTCTCATCTTCTCATTTGCAACAATTTCCATTTTTCTTATAACCTCCTGCACCACTTCAGTGATTCGGCTGCATGCTTCCTGTGGGGCTGCTAACCTACCCCCTTCCCCATTTTCAAGGCTACTGATAGAGTCCGACTCGTTCTCTTCATTAAGACCAAGAAGGACGTTAGATTTTTATGATTATTACTAGTAGAAATGGAAAGCCACCGAGTAAACACACCTAGAAAACCGCTCAAATGGGGGAGAAAAAAAGGAGGGACAAAAAATCTCCTCTCAAATGGAACAGATGGCTCCATGAACTCTACATCAATCTCAGGTCATTCATGACATGCCGAGGAGCGAATTCCGGGAAATTTTCTTTACACTTCTATACAAACAGCATCCCGAAGACAGGCTATATCGACTAAAGCTATCTTGTTTGAAAAGTTATTCAAAAAGTATGTTATCCATAGAACTAACATTTTCAACTAAGTAAAAGAATAATCATGCTTACCTCTACCACTCGCTTGCACATGAAAATTATTCGAATTCTCATCAGCCAAGACAAAAAAGAATAGAGATCTTATCGACGATGTACCTTGAAAAAACATCAATATCGCTCTGCATGCTGCTGTCGAATCCATTACTCCACTCTTCATTTTCTCTTTGAGATCTTCACATTTCCAAAAAAGCTTTCTCCCTCCATGGTCTTCACTTCCCCGAAAGATCCTACTGACAAAATCAAGCTCCTTCATGAGAGACTCCTGGTCCCAGGACGGAGCACAATGTTGAAAAACATCTCGAACCCAACCGAGTAGCTCGGATGTCCGATGGCAGGCAGGGCACTTGAAATGCATTTCAGTTCGCCCAGTTCCATTTCTTACAGAAGATCCCACGCAGATCTTTCCATCACGAATAGCACAATCGGTATGGGACCAATGAGAGCACAAATCACAACCAATCCAACGACATGTGTTAACTTCAAAATCAAACTTGTTACATATTACACACATGCAGAGATTGCAGAAACCATTTCGGCTAGTACATATCTCACAAGCGCAATCATCGGCTGGAAGCTGGTTTTGGCAAGCAATATTTCGACATCTCTTATACGCATAAACCTCAATGAGCGTAGTCTGGGAGAGGCTAATATTTGGATGCAAGAACGCCTGAATTCCAGTATTGATTGCAACTAGAATTTCAAGCTGCACTCTATGTGCTCTAATTAAGGTCTTTGCAGTTAAATCCGTTCTATGCCGAACAAGCTTCTGCAGAATAAAAATCTCATCTCTCTGTTGTGCACTACCATTTCCATCAAGAATAGTTCGAAGCTCGTTCTTCAAATTTTCTAGAAAATTCTCGGGTAAGCGATGCATCTTTTCAGCGATTACCTCAATTCTGTCTCTCGCTATGTCACGAAGGGAGATTTTATCAGCACTAGAAAGACGATGAATCACCGACTGTTCAACAAAATCATTGTCTGCCTTTCCATTTTCCATCTTCTTTCCCATCACTCCATCACCAATAGGCCACGTTTCCTGAGAACTAGCACTCTCAGCAGGAGAATCGTGAACTTGTTCAGAATTAGATCTGGGTACTTCAGGTGACAGTTGAGGGTCCGAGGAAACTAATGAAAGAGACGTTTGTAGTTCCTCGGGTCGTGGCTGTTGACGTGTGGGAATCATCTTTGATGCAGGCTGGAGATGTATGTTAGAACCAGACGATGCACCCATTAATCTTACTGCGTACAAAAAACGATCATAAACATATATAACCATCGTCAACCTTCACTCAACAAGTACGTACATAAATTAAACATTTACGAGTAGGCAACTTCTAAGAAGAACTCCTAATTGCCATTTTACCAATCCCTTCCAAGATTACCATGGATAAGACACTAATGATTTTGTACGGTTTGGAACGATAAGAACTATCTAAACGATCACGACGAGGCTCACACGCGCAGAACTATGGGGAATAAGATCATTTATTTCATATGAATCATACGGAAAAGGCACTTAAATTTCAGGTTCAGGCAGAGACAGTGCTAACTACAAAGGGAAGCCCTCTCCGCAATGTACTCAAGGAGAGAAACGAAACAGTTCATGATTCCAACACGACTAAAGATCATATCCACAGGCTCCAAAAGAAATAGAATCACAAGCAACAAACCAAGTTTAAAGGTAGATCAAGAACAACTTAATTACAATTGAACAAAAAAAACCCAGATCTCCTAGCATCCAAACACAACTAGAAACGTTTTAGCAAGATTAACCAAGCAAATGAAACTCCAAAGATCAACAAGAAAACACCATTAGTTCTAGCGAGTTCATCCAACTCAAATACAGAACGAGAAAGCTAAGAAACGAAAAAAGAGAGCTAACCCACCAATTATACCACGGATTCGAGATTCTTAGCCGATAAAAGCTGTGAGAAAGACCAGAAATCAGAAAAGGGTCGAATTGGGTTTCATAATCAGTAGGGTAATTTGCAGATTTCAAAGCCCTGATAACGAAAGACGAAGAGGAGGCGAACAGAGGTTCAACTAGCGAACCCCTACAGAGAAGATAGACAGAGACGTGGTCTTTGCGTGTAGAAATGGGCCGAATACGGTCAGCGCCGGGTTCAACGATGCGTCTAAATTTGAGCTTTGTTTATAAGAGGAGAGGGACTCAAATTGGTAAAGTTGGATTTATTTAACATTTTCTTCTGAAAGTTCAGATCTTTGCTTCAACTTCCAATATAAATTCGTATATTTGTCGAAAAGTAAAATTAAGGGAAATTGGAAGAGGATAATTTGATTGCCTTCATGGAGGGGATAATTGTCTCATCTTGGCTCGTGCCAACTATTTCTAGCTCGAATTCGGTTAAATTCAGCTACCCATATACTTAAATTTGTCGTCAAATCAAGGGGATAAAAAATTATCCATAACCTATCATCCACTTTCATCTCTACAATATTAATACTCGAATTTGAAGCTCATTTGTGACACTATGTTTTAAATTCTGAAGTTTTCTTTTAGCAAACGTTCATGTAGTATTAAACCTCGAAATTTAAGACGAGCTACAATTAACATAGCAGCCCAACCAGCTGAAAACGCTAGTTAGCTAGACTTGTATACAATGAATTTGTCTACATGTGTGCTGCATAAAGTTATTCGATGCAATAATGCTAGTGTGTGAGCTGAGTCTTAACATATTGTAAGAACGTCAAAATCGAGATCGGAGCACAATTAAAAAAAGCTAAATCATATATATGATACTTATGCTCCGTAAGTAGAAAATTCGTTAGAATATTTGACATAAAGTTACCGATGTCATTTCAAGTCACTGTCTTGTCAATTTTTCGTGCAACATTCAAACGATTTTGTTAGGTATAATATTGCAATTTTTGGAAAAAAATATCGAGAGATAAAAAGTATTATTAACCATTTTTTGAATTCTTTTTTTTTAGAAGGATATATTGACTAATTAAATTAAATCAAGGGCAAAATGAAAATTTTATGAAATTTAGTCAATTTGATAGCTGAAACGCTATTTGCTTTATTATTTCCCAAACATCGAGAATCACGTTAAAATTAACAATATAAGCACACCGCAACATTTCTATCATATACAATCAAACTCTGACGTGCATCACTAATAAAAAAAATGATTTTAGAGAATAACAAGAATCATTTCTCGAACGTTAAGAATTAAGATTTCACTTCACGACTGTGTTAACTTCACGGCTAGATCACCAAAGTCCAATGAATACCTAAATACATTGAATATTTCCAAACATTACGAAAATTCATCTCTCACACTTCAAAATTAAAATCGAGATGCCAACTCCCCCCTTCTTCCCGAAAAAACACAATTTAGTTGCCTCGACAACTAATCATAAAACAAAATTCGGGATACTTTCACAGTTTCTCGTTCATATATCCAAAGCTTCTAATCGCGAAACACTGACACAAACTTTCAGATATCCATACAGATATGAATGAATCTCATGACTCAAAACAAAAGGATTAAAAATGACCAAACTTTCCATTACTTCCCTTCTCTCCCTTTCTCATTAGGCACACATTCCTAAGAATTAACCAAGAAGAAAACAACTCACAGAATGTCCAGACCATTATCAATACACATATTGATCACACAAGCTATCAGTGGGAAGAGAAGCAACAAATAAACTAACACAAATACTAAGTGAATAACCTGTTCATAGATGAAGAGTGGTATCCACATCTGGATTATCTAAACAACTTCTTAAGCCACTACCCATGACTGAATTTCCAGGCATCAACCTGGCTTCATGGATATCGACTTGCTTACCTGCACTCGACGAGTTCAGGCCAAGGGAGAGGGAATCAGGGTTCAAATCTCTCGAAGTCGACGAGCTATTGGGTTCTAAATGCATTATCGAGGTATCGACTCTATTTGAATCAGACAACAGGTTAAGAAGCTCCTTCTTCTCTCTCCTTTGTTTGTCTTTCTGCAACTGCCTGAACCTTTCCTGTAACAAAGCTATGGAGGTACCAATCATGGTGGTTTCACTACTGTGCCTACCCATCTGCAGAGCACTTCAATGGAAGTTTAAGCTGCTGGAAGTGCATAGAGTTGGGACTTATAGGATTAAAATGTTTAGCTCTTATCATTAGAGTAGGGGGGGAAATGGGGTCTTTTCTGATTGATAATCATACAGAGGGGGAATCAGCTGCTTTGCACGAAATTCCAAACAGCAAGAGTTTAAAGGGTGGTCTAGAGAGGGTTGGGTTGGTGAATATTTTAGAGAAAAGGGTTTTTTTTATGGAAAACAAATGTATGTAACAAGTCCAAACCAGAAATGGATGGTAGCGTTTGGAAGGAAGGGTTGAGGAATAAAGGGTTAGGTAATGGTTTGTGTCATTTTTTTTGTCATTTAGAGCAGCGTTGGGTTAGAAGAAGATGCAGCATTTACCAATGTTTTGGACGCTTCCAATTCCTTTCATATATTTTGAATGGGGTTGTGAAGAGGGCCAGGGGAAGGCGAGAATCTGCAGAGAAGACAAGGTTTAGGAGGAATATTTTGCATTAAAGATGATTTCAATCAGCCCCCCCTCCTCATATAATGCATGAAAGAGAAAGAGGAAGAGGAAGAGGACAATAATACCTGGTTCAGAGCTTTTTTTTCTCTCTTTCTTCTGTTTTCTAATGCTTATTTCTTTTCTTAAGGAGAAACTAGGAAGATTACCCATTATCTAAACAGGTCCTCGAAAGTCAAAAACTCGAGATTGCCTCATGAGTCCATTGAATGATGGCAATCAACTTGGATTCTGCTTTCTTCGGGTTAAATGGTGTTAAAACAGTTGTAAAAGACACCGGGTGATGTGCTAGGGAGGAGGCTAAGCCCTGAACAAGGTGGACACAAGGCGGTGTGCCAGCAAGGACTCTGGGCCTCGAAGGGAGGTGGATTGTGAGATCCCACATCAGTTAGAGAGGAGAACGAAGCATTCTTTATAAGGGTGTGGAAACCTCTCCCTAGCATACGCGTTTTAAAACCTTGAGGGAAAATCTAGAAGGGAAAGCCCAAAGAGGACAATATCTGCTAGGGAAAGCCCACATCGGTTGGAAAGGAGAACGAAGCATTCTTTATAAGGGTGTGGAAACCTCTCCCTAGTAGAAGCGTTTTAAAACCTTGAAGAGAAAGCCCAAAGAGGACAATATTTGCTAGCAGTGGACTTAGGTTGTTATATTAGTTTCCGTCAAACAAAGATGTCAGTTTCAAAAGTATGCTTAGAGATGGAATGATATCAAATAATCAAGTATACTCGGGTCAGACATAGGCCAGGAAAATGTGTTACATTTATTCACGGTTCTTTCTCAATGTTCTTATTCAGGAAGTGCCAAAAATTGAGGCACTAGAAGAATAGCTTCGACTCTAGGACTAGGACTAAACAAACTCACATTATGCTTCGGTCAATAATCCTGTGGCTAATCAAACAATTTCACTATTTATTGATGACTCATAATAGTGATATAGAAGGAATAGACCTGCTCCACGGCAGCATTCTGTTGGTACGACGTTTGGCGATGGAAAGAATAAAGTGAATCAACAAATCGTGTGGTGTATCGGCATCAATACTATGTATAGGCAGTCGTTCCCCTCTCTAATAGTCATCAAACATAGAAAACTGTGCAGAAACTATCAGTTTTACCCTGCAAAATTGAGATGCAAGAATATTCAGTACACATTTCTACTTTATCAGTAGAAAATCAAAAGATGAGATAGATACAAGCACATAAACTGGAAAAATAGAGATTCTGAAGTAACATCTTCAATGGAATCGTTGCAGAGATGATCTTAAAGCTTAACGCATCGAGATCCTCAGAATCTCGATGCTATAAGGCATTTTTGTATTAAAAAGATATCCATGGAATCAGGACCCACCCCACTACTCCATGGGAAGACTTCCCGACGTAAAAAAGATATTCATTTATCAAGTTTTCTTTCTAACTCTACCTAGAGGCTCGAACCGAGCATCAAGCTTTCTTTCTACCTTGAGGCTTGAACACTGCATCTGTAATGACCCAGGTCCACCGCTAGCAGATATTGTCCTCTTTGGGCTTTCCCTTTCGGGGAACAGTGAGAAGGCTGACATATCGTCCAGTGTCTGGCTCTAATACCATTTGTAATGACCCAGGCCCACCGCTAGCAGATATTCTCCTCGAAGACGCTGGGCCCCAAAGGGGGTAGACACAAGGCAGTGTGCCAATAAGGATGCTGGACCCCAAAGGGGGGTGGATTTGGCAGGGGTCCCACGTCGATTGGAGAAAGGAACGAGTGCCAGCGAGGACGTTGGGCCCCGAAGGGGGTGGATTTGGCAGGGGTCCCACGTCGATTGGAGAAAGGAACGAGTGCCAGCGAGGACGCTGGGCCCCGAAGGGGGTGGATTTGGCAGGGGTCCCACGTCGATTGGAGAAAGGAACGAGTGCCAGCGAGGACGCTGGGCCCCGAAGGGGGTGGATTGTGATGTCCCACATTGGTTGGGGAGGAGAACAAAAGACCCTTTATAAGGGTGTAGAAACCTTCCCCTTTATAAGGGTGTGGGGAAGCCCGAAAGGGAAAGCCTAAAGAGGACAATATCTGCTAGCGGTGAGCATGGGTCGTTACAGCATCTTATGGACTTCCTCAAAAATCCTAAATTCTACCACTAAGACCGCCCTTCTAAAGACCATAAAAGACTTTCAATGTTTTCATCAAATGGCATGACGAAATGATATAGATTTAAGGGTAAAAGATGCTTAGTACGAATCGTGAACGGAAACTGGATGAAACGAACTCTACCTTTAGAAGCTATGTGTAGAGCAGTATCAGCTCCTTCTAAAGCGCATCAACGGTTTGTTCTTCTGCAAAAATACTACAGCAGACGTTTCGATAAGAGGAATAAAATCGAAACTGAAGCATTAAAATCGAAGAACAAAAGACAATGAACACAAATTGGTAATGGTTGTTCATGGATATTTTCACTTACCACGTTAATAAAGCCATTCAGGAACGAAAATGCCCTCAGGTAAACTCTGCAATTCCCATTAGACCAATGTCCATTATTACATGGGAAGCTTGAGACCATTCTTCTTGTTCAAATAAGCGAACCTTAAGTTAACGTTTATCCTTTACACTTCCCAAATGTTTAGAGACTTGCGGGATTTCGATCGAGCGATCGAGTGTAGATAGTTCTCTGGCCAACATAACGTACGTCTGGAAATTGAGAGTACAATGTCTCGATTCCACTACATGAAGAAGCTTCAAACTTAGATCAATTTCCCCCTCCTTGAGTAACCCATCAAGTAACACTGTCCAGACAACCTCATCACTATTCCAATGCTTCTCGAGCATAGTTTGAAACATACATTGAGCTTCGTGTCTGCAATTCGCTTTGCTAAGCGCACATATGAGAGCCTTGTAAGCTGATAGGCGAGGCTCGAAACCTATTGCAACCATAGAGTCGAAGACTTTAAGAGCAGATTCCACTTCCAAGTTCTTACATTGGCCAACCAATAGAGCAAGATAAATTTCTTCACCAGGTTGCAAATCTTTCTCTTTCATGCTTGTAACAAGTTGATCGGCCTCGTTGCATCTTCCCTCTCCACACAAGCCTTTCACTAAAGTGGTATACGTATCAACAGTTGGCTCACATCCATAGCACGACAACCTAGCCAGGAGTTCGTACATTGTGCATGTGCTGTGACTTTTATCATTAGAGCTACAAGTATACGTGACTTCATGTTCGGCTACAACTTTTTCCATAAGCAACTGGCCTTCCTTTTGCAATCCCTTCAGCAATATGCCGAAGGTTCGATAATTCGGTCTGCAGCCAACATCAATCATTCGCCTGCAGAGAAGAAATGCATGATCAATTCTGCCAAGTGCAACAAAACCATCCATAAGAGACGTAAAAGTTATCTCATCAGGGGATAATCCTTTCTTCTCCATTTCATCGAGTAACCTTTCTGCATCCTCGGCCCTACCTTCTTGGCATAGGCCATAAATTAGGGAACTATAGGTATATAAATTTGGTAAATAACTTCTTTTCTCCATTTCATGGAAAATTTTGAATGCAAGACTCGTCCTGCCATTCCTGCACAGCCCATCAATCAAGGCGGTGTAGGTAATGACATTCGGGAGCAAGCCTTGCTTCACCATTTTACCACAGAAATTCTCGGCTTCAGAAAGACGATTAATTTTCGAGAGACCACTTATCATCACATTGTAGGTTTCACTACTTGGACGATTTCCACTTTCCACCATCTTCTGAAACAATGTCAAAGCATCATCCACTTTTTCGACAGTGAAATATCCGTCGATTAAAGCTGTATACGTAACTTGATTCGGGGAAATACCATGTTCCTCCATTTCATTGAAAAGAGAAGAAGCATGATCCAATTTTCCCGCTTTAGAAAACCCCGAAATCAGTTCAGTATAAGTCCAAGCATCGGGCTTAAATCCATTGCCCTTCATCATTTCTAACAATCTCATTGCATTGTTCATATATCCCTGCTTGGTATATCCATAAATAAGTGTATTGTAAGTTATCACATTTGGGGAAGGACCAGCCTTGAGCATTTTGTCAAAGAGAACCATTGCCTTTTGAATGTCACCCATGGAACAAAAGCCTTTAATTATTTCGTTATACGTTCGTGTATTCGGCAAACTGCCATGACTCTCCATCCACTGAAAAATCTTGAGGGCAGTTTCGAATCTTCCTTCCACACACAACTGATTAATCAGGGCATTGTACGTAACAGTTGTTGGAACCAAACCATCAGCCAACATCTTGTGATATAGGCCAATCGCAACCTGAAATTTCCCATCTCGTGATAAACCACTAATTAGAGCTGTAAATGTTTGAACATTCGGGCTACATCCCCTCTTTTTCATTTTTCCTAGAAGCCCTACTGCCTCACTAAGACGACCAGCATCACATAACGAAACTATTGGAACGGTGTACGTATATACTGTTGGTTCGATCCCTTTCTCAACCATTTCCTCAAGCAAATCCATTGCCTCTTCTAGCCTCTCTTCATTACATAGTCCATTGATAAGGGTTGAGTAAGTCACAGAATTTGGATCGTACCCATCTTTCACCATTCGGTCGAACATTTCAAAGGCCAAATCTAAGTTTCGATTCCTACAATGCCCAAGAATCAAAGATGTGTATGTAAAAGCATCTGGACCGGCATCATAATGAAAAATATGACTCATAATCACCTCTGCTTCTTGAACCATTCCCTTCTTGCACAAGATATTTATCATTGTATTAAATGTCAATAAACTGGGTCTGATCCCACTGTTAAGCATCTCAATATACACATCTCGAGCTAAACCAACCATTTCAAACTTGCCCAACTGAATCAAAAGAGTATTAAAACTATACAAAGTATACCCAAAACCATGTTTAGCATTAATCTCACTCAAAAACTGAATTACCCGCTTAATCTCTCCCTCATTCCTACATGTTTTGATCATTAAAATTCTTACATGGTCAGCAGGCGCAAAGAGACGATCCTGGACTAACCTATTCAGCATCGAAACGAAGCAGCTCATATCGTGTTGGAAAAAATGCCTCCTCGAAACCCAGTAAAAGAAGCGCAAGATTGAATCCGTGTTCTCGTGCGTTTCGAGGATCTTCACTACATGATGGGGTTTGAGTTTGCGGCTCAAATGGCAAAGCTCTGAACTCCATTCCCATTTGGGGCGCGAAAGAATGTCGGAGATTTTAGATACCAATTCCGGCAACGGGTCTGCGGCGGGCGAAAGTGAAGGGGCTGAACAAGGGTGCGGCTCCGATGAGAAACTGAGAGATTGGTGAGAACCCAGAAGAGAAATAAGGCTATGGAGGCAAATACGAGGTGGGGTTTTGTGGGGTTTTAACATTTCGGATTGTGGGCAATCGTGAAGCTTCTGAAGGTTTCAAAGATCTGGGAGATGGGGCTGTGGAATTAAGGAAATAGAGATGTGGGATTATCAGCGAGGCGGCCGACGTGGTCATTGGGGAACCATAGAGCTCGAGCCTCCAATTAGGCTAGCGGAGGGAAGAGGAAGACAAGGAAACCGACCGAACTCGAACCGCAGCCGCCAATGGCCTGAAAGTTTCCAAGTTCTCCTTTTCTGTAAGAAATTAGTTCATAGAGAAGGTAATGAAACAAAACAAGGGTTTAATTGTTCTCCAAAGAAAAGGGTTGAATCCACAATTTCTCGCATTATTGATTCATTGGTGTTTAGGAAATTAGAACTGATTCCCATGGGCTATTCATCGTTGTGTTTGTTTATTAACCCTCAATTCTTGGAGATATGAACCCAAACTCACTTTTTTTTTCTTTTTTTTTTTAGCTAAATTAATAAAAATGTCTCTTCTATTTAATTTTCTAAATTACCTCAAAAATATTGTCGAGCAATAATACTTTTAAATTGATTAAATACAAAATCGAAATATCTATCGGTCTAATAAATGTTGACCTTGTATTTTTTTAGGGTTTTGCCTTGGAATGACGTATCAATCTCACTGAACTGATGTTTTGGGCTTTCTCGATAGTTTTTAAAATGAGTTTCTATGTTTGATTCTATCCATCTAGTTTCTACATTTTTTTCGAAAACTATCTTAGATTTGTAAGTTGTCAAGATCAATTAATCAAGCTCCTTCTCGAGCCCAATCAATCTTTCAAGATCAACTAACCAAGCCCCTTATCTTGCCCAATCAATCTTTTGAGCTTGTGACCTCCACACTTCGGCGAAGTTTTCCATTTATCGTGCATTGCTCAATTTTATGAAGCCTACTTTGTCATACTCAATTAGGACTTTTTGGGTTATCAAAGTCGGTCAACCGAGCATTTTTGGGTTCAAACCTTATGAATCCCCACAATCTACCGTATTTATAGTTTTGGCTCTAATCTACCAAGCAGCTCATATCAACGATACTACGAGTCGAGGACATGCCTAACTGATAAATGGGTTGAAGCTTAATGCATGTGCTTAGTTTTTTACTTGAATTTGCTCTTTGTTACAAGATTTACAATACGAAACACATCATTTCTAAACGATCGACGTGATCGAGATCGAGTTATCAATGACCCCAAGAAAATTTGGGTTCTTAATGCCAAGGGCAAGACAAGCTAGGATTGGATTTTGGTTAAAGCAAGCAAGTAGCAGTTCATCTAATTAGAAATTCTGTATAAACATCACAAAGCACACAACTTTGAACTTCAATCATACAAATTTGATTGCAGGAAGTTTGTACTACAGACATTACAGAGCGCTCACTCATGGAGTCAAGAACAGTCGTTTCCTACCGAACCTGCTCGACTGTAAAGGAGAAGGGCGAAGCTGCTCGATTCTTCATTTTCCGGGGACGAAGTTGGTGGCATAAGCCCAAGCATTGTTAGCAACAGGATCTGCAACATGGTCGAACAGATTCTCAACAGGACCCTTTCCAGTGACAATAGCTTGCACGAAGAATCCAAACATGGAGAACATTGCCAGCCTTCCATTCTTCAGTTCCTTCACTTTCAACTCAGCAAATGCATCTGGGTCATCAGCCAATCCCAGTGGGTCGAACGCCCCTCCTGGGTAGATTGGGTCCAGCCCTTCACCAAGGGGACCGCCCCCAACCCGGTAGCCTTCCACGAACCCCATCAGCACAACCTGGCAAGCCCAGATGGCCAGGATGCTCTGTGCGTGGACGAGGTTTGGGTTGCCAAGGTAATCGAGGCCACCTTCGGAGAAGATCTGTGAACCGGCCTTGAACCATACTGATTCACCGAACTTGACACCATTCTTTGCAAGGACTTCAGGGAAGACACAGCCTAGTGCACCGAGCATGGCCCATCTGGAGTGGATCACCTCGAGCTCACGGTTCTTGGCGAAGGTCTCGGGGTCTGCTGATAGACCGGCTGTGTCCCAGCCGTAGTCACCAGGGAACTCTCCTGTCAGGTATGATGGGGTTTGTTCAGAGAAGGGTCCCAAGTATTTTGGGCGATCTGCACCATACCTGTTAAGAAAACAAAGCGTTTGCATTTCAAATGAAACTTAAATTTCTTCTTTTTTCTCGAGTTCATCATATTCAACTAGAGAAATCCATAAGGCGGAGATGGAGAAGTTCCCGCCTCCTATTTCAATCTCTATCTCTACGAAATTCTCAATGTCGTAGGGATGAGAGCAGAGATTTACTGCTTGAAATTTGCAGAAAACTTCTCAAACGGATGGTAGTTTGAGAGTTACTATCCGAGCCTCGCAATCTATGAGAGTGCGATTCTCGCCTAACTAGTCCATACCCAAGATGACATCGAAGTCTTGCATGTTTAACACTATTAGTGTGACTTCTATGACTCGTTCTGACACTGTTACACTATCTCCCTAACCCTATGAGTGTAGCCATCGAAAACTCGTGACACTATTATACTACCCCTTAATCCTATGAGTAGCCATAAAAAACTAGTGAGCAGAGGGGCGGATACGGACAGGGTGGCCTCCAACGGTTCCAACTCTAAGTGGGCTAGCTCAACAAATCCATCAAAGATAAACGAGTGTGTAGAACCCGAATCAAATAATACCAAGGCCAAATGACCAAAGACGGATAGTGTATCTGTCACAACTGCGTCGGGCTCGCCAGGCTCGCCCAGTTAGAGACGAGCCTCTGCGGGGACAGCCCCACGAGTTAAATAGACACGACAGTTTAGGGCAGTAAATTTAGAACAGTTAAACTTCCTCTGATCCTGATAAACATAAATAGAGCTAAGCAAACACTCCCAACAAACTGCTAAAGTAAATATATGAAGGAGCTTTACCATATGCTTTGAGGAGCACTCTTGACCGTCCGCCGCATGGTGAAGCGGCTGCCACCGAAAGCGCCGACCTTTCGGACGAGCTCATTGGATTGCTTCAAGGCAGGCTGGCCGGCAAAGGCGGATTGCTGGATAGCAGAGGTGGCCATTTTTGGGTGAAGGCTGGGTTTAGACGAGGATGAAGGTAGTGAAAATGGAGGTTATATTGGGGATGGAAAGATATAGTGGATTAGGATTGCTACACGTCAGCAGCATCCTATTGGTCCTTCTGCTTAAACCCAGATTCTCATGCAGATCATTTATGGCGTATTATTAAGCCACGTGGCGTCTAAGATATTGGTGGGGTCCTCTTTAATGGGCCGAGACATGAAAGCCCAAAACTCCAGTTGATCTAGTGGGCCGTTAGATTTGTCTCTCCAATATCTTGGGAAATGTTGGGAAGAATTCAAATAGTAACATATAAAAAATGTATATAAAATAAATAATATGAATAATTGGATCAGTTTAAAGTGAGCATAACTCGTCTAAGAGGTTAACAGACACATCCTTGTAATTTGAAGATTTGACCGTTCATCGTTACTTACAAAGAAAAATGAACGGATAAAGAAGCTACGGGTCCAATCGTTGAGTCTCACAAATTTCTCATACTTTTCTCGTTGTTACTTCACACCTATATTCTATCACTAATGTCTCTCTTCACCATATATATTTTTTTTATATTTGTAAGTGTTCGAGTCAGTTTGCGTGCATCTCGATTATTCTCAGCAGACAACTGTCTGACTCTACTATATTTGGCTCCCAAAGAACCATAAAAAGTATTGAATTCTAGGAGTTCGTGAACATCTTCCCTCTAAGCCCTTTTAGTATATTCACATGGTAAGAATTGACGACTATGTAGTATATTTTTTTGTTAGGGGCAAACTCTAGGTCTAGTAAACCCTAAACGTTGAACCCTAATCACAAATCCAACTTCAATATTAAGGAGTACGTTTTTGGTTAGAGGTCTAGAAAATATGTGATAACCATGGATTTTCATTGAAAAATTTAGGCTAAACGGGCGAGAGTTTCAATAATATCTTTAAACTAAAAAAATTAAAAATATTTTAACCGTTCGGATGGAAAATGCTAGTACTCTAATAAAAAAAATATTTTTGAACTTTCAAAAGTTAACTTTTTAAAATGTTAAAAAGTACTTTTGAACTCCTCCCGTGTTTTATTAAATGATTTTAGGGTTTATATAGTAATGTTAAAAACATTTTTTAAATAGTTAAGAGAATTAATGCAAATATTTAAAAGTTAATAGTATTTTTGAAACGTGATACTACTGGTTCTGTCTATATACTCTAACAATAAGAGAGTTTTTTTTAAAAAAAATTCAAAACTTTAGAAAATTTAGTGGTCGATTTTGCAAAGTTCTAATGAATTATATATGGTACAAAACGACATTTTTAAAGAAAATCACCTTCCATCTAGAGGTGATACGCGTTTATTCAGTATCGGACCACAGATATGTATAGAAACTCGAGGAATGAGAAAAGGGAAAAAACTTACAATGTTAGGGTTCATGGTCGAAGGGGGCAGCAAGGAGAGCCGCTGTGTGAATCAAAGGATACAGAGACGCCGTTTTCCAAACCTTTACAAATCACATTGATTTCACAGAAAAAAAGAAAGAGAAACATTCAAAATCAAATCGAAGAACACATGAAAGAAGCGAAAGATCAGGCAAATTAACCTCTTCAATCCAACCTGTTTAAACCGGAAATCAAGCCACAATCGAATTCATAATCGCGAAGCTACAACAACACGAGAATCGAGGGAGAAATTACCAGAAATCGGCGCGAGACTTTGTGTCAGCGAAGTGGGGATTCATCTTGTTCGAAAGCGGCTTCGAGAAATGTGAAGGTTTCTTTCTTTATTTCTTTTTCCGCCAATGATGACGTTGGTTTCATGTTAGATTAGAACGACCTGTCGCAGTCCACAGCCGAAATATCGGTCCAAAAAGAAGAGGAAAAAGCCTCTTTTCTCTTCTGCTGCTTGCTCTTCATTGATTTCATTGCCCTTTTATTTATTTCCAGAAGTTGCAGACAGGTCAATGAGTTGACTTTTTCCCCCCATTGAAACTGCGGCTAGGCCGTACAATGAATGGAGAAAATGGTTACTTAGTAGCAGCTGCAAGGGGAAAAGCATTCTAATGGAAGCTAAGATCTTATTTTTAAACAGTAGCTAAGGGACTGGACTTGGCACGAAGAGACTAATATTTCCTGGCTCGATGGATTACGGTAAATTTAATTTAATCTAGCCGGACATAAGATGATGGTGTTTTGGATATGTGAATGAGAATCTGAGAGTGTAATAGCTCAAGCCCACAGCATATTGTCCTCTTCGAACTTTTTGACTTAAGATGATAGTGTTTTGGATATATGAATGAGAATCTAGAAGTGTAAGAACTCAAACCCACCGCTAGTAGATATTGTTCTCTTTGGGCTTTCCTTTCCGAAAATTTAATCTAACCCGACATAAAGATGCTGATGTTTTGGATATGTGAATGAGAATCTGGAAGAGTAATAGCTCAAACTCACTACTAGCAGATATTGTCCTATTTGAGTTTTACCTTCCGGACTTCCCCTCAAGGTTTCTCTCCAACCGATGTAGAATCTCACAGTAAGCATTAGAAAGAATGCTTTATGCCCCCTCCAACCGAGGTAGAATCTCACAGGGAGCATCAGAAAGAATGCTTCATTCCCCTCTCTAACCGATGTTGAATCTCACAGGGAGCATCGGGGAAATCAGAAGAACAGTAGTTTGTCGTATGAAATGAGGCTTCAAAGCATTGAAGCTTCAAATTTTACAACAAGATCAAGAGATTAAACAGCCAAGTTCTCGTTCATTTCCATTAGAACAAAGTAAGAGAAACTAATCTGGAAGGAAAAAGGAAAAACAAAGCTCTGCTGATTAACAAGGGCAGGGAAGAACGTAGCATAATAACTTGTATTGTGGTGCAGTGCAGGATAATATGCCTCAAAGTTTCTCAGCCAACGAAAATTTTCAAGTGCTCCTTTAAGATTACGTCCAGATAGAGATAGAAAGCATTTACTTGAAGCTAAATTCGTCGTCATAGAAGCAAATCAGCAGACATTATCCAAATCATCTGTAGGTTTCTCACCTTGTCTGTAATGGCATTTGGCCAAACTCATGAGACATGTTTGTACAGTTAGACCTAACTTTGGTTAAGACTGCTCAGATCGACTCCCACCCATTATCATCATCTTCGTCGTCTTCGTCGTCGTTCTCCTGCTCAACTCAACTCAATTGGGTTTCAGTTAACCCTTCATTTTCTGTGGCAGTGTGGAGCAGTTCGTCGGGAGTGGCAGCCGGATCGAGATCCCAACAATGTTCAGGTAATGTACTTGTTTCTCCCTTTAGTAAATAAGAAGGTACCTGGTGTGAAAATCGTAGCATTTCTTTCCTGGGAATCCAACGAATGGCATCTTTGTCTGTATTTCTTTGATAAACCGTCTTGAATCCAGTTAGTTTCACAAGGGGGCACACACAGACACCAAGCTCTTCAGAGTAATCATCAAGAACTTCCACCATTTCATATCGGTGCCTCACTTCATCAGGGGTTGATCTGTCCCAGTTTGATGACCAGTTTCGATAAACAGCCCAAATGTCTCCATTTCTTGGATATATTCGAATGCAGCCTCCCCTGCCGGCCTTTTCGCGGCTTAGGACATGAGAGAAGATGTTGATATGTTCAATAACATCAGAGTGCCAAGCACGAAAATTGCCGCAGGATTTTGTAAACCCGTACTCCAACCAGTTCACTGAGCCAAATTCCGTATCAGTTTTGGAGTTTAAGTAACTGATATGAATCTTAAATGGTTTAACAGAAATGATCTCGCGAATCAGACAGTACAAGCGAGGCATGCCGTCTTCTTCATCGTAAAGAGCCCATATTTGCTTTGCCTTGAAGCATTCCTCTGATCGATCTTTGTCAAAATCGTGGAAGTCAGAATCAGGTACGTTTATTGAGACTGGTCCAGCTTTATCTTTGTCTAACCTACGCCCGGATACGTTGGTATTAGTAGTTTTCGGTGCCCGTCCAGTCTTTCCAACCAATCCAACTTGAGATCCCGTTTTTGATTTCTCAAGAGAAGCAGTGGCTGAAGAAATCCTTATCTCTTCCAATTTCTTGCGAATTACAGTCCTTGCCTTCTCAATTAGCAGCTTTCTGGCGTCGAATGCCGGAGGGACAGGGGTGCGCTTAGCTGAAAGCTCAGTTGGAGAGGAACAAACCACCGGCTCGGGCTTAACAGTGGCATTTCCATTAGCTAATCCTGAATCTGAAGCAGCCAAAGGTCCCTTCTCCACATAACCATTTCTCAAACTGGCTTCTGCAACAACCTTCCTTCTCTTATCAGCTCCATTGCTATCTGATCCCAAGATCTCATGACAGCTAGAGGGTGTGCTTGCATTCATATTAGCCACCTTGTTTTTTGTAGGGCGCTTCCCGTTGACTCTAGCTTTTTCTTTCACTCCTGATGAACTGAAATGCCCATTTGTTTGACCAAGATTATCAACAGGTACCGAAGCCGACGGCCCATTCGGGCCCAAGGTTTGAGTGTAGAATGCAGATGACGAGTTCCACTGAAACGACACATTCGAAACATACTCATATCCATGTCCAGTATAAAAGCTAGTATCTCCTGGGATATACGTAACTCCCTCAAATCCATGACTTCCATATCGATTACCCGCAACATTTGACCAGTTGCAGTAAGGAAAAGAACCATTCACAGGGGCAGCTCCTGTTTCCACAGCAATGAAAACGCCACGGCAATTCTTGCACCGAAGTTTCTTGTTCACATATTTACGGAGATACTCATACTGAACTTTACAAGAGGTGCAAACAGTCCAAAAGGTATCGAGTCTACCGTGCGACATGGACAGATTGGTATAGTTGTTAAAACTCGTAGCCGCAGAAGCATGAGCTGAAGATAAGTTCGGTTGGCTAACTGCAGATGCCAATTGAGTGGTTCTCTTGATATCATACGCATTTCTCTTGGAATTATCAGAAAGTAGAGCCCATGCTTCAGAAACGAGCTTAAAAGCTCCATCAGCCCCGATGGTCTTATTCTTGTCGGGATGAAGCAACACAGCCATCTTCTTGTATTGTTTTTTAATAGCATCTTTGTTTGCAGAAGGCTTCAATCCTAGAATAGAATAATAGTCCACTTCACCATTACACATAATCTCAGAGGCAATGTAAACATCAAAAGTTGACACCATTTGAGATATCCCCTCCAGCTCTGGGAACAATGTTTTGGCCTTCAATGCATAATTCTTCGCACCATTAAAGTCTCGCTTCGCGAAACGCTTCTCGGCAACCACTTTTGCTTTAAGGGCCTCCTCTTTGTTTACTTCCATTTACAAATCTAAATCAGTGACAGACCAAAAACACTTAAGACAAAAACTACGACCAGTGAGTTGTTCTTAACAGCTCATGAAGCCACATTCTTAAACATATACACATTTCCACGTTCCCTAATAATTGCCACAAATGTCAACGTTCCCACGGGAATTAGCTTGAAAAAGCGAACAATTCCTGCAGAGTTTTTGAACATTACAGTAATTAACAAGAAGACAGGGAAATAGAAGACAGATCTTGAACGGGAAATTCATGCATAGTTTAGCATCTAGCTACAGTATACTGCAAAAAGGAAAAAAAAAATCAAAGCCTCAAGAATCTCGATCTTTGAAGGAAAAGAATCAACCAGTCCCAATCTCAAACAGTTCGACAACATCGACATTTTCAATTCTCAGTAGTCAGAGTACAGCCGCAACTAAAAATCTCAACATTCCATCGCTATTTCTTCAACATTCAAACACTTCAAACCAAAATCAGAAACCCCATTTCGCAACCAATCCGTATGAACAAGAAGGCACAAGATTCAGCTCAATTATTAAATCAAAACCCATAGCACATGTAAAATGAAAATCCATACGCAACAAATACTTTATCCCTTGAAATTAAAAAAGAACAATAAAGCCAAAAAAAGAAATACCTAAAAGAAGCTCACTGAAATCCGAGCAAGAAAATGGAGGTAGTAACTATCCAGATCGCCACGTGTACTTCGAACATCGAGCGAAACTTAGCTCACCTGTAGGCAAATCTCACTGTACCAGAGGCACTAACTCACTCAAACGAACTTCCTCCCGCGAAAACCAGAAGAAATTCCCCTAAAAATTAGGTTTCCCTTTTTTCAAAATAAAAAATAAAAATAGGGGAAAATGTAACTGCAAGTTCACAGACGAGTAAATTAGGGTTCATAAAATTGAAGAAATCTGAAAGTCGGACATGGAAGATTTAGATCCGGTTCGGAGCCGGCTCTGCCTCCGAAGATGCGGCGGCGACGAATTTGGAGATGGAGGCCCTCGATCGCCGGTCGGAAAAATTAGAAAGAGAAAATAAAAATTAGTGTAATGTTGTAATAATAATAAAAATGGAAATATAATCTTGTAAAATGGAATTGTAATATGCTATTTAATGGTGCGTCCTGCTAACATGCGCCATTTTTTTTTTAATTTAAAGTATAGTAATATAATTTCACATTTCCTCTTTTTTATAAAAAAAATAATTTTATTTTTGCATTTTTAGATTATAATTATAAAAATGAAAACAGATAATTTAATATTAATTTTATTGTTTTGTTTATACTAAAAATCAATAATGTAGCTTAATAATTATTTTCCTCTTTTTTAATTTCTATTATTTCATTAACTATAAATTAATTATGGTTTATATTATCTCATTTGTAATGCAATTTTTACTTCTTTTAGGATAATAATAATAATAAAAAAGAATATTACTTTTTTACCTTTTTTTACAGATTTTTACCATTTGAGTCTTTGAGAGGTAATTATTATATATGTTTTGGAATTAACCTTATTATAAAATTAAACATAAGCTTTTTGTGCTATGGTTTTCAATATTCCATGCAAATTATATGCATAGTTTGTTAGTTATATGTAATCTACTAACCCATTTAGATTTTAGGTTTATGTTGTTTAATTTTAATCTTATTTCCGCTCGGGTGCTATTAAAGTATAGCAAAAATCTATCACAATAAGCTATTTGTGTAGATATAGTAAATATGTTTCCTTACATAACATTTTATATTGGCCGTGTAGGTCAAGCTTCGTTGGTCTAAGAACATAAAATTGAGTTCCGTTTTTTAAAGGCACCTGACTATGTCCGATGAATTTTTATGATTCCTTTTAAAGTATAACTACAAAAGACTCGACATATTAAATTCTTTATACTTTATTACAATAAGGACATACGATAAACTTTGGTTAAAAGAAAAGAGCATATGTTATACTTTTATTAAAAGATAGGGATCACATCATAATTAAAGTTTAAGTAAAAATTAAATGTATCGATTATAATATATAGTTTTTTAATTCAAGAAACTATAATATAATATATATATATATATAAATAAATGTCGAAGGTATGGAGCTTGAACCCACATTTATGGTCTTTTGTATCATCATTAATGCCTCCTATAATACAAACAATAAGAATGCATCAATTGGTCATTAATGAGAGTCTTGCTCCCTTTGAGATTTTTTTAATAATTGATAAAAAAAATTATATTTTACTATATATTTTTTCTAAATATATTTTATAATAAACTAAAACCTAAATAAAAAAATAAAAAAAGAAATATAATATTTAAAACAAAAATAGACGTTTTGAGTGTATCGAGTACAAAATAATTTTTTTTTTTTTAATTTACCGGCATATATGTGGGATGAGGTATTTGAACTTCTAGCATTATGGTCGATGATATAATGTCTTAACCCGTTAAACTATACTCAGATCGAGAATCCTACTATTATTGTATTTTACAAATATTTTAACAGCAATCATCGTCAACCGTCAACCGTCAATCGTCAACCGCCAATTCATAGTAAAGTGATACCACGTAGTAAATTATAGAGACTAAATCAAAACTCGACACGAGGTAGAAGAATGGCAAAAGGAGTAAATATAAGTAGGTGTTACAAAATTGTGAGAGAAGAAGCCCAATGGGCCAATTCAAAAGAAGGGGATAGAGAGAGAGAGAGGACCCTTCAAAAATCCAAAGCTAAAATATATTTACTTATATTTATAAATTTAATTTTAAAAAATAAATTTTATAATTTAACCTTAAATTTATCATAAATTATAAAAAGTTCATTAAATTTTCGTATTTTAATTTTTTTTTTGTTATATTTAAAATTGAAAATCTATTTTTTTTTAAAGGATAGGAGATTAAATATATATGACACGAAAAATTCTAATATATTACGAGTATTTTTAAAGTATTAGGATAGAAAGTTTATAGCAAATTTATAATTTTGTAATATGAGAATTTGTATAAATTTATTTCAATAATTCAATTTAAAATTATCAAATTGTATTTTAAATATAAAAATAAGTCAAAAAATTGTTAAATAATAATATAAATAAAAGTCACCCAAAATTATGTAATTAAATAGCAAAAATATAAATTTTGATAAAGATGTTTAACCTAACAATTAAATACCACAAATATCAATCAAAGATTAGCATTCACAAAAACAATATCCACTAACTATATATTTATTTATTTATTATTTAAAATAAATAAATAAATATATATATATATATAATATATATATGTTATATGTGTGTGTGAGAATTTCAGCTATGTCCAAGTGGCAATTTAATTAATATAGTGATTTAGAGGGAAACTTGATTAATGAAAAAAAGAATTATTAATTTAATCATCGCCGCCGAGGCAACTATTTATCTCGTAATAATCGACGCAGAATAGGGAGAGCGAGAGCTAGACTTGATGTTGCAAAGTCAAACACGGCGGACCAAATCGGATCGGTTTGACTGGCTCAAATATACCACTGATATACATGCTAATACACTAGTAAGGGTAAAATTGGAATAATAAAAAACGTAAATCAGATTTACAAACCATGATTTGTAACACGAACCTACAACCAATCGGTTAACAACCGGCCGCTCTACCACCAAGCTACTAAGGAACAATAATAAATTAAGCTTCAGAGAATTTAATTACGGTTCTCAAGTCTCGTTGTGTTCAATTCCTTTGTAATATAAAATTAACAAGTCATCTTTCCAAGTCTTTCTAATAAAATAAAATAAAAATAAAACAAAAAGTTGACTGACTCAAAACCCAAATTACTCTTAAACCATTGGACACCATCCCACAAGTCAAAGGGCAATATCGTCATTTCTCAGTTTCATATGAACACACAGGGCTCCACAACTCATTATAAATAGAGCAAAAAGAAAGCATTTTTGAAACAAAAAGGTTCAATCTTTGTGAAAATTTTGAAGAACCCAGTTGACCCAGTTGACCCAATTGCCCAAAATCATCAAATCTTCATAAAAATCCCCACAATGAAGCTTTTGATCTCAGCTTCTCTGCTCTCTGCAATGGTGTTTTACTCTTCTCTTCTCCCTTTTCTCCACTCTTTCAACCTTTATATCTCTGCAACAGCCCACAAGAACTACATGTTCTTGCTCTGTAATGGCCTCCTTGTCTTCATTGTTCGAAACTCCGGTCTTATCGGCTGCTCCGGCGACCGACAGAGCGGCGGAAACAGCAGGGGAGCTGAAGCTCTAGAGGCTGCCATGGCGGATGGCAGCAGCAAAATTGAGAGCAAAGTTGAAGATAGAGAAGAAAGGGGAAATGGGTTCATTGAAAAAGATGAAGAAAGTGAAAGATCGATCGCAGAGGACGAAGACGACGACGGCGACGACGACGAAGAAGAAGAAGAAGAAGTTGGGGCATTGAGCAAAGAGGAATTGAATAAGAAATGTGAAGAATTCATTAGAAAAATGAAGGCTGGAATCAAGCTTGAATCACAGCAATTGCTTGTTTTGTAATTGTTACTTAGAATCTATTTAGGAAGAAAAATTCTAAATTTTAAAACCTAAATAAAATATTTTTTTATTATCGTTCCAAAAGTTGAGATGGCAAAGTTAAAAAAATTCTAATAGTTTTATTAAAGATTTTAATATAAGCAATTAATTTATTTTTTAAAATATAATACTATAAATAAAATGATTATCAAACACGTACGTATATAGTTGTTGTATAGTTGTGCGTATATAGTTGTTCGGTTGAATTTTCTAAGTCTAACTTTTTTTGTTTTTTTTCTTTTATGTCCTTTGTCCTAATCTCTCTCTTCCCACCTCACATGAAGCTTCCTTTCAAAGGCTCAATTGACTCCAAAAATTTTAGGTCTTTATTTTTTTTTTAGAACACATGATTTTCCAAGCTTGATGTATTATTTGGACCAAAATTTGACCTTATGGGTTAAATGGCATAAAAATTACACACTATGTCGGGTGGAGTTACTGTGCTCCTGTCATTGTGGATGAACTCATTAATGACCTATTCAATTGGGTTCTGTCAATGATCATTTAACTATTGGTTGACTTAAGTATGTTCAAATTTTCTTCTTTCTTTTTTGTAATTTTGTCCTACGGAAGGAAAAGATCATTTAACTATTGATTGTTTTCTCGGAACCGAAACTCTAAAAATACTGTAGATTTAGTGTTACTTATTATGTTTATTGAAAACACTGTTCACAAATTCAAAATTTTAAAACAAACCTATTTGAGTCTCAAGGGACAAATCTAGTGGTTAGGATTTGGAATGTTAGGAACACTCTTTAGAGCTAAACCAAACTTAATAATTTAAAATCGTTATTGTCTCCTAAACCCACACAAAGGTCTGTGGAAGCAAGTCGTAAGAGTAAGGTAAAGAATGTGAATCCCGATGATACTCTAATTGTCGAAAAAAGAAGAAAAAAAAAGGGTAATCTACAAAAATATACGCGAATAGTTATCGAACTATGCTCCATGAAAAAGACAAAGGGTTGCTTTTGCCCCCATAGACAAAAGAGTGTGCAATGGGAGGCAGGTAGGGACAGCCTCAAGGAATATGTTGGGTAAGTGAGGATGCCTTGAGAGCATAATGAGTTGGCACATTATCCTCCCTTTATACAACATTGGCTCAAAGGAATAACTAAAGTTTTTTCCGTGTTTGAGATTCATATTTATCCACATACGATGATTCGATTGGCAGATCCACGATATTCGTTCAAAGTTGAAGGCACTCAAGATTTTTTATATTCGTGTCAATGAAAAACTTAGATATCTACTAGATGCAAAATTGAAAGTTTAATGCAAAAACAAATGGTTATCAAATGATGTCGTAAGAGCTATTAGACACTATTTAACGTTCAAAGACCTACTGAAAACAAAGCTGAAAGTTCAAACGCCTATTAGATGTTTTTTCTAAAAGCAAAGAGATCGAATAAACAAAATTTTAAAAGTCAGAGGACTTTTCTCCCAATCATTCAGAAACCTATGAATAAGAAAGGGAATCAAATCTCAATCTCTTCCCAATCTACGAAACATATGTTGTTTAAGAACAAAACAAACAAGTATCAAACATATTATTATGAGAGAATCTGACAAAACAACATTATGCCTTAGCCGCATGCTTGACAGAATAACATTATCTCGTGTGGAAGGGGCACAATCTACTTGAAAAATGATATGAGAACATGGGGGTAACAAGGAATCCATACCTCCACAATGAGATGTTTCTTGGGAACCATACAGCCCAAATACCTGCTCTGTGAGTATGGGGGACATTGAGTTTCAGCAGCAGCATTAGATCCACTTCCCTCAGGAGACCCTACAAATTCATGAGGTCAGTAAAGTTGCTGACAAACAACAGACAGAAAGAATAAGTGTTTTTCCATTGGTCTCTCTAAAGGAATGTTTTCAGAAAACAAATGAGTGCTTATGGAATTGTGATGGAAACTTTCAGTCCTAATCAGTGTCTAGCAAGCCCTCTTTGCCACAGTTTATCTGATCATTCATATGGAGGAACTAAACCAGCAGCCATGTTGTAAATCAACGTAGAATGATGAATCGATTCGAGTTGTAACTTGGTTCGTTATACAAAGGCAACTGAAAATCAAAGCAAATTAATATAGAATAGGAAAGATAATTGTAACGGCCTAAGCCCACCATTGACAAATATTGTCTTCTTTGGATTTTTCCTTCCGGGCTTCCCCTCAAGGTTTTTAAAATGTGTCTGCTAGGAGGAGGTTTCCACACCTTTATAAAGATTGCTTTGTTCTCCTCCCCAACCGAGGACGCTGGGTGAGGATGCTGAGCCTCGAAGAAGGGCGGATTTTGAATCCCACATCGGTTGGAGAGAGGAACGAAGCATTCTTTATAAGGATGTCGAAACATTTCCCTAACAGACGCATTTTAAAGCCTTGAGGGAATACCCTGAAGGGAAAACCCAAAGAGGACAATATCAGCTAATAACGGTAGCCTTGGGCTGTTACATGAAATTTAACGAGCAAACAGATAAAAAAATGAAGATGAACTTTCAGAGCACAACCTACTTGATAGAAGAGATTCAAATGTAAAGAAATTGTAGCAAAATCCCCGGATTGAGCGTCGGACAGCACCTGTTCGACAAAATGCAATAAAGAAAATTGCGAATACCACTAAACAGCAGCAAGGGCAATGCTCAAGATATGCAACTTACAGGCCCTCCTTAATGCAATTTAACAAATTCCCTCGAGCATCAGGTTGAATTTCCATTACACTAACGGGAAACTAACTAATGGAAGCAACATTTGAAGAATTCACAGTTCACAGAGGATCAAGAATCAATATACTGTTTTTCATAATTTTGAGTTTAGTTAGTCCTTCAGTACCTTGAAACACTGTTTTTCATTAGGAAACAACAAATTATCGAACTACCAATAATCCCCACATGAACATTGGCCATTCTCAAAGTGATGAAATCTATTTGAATCTCTCAAAACTATCTGCCTTCCAACGATCCCTGAAATGTATTTGAAAGCAGAGTGGCAATCCCCACAAACTCTGAGATTCTTCATTATTCTTATAGGCATTTTTGATGGACGAGTTAGAACAAAAGCAACTGCAATCTTCTCACTGTGATAGCTCAGAAGCTCCTCCTTGTTCTCCCCTTCAAGGTCGTATAGTGCGAATCTAGTCTCCGGTACATACCCGGCTTGCCTCATTTTCGTATTCAGTTCCTTCAGTTTTTCATATATTATGTCCTTTTCAGAGTGTGATTTGTCTCCTGCAACAAACACATGAACGCCATCCTTCATTGTCACCCAACTACATCCTGCTTCCTTCTTCACAAACGCCTTCCTCATTGCCACCCTTGTTTTCGCCACGTCTTCCCACTTCCCACCTGAAGCATACATGTTCGAGAGAAGGACATAGTTGACTGCATTCCTTGGTTCCATTTCCAGCAGCATTTCGGCTGCTCTCCTCCCAAGTGCTGTGTTGCGACCATTGGCTCTGGAGCATGCCCCTAAGACTGTCCTCCATATTAGAATGTTAGGCTTCACTGGCATCTTGTTGAGGAAATCCTCCACCTTGTTTAGCTCTCCAGCGCGACCCAGAAGGTCCACCATACATGAAAAGTGCTCCATTCGGGGAGCTAATCCGTATACTTCACTCATTGAATCAAAATGACGGAACCCTTCATTGACTAAGCCTACATGACTACATGCAGAGAGAACTCCAACAAAAGTGACATGATCTGGGAGTGGACCATGTAACTTCATTCGGGCAAAAAGATCCAACGCTTTTCTTCCGTGTCCATGACGCGAATACCCCGAAATCATGGAGTTCCAGGAATATAAGTTTCTTGCAGGCATCAGTTCAAAGAACCTTGAAGCATAATCTATTCTTCCACATTTGGCATACATATCTACAAGTGCACTTCCAACAACAACATCGGATTCTAAACACGCTCTTATGCTGCATCCATGGACTTCCATGCCGCACTCTAAGGTCGCAATGGTTGCACAAGCACTAAGCACAGTTGCAAAGGTGAACCCATCCAATCTCTGGCCTCTCTGCGTCATAAACCAGACCATGTCCATGGCTTTGGGCAAGAGCTCATTATGTATATAACCCGAAATCATGGAATTCCAACTCACTTCATCCCGTCTATTGGACATTCTCGAAAAGATATTCTCGCAGTTCCTCATATCTCCACATTTCCCATAGCAAGCCAAAAGTGCATTCTCTATAGCAGTGTCAGCTGCAACATTATGCTTTAAGACTAAACCATGAATCTGCTTGCCCAGTGCATGAAGTGAAAGAGAAGATACTGCGGCAAGTATGCTAATGAAGGTTACTCTATTAGGACGCCATCCGGTCCGCATCATAACCAGGAAATTTTCCACAGCTTCAAGCAATGATGACTCTGAATCTGCTAAAGCTCCAATCAAAGAGTTCCATGAAACTTGATCGTATTCGAGCATCAAGGAGAAAGCTTTCTGGCATTCCTCCACATACCCAGTCTCACCATATAAAGCTAAAAGAGCATTTGAAACAGAAACATCCAAATCAAGCCCCAGTTTAAGTCCTTCACATTGTAACTGTTCTCCAACCCTGATCCATCCTAAGCTTGCAGAGGAACTTAAAGCACTAATCATTGTGAAATTTGAAGGAAACAATCCTGTTCTCATCTCTTGAAAAGTTTTAACTGCATCTAAAAAGTGTTCGTTTTGGTCCAGACCGGTAATCATAGAGTTCCACGTGACTGAATCCTTATTGTCCATGAGCCTAAAAACTGTAGAAGCATCATTGATGGCTCCACATTTAGCATACATATTTATGAGGCCATTCCCAATTGCAATCTTAGCATTGAGTAAGCCTGTTCGGATGAGGTATGCATGAACCTCACTGCCCTTCCTCTTCCCATCTTCCAGAACACAGAACTCAGGAAAGGCAGTCAAAAGAATCACATAAGAATCAAGGTTTATTTCAACCGAATCCTTCATCTCCGCGAAAAGTTCAACTGCTTCTTCACCTCTACTCTGTCTAACCAGTCCAATTATCAAACCATTCATAGATACTGCATTTCTATAACTCATCCGCTGAAAAATATCCTTGGCATAATTGATCGACCCGAACTTTGCAAACCCACTAACCAAAGCACTACCTACATATAAATCATGCGAGAAACCAGATTTTTCCACCCTGCTAAGCATCTGTTTGAGCAAAGTCAAACCAGAATCGACAAAAGAAATGGTAGCAGATATTAAACTACCAAAGGTATACTCATTTGGTCTGAGACGGTCTCCCGTGACTTCCTTCTGCACAGTTGAAAAGATTTCAAATGCAGAAATTGCATCTCCCCTTTGGCAATAAACAGAAATCATAGAGTTCCAAGATATCAAGTTTCTGGGCCATATGTTATCAAAAACACGACGGGCATAATCAACCATGCCCAAAACACTTCCATACATCGATATCAAAACATTACTTGTCGTAACATCAGCACAATACTGAGTTTTCGACATCAACCCATGAATTTGCATCCCAAATTTCAAACCATACTCGCCACAGTCTTGGCAAGCTCGAATGGCGCTGCTAAAAGCATAGTGATTAGGCATAAAACCATCTGCAACCATTCTCATAAAGAGCCCACAAGCCTCATTTGGCATTCTGTTTTGAGTATACCCTGATATCAAACAAGACCAAGTGACCAAGTTCCTAAGGAGCATTTCGTCGAACACCTTCCGGGCGGAACCCAAATCACCAACTCTAGCATAAGCATTAATAAGGGTATTACACAAAAACACATCATTAACGAACCCATTTTTGAAAACCTGCAAATGAAACTCGTCCGCATCTTTTGGGCAGCAAGAATCCCGGTACTGCCGAGCGAGAGACTCAACCTTTTCATCACGTTGTACAGGATAGGATTGAAGTTGAGATGATTTGTACTGATCAACCAAGATTTGCAACGGGATTGAAGACGGAGGAAGAGGGTTGCTAATGGGTTTGAAGAAAAGAGGGTCATGGCGAGAATGTGGAATTGAAGAAGCAGAGCGCGAGGAGGTGAAAACAGGGCTATGACCGTAAGCGGCTACTTTTCTTCTATGAATGTGGACGAAGCAGCGGGTCATAATAGAAGGGTTGCGAGAGGAAAGCAGTAAATACGAGCCACCATGTCTGATCACCGGTCCATAGGAGCGGCCTGCAAGTCCAGCCGACGGTTCTGTATAATGCGGCTGTGAGGACGAAGAAGATGAATAAAAAAAAAAACGATCTTACAAACAAATGGCGGGAACTTGGAATTTGCATCTAAAATCCAAACTAACCTATAAAAAGAAAATGAACTTTTGATTTTTTTTTTTTTTACTTTTTTTTATATGAAATTTCATTTATACCCATAAGGTTCGATCGATCCGTGGATGGTAGATGTTGAGGGTTGTCTCGAATTTTTATCGACGTTTTTTTCAATGAGGTACTGAAAAAAAATGCTTAATAGCTAGTATATGTTAGTGCTATACTTATACTCAGACTCAGTTTCTCTTTTCACTTTTTTTTCTCATCCCACCATGGCTCGAGCAATCATATCTCATCTTAAATGTCTTCACTGTCATTCCTCCAAAATTATTGGTGATTTTTTTTTCTGGAGAAAAGGTAAAAAAAAGTTACCTTGCAGTAGGTAAGTCTCAAAACGTCTCACGAAATAAATTTAAGGACATTTTTTTTAACAATATTTAAATTTAAGGGTAAAAATGAAACTTTTTATAAAAGTGAGCATAACTCAACAATAATTGTTGAGTATCGGGCAAAAACGTCACTTCAAATCTCCCAACCTCCAAATGTCGTTACATTAAAAAAACTGAAACCGTTCAAAATCTTGGAACATAATTAAAAGAGTATTTTATATTTCCGTTTTTTTCTTTTTTTTTTTATTAAGTTTTTCTATGTCATTAATATAACAATATATATTGCAATTGAAATTTTGTCAACATGTATCAAGAAGAGTATTTATGAAAATTGAAAAACAAAAATAAAACATTTAAAAATTATAGGGATTAAAATAAAATAAATATAAAAGTTCAAAGTCCAAGATATATTATTTGTACATGAACGGTTCTAATTTGAAATTTCTTTATCAACAATTTATTTATTTAAAAATAACATTTAAAAAAAAATCAGAGAATCTCAGTCCAATTTTAGAAACTATTAAAAAATAGCTTTCAATTATCTTTTAAATATGACATAAATTAAAAAAATATTCTTTAAAAAAGAGAAAAATAAAACTATACAACTTCTGGAAACAATAATTATTGTGATTTCTTAATAAATTATTTTTTTAGAAATTTCATATAAAATAAATATATAAAAAAATGGCCACTTTGAGATAGAGGAGAGAAAATATGATTTTTTTATAGAATAAAAATTATCCACATATGATTTATATTCAAATATTAATTTTTATAATAACACGTAGTGTTTTAAGATTTGTCGCTTGTCACGTATCAAACTTTGATGGACTGATTCGGTTGAAAAATATATTGTCACGTATCAAACTTTGATGGACGGATTCAATTGGAAAGTATAGGGTAAGCTTTTTAAATCTTATTTTAAATACTAAATCTATATATGTAATTATTTAATTTCAATATTCTTGTTAATATAGTTTGATTTTTTTGTTTAAAAATAAATATAATTTTTAAAAATAAAAAATAAAATGATTATCAACCGGAGCTTAAATCAACCGACTCCATTTACATCTATTTTGATATATTGAATTAAAAAAAAAAAAAAAAAACTAGCCTAACATTTAAATGACCGGAACAAATATTTATGACAGTTTGAGAAACACTGATGGTACCTTATGAAAGAATCCATAAAAAATGATATTGTACTTATCCGGTCCTTTTTCTTATCCATGAATGTTTGAAAGTACATGTATCTTGACTATTCTCACCGAACAATTGTAAACCTTAGTACATTTAATTGTCAAGATGACTCGTAGAATGTTAAATCATAGGTATGTGATCACTATCGGACAAACTTTTTTAAAAAACAAATAAAGTCATCACGAACAAAGCTCAATCGACATAAAGCAAGTACTCTCGACCAAGAAATCAACAACTAGGATATAGTTGTTCTTTATTTCAAAATACGAGAATGAGGATTCAAACTTTTGATCTCCTGGTTGAAAGTATATGTAGCTATACTCGAAACGCTCAAAAGTATATGTAGCTATACTCGAAACGTTCAAAAGTATATGTAGCTATACTCGAAACGTTCAAAAGTATATGTAGCTATACTCGAAACGCTCAAAGATACAATCCAAGATATAATAAAAAAGAAAATTCCCAAAATTCCCAAATCCAAAGCAGTTGATGAAAGCCTCAATCTTTTGAAAGAATTAATGCCAAATCTGAAACCCACATAAACAAACCATTTATTCAAATCACTTTCCGATGTGGGACCAACAACCTCTCAGAAAAACAAACAATTTCAAGCTAGTGGATACATAAAATAATCATTTTAAAGTTGAAAAGATTCCACAGGCCATTCCATTCAGATCGCTATAACTCGGTTGCAGTCTAAAACAATTTTATATTCTAAACGTGAAGGATATCTACACTGTTACCTCTCAGAAGCTGCTTGTTTTTGTCAACGTGGAGAATTCATCAATGGCTTTTTCTCCATTTTCAGCATGAAAATTTTGACCCTTCTTCCTCAAGCCCCCTTTGACCTTCGACCATTTCCAAATTTGCCCAAAACCCGGTTGCTTCCAAAAGATTAAACTAATGCGTTGAGGAGTTACAGATGATCAATCATGTTCTTTTCATTTCATATCAAAGCGATATTCATGGAGGAAAGTTCTTAACTTTTAAGGCAAAAAAGAGCTTACCTCTAGCTTTTTCTCAAACAGTTTCACAAAGGAAGAACTCAGATCTCGATCTCGATCCCGATTCGAGATTCTCCTTGCTGATCTACAGAGCCTGGAATTCATCTGAATCTTCTGGTTTTCCTGTGAGAATTCTGAGTTAGTTGAAGAAGAATTTGTCAAGGAAAATGATTCTGTGTAAGAGAGATTCAAGTACCTTGGTTGCTGTTCTTGTGGCTTGTGTGGTGTTGCTCTTTCGAGCTGTGAGCAGCCAACCGAGCCTTGAGCCTCGTTTTTCCTATGTTGGATTCAATGAAAGGGACCACAACCAAGACTTCTCCTTTACTCAAGGTTCGTCTTCCATCGACGAGGGTGCCCTGCAGTTAACTCCCGACTCGCAGAACGATATTATTCGCCTTCAAAATACGTCTGGCCGGATTATGTACCACCAGCCATTCAAGTTATGGCTAGATGAAGAGGGAGATGATATTGTTGCTTCTTTCAACTCATACTTTTACATCAATATTTTCAGAAAGAAAGAATGGAATGCCGGTGAGGGGCTTACTTTTCTTATAGCTCCGACTGCTGATGTACCTGATCAGAGCTGGGGGCAGTGGATGGGCCTCACCAATGCAACTACCGATGGCAGCAGCACAAACCAAATTGTAGCCATTGAATTTGATACCCAGAAGCAGGATTTCGACCCCGACGACAACCATATCGGTCTGAACGTCAACTCCATTCGATCGAGGAAGACTGTTTCCTTGAATAAAGCTGGCATAGTTTTATCCCCAGAGATTGGAACCAATTACAGCATCTGGGTTGTTTATGATGGAATATCCAAACTTTTGCAGGTTTACATGTCTGCAAACAAAGATCCAAAACCTGATAAACCTCTTCTCAATGAAACAATAAACCTCAAACAGTATGTGAAACAAGAATCATACATTGGATTTTCTGCTTCTACAGGCAGCCCGGAAATTCAGTTGAACTGTGTCTTGGAATGGATGCTGGATTTGGAACATCTGACAGAGAAGAAAGATCTCACTTGGTTGAAGATCCTTGCCGGGGTTGGAATCCCGATACTAACGATCGTGATTCTGATTGGGGTTTGGTTATTTGTTGGTTATATGAAGAAGAGAAGAGTGAGCAGGGACGAGGAGTCGAATGTTCAGGGCACGCTGAAGAGGTTGCCTGGAATGCCGAGAGAGTTCAAGTACAAGGAACTAAGGAGGGCGACTCATAACTTCCATGAAAGCATGGTTCTGGGAAATGGAGGCTTTGGGGTTGTTTACAAAGGGATTCTAGAAGAGAAGGATAAGGACTTCACTGCATCTTCAAGTTCTGTTGCCAGGCTTGAAGTTGCTGTCAAGAAATTCTCCAGGGACAGCATTAAGAGCAAAGGCGATTTTCTCGACGAGCTCACCATTATTCACCGTCTTCGCCACAGGAACCTCGTCCGTTTAGAAGGTAAAACTTCCATTCTTCTGCCAAGTTTGCAACAAAATATAAAATTTGCTAAAGAAAAGACAGTAATTGAGAGGTTTTACTAAAATTCTGTAACGGCCCAAGCCCACCGCTAGCAGATATTGTCCTCTTTGGGCTTTCCCCTTCGAGCTTCCCCTCAAGATTTTTAAAACGCGTCTGCTAGGGAAAGGTTTCCACACCCTTATAAAGGGTGTTTCGTTTTCCTCCCCAACCGATGTGGGATCTCACAATCCACCCCCTTCAGAGCCCAACGTCCTCGCTGACACTCGTTCCTTTCTCCAATCGATGTGGGACTTCTACCAAATCCACCTCCTTTGGGGCCCAGCGTCCTTACTGGCACACCGCCCTAAACCTCCTCACAGGCACATTGCCCGGTGTCTGGCTCTGATACCATTTGTAACAGCCCAAGCCCACCGCTGGCAGATATTGTCCTCTTTGGGCTTTCCCTTTCAGGCTTCCCCTCAAGGTTTTTAAAACGCGTCTGCTAGAGAAAGGTTTCCACACCCTTATAAAGGGTGTTTCGTTCTCCTTCCCAACCGATGTGGGATCTCACAAATTCTAACTCAAAAGAGAGTGATAGGGCATATATTTGTGTAGTTTAGTGTAATTTCAAACCAATGTACTAAAATATGCATTGAATACTTGTTCAGGGTGGTGCTACGAGAAAGGGAAGCTTTTATTAGTATATGATTTCATGCCTAATGGAAGCCTTGAGAATCACCTGTATGACATTGCTGACCAGAATGTTCTCAACTGGAGACATCGCTATAAAATCCTTGTAGGAGTTGCATCCGCGTTGCATTACCTGCATAATGAGTACGACCAGAAGGTATTGCACCGAGATATCAAATCAAGTAATATCTTGCTTGATTCCGACTTCCATGCTCGTCTAGGAGATTTCGGCCTTGCGAGAGCGTTGGACCCTGAAAGAAACTCTTATGCAGACCTCCAACATGGAGGAGTTGCAGGCACAATGGGTTATGTGGCTCCTGAATGCTTCCACGAAGGAAGGGCGACTCCAGAATCCGACGTATATGGTTTTGGGGCAGTGGTGCTTGAGATTGTTTGTGGCAGGAGACCAGGAGCTCCTGTGGAAGACGAGCAACGTCAATATACCTTAGTTGATTGGGTGTGGAAGGTACACCGTGAAGGACAGATCGAAAAAGCAGTCGATAACCAGCTCGGTAATGATATTGTGGTCGATGAAGCTAGGAGGCTTCTACTACTTGGGTTGGCATGTTCACATCCCATGGCAAGTGAACGGCCACAAACTCAGGATATACTCCAAATTTTAAATGGAGCTTTGCCAGCACCTCATGTACCTCCATTCAAGCCAACCTTCATGTGGCCTCCCATGAGCACTACCTCCTCCACCAGTAACAATCTCAGTTCACTGTCAAACACAAACAACTCTCTTCGATGAAGTTTCACCATAGCTGGTCCTGTGCTTCAGTCCCTGCAACTTACATCATTAAATTGGAGTAGACAACATCATTTGTTTATTGTTTTTATTATTTTCACTAAGATATGTAGTGTGTAATGTGGATATGTATACCTGGGTTCAACTCAGCAAGCTACATTCTCGAGACGGTCGATCAAGTTGATTCCGACGTCCCGAGGGTGCCATCATCTAATCATCCTACTCTCCCTGCTTCCAGATAGCCAACTGAATGTACAATCTTTCTTGCTTTACAGATACAGCCCTTGACATGTTTTCTAATGAATCAAAGATCATTTAACAGCTTCCTAAATTGCAGATTATAGAACAATTCAAATTCAAGTCCAACATTATGATATCCCATATTGGTTGGGGAGGAGAATGAAATACCCTTTATAAGAGTGTGGAAACCTTTCCCTAGCAGACGCGTTTTAAAGCCTTGAGGGGAAGCCCGAAAGGAAAAACCCAAAGAAGACCATATCTCCATATCTTCTATGTACTCCCAGCAATTACACAGCTATTTTAGTAACATTCAATCCTTTTTAATAACGTTGAATTTTTTTTCATGAAAATGGAGAGTTCATCATAATCTCCTCCAACAAACAAAGAGCAATAAAAACACTAGAAAACAACTCCACGGGGAGTAAGCAAACTGGCAACCCCACAAAAGATGATGGAGATCCTTCTCTTGCCGACAACAAAGGACACACCATTGGAAATGCAGCATTAAGGAAGAATATCATTACGATTATGAAACTCTTGAGATTTGATCTAACAAGACTTTTATAAAACACTAGAAGATATTATTTGCTTTGACCTATCACGTATCGCCGTCAGCCTCACGATTTTAAATCGCGTCTGATGGGGAGAGGTTTCCACACCCTTGTAAGAAATGCTTTGTTCCCTTCTCCAACCAGTGCGGGATCTCACAATCCACCCCCTTGGGGGTCCAGCGTCCTCGCTGACACATAGTTCGGTGCCTAGCTCTGATACAATTTGTAACAACCCGAACTCACCGCTAGCAGATATTGTCCGCTTTGGCCCGTTACGTATTGCCATCAGCCTCACTGTTTTAAAACAGAGAGGTTTCCACACCCTTATAAGGAATGCTTTAAAACGCGTCTGCTAGTGAGAGATTTTCACACCCTTTATAAGGAATCTTTCATTCCATTATCCAACGAATGCAGAATCTCATGGAGCTACCTCTTTTGAATGCCAATTCCTTCCAAATATTCCCAGTTTTCAGAAGCTCTTTCATTCTGCATAGCTTCCAAACGCCTACACTTCTTAAACATCTTATCAACGCTTCTACCATCAAAACCTTTGTCCCTGAAGAACCACAGCATACTAGTACCATCACGACTGGCGCTAACTTCCATAAACCCCGAAAGATTCAGCATACGAACAGATTTTTCATAATCCAACGAACTGTCCGTAGAAAAGATTAATGCAAAGTTGTGAGAGGAACTTGAAACTAAACTCGGCATTCTAAAATCTAAGCCCTAGAGAAAGAAATGCAATGCAGAATGAGGATATTAAAAACACAGGAAAAATGGGATTCACCTTCTTCGATCAGATGGATAAGCTAGTAGTTTGTATGAACTTCTTTGATCAAACTTCAAATTCTGAGGAAATTGCAATGACAGAAACAAGATTTCTGAATCTTGAAAGAACACAGCAGCGTTAGCTCGCCTGTTTTCCATTCTTCGTCCCTCCAAAATTTTCATTTATCTGAAATACAATTTCTACAGAGAATTTATATATATATATATATATTAGAAAAAATATTTAATTCAAATTATTTTTATAGAATAATTTTCATTTTCTAATATAATTTTTAATAAAAATAAATAAATCGAATAATAAACATAATTTTAAAAAATGCGAATTAACTATAAATGGAATGCCCAAAACCCTTCGGTAAAACCCTCCATTGTTATCTCATCATTTTCCGACTGATATCAATCTCTTCATCAATTTCCCAGTTCGAGATTTCTCATGGGAGCGTTGCAGTTGCAATTTCAACATCGCTTTCGAGTTTCAAAGATTTTGTCTTCAACAATTTGGAATTGGGAAAGAGAATCTCCTCTGCTCCACAATCCATTGCGAACGCCGGATTTTTCGCTCTCGCCGGTGCAATCTCGCTGTTTCAGCTCTAATTCCATGGATGACGATTGGTCCTTCTCAAAGTCTGAGCCGAGAAGCAGCTCACCGCACCGGCGTTCTCCTCCGGATCCCCGAGAAGCTCGTCGAGTTCCGAAATTCACCGGGGAAGTATCTGCTTCTTACCCTGAGGATAATTGGAACCAACGCGTCAATAAACATTCTGAACGGTCGGTTTCTCGGCAAAGGAGTGAGTCTTTGTCTCAGAAGGATTTTAGCTTTCTTGAAAAATTCAAGCTGAATACTGATAATCAGAGTAGTAGTAAAGAGAAGACCGAGCAGAGATCTTCTGCTCAGGTTTCTGAATCAATGCAGGAGGAGGAGGAGCCGCAACCGCCGCAACCGCCGTGTCCTCTAGAAGCCGATGAGATATTCAAGAAAATGAAGGAGACAGGTCTAATTCCTAACGCTGTCGCCATGCTTGATGGGCTGTGTAAAGATGGGCATATCCAAGAAGCAATGAAACTCTTTGGTTTGATTCGTGAGAAGGGTACAATTCCAGAAGTTGTGGTTTACACCACTGTTGTTGATGGATTTTGCAAGGCCGAGAAGCTTGAAGAAGCTATTAGGATCTTCAGGAAAATGCAGAATAATGGCATTTCTCCTAATGCTTTCAGTTTTGGCGTCTTGATACAGGGGCTGTGCAAATGCAAGAAATTAGAGGATGCTGTAGCATTTTGCATTGAGATGTTAGAATCTGGGCTCTCACCAAATCTAGCCACTTTTGTTGGCTTAATTGAGGAGTTGTGCAAAGAAAGGGGAATGGAGGAAGCTCAGAGTGTTATAGAAACCTTAAAACAAAAGGGGTTCTTGATTAATGAGAAGGCTTTAAGGAATTTTTTGAATAAAAGAGCCCCATTTTCTCCAAGTATCTGGGAAGTGATCTTTGGGAAGAAGAAAACGAAGGAATTCTTCTGAGATCGTTGTCGTGCACATAAAAAGTTGTATGTCTTCTTTCCTTTCCCTTTTATGCAATCCTTTCGCCAATTTAAGATACTTTTACCTTATTATATGGAGTAATTTGCATGGCAATGAAAATTCTCTTCAATCTTGTAAGAATCTGGTTGAAGTTGAAGAGTGAACAATCTACAACTCTAGAAGTGAGCTTTTAAACAATTGTGTAAGCTATGAATGTTTCCTTGCTTCCTTCCATTAAGGACTAGACAAAGATGGATCTGTTATCAGACTTAGCTTCCCTAATGTGACTATAAGCATGAAGTGTCCTCTCATTTAATTGATCATTCTCTGTGGTGAGCTCTATTCATGGCTGTCTAACAGATATTGTCTTCTTTGGCCTTTCCGTTTCGGGTTTCTCCTCAAGGTTTTTAAAACGCGTCTACTAGGGAGAGGTTTCCACACCCTTATAAAGGATGGTTTGTTCCCCACTCCAACCAATGTGGGATCTCACAATCCCCACCCCCTTCGGGGCCCAGCATGTTCGCTAGGACTTGTTCCTCTCTCCAATCAATGTGGGATCTCACAATCCACCCCCTTCGAGGTCCAGCGTCCTTGTTGAGGGAGAGGTTTCCACACCCTTATAAAGAATGCTTCGTTCCTCTCTCC
This sequence comes from Cucurbita ficifolia, assembly GCA_033971965.1. Lineage (NCBI taxonomy): Eukaryota > Viridiplantae > Streptophyta > Magnoliopsida > Cucurbitales > Cucurbitaceae > Cucurbita > Cucurbita ficifolia. The sequence goes on from CM066972.1 coordinate 8,701,922, forward strand.
AACCGACAACCAATGTGGGATCTCACAGCTATACTCCTACTCCCTGTTATATTCTTCGATTTAGGTGAGAAGATTGGAAATATGGAACAGATGCGCCATCTGGCTTCGGAGGGGGAGAATGAGAAATGAGAAAGAAAGCCCATGTTACAAGGTAACCATTTATTTTTAAACCTTAGCACAGCTCATCATTTATAAACGTATTTTCTTTAGAAAAGCATGGGAGATTTGGTCGGCATTATTCTATCTTGAAGTGCAACTTTAGTCAAAACCCGGGAGGGAGTTGGGTGCTCTTGTTTTCTTTTTGTTATTATAAGCGAATAATGAAATGGGGATGTTAAGATGTGAATGGAATATGTTGGTATCACGTGATTATTTAGATACTTTGAGGCATTGACTAACTTATGAAGTATTGAGTCCTATGTGGGGTCGGCACCGGCCCTCCTTTCCAGCCGGAATCATGGTTCTAACTTCTAACACACTAAAGTATTAACATAGAACTCAATGAAATTTAGGAGATACTCACCTCACGAATTTCAAGGTCTCTTTTATTATTATTATTTTTTCTTTTTGAGTTCAACACTCTATGATGGTGGGCGTGAGTAAAGATTTGAATTGTAATAGTCCAAGCCCACCGCTAGCCGATATTGTCTTCTTTGGGCTTTCCCTTCCAAGCTTCCCTTCAAAGCTTTAAAACGTGTCTACTAGGGAGAGGTTTCCACTCCCTTATAAAGAGTGTGGGATCTCACAATCCACCTCCTTCGAGTCCCAGCATCCTCGTTGGCACACCGCCTGGAGTCCACCCCCCTTCGGGGTTCAACCTCCTCGCTAGCCCATCGCCAGTGTCTGGCTATGATACCATTTGTAACAGCCCAAGCCCACCGCTAGCAGATATTGTCCTCTTTGGGCTTTCCCTTCCTGGCTTCCACTCAAGGATTTAAAACGCGTCTACTAGGGAGAGGTTTTCACACCCTTATAAAGAGTGTTTTGTTCCCATCTCCAACCGATGTGGGATCTCACACGAACCTAGATCAATTGAACTATGCTTTGATTGACAGAATTTTGAGGTCTAAGATGAAAGTTTTCTCATTTCAGTTATCAGTCAATAATTTCGTAGGCTACGTAGACTCGAGCTTATAGCATCAACTGTTTTTATCATTGCACACTGACTTTACAAATAAGAACTCATTTCCTTGCACAATCAGGTGAATTTGTCAGCAAAGTTTGGTTGTTGGGTAGGATTTAAATGGCATAAATCAAAAGGATTGAAATAAGCATTAACAAGATTGGTTAGTATTGTATAGATATGCTCATCTTTACTATAAAGTTAAGCTTCCCAAACCCAAATTTTATAATGTCCAATATATTATGAGTCGAATATCCTTGATTGGTAATATTCCTCCAAAAATCAAGGCCTGAAGTCAACCCACCTGATCTTGAGAAGCCAAGTTTCAACTATATAAATGCCTCTGATTCTTTCCCTGCTTAGAAAAACCATCAACAGAGAGAGAGAGAGAAGAAAAGAACAACAAGCTGCTGGTGCTGAGTTCTTTGCAGAATGATAAGCTTGGCGTTAGGTCGAGGTCCAATGTGTGTGGCCACCATTGTCTTCTTCACTTGTGTGTGGATCCCTCTCTGTCAACTGATGACGTTCCTCGAGAGCATGATCGGGATTCTGTCGGGCAGGACGTATCAGCAGCTCACAATGGAGTTGCCACTGTGCGAGGTAAAACTTCCAGTTTGTAGGTTCGAAGAGCTGCATCGTGGCGGCGGATCGGAAGAGGATATTTGCTCCGTTTGCTTGGCGGAGTTCACCGGAGAAGATTTGGTGAGCCAACTGCATAGATGTAGCCATATTTTTCATTATGAATGTATTGAGAATTGGCTCCATAGAAATCATTTTACCTGCCCTTTGTGCAGATCCTTCCTCTCTTCTACACTGTAAATCCTTTTGGAACTTGAATTTCAATGTCCATTGTTTATAGATAGTAGTAGTAAAATTTAAATCCAACTTCAATCTATGAACCACGAAATTTAAATCCAACTTCAATCTATGAACCACGAAATTTAAATCCAACTTCAATCTATGAACCACGAGTTGTTTTAGCTTGCATTGTCGTCGTACTCATAAACGGCGACAGAATATACTCTTTTTGTTTAGTATTTGACATATCATTTGACGATATATTATCTCGATTTACAAGCTCCACAACGTTCTTGAATGTTTCTTTTATGATAAACAATGAAAATTTTTCCATAAAATTGTTACTGAATTGCAATCTCGAGCAATTTTACGATGATTTGTTTTTGTAATTTTTTAAAACCCAGTTGTTCTTGGAATATTTGCTTTTATTTTTGTTTTTTTTAATATTTGGCTTTTTTTATAGTTAAAATGTAGTTTTAATTGCTCATTTTTTATACTTTTTTTTTCTTTATAATTTAATCCCACGCGCTCACGTTGGGAGCAAGGTCAACGTTTTAAAAAACAATAAAATGTCAACGACTAGAACTTTTTTCTCAAATGTCAACGATTTTCCGGGAACAAGGACTATCAAATTTGCAAAGCTTTGAGATTGGGCTTGTAATTCGCTTGTACAAAAGCCCAATGGCCCAATATCAGTAAATGGGCCTAAATGAACTCGGCCCATTTACACCCCGAAGCCTTCGGCGGGTAGGAATTCTGAATGAAATATATTTTTGCAGCGGAACAACGGACAAGGAACTGTCCTTGATCGGAGGGATCAAATATTTGGTTGAGGATTCTGGAATTGAAACTTTTGATACCTGAAAGTTCAGAGCAAAATGGTAATTGATTTCATTGCTTTGATTCATTTCTAGGCTTTGATTGTTTTGATGTTGAAATTGCTACGTTCTTGTTAGTCCACCGGTTCGCGCATCTGCTTTGCTCTTTCTTGATGCGATGGTTTAATTGGTTTCTCTTTTGCTGCTGAATTGTTGTGTCGTTTGAAATTATTTGGAGTGATCTCGGTGTTGTAAAGATTCATATCTTTGCTTGGCTGACATCCGAATTGCTCAACTTTTGTTTCTTTTTGTTGTTTGATTCGTCGTGTTCGTTCCTGCTGAATTGTTGTGGCGATTCTTGTTTCACTTCTTTTGTTCTCAAGCTTGTGAATGTGCTTCAGCCATGGGTTCCTGAACGATTAAATTCTCAACGACTTTCGTAAATTAATTACCTGTAAGATCTTATTATTGTGGATTGGAGCCCCCTTCTATATGGCCAGTTGTTTGGCTCCTCTGATTTGGGGTGTTTCTTTTTAGCCCTTTGGCATCTCCTCACCATTCAAATTATCTCAATAATGCGTGGTTTCTCATAGAAAAATAAAATTCTTACTCTCTTCTCCAGTGCAACTTAGGTTATCTTCAACCTTTTGTTGCTCCAGTAAAGAAAATTCGGCCTAGCGTGTATGTCTTGCATGGTGCTCTAACTGATGTTGTTGGTGTAAATTTCCAGATTCACTTCGTGCTCCTTATAAGTAGACAAGGAAAAGTGAGGTTGACCAAATGGTATTCTCCTTATTCTCAGAAGGAGAGATCTAAGGTTGGTTAGCCATTTGCCTCATTCTGTAATGTAATTCTAATAGCTTTTCCAATCCAAAGACATTTGAATGCTTATTTGCTTCAATAAGTCTTAGTACCCCTAGGATCTATTGGACTTACCATATTATGGCACGTGCTCGGGTCTGCTCTCGTTCTTTAAAAAGGTTATCCGTGAGCTTAGTGGAATGATTCTAAATCGAGCGCCTAAACTTTGCAACTTTGTGGAATGGAGGGGACTCAAAGCTGTCTATAAACGGTACGACGTGGTATATTAATGTGTTCTGCAATCCAAATTTTTACCTGTTTTACAGATGATTAATGATTCTATTGGGCGTGCAATGCAGATATGCTAGTCTTTACTTCTGCTTGTGCATTGATCAGGAGGACAATGAATTAGAGATCCTTGAAATTATTCATCATTATGTTGAGATTTTGGATCGTTACTTCGGCAGTGTAAGTGAATTTAATTTTAGTTCAGAAGGTGTTTGAGATCATTCTTTGTGATCTTTTATACATGTTTGTAGGTCTGTGAGTTGGATTTGATCTTCAACTTTCACAAGGTATATTCACTTGCTTATATTAAAGATGCACGTTTTCTTTAATTTGCATCTCGTTGCCTCTGCTAGACATTTGTGTAAGTAAGCCTGATGCATCTGAATTATTCATCCTCTTGCTTGCTCGCCAGTAACATTGTCTTAAGTGAACGTTCACGTTCACGTTCACGTCCTTGATATGAAACCTTGAATGCGCTGTGTACTTGGTATTATTCACTTGCTTATATTAAAGATGCACGTTTTCTTTAATTTGCATCTCGTTGCCTCTGCTAGACATTTGTGTAAGTAAGCCTGATGCATCTGAATTACTCATCCTCTTGCTTGCTCGCCAGTAACATTGTCTTAAGTGAACGTTCACGTTCACGTTCACGTCCTTGATATGAAACCTTGAATGCGCTGTGTACTTGGTATTATTCACTTGCTTATATTAAAGATGCACGTTTTCTTTAATTTGCATCTCGTTGCCTCTGCTAGACATTTGTGTAAGTAAGCCCGATGCATCTGAATTACTCGTTCTCTTGCTTGCTCGCTAGTAACATACGTTCACGTTCACGATCACATCCTTGATATGAAACTTTTGAATGCGTTGCGTACTTTTTTTCTCCTTTTCTAACATTGAAGGCGTATTATATATTGGATGAGCTTCTAATTGCTGGAGAACTCCAAGAATCTAGCAAGAAAACAGTAGCAAGATTGATAGCTGCACAGGTTCTATCTCCTTTTATGTTTGCAATACCTTATGATCTCAGTTTGGGTGTATGGTAAATTGATATTGGTTTGTTGTAGGATTCGTTGGTGGAGACTGCAAAGGAGCAAGCTAGTTCAATAAGTAACATAATTGCACAGGCCACCAAGTAGAAATACTCGAGTTTTTTTTTTTTTTTTTTGTAGGTAAGGGGATGAAGGGTCAGACTCCATTCTTTCCTTCTTTCCTTCTCTCTCGGATTCATATAAATATATACATAAACATGTTTCCAAATTACATTGACATTAAATAGTTGCAATAATATACTCTGAAATTTATAAATTTGAAGGTTGTATGGTAAGTAATTTCCCACTCTATTACTTTTTAAATTTCGTTAACCTCAATCATTTGTCACAAAAATTAGATTTTACCACCAAGAAAAAGTAAAAAGGATTTACCTATGATGATAATACTCACCAAACCCTTACTAAATAATTAACCCTTTTTTTTTTTTATAAAAGAAAAATGTTAATGAGGAAAACGTCTATTTCTTTAAAAATTTTGTTTTTTTTTTTGAAAAATTACATTGCCAAGAATAGTTGGAGACCAAATTAATGAAACAATGGTAAAAAGTTCAAAAACAAGAGTGGATTGATACAATAGAAACCTCTGGAAAAATGCCCACCCGTAACCCAGTAGAGAAAGTACATTACATAGTCTGTTTTAGGGATTGACGACTTACCCATTCAGTGACTTTGGCACTGGACGTTCTAAAAATGGGATACTATCAAGTCGGGTGAATTCAATAGTAGACGAACAATTTGATTCATATAAAAATATCTAATCGTAGCAGAATGCATAAACCAACGCAATCCATAAAATTATTATTTAATTTAAACTCAACCCAATCTAAAGAAATGGATAACTGGTTTGGGTCACTGAATTTCTTTGAATACGCCTAGTGCAAATATAACATTAAAGAGGAGCTTATTTGCTTGTAAATTGAGTCTATAAATGACATTCCAAAGGAAAAGGTGAAATTCTCAGCAAAATCATAAAGTATAACACAAATAAATCATATAGTAAAAGAAGAAACCAAATGTACAAATAGAGTACTAAACCTGACTGTAATCAGTTGAAACTACAAAATTATTGTGACAAAGCAATGGACAGCAAAATAAAACACCACCAGTTGTAACGATATAGTTTGCACTTTATGAAAATAAATTTGTTCTAACACATCAGGGAATACCATGTACCGAGCAGATTCAGATGCAGAAAATACCATAAATGTCACCGAATGATTGATTAAAGTTACAGGAAGGCATCCTTTTCAAGCAACTTCAGCACCTCATTCTGGTTGTTTAGCTTCGCCACATCAATTGGAGTCTTTCCATCCATGTTTGTGAGAGTACTGCAAACAGGCAAGGGGGTAGAGGAACAGAACATATAAGTGCATTAAGAAAAAACATGGAAAATGGAACATTACTGAACGACGAGGAGTTGGCAGGCTTACACAGCAGCGCCGTTTTCCAGGAGTAGCGCCACGCAGTCCTTTCGCCCGTAACCAGCTGCATAGTGAAGGGCGGTGTTTTTGTTCTTGTCTAAAGCATCCACTTTTGCTCCAGCCTCAAGGAGGATTTGAGAACATTCAACCTGAGGGAAAATTTTAGGGATGATCTTAGTTTTACAAGGCCGAGTCAAGGAATACGGAAGAACTAGACAATCTTTAAAAAACTTGCATAATACTTTCACGGTGAAGATGAGCATATGAGAGTACTATTGTGTGTTATTCATAAGGGCATAGTGGTGATCAGCTAGGGGAGGCATAGTTATAAATGAAGGGAATTAGAGACCATGGAGGGGGAATGATTTTGGGTATTGTCCAGTGTCGGGACATCGGAAGAGACAACCCTCGCTATTGATATTATAATTTCTACTGATATTGCAATATAGAAACTGCAGCTGCCCACAACATGAGGATTACAGAAATTCGGTCTTAGACCGCCATCTTTAACCTTATTTTACATATAATTGAATGACGAACATGCATAAATAAATTATATGATATTTTACGCGTTTTAAATCACCTAGCTAGTTACACCTTAAATCAATGGTGTTAATTAGCACCCTTAGAGTACTCTATAATAGAACCGCATGCATTTTCATTTTAAGTATAAGGAATGAACAAGAAAAGTAGTCCAAACTCCAAAGCTTTGATGCTAACAATTCTTTGTATGCATCTTTACGAAGGGAAGTAAATTATTTTGCAGCTTTACCAGAGAGAATTGATCCCTTCCGCAGGATTCCTCTTTATTAATACATGGAAGAAATGCATCATGTTTTATGCATAAATCAACACGTGAACGCAAAAATGGATTCGTAACAAAAATGAATATACAAAGGCAGGTTCGTAACAAAAATGAAGTATACAAAGGCAGGTTAGAGATGAGATACATTATTCATACCTCACCATATCCACTAGCAAAATGCAATGCCGTCCTTCCTTCTGAATCTACCTCATCCTTGTCAGCACCAGATGCAAGCGCCTTCTTTAACCCCTAATAAACAAGGAGGACAAAAATTAGGTTCCTCAGACTGGCAAGTTTCTTTAAATGAGAGTAAAAGAGTGTGCGAGGTGGTGAGATTTTTCAATCAAAAGAAGCAGATTAATAATGATTTCTCCAACACATTTTTTTCCAGAGAATAATGCTTCCGCATGCAAGCTCTATATCACAAGAGCAATAAGCTGAAGCCCAAGTTACAAAACTCAATTCGATAGAAACAAAAACGTACATGATAACAAGAAGTGACAATAGACATTATAATAAATGAAAGATGCAAAGCATAAATTATGCTACTACCGATGGAAGCATATATATAAGATATATTAATATACAAAGGGCATTTTAACTAATTGATCAGAGAAGAAATCCAAAATGCCAATCAAAGGAAAAAGTAAAATGTGTCCTTTGTGCACAAGGATCTTATTCTACACAAAAAGACACATTTCTTTAAATGCAAGAAAAATGTTTTTTTTTTTTTTTTTTCTTATGGGTAGAACAAGTTGATTAATTAAAATTTTACAGAAGACAGTACATAAAAATAATGAAAAGTTCCGGGTTACAACGACATCTTATCTCAAAAAAATAAGAAAACTAGGAAAACCACAAATTTACTGGTCCAGGTCCAGCATACAAACCAATACAACTGAAAATATAAATATGACAATAAACAAATCGGAACAACTGCACTTATACCAATCTTGAAATTTTCCCTATGTTATCCACCAAAAATACGGGATTCGAGTATACCGACCATCACAGCAATGTTTTCTCACCTCCATAAGAATTATAAAATATACATCATAACCACTAGCATGAGCTATAACAACCATGCAGCATGTGAATGAAACAAAACAAATTGTTGCTATGTACCTCAACATCACCAGTACTTGCAGTATGATGAATAACTGACTCATCCTCATTCTCCGGTTCTTCAGAATCATCTAGCCCAGAATGGTCAGTAGAGGTAGCTGCTTCAGCTGGGACAGGAAGCCCCATTGCTTTCCCCAACTTTTGTAAGACTTCTTTATCATTCCAGTACCTAAGGGCAAGGAATTTTTTTATTTCAGCACACACATAATTTGGAAAACTAAATAAGATGAGTTAAACTCGATGGTTCAGAGTTTATAGTAAAAGGTTCCCAACTTCATCATGGAAGGGAGACCGCCAGTCTCTATCTCTTCCAATATAGGCTTCAATGAAGGATCCTCTTTAATATGTGCCATTCGTTCCTCAAGCTGATCACCGTCTGCTGGATTAGAAAAACTCTCAAACATACGAGACATAGATGGATCCTGTGAACAAATTAAGATGGAATTTTATCTCCAGTACAACAGAATATTCTACATAAATAGTCGATCAATCAACAAGCAACAGTTTCAATGAACTAAAAAGAGATAAAATACCTGCATTAATGTGGTACCAAGACGCTCTGCCATAGACATAAAATTAGGATTCTGCATGACTTGTTGCATGGTGGCAAAGTATTGTTGAGGATCAAACTGGACTCCTTCTTGAGCTGGTGGACTCTGAAATTGTTGAAGCTGCTCAGCCATCTGGTTGAATGAAGGATCTTTTGCTATCTGTTCAGCTAATGATTTGATGCTAGGATCCTGAGTGTATAATAAATTAGAATTCATTGTACAATCAACAAGGTTCAATAATAAAATGGAAGTTCAAGCTGAAGATTTGGCCCAAACAATAAAGCTCGAAGCAAAGTAACAGTATTAAAATGGGAAAAAATAAAAATAAAGAAGAGTTCAAGAAAAATCGTCTACATTAAGAATGTCAGTCATGGATGAAAAATCAAAAGGGCTGCCCTGTGGCAGGTCATCAAATATGGAGCTAGTTCTTTGGGGTGCTGCCTGTGGAGGATTGTCCGAGGAGGATGTTTCAGATTTAGCGTTTTTGCTGTCTGAAGAACCTGTTTAATTCATTTGAAAACAAAATGTTAGAAAGAAAAACGAAGTTACATGAGAGAAAGTAATGCATCTTAAAACTGTGAATCATTTTTAAGCGTAAAACTGAGCTCATTTCTAGAATTTTGCTCATCTTCTCCCTTATACAAACCCCATATCCACACAGTACTGCAAAAATGTAAAGACAAGCGTAATATATGAACCAAAATGAACCTAACAAGCTTTCCATAGCAGTAGTAATAGAGCTATCACACATGAATTGTACTGTAGACACGACCTAATTTCATATCCAAATGCTTAAATTGCACACTACTACAAATACACAAGCACACGATATATAGCTATCACACACCGCGGCACCATAATTTAGCTGCTTACCAGACAGAGGTTCCTTGTTACTACTGGAAGCCATGAGAATAACTGCATGGAAATCAGAAAAACAGAAACCAACGAAAATCAAATCCATTTCCGAACCCGTATTACACAATGTAATGGAAACCGATCAAACGCAGTATCCATTTCGATGATCAAAACCCCACCACGAAAATGCAATATTAACCTCTCACGAGAGACAATAAAATACACAGACAAATTGACAACAAATTAGAAGTCGAGATTGAGAAATTCAGACCTGATCCTGGCGCGGGGAGAACGAAGGCGAGAGATCAAGCTATGTCCGACCTGAATCTCTAATGAAACTTTTAATTGTTTTTTGTTAATTCGTTTCTCTTGTTATAAACCCTAATTTCTTGTTTTTGTCTTTTTCCTTTTTTATTTTGTGAGCTGCGGCCACCGCGGCACCGCCGTTGGAGAGGGGTAAATTTGGTAATTCGTGGGGTCGTGCCAATTTAGTTTTATTTATTTATTTATTACCATATATTTCCATTTTACGACCGAAACAAGATTATATTTCTCGCCTCTGTCCCGCTTAATAATAGATATTATATTGTAGACTTTTTTTAAATTATTAAACACTATATTGTAATAATAAATGGGAAAAAATTATCGCGGGTCTCCGATTCCCGCAAAAATAAATAAAGAATTTCACAGAGACAAATAATGAAATTGATGGCGGAGATGAGGACGGGAATCCCATCACGACCTCGCCCCATGGACCTCTTTAATTAAAAAACACATTTGGTTGGTTTTTACTTTAAAATAATATTCATATTATTATGTTTATTTTTTTATATACGTTCCAAAATTATTATTAAAGTATAATTTACTTTCAAATGTTTAACGAAAAATTAACGTGCTTTAGAACTTTTTTTTTCTTTCGAATTAACGTCCAACCAACCTCGATCACAAACACGTCAATATTTTAGCTCAATAAGAAAAGAAATATATATTTTTATTTTTTATTTTTTTTTAGTTTTTAGAACTTTTAACTTGAAAATTGAAAAATATTTGTAAACTTAATTAAAAAAAAAAAAACAAATAATAACCAATTCAAACTTATAATAATAATTGAAAAAAAGGGTTAAAAGATTGGAACAAAAATGAAGTCCTTTGCACAAAATCTGAAATTTGTTTAATTACAAATTGGACCAAGAATCAAAATTGTTTTTGAATCGAGATTGTCTCCGACTGTTACTATCTAGAGAATAATTTTTCCGAGGGAAAACGGAATCGTTCTTCATATCGAATTAAGAAAGAAGTTTTGTGTTGATTGAGCTCTGAAGATTCTGAAGATTCTGAAAGATTAGGGTTCGGACTTGCACCGGAAGAAGATGAGGACCAAGAGTCGCCGTGGCGGAAGGTCCAGGCCTTCCCGGCGTTCCACCGATTCTTATCCGTCGTTTATGGCGTCTCCCTCCGTCCCTGACCAGGTTCGTATTCACTTCTCTTTATTTGTAGCAATGGAGCCTTTTTGTTTTTTTCTACTCGCAAAACAAGTCGTCTCACTGTTCTGTTGCCTTTCGCGACTGTAACTGTTCTCTAATACACGAGGATACCGTTTTTACTTTCTCGGATTTTGCCGAGAAATCGTTGACAAACTTAATTTTTAGTCTCGAACTGTTTTTTTTTTTTTTTTTTTTTTTTTTTTTTTTTTTTTTTTTTTTTACAAATTCGAAGAAATGGAAGAGAATGTTTGCTGAAAGTTTCTTTGCTGAAAAAATGATGGATGTGTATCTGGTCAGGATATGCCGAATGCTGAAGACAACACTCTGAATGGTGGATTTGTATCTGGTCAGGATGCGTGCAATGCTGAAGATAACGCTCTGAATGAGGCATCAAGGAAGGAAGCTCACGATGTGTTGGATAAGGAAGAGTGTTTTCAGAAAGACACTTGTATTAGATGCGATGAGAGTGGTGGCTTGTTGGTCTGTACTGAAATTGGATGTCCAATTGCTCTTCATGAGTACTGTATGTCCTGCAAACCCTCGTTCGACGAAGAGGGGCGCTTCTATTGTCCTTATTGTTCATATAAAAGAGCTTTGGTTATTGTGAATGAGCTAAGGAGAAAGGCTATGGCGGCAAAGAGAAAGTTATCTGATTTCATTGATAACAGGATGGTTAGTGGTGCCAATTCACCGCAGTTAGGAGAGGCAGGTAAGAAGAAAGTAACTGATGTATCAACTTGTGGAGTAGATGTGGATCTGCCTAATCACAAGAGTTCGCGAGATCAGGAGGATATGCAGATTGGGCAAAATCGAAGTAATCAAGGGGAGGACCATGCGAGAACAGCAGGAGATGTTCAACTATCGACCGTGGTGGGGGTTAACAGCAAAAATCATGAGGGTCCTAGCGTGTATAGTGTTAGCAACGGCATACATTCTACTCATGAAGTTCAGCCATGTGAGGATGCTATGAATGAAGAGGGAACTCATCAGGATGAAAGTTTAGAAGATAAAGAAGATGGGAAAACAATGGAAGAAGAAAACTTAAGGTTCACAGATGACATTGAGGACAAAGAGATTGTGAAGGATCAAGGTCAACCCGAGATTCAGAATGATGAGGAAGAGACTGCTGTAGATGATGTTGATCATGGGGCAGGACGAGCATCTCAAGACACAGGCGATGGTGCAGAACAAATCCAGCCTGAAAATATCCATCCTGCATCTGGAAATAATGATTTGAAGAATGGAACATTTGTGAAGAAAAAGCGCTTCAAAACGAAAGCTAATAGGAAAGTAGACCGGAAGGATTTTAATTCTCCTAGAATGTCATTGCGTCAACAAACTCCAGATCGTGGGACAAAGTCACCTCATATGCAAACTCCAAAACGGGAGAAAACATCTCCTCGTATACAAACACCAAAACCTGGGAAAGATCGATCAACCAAAGTCGAGAAAGCTTCTACATCTGGAAAGTTAAAGCTGAAACCAGCGTCGCCTAATCAATTGTAAGTCTCATCGTAGGCTGTCATTCAATTTCTATATTACTGGATTGCAGTACGTTGGCGGGTGTCATTCTGAAGTTTCTGATACTCATAAGCAATTGCAACTAACTATCAATTCCTGATTTGCAGCAAAAACTTGATGTTTCACGGTGAGAAGCGTAAGAGAATGCGATGGTCTACCGAAGAGGAGGAAATGTTGAAGGTACTAGTTGATCAGTTGATCAAAAAAGATGTTTTGACTTTTAGCATCTGGAATTGTTATTAGATTCCATCTTCCAGACTAGAATCAAGTGATAACGTCTAACTACCACCGTTTGCTTAATATTGAAATCACTATAAAACATTCTAGATTTGCATGACATTAGTGTGCCTATAAACTAGTAAATCTGTATTTACTTATTTATTCATCGATTCGTAGTTTCGGAACAAATAATTCAAATGAAATATTACGAAAAAGGATATGCTTATATTTGAACGCACCTGACACGATTCTTTTGGATGAAAAACTGTGTTTCTCATCGAAGTGTTAAGTGTTGGCAAAGCTGAATGAAATCATCCACTCTGTAGAAAAGTTTCCTTGTGATTTCTTCTTACACTGTTTCAACTGAGAAATCGTGGTAGTGTTGCATAATGCTTCTAATACTTGAAGGATGCTCGAGTTCATGCTGCTTCAGTTTTCGTTCGCAGTCGATGCATTTGTGTAGTTTACTGATATGTGCGAACTCTTTTCCAAATTTCCATTGAACATATGTTGATCTAGAGAAGAAATGGCCCAAAACTACATTGTTTTTGAATGATTATTTGCTTCTGATTGTGCTAACAAAAACTACTTTTTTTCAGGAAGGAGTTCAGAGATTCTCTTCTTCAGCAAATAAAAATCTTCCATGGAGGAAAATTTTGGAATTCGGTCGTCATATATTTGATGACACTCGTACTCCAGTTGACCTGAAAGATAAATGGAGAAATATTGTGGACAAGTAGTCGCAATGGATTACTATTAATAGCAAGGTAATCGATGTGTAATTATGTTCAGTTAAAAATAGGTAGGTTTAAATCCTATTTTGGTTCAGTTCGACTTCGTACTTGTATTTTCTGAACATTTTGGTTTATGTAATTTGAGCTTTTGTTCATTTGGTCGGTACACTCTCAACATTCAAACATAAATTTCATACACAATAAGTAATCACTTTGGTCCTTTTTGCTAAATTCAAACATAAATTCCATACACAATAAAAACCCTTTTTGTTATGAGAACATTTCAATGAATGTACTGGGTGTAATTTTGGGTTGAAATTGTGACTGAAAATAAGATTAAAAAATAAATAGAAAAGTGGTTTCTATTGAAAGTTCGGCGGAAAGTGATACCGAAAGTTCTAATGATCTAGATGGAACTAAAAAAATACAGGCATTTGTATTTGTGACGGGGAGTTTGTGAATTTTTAGAAAAAATGGAGAATAAGTTAAGGATCTATTCATTACAAAATAAAAAATTCAAGAATCTAATAGTCAGAAGGTCGAGAATTCGATACGATAGACGGAAAGTATGTTCTTAATGTAGAGTCCTACAACTGTTCTGCAGCAGGAATCTTTCAATTTGATTCGGATCCCTACTACTGTATAACATATGACTCGAGAGCTTTGGGCGCAACACACAAATTTCATTGTAATACCCCGGGTTTTGGAGGCTTTTCGGCTGTTTATTTTGCTGGGGTTTTATGACATTCCAAGTTTCTTAAGTTTGAAGTAATAAAGAACTGCTAAAGTATAATCTTCAAAAACAGAAGATGGGAATCAAATCACTGAAGCAAGCTCTTTATTCATACTAACAATCACTGAAACAGAATTTGATTATTGATTATTTATAAAGTACTATGGAACAAAAACATTGAGTGCAAAAGAGAGGGATGATTGCACCATAAGTTATAAATAATAGGGCCTAGTGGACTGTGGAGTGTGGGATTCTCTTCCTAAGCTTTGCATTTTCTACGAAAAGAACCAGAATAGAGGAGAGGAGGGAGAGAGTGGCACCGGTTGTGAGTGAAAATCGTGTCTGCTCTGTTCTGTGCTGTTCTGTTATGCTGTGGTCTTAGATAACAGTGCCGCTGGGAATCAAAGCATCCTTGATTACTGTCACGATCCCACTCTTTATGAAGTACCCATCTGTCTCCCTTGCTGCTTCTTGCACACCGTCTCCATTCACAATCTGAGATGACATGACAACATATTATGCCACGAGTCAGAAAATTCATTCAATATCACACACCCAACGACAACATTCATATGCTTATTCAAGCTCGTGTCCATTACTCCAACGTGCTACAATATTATTAATACTCACAAAGGAACTCCTAGTATGTTAATATATATATATATATGTGTGTCTGTGGTAAGATGCCACGTTTAATGGAGAGGGGAACGAAGCATGCTTATAAGGGTGTAGAAACTTCTCCTTAGAAGAGGCGTTTTAAAACCTTGAGAGAAAACTCGGAAGGAAAAGTCTAAAGAAGACAATATCTGCTAGCGGTAGGCTTGGGCTGAACGGTGTGCCAGCGAGGACGATATACTCCCAAAGAGGGTGGATTGTGAGATCCCACATTGATTGGAGAGGGGAACGAAGCATGAAAACTTCTTCCTAGAACATGCGTTTTAAAACTTTGTGTGTGTTTTTAATAGGAGAGAACAGATTATAATTATTAAATCCGGTAGGATTCAAGCGTTCAATAAAAATTTTGAAATAAGAAATGAATATGGCAGCCATGTGAAGTAGATTTGTTCCCACCATCAAAACTACTTTAGGAGAAAAAGGAAGCATTGATGAACTCAATTTCTTGTCTACTTGTCTGTGTTCTTTATGTACTTTCCCAATGGAATCAGAGGGTTTGATTGATAGTCAAAAAGATAATGGAAATCAACATCCCGATGAGACCCCACCCCGAGAATGAATGATATGATATAATAATAAGAACTTGAAGATGAGCATCACAAAATAAATGTTAAAAATGGAATAAAAACAAAGCAAGTTGACGTGCCAAACCTTGACATCTTCCCCAATGCGAGCATTTTTGTCAATGATAGCTCTCTTGATATGAGAGTTTCTGCCAATGCCTATTGGTACACTTCCCTTTGCCGCCAATAATCTACGGTCGGCATCCGTCTGAGGAGGAACACCACAGTAAAACAAATCAGTAAAAGCTCCCAACTTCTCAGTTCTTACTACCAACAAACTAAGTGCAAAACAAACAGGCTCCAATCAAGGGTAAAAAGTGTTTCTTAGTAGTCAATTAAAAGAAAATTTTCCAAATTCAAACACTTTTATGAATCTAAAAGTACTTCAAAAAAAGATCCAAAAGGTTATTATTATAGTCACACACCTCATAATAATCTGCACCCATCAATAAAGTGTCTTCTATGATTGCACCTTCTGATATGCAAGATCGGAGGCCAACGACAGAATGGTGAATCTTGCAGCTCTAATGACAGAATAAAAGAAGATTGATTTCAGTTGAATAACGCCATTAGCGTAGCAAACAGCTACTTTGCTTGTAAGGAAGTTACCTTGATGACACAGCCCTCACCAATAACACTGTCTGTGATATCAGCATCAAGCATTTTGGATGGAGGCAAATATCGAGGTTGCGTGTAGATTGGAGATGAACGATCATAGAAGCTGCAGTTGGGTATTTGGTTTATGAAATAAAAAATGATAAGTTAACAGCTTATTGGTAACAGAATGGGGAAACTGAATCAAACTTGACTAAATTACCTAAAGTCTGGTATTGGCTTCTTTGTGATCCCCAGATTCGCATTGTAAAAGGCTTCTATGGTACCGATATCTTCCCAGTAGCCATCATATAAGTAAGCTTGCACCTGTAATGTCAAAGCAACATCTTTGTTATAGAGATCATAGCCCAATAAAAGTAGCCTTTGTAGTTATCTTTCTCCAGCAAACCAAGAATAGTCAAAGTGACAGGAGTTCAAGATCAGAATTCTCATTAGTCTAAACTTTGTCTTTTTTCTTTTCCTTTTCTTTCTTCTGAATCCTAGTATGATCATACGTGAAATGTTTAGACTTTGCACCGGACAGTTCAATTATTTGGTACTTTCCTACAAGGGCTCAAGCTCACCGCTAGCATATATTGTCCTCTTTGAGCTTTCCCTTTCGGGGTTCCCCTCAAGGTTTTTAAAACACGTCCACTAGGGAGAAGTTTCCACACCCTTCCCAACCGACGTGGGATCTCACAATCTACTCCCCTTGGGGCCAGTGTCCTCGCTCTAGCACATCACCCGGTGTCTAGCTCTGATACCATTTATAACCGCCACCACATTTCCACTAACAAATCTATGAAATATATGGATGAAATAATACTATTATCTATATTGAAATGACTTCTCTTAAGCATTATATGCTTACCCTCATTCCAATGGAAGTTGCACCAGGAATAACTTCACTCCCAAAATCATTTGCTCCGGGAAATTTATCTCTAAGAAGACTCAGCATCGCATCCTTGCTGATAACGTAAATACCCATGCTGGCTATGTAAGGCATCTCTTTCGCTCTCTCATCATCAAGCCCCAAAATAGTAGTATCAACCTGTAAGAAAGAAGACATAGCAATGATAAAGATTGGTCGCTGAGAGTAATAACCAGCCAAACATGAGAGGAAAGAAAGTTTGGATTCACCTTCATCGCTTTCAACTGCTCTCCTTTTGGCTTCTCTGCAAATTCAACTATACGCCCTTCTTCATCAATCTTCATCAGACCAAATGCAGTAGCACGCTCTTCATCCATGGGTAGTGCAGCTACAGTGATGTCTGCATCAGTCTCCCTGTGTGCTTGAATGAATCTCTCGTAATCCATTCGGTACAAATGATCACCAGCAAGAACTAGATATTCCAAAACATTATGCTCTTCAAATAGCCACAAGTATTGCCTAACTGCATCAGCCGTGCCCTACAGATTATGATGTCAAACTATCAGATGATAGGTTTCAGAAAATGTATTCGGAAGTTTTAATTCCAGCATTCAGAGAATCAATATTCAGAACAAAATGATAGGTTCCAGTTTTTCCAATTTTCGTATTGATCATGAAAGCATAAATCTAAGCTTGATATCATCACTTCTCGAGAAACTTGAAGAAAATGGATTTGGAAATTTTAATGCCAGCGTTCAGAGAACCAATTTGGATTCGTATTGATCATGAAAGAATAAATCTAAGCTTGATTTCATCACCTGGAACCAATTTGGATTCTCCGGACTCTGCTGAGCGGCTAGAACCTCAACAAATCCTTCATTCTTGTAACCGCCCATGTTACTCGCATAAGCTCGAGAAAGATGTCGGTTTAGAGAAGCAGAATTGAATTGCGTAAGAACATAAATCTTGGAAATGTTGCTGTTGAGACAATTGCTAACAGGAATGTCGATCAGCCTGTAGTTCGCTCCAAGAGGAACAGCAGGCTTCGCTCGCTTCTTCGTGAGCGGATACAGCCGCGTTCCAGCACCACCTCCAAGAATAATCCCTAGCACACTCTAAACAAGACAAAACATATAATCGAAAATCAATTCGCAGCGGCTCAAAACAGAAAATCAAACGACGTAAAGTCCGCGAACGCATCAAGAACAATAAGCAACGGAACTCTCCATTTCCAACCAATTAACACGAATGCCACAAAGAAACAAGAATACGAACCCGGCTAGCGTCTGGATCGAGGCAAGTCTGAGAGTTCTTGGAATCAGAAACCGCTTTGGGAGAGACGATCAAAGAAGGACCTCTACCACCGGAAACACGTCGTGATCCCAAACCAGAAGCTCTAAAGTCGATCTTACCACCAGAAATGAGAGACTCAGAGAACGAAAGACTCCGAAGGTTGCTTCTCCTTGCACTGTTAGAACTGCCGCTTGACGCCGTCATGGGAAGTCTGAGAACTCCAGCTGCAGCCATTGAGGATGCCATTAAACGAGTCAATTAAAATCGAAAAAAAAAAACAGAAAGCGAAACCCGGTATCTTCTCCGATGAGCCGGTGGCCGGAAAATGAAAAGCAGAGATCAGCTCTGCAACTCTACTACCAAACGACAGATTTGCTTCGCCACTGATATATGGTGTGGTTTTACGGTCGATTTTAACCTTCCAACTTTCACTTTATTACGTCATTTACCACGCTTTTGGTAGCTTGGAACGTGGTTCTAGAAGGGTAATATGGGGAATATAAAAGTTCTAGCGGCTCCCCAATAAAATTAAAGGAAATTAGTAATTTTCTAATTTGATAAGATTGAGTGGACGTGGATTCACGAATCTATTCATAGGTCACATGGACTCTTCCTTTTAGATCTTTTTGGAACCGTTTATTTTTATTTAAAATTAAATAAATTTAATTTATATTCCACGTGTGTATTATGACCAAATGACTCGTTCCAATTGTTCAACTAAAAAATTAGTAAATTATAAATGGCTTATTTCACTCAATTTTTTAAATATTGATTTTAATACCTAAGTTAAACATCGTAATAAATTTAATAATATTTCATAAATAAAAATATAATATAATTTATTTAAAAAAAAAACTCATATTTCAATATTACTGTACACTATTCCACACAAAGGTGAATGAGGCGGGGATTTGACAGGGTTAAAGGCAGGGATAAAAATTCTCTTCTTGCTCCCCTCTCCCCCCGAAAATTCTCTAGAACAGGTCTCCACAAGTTAAATGGACATCTCTAGTTTCAAGCATGCTCGATCATATTTAGCTTGAATTTATCCATTTCCAACTCAGAGAAATTATTAGTAAAGGTAATGAGCATTATTTTTAAAAATTCTAAATATAATATTATATTTTATTAAAATAAAATTTAAATAAACCTTGGAAGAAATAAATAAATAACTTAAAATCAAAGCATAATAAATTTATTCCCAAAGCACATTCTAAAGGTACATCGCACCTAAAAAATAAATAAACGTGTCATTATAATATGGATTAAATTAGCACCGTCCATTTCCTTTTGTTTTTATTTATTAATTTTTTTAATTTTAGATAATAAATAAAGGAATCGTTGAAACATTAAACACAGATCGGGTATCCAAGTTTAGGTGGGCCCAAGGATCGGGAGCGCCGTTGAACTTGAAAGTGATGGCAACGTTGTTTCAGTACACTGGGCCACACTGGAATATTTTCCCCCTACATTCCAAATTTTTGGTTTGTTCCTTTGCCTACGTGGAAGAGGCTTGAAGCGACAATTAATTTAATCTTTCAATTTTTTATTTTTTTAATTATTTATTAAATATAATTTCAAATTTTTATTTTACATAAAATTTAATTTTGAAATTTTCAAAATTATGGAACTTAAATTCAAAATTTAAAAGACATGTTATTATTTTTAGTTTAAAGATTAAATTTATAATTAAAAAATAAATTAATTGATATGTTTTTTTTTAGTGAGATTGAATATTAAAATAGCATATGATTGTTATATATATTTTCGACCAAAATGTTAAAAATTTGAATATCCTCGGTCACATATTTAATTTAAAAAACATATTGAATTAGAATTTTATCTATAGTTCTCGTTAATCTAATTTTTTATTTCACGAGCTCCAAAACTTTTTTTTATTAGCTTTACAACTTTTACTCCGATTGTCTCATGCATTGACGGCATCTATTTTCATTAATTACTTTACAGCTTTTATTCTCTTTTATTTACCGTATCAATAAAGTTTATTCGCTAAAATGAGCATAGTCCAATGATAATTGGTTTCATTAAGTAACTGCCGACTATCAATGTCATTACTACTCATAGTCAACGTCGTAGTTGAGGTCATTGTCACTATCATATCTGCTATCACTAGGGGTGGTGATAGTCTATTATAAGAAAATAGCAATTTGTAAGTCTCTCGGTGTCGTTGTAAAAAGTTGTATGCCGCTAAAGAATATCGTTAAAGGAGAATTGTGAAATCTCATATCGGTTGGAGAGGGAAACAAAACATTTCTTATAAGCACGTGAAAAACTCTTCCTAGTAGATGTGTGTTAAAACAGTTAGGCTGATGACGATACGCAATGGACAAAAAATGGACAAGATCTGCTAGAATTGGGCTCGGGGCATTACAAATGGTGTCAGAGGCAAACATCGGGTGGTGTGCCAGGATGCTGGGGCCCCAACGGAGGTGGATTGTGAGATCCCGTTGGAGAGGAGAACTCCCATTGATTGACGGTGATACGTAACGGGTCAAAACAGATAATACCGACTAACCGTGGGCTTGAACTAACCTAAATATATATGGTCTAGGTTATGAAAAATATATTTCTCAACGTTTTATATTTTTGTTTTCATAAATTTAAATATGTAATTGAAAATTAAAAAAGGGCAAATATTGGTAAATTAGGCCATTTGTGAAAATTGGGCTTCACACGTGCCATCAACGCAGTTCATCAATGATACTGAAGCTGAGAAACCACCACAAGGTTCTCTGATTTCGATCTTCTCCGCCGGCGATTCACCATCTCAGAGTTCGAGCTCAGAGAGAAGAGAATGAAATTAGCTCCGAAAGTAATATTTCTCATCAGAGATTCCGAGGGTTTCGCCTCAGCCATTTCCGGTGCTCTTCGCCCCAACCCTCCTTTCACGGTTTCCACGCGGTTGGCTCATTTTCCCTATGTTTATTTTTTCCGCATTGAATTCAGTGATTATTTGTCTAACAGATAAAATTTGGCTTGATTTTGGTATAGAGATGAACGCTTCGAGTTCTCCCTGGAGGAGTATGGAATCAAAGACCACAAGGCCTCCGGGAGCGTCATTCACTATCTCGATGATAAGGGAATCTATCTGGTACTTAAGGAGCGATAATGAGTTATGTTTGTTTATGATTTTTAGACTTATCTCGGTTTCCGATAAAAAAATTTGGAGCTGGAGTTCTTGAAAAATGGTTCGAAGTTTTTTGGTGAGAATGTCAGTGTTAAACATGTTATGAACTAGCTATGCAACTTCGAATTTCTTGTTAGATCATCTCAGCCGGATTATGTAACCGGTGAAGTGGAGATATTGTGGTTTTTGCGTAGTGTGGAATTCTCGTATGAAATAAATACTGACGTGATTAAATATGGCAATATATGTTAATCATGTCAGTAGAAAACTTATTGATTAAAACAATGAAATAGGTGGTGACATGTTTAAATATGAATGGGAGTGGGATGTAGCACCTAGACTACTGTAAAGCTAAACGTTTCCTTTTTTGATCACCATTTGGTTGTTGCGATATGATACCCATTTGATACATCCGCGTGGATCATTGGCATCATCCATCCAATTCCCCAAAGCAATAAGAAAGGCCTCCTTCAGGATCACGGAGACTCCTAAGTTTCCCTTTGTGGGATAAGAACAGAGTCCCTTGGCAAAGCATGTATCTATACTTTGTTTTGAGGTCTATGGATAAAGAGGTGTAATAGGATTTTTGGGGGTGTGGAGAGAGACCTTGGAGTGAAGTTAGGGAAATTATGCTCGTTTATACTTCGTTATGGGCATTGGTCCTTTTGTTGTTTTGTAATTCTCGGTTAGGTCTTGTTAGATTGGAGTTCTTTTCTTAGTTAGTGCTGCACTTCTTGTTGGTGGGGCGAGTTCTTTTTTAGGCGTGTGTACCATGAAATGAAAGTTGGTTTGTCATTTTTATTTTTATAAAGTAACACAATAAGATAAGATTGATACACCAAACTCGGACAGGACTGTGCTCATCCTTATAAGTTAGAAGGAACAAAAGAGGATGAACACACCCAACTCAACAAAGTTGGTTTAGGGTGAGTGCAATGCCGAGGCCAAGGGAGGAGAGGTCATCAGTTCCTATTAAAATAGTAGCTTAGTCAACTGCATAGGCACGATCGAGGTGAGACGTGAGATAGCAACTTGTGAGAAATTCTCTAGACGTTCTTAGGCACTACAGCAATTGCGGGAAAATTTTACTTTCTTCTAGAAACAGAGGATGTGAGTGATCTCACGAGGCACACAATACTTTCTTTGCTCAATACTGCTCGAACTAGCTATGTTTTGAGTCTAAATTAGGCATCAAAAGGATTTTACTGGCACCATGTCAATGCTTAGTTACCCTTTGATGTAAAATCATCCGATCTTCCACTTCCCTCCTATACTTATTAGTCTGTTTGGCGATGAAATTCACATTTGTGTATTATGAAGTGAAGGCTTTATAAGAACCCAAAGAAATATTGATAAGCATTAGGATTTTATCGTTTGGTGATCAAGAGTGTAGGACTATTCTTTATGTATTTAGCCACTGCATCACAGCATTATTCTTGAAGGAATGTCTGCATTTCTTGGTGTAGCAGTTCCAGCCCAAGTCTATTTTCATAAGAAAAATTGTCAGATGCTTTTATTGAACCAATAGGGCAGGATCAGCTGGGGGACATATTCCTTTGCTTTCTAACACGACATGCACCAGTTAAGGAGCTAGGTTAAATCGTGAAGTGTGAGTTGAGGCTTAGGCACCTGATCAATGGCAAGAAGAGGAAAAGTGCGATGCAATGCACTTCCGTTTGCACTGTATTTCAGGTTGGATTTAGTCATTAGCCTATCTAGGCTCATTGGAATAACATAAAGCTTGCAGTGGACTCTCTATCATAAGGAAAACAGAGTTTTCTACATCTTGAAATGTTAAATTTCTTTATTGTGGCATGTTCGGGTCTCTCTTCAGGGGGTTTAAAATCTACTTTTTGTTACTTCATTGCCAATGGTTGCCATTTAGAATGTGATACCTTTGAGTAGGCTGATTGAGTCTCATTTGGAAATTGAACAGTGGTCTGAATTGATTCAGTATTGCAACTGAGGATTATTGTTAGATATGTTTCGGGAAGGTGTGAGAATGGTATTAATGTTTCGTACCGCTGTTTTTTATATGCTTTTATCTTGTGCATATATCTTCCAAGCTCCAGAAGATTTGTATCAAACATTTACTTGTCTTGAGGTTTCAAAGTATAGAATGTGGTCTTTTGCAACTTCCGGTGTAATAACAGCATTTTACTTGTTTCCGTCAGCTGATCTGAGTCCACACATGAACTTAACTAGAAATTTTACTTGGTGAATTATTTCTTTTCTCCTTTCCACCAATTGTTTTTGCTTTAATTTTCAGGTTTCTGTGTTAATCTTACAAAGTTACGATCCTCCAGTCTTGGCATGTGCTCTAAATGAAGTTCTTTCACATATAGCAGGAGAAAGTTCACCCTCTTCTTCAAAGCCCGCTCTTGTATTTCCATTTGTTATTGCATCCTCGAAGCTCAAGTGGGAGAACAAAATTCTCTCTAAAACTGATCGGTCAGTTCTTCTGCACGGTACTGCGATGGGTCCAGAAACAGATATATCTCGAACGTTGATTGCCAAAGTCCAGGAACTGCCATCAACTTCACAGATCTATAGCGAACAACTGGCTTGTCTATTTCACTTGATTCGCTTCTTGAACATTCCTGCTTTTTTCCTGGTTGGACGTACCGGTCGTATTCTTTCCAATCAAGCTGCAGGAGAAGAGATTCAGGTGAGTATTCAATCAATAATCAATAATCAATAATCAATAATTTTCCATTCGAGCATGAAAAGAGTTTTTCTATTCAAAGCACTTTAAATTTCCATAATGTTTGGTTATACCGTCAAAATAATATCGAAGATCTGTAAAACATTTGAAAGCACCAGAAGTGATTTTAGTGAGGACTTGATTTCTGCTTCTTCCAAAACTACTTGCAAATTACTCAAAATCGTCTAAAAATACTCGATTAGTGCATCGTGTGCCATTGGGACTGCTGGTTGATTCGAGTTCTCTGTATTGTTGCTTTTCAAATCTCAGTTTTTTACAGATTCTCTGTGGTTTCTTGTCCAGATACTGGGTGAAATGGGTGAGCTTTTAGCAAGCTCATTACCCCTCAGCTTTTCAAGGGAAGAAATCGTTTGGAATCCAAAAGAAACATCAAAAGATGTCCAGGAGCCATGGCGTGCGTTATATGGCTGATGGTATGCTCTTTTGCAAGTCCTGAAACTCCTATCAGTTGGTTCATCTGCTTACAAATACAATGACTAAGAACTTTGTTCTTGTTTATATGGCAACCAATTGCTTTTATCTTTGAATTTGCTTTCAAAGCAAATGTTCTTTGATTGGCTAACATGGAGACAATAGTGAAGAATGAACAATGTAGAAGGAAGAAGAAAGGATGATCTTGATTTTTCTTTTTAAATATGAATTTAGGATATAGTTTCAATTTGATCTTGGTAGTTTGAGATTAGTTCCTATTCAGCCTTTATAGTTTATTTCTACTCACAATTTGTCACTTTTTATTTGACACTTTCTATCTTATTGACTTCTTTTAGTTAACGATATCATGATTTAAGGTCGAGTAAAAAGAAAACCCGCTAAATTATCTATAAAAAAAATTTGCTATTTGATTTAAAAATATGCTTATTCTTTCAAAAATTGCAATGTTACTGATCAATCATGTAATGATCCTTGCGTGATTAATAGATGAATTACTAGCCTGATAGGAAAGGCATTAGAGGCGTTCACGAGGCTGGGATGAAGATGATTTTGTTGCCTTCTTGTGGAGGGATCGAGGTGGAGATTCTCCAAATGAGACTTGATGAGACGACAAAAAAAATATATATTTAAAGTTACAAACGCCAATTTTTTTTAGTTATTTATCTATTTATTAATCTAATTATTTTTGTAAAAAAGAAAAGTTAAATTAAAGTCGAACTGCTAAATTATATAAAATTCGTATAAATTAGTTAAAAAAAACCTTTGTCCATTGAAAAAAATTATTACCATTAATTTTTTAATAGAAAATCAACAAATATTTTCATTGAAAAATACATTTGGATTTATTTATTTATTTATAAAATAGAAATCATGGTTTTTTATTTATTTATTTATAATTTTTGAATAATTATGGATATTTTTTATACATTTTAAAATTAATAGTATAATTGAAATGAGACGGAAGACTATTCGTTATTCGAAAAAACTGTATTTAAACATTTTGAAATCTCTCCACTTGCCCGCGCAGACAATGTCACTCCCAAATTTCTTCAATCTTCTTCCTATTCTCTCGTCTCCGGCGGTCCAATTCCGATCAAAACTCCGTTTACTGCTCGGAATCTCATGAACTCTCACCGTTGAACTCCGAAACCTCTCACACCCATTGAGCTCTGTGATTTCACCTTCCTCCAATGGCTTCCAAGGAACCCGAAGAGCCCGCCAACACCACTGAGGAAGAAACTCTGGCCTTCAAGAAGAAACGGGCCCGACGCGTGAGCTTTGCCGACGTGGAGATCACTTCCGTCCATATCTTTAACCGCGACGAGGACTACGAGACCCCTCCTGAGCCCCAAGCCACTCCCGAGGCCGCTACTCCGGATAACGAGGTCCTGGGGTTCTTCAGGGACTTGGTTGATAGCGATGATTCTCGCGAATCTTCGCCTAATCTGGATGACGATGTTCTTGGGCAGAGGAAATCGTTTTTGAGGCCACTTGGATCGCCGTCGCCCGGGAGCATTTCTGCCGGCTCTGCAACCTCCAATGATGGCACGTTTTTCTGTTTCTTTCTCTCTTCGTTTTCTCTAGCATTTTGTTTGTTCGGTTTTGCGATTTGATTGTTCTCGAGAAATGGAGTTTTGAAGATATCATTTCTTTCATGGTTAATTGTTTTTTTTAAGTAACAATTCATGAAGAAGGCATAATTTCTTTATATTGCTCGCTTGAGAGGTTAGTTACCCTAAATCATTCACCCAATTCACTATTGCAGAAGACAATTTCTTTGGACCTGTATCATCGAGTTTCATTAGATCCAGGCGGCTGTCTGATTCTGCTGCCTCTGATGATAATCACGATGTTACAATGGATTCAAAATCATTTTCAATGCATTTTCGTAGCCTTGCTGGGTCAGACTCGGGGGCGGATCTTAAGACTCCCACAGCATTTCGGCTTGCATTTGAAGATAGAACACGGACCCAGAACACCATGCCTACTAACCCCGACAGTTTTATGACTCTAACGATGGCTGACAAGCTGATTTCTCCATCTTTGCAGTCTGATGATGTGGTAAGAAGTAAAGATTCTAATGCAATGAGTATCGTGGGAGAGGACCCCCATAAATTTGATTATGGGAGATTATCTCCATCTTTAGATGCACTTTTGACTGAAGGAAGCAGGGATCTCTATGATGTTTCGGTGGATGAAAAATTGTCGAAACAGATTGACACTCTTGAAGTTGATCAGATTGGACAACACCACTATGATGAGGAAATTTCCGAGGGAAACGAAAAAGAAAATGTTAGTATGATATTTTGTGCTTAGCAGACTTACCTTATTATTATCTAAGGATTGGTCTCACAATTTAAACTTAGTTTTGCTAGTTTTGCACAATTAGGGGTGAAGATAATTGTCCATTTGTTTTCCAGGGAAGCAAAGAATACGCCAAACATGCAGTTGAGGAAACTATACTCAATAATGGCACGCCCCATAAAGTTTTTCGATCCAATGGTTTGTTGCAAGGAAATTTGTCGGATGGAGGCGTGAATGAGAATTTTCTGATGGACGAAAGGCTCGAGACTCAAAAAAACATTGACTATAAGCTGAAAGATATATCTCCACTAAATAGATCCTTATCTGTTGAATGGAAAACATCCTCTGCTACTTTCAATTCACCTTCATTTGCTGCTCTTATGACTCCTAACTCGAAGCTGTCAGATTATAGAATGAGTACAGGAAGCATGAAGCTTGGCAAGGATCTGTCGTCCAAGCAGAAAAGTGTTTCCAAGTTCAGACTTCCAGAACCTTCACCATGTGTTTCAAGCATTAAAGAAGGAACTGACAGATTGAAATCCAGACTATCAAGTTACTCTTCTTTAGTTAACTTGAGTGGTCGACCTGATCGTTTCAAGGATCTCAAATGCAAATACACAGACATTCCTGTCGTGCGTTTAGAAGAACAACTTTCTAGAGTGAATGGAAATGGTGAATGTCAAAGTTCATTTAGCATTGGTGGTAGTGTAGTGGAAAATTCAAAGGACTTCCCTAGGTTGAGCCAGAGTGAAGAGCCAAAATGTTTAACTGAGGTTGGAGAAACACCAGGCTCTATGGCTCTGGCAAACATTTCCCGCTTGCAACCTAGTCAGCCAGCTATAGAAGCGAAGTCACCCGCTCATGTTACTTGGTCTGAGAAAAAAGATCTTACGCCACGTATGGTGAAGTCAGAAGATCGTTTATCGGGGTCATCTACTAGTAATAAAATTGATGCCTTGTCAATAGACCTTAAACCTGTTGACAAAGAACAGAATAACTCAACTATTATACATGATACACCTGTTTCATCTCCTTTGAAAAGTTCAGTTGTGAGATTATTAGGAGCCACTGAATGTTTGACTAGTTGCTTTGGTGAACTGAAGCAGTGTGACCAACAAGCCAAGCATGTTAGTGACCGTCTGATGCTAGGTGGAGCTGTTGACAATTCAAGTTCATTTCAATCCAAAAGTGGAGCTGTGTCAACTTCACCGTTCAAAGGTTCGTCTTTGCTGGATGCGGCTGCTTATGGAGTTAACCTTTCAAATTTGCAGGATAATTCTGAAACCTTCAGCAATTTACAACTTTCTTCAATAGATGGGAACATACAAAATTCTCGATTGGCAAGTCCGGCTAAGAGATCCAATATTGGTGTTGTTTCACCACAATTTCAGAAGGCTTGGACAAGTGGATTATCCTCTCTGCAGGTTCTCTTTCCTTTTCGTTAGCAAAATTTATGAATTAATTATGTATATAGTCGGATACAGCCCCAAGTTCGAGTGAAACTCTCCTTTGAAAGTTACCTTATCAGTAGTCAACTTTCTACTCAAATCTAATGTGCATAGTTATCTTTCTTAATCGGGTTTTCAGTTTATGCAAATAATTTATTGCCATCTTTAATGGCTGTTCTTTCCATCTTTGAAAGTTCATATTGAGTTTGTTTTTTATTTTGTTTTATTATTTTTTAACCTTAGAGTCCCTTCAATGGAATGCCAAACTACAGTCCCAGAAGGATAATTTCAACCCAGACATCGTCTGGCAAAAAAGAGACCGATATTGCCATCTCTAGTAAGTCAACTCCGAGTCCCTTCAAGAACAAACAATCTCAGAGTTCTGCAAGGAAAAGACCATTTCAAAGTCCCTTCAGGGATGATCCTTGCGAAGAAACAGAAGATGATGGGACCTTAATGAGGAAAGTTGTGGCTTCTCCAACATCCAGTTTTGGTGGACGTATTAATCATGATTATGATCAAGCTAGCCAAATATTGGTGAGTTCTTCACGGAAGGCCAGTCACAATCTTTCTGGGAGCAAGAGACGAAACATTGACATGGTTCCTCTTGACGGAGATCACGATGACCATGGCATAATAGCAAGGATTCAGCAAAGCCCGAAACTTAATCATAGTGGAGGTCGTAATTCAGACTCATCGTTAGAAGAGTCCAATCAAATGAGCAATGGAAGCAAGATGATTGAGGTCAATAAATGTAGAACACGTATGCATTGGACAGATGTAAGCTGACTGTCTTTTTGGTTGATAAGATTACTTGTCTGCTAACCACATCTGACGACAGTCGTAGAGATTTCTTGTTCTTCTCGTGTTGAATTCGTGAATTTTTAACTTGCATTATCGTCTTGCAGATGCCAATAACTTTTTTAGCAGATATAAAAGATTTGCTACCCTCATCAATCAACAAATTGAACTTGAAAGCAGTATATTTTCCCTGATTTCTTACCCCCCCTCTCTCTTCATTTACATGTTAAATTATATTAAATTAAATTATGCCGTGGTCTTCATTACCTAATACTGTTTTTTTTTTTGTTTTTTTTATGCAGATTGAAACGCTTGAGGATACTTTGATTCACCTTTTGAAGATTAAAGAATACGAACTGCTGTGTTCTGAAATCCAGTCTCAGGTTTTGAATATTGAAATGAGCTCATACTTTGATATGCTGTTATACATAACTACTGTGGAGGTTGGTGGAAGCTTTGGCATATTAACATTGGTTTTGTTTCATATGTAGAAAGTAAAGGAGAATCTTGGAGCAATGCGTAAAAGGTAATTTGAGAAGTACATCTGCTTGTATAAACCAATTTTTATGCGAATTCCTTATATTCCCAAGAATTGGTTAAATGATTGTTTTCAAAACTCATAAGTTGATGCTATGACAGAGCTGTGGAAGCTAGATCGTTGATGTATAAAGTAGCATACCAGAGAGCAAAGCTTCAGTTGGTGCATGCAAAGCGAGATAGCTACCTGGTATTGTTTTTTTTGTTTTTTAGTTTTTAGATTATGACTAAATTTTTACTGCTGAGCATACTTCCATGCAGAATAGAGCACAGTCATTGAACTCTCATATTGAGGATTTTCAAATACTGAAGATGAACTGTGACCGCCTCACGGAATGTGGTTCAAAGAGTGGTCAAGTTGATGACAGAAATAGCCTTTCATGCTCAATTGATTCTGAGGTCAGGGATGAGGTTTGTGAATTGCGATTCCCTTTAAATGCCCTATTAATGGAATCACTGGAAAAGGAGTTTCATGGTCTCACCATTAGGCAGATGTTTTAAATTTGTGTTATGTTGTATATACTCTAGATTTGTAGCCTTGGTACTCTCTCTCTAGTCATCACCCTCAGTTTCGTGTGTAATTATATGGTTCACACACTTTAACTTCTGAACTAGTGCTCGAGTATATGATGTTTCTGTGAATTAATTTCTGGGTGAATGATGCAAGTGAATTTGCTTCCTGCAGGCCTCCTGTGATAGAGCCAGCACAATAAAGCAAGAATTTGAATCTTTGGATGGGAAGATAAACACATTAAGTAAATATTTTTCAACATACTGTAAGTTGAAAGGAGTACCTATTTCAACTGACATACTTGAATCAGTTATTGATCATCTAAGGAAGAGAAAGCTCTGCAGGTCTATTTATCAGGATTTGCAGGTTTCTATATTTACTATTCTTTTTTATTTAAGACCATAATTTCATGAATGTCTGTGATGTAGTTTTCTTAAACATTGTATATATGATTTTGATCAGATGTGGAAAGTAGATGGTTTTGAGAAAAAGAATGATCATTACACCATACTTCTCAACTACCTTAATTATGCCTGCCAAAGGTTTGATTTTTTTTTTTTTTTTTTTGTTTCTGTTTATTTATGTTTTGTTTATGAGCAATTACAGATGGATGATCTCAGTTAAACTCTGCGTTTCTTCATTGCGTTTCTAATCTATAGGATTACAATTAAAGATCCACTCCCGAGTGTAACCATTTTAACTACATTGAATGATACTCATATTGAGAAGGTACATAATGAAACCTTTTATTTTCTCAACAGACTTTTACCTATTCTCTTCAATTTCGTTTTACTTTGTATTTCTCCACCAGAACTGTCCAGAAATGAATGCTTGCAGTGCATTTGCTTTTGTGTTAAATGTTGAGAAGACGAGGAAATGTAATTCCTCAAGGCATTTGTCCAAAGAAACTCAAGTGAGTAAATTCATCCTGCTTGACTAGCCTATCTCTTTATGACTCATTCCAACCTTTTTCCCTTGTGTTGTTCTTTTGTGTATCTACGGTTCTTGTTTCTATTTCAAGTGTTTATAATCCTATCAGTTTCACTTGATTACGGCAGCTTCTTTCAATGAACAAAGGTTACTGTACCTAGCATTTGAGTATTTATCCAGAGTACATACATGCTAGACTCTTTACTATGTTATTCGTTTAGATTGTCAACTCCATATTCATTAATGTTGATGCACTATGCTGATTCTCGCAATGCTTTAATTCTATCTTTTTACTATACAGATGATGAGTTCTTTTCTACACAACCTGTTGGATGTGATTGAGGAAATGCAGATAGCCCAGATAGAGATTTCAAATCTCATCCTAATAAGATTCTACTCTCCTTCAGGTCATGAATATTTTCATCACAACCATGCGCGATCTTGGTTTGCTTGTACTTGATGACCCGCATGCATGATCTTCACTAATCAGTGTTTTTTTCCTACAATGTTTCATTTCAAAACACTTCTCCAATTTTTCCAACAATCTCCATGGTATCTTTGTAGTGCTTGCTACTAGTGATGTCTGCTTATTTTTGGTCCTCAAATTGACGTTGATTGCATGAATAAGCTA
Source organism: Cucurbita ficifolia (assembly GCA_033971965.1). Taxonomy (NCBI): domain Eukaryota; kingdom Viridiplantae; phylum Streptophyta; class Magnoliopsida; order Cucurbitales; family Cucurbitaceae; genus Cucurbita; species Cucurbita ficifolia. Next base: position 8,733,713 of record CM066972.1, read on the forward strand.
TAAAAGTTTCGTGACCACAAATTGTTTTCCCTTATGGGAACTTGAAAACCTAACTCCTTTTTTGCTGTTCTAATATTTACAGACGAGCAGCTGGATTTGCAACTTAGTTTCATTGACTTCCAAAGTGGCAAGAAGGTAAATCTGGATCTGGACGTATCAGATTTGAGTCGGTAAGCTACAATTTTATCTTTCTATATTTTCTACTGTCTTGCTCGTCTGAATTGCCTAATTATCTGGCCTAATATTTAACTCGCAAGTTCTAGTATTTATCACCGATTATTTTTATAGAATTCTTATTGTCATTGAACATATACTAATATTTTTACTTACTAGTTGCTAATATAATTCTCCATTTCGATCTATTTGTAACCCATGCATTACATAAATTTATTGTTTGGAATTGGAAGGGTCGTGAATGTTATTTATGTATCAATATTGAAATTATCATAATGATTTATTGCTTGATTTCTTGGCAGAGGGATTTACCCTTCTGAAGTTCTTCCACATAAGGTTGAGTCTCTTGCTTCTACTCAGTACACACTCTCAGAGTCACTGTTAAATGACATTAGAACTGCAGTTGGGAATTTAGATGCTGGATACTCGAGGATTTTAAGAGTTTGTAGATGTGTTTCGGAGGTTGTACAATGGTCATCAAGCCGATAATGGCGTTTTCTCAGTATTTCTACATGCTGCTGGTAGTTCCACAATGATAGTAAAATTTAGTCTTGTCAGGTATTTCCCCTCGAAAATACACGGAGGAATTGTAATTTTGACTGACACGTTGGATAAGTTCCATCATCATGTCTGTATGTAGCTGTTGCTTGCTATTTGACCAAGTACATCTAAGCTTTGAACCAGATCAACAATGATAAAGATTGAGATTATCAGTCTTAGTTTCATGACTTAGATCCCTTTCGTTTCTGTTAAGAGTGTCTAATCTAATAAAAGTTGAATGCCACCCATGGATGTTGGAATAATGAATTGCAGGAGGATCAAGTTGGAGCTACACCACAAGGTTAAAGCAACCAGTGCACAGGCTTCATCAAGCATTATCATTCAAAATTAGGTAACATCTCACGGACTATTAAAGTGTAATGTAATGATAGAATAGGTTGGGTTCTTAGGTCATGGAGTTCTGCAATCGAATCTAAATCCTAGGATCTTATTGCTTAATTTCTTTATTATTCTTTAGATTTGAGCATTCCCAAATGACCCAAAAGCATTATTTATCTAATCATAATATAAAACTCTCAAGTTGGATATGACTTTTATATTCATAAGGTCCAAATTTGACATTATTGCATAAACATAAAGTTGTTAAAAACAGGGTAGGATCTTCTTGGATCAGCATCTTTCTTTTAATATTAGCGTTCCTCATGTCTTGAATTAAAGGAGGCCAGCAAGGAGTGGTCCAGTGTATATTGTAACTTCACGTGGCATTATGTGGGTGCAACTGATAATTATTGGTGATCTCATTTGTTGGGATTGAATGCCATTTTTTAAATTTATTAGGTGGAACTTTTGAGAAAATTGACGTATATTTTCTTTTACATTGAAATTTTTCTCGTACAATATTATATGAAATATATATATATATTGCTTTTTTAGTTAAAATCTATTTTTAGATCAGAGCGAGCAAACTGAAAAGGACCTAATTTCTTGATGTAGATGTTCTCTGATATCTATTTGTTTAGAGCCTCCAATAGGATTTTGTCTGTTTAAAAATTCCATATAGGATTTATTCAATAGTTTATTGAAAATTCAGGCAAATGGGTAAAACTTCATACCCATATGAACTTATATTATTGGAAGACTTGTAAATAGTGGAAGTGTCATGTGACCTTTCAGTGATCATAAGAGCATAGAATCTGTTTTATTATCACTAATATTCAATCACATCATCAAGAACATTCACTAATTATATGAAGGAATTAAGTATTGATGCTGATTGAAATACAGGGGTCCCAACCTTCTAGCGTGTTGATTGATTAAGAATCTTCATCCTTTATGCTTCTTAAACTGGTTATAAACTTTTATTGTTCATATTTGTGATACTTTTGTTGAAATTTTTAGTATAGCTTCATTTTACTGTTCATCGACTTTTTCACGTTATTGTTTAAATGTTTGACTAATCGTTCGGTATCAATGTCTAATCCTTTAGTTAATGATAATGTCGATGGAAGTATCGCTGAATGCAGGTATTCAATAGTGGGAAGAGAAGGAAGAGAAGGATGGAAGGAAGGAGAAAACATTTATGCACACTTTTTGGGTTTGTGGGGTTCAATTCTTCATTGTTGATCTTTGACGTATTTTCTTCATTTGCCAAGTAGGTTTCTGATTCCCTCATATTAGCATTCTCTCTCTCTCTCTCTCTCTTCTCTTCTCTTCCCTTCTCTTCTCTTCTCTTCTCTTCTCTTCTCTTTTGAGCTATGAAGATTGCATCCTAGGAAGAAAAGGGCTTTGAAGATATGAGTTGGCGTTTCAAGTGAGATTTACCGTATTGTTGAAAAGTTTGAATAATCAATCTATGCGATTGAAAGATTGAAAGACTTTGCATCTCATTTATTCATTTATGGATTTGTGTGTTGAAGATTATTAAGAGAAGTAGTCTCATATTTGTTAATTAAGATTAAGATCATGAGTTTATAAGTAAGGAATACTATCTCTATTAGAATGAGACCTTTTGGGGAAAGCAAAAACAAAGCCATGAGAGCATATGCTCAGAGTGGACAATATCATACCATTGTGTAGGTTGTGAGCCTCAAAAGAATACTCTAGTGTCGAACAAAGAAGTTGTGAGCCTCAAAAGTGTAGTCAAATGTGATTTAAGTGTCAAACTAAGGGTGTACTTTATTTGAGGGTTCCAGAGAAGGAGTCGAGCCTCGATTAAGGGGAGGCTATTTGAGAGTTCCCGAGAAGGAGGACTCAGGGGAGGCTCTATGGTGTACTTTGTTCAAGGGAAAGATTGTTGAGGGTTATTGAGAGAAGTGACTTAAGTGTCAAACTAAGGGTATACTTTGTTTGAGGGTTCCAAAGAAGGAGTCGAGCCTCGATTAAGGGGAGGCTATTTGAGAGTTCCAGAGAAGGAGGACTCAAGGGAGGCTCTATGGTGTACTTTGTTCGAGGGAAGGATTGTTGAGGGTTATTGAGAGAAGTAGTCCCACATTGGCTAATTAAGAGGAAGATCATAGGTTTATAAGTAAGGAATACTATTTCCATTGTAGTGAGGCCTTTTGGTAATAGCACAACCATGAGAGTTTATGCTCAAAGTTGAGAATATCGTATCATTGTGGAGACATGTAATTCCTAATATTTTGGAGAGAGTTTATGCTCAAGAGAATGTTCATGCTTCGCCACAACTCTCCAAAATCCATCCATCATTTTTGTCGTTAGTATTAGGTTTGAGTTCTTGATTGATTTTTTTTTATTAAATTATCGGATAGTTTCGTGTTTTTTTTTATAACTTATTGGTTGGTTTTAAAAAGAAAGGAACGGGTAGAGCAAGATTCACGCATTCGGTTGTCCAGTCAAAAAGAAGAAGAGTAATGTCAATCTCAAACTGTTCCTACATTTGCCTTTTAGGAATCAGATGCTGAGAGAACCAAGCTAGATGATCGTGTCATTCTCTATATGCCTGAAAAACCGTCGTATTTTAGATCTTTTTTTTTTTTTTGCCTTCGTCCGGTAGAAAGTGGAATAAACCCATATTTGAAAAATTGATTTTGCAGGTGAGTCACCACTTCAACAGGAGACCGAACAAGATTGATTTCAGTAGCTGAGGATCATTTTGTGCTCGATTCCACTCACCTTTTAGCGTGAATGGATAAAGAAAGACCCTTAAAGAGCTCGGTACTAGTAATTTTCTTTTTTAAAAAATAGTTTCAAGATATTAATTTCATAACTCGTTCAAATTTAGGGTTAGAATTTAAATGAATGGGTTGTTCTTGATTTTCCTTTAAAGAAAAGAAAAAGAAAAAGAAAAAAAAACTTTAGTATTCATAAATGATTTAATGGCTGCCTAATTGCACCAAATGGGAAACCAAAAGCTTAGTTTACATCTAAAATGTATTGGAGCCTATACTATGAACCTATCTCTCTCATATTAAATAATTTTTCAATTAATTATTTAGCCATAATGTGTTTTAATATATTAATACATTTAATCTTAATTTTGTCTCATATGTTTAATTTTTATTTCTTTATTCAATTAAAAAATTTATAATTATTTTATAAAAAAATTTATTGATTTGAAGTAGTTTATTCGCAGCTTAGGTGTTTTTATGGAATAAATATTGATATAATGTTTTTTTGTGAAATATTAAATAATAGATAAATAATCACTACCAGCTTAACCTATGACCTTTAAGCTCTTTACTATAAACTATAATATCTCTAATGACATAATATATTAATATATATTAAAAAATTAAAATTCTTTAAGAATATAAAAAGTACCCTTTTGGCTTTTCGCAATTAAATACGATGGAAATTGGCAATTAACCCGTTTTTTTTTTTTTTTGTAAATATTTCATTTATTTATGTTATATTTTTAATTTATAAATATATATATTTTAATATATAAGCGAATTTATGTGAATTTTAGAAGACGTAAATAATTTTTTAAAAATATTGATGTGATAAATAATAAAGAGAGAAATATGAGAAAAAGATAGAATTTAATTATTTTTATTTATTTACTTTCTTCTCTATTTATTTATTTATTTATTTATTTTCATTATCATCTGAAAAAAAGAAAGTTTTTTATTATTTATTTTTATTATTGGGTATGTGTCAATTTTTCCCTTTTCACACATGCTCACATCCTTCCCATATCCTTCTCTTCTACCCACCTAAAATGAGGGAAAGAAAAAAAACCAGAATCAGATTAAGAGAGATTCTCAGAAATTTCCAGTTTCTTTGGGGTTCTTTTGCAGCAATCATTAGTTTTGTTATAATCTGAAGCCCCCTTTTACCGATCTCCGCTTCTGTTTTCTAAGTGCGGTAATTTCTCTTTTTGAAACCTCTCTTGTACTTCTATCAGTTCTTCCCCTTTTTTGTGTTTTCTCTTTCACTCCCTTTTTCTATTTGCTTGGGAAATGATTTCTGTAAAACTATTGCCCGATTTCGACTCTAGGAGGTGTTTGCTGACTGCCCTTTTGTTCTCGTATGCATCAAATTCGTTACTGTTGAGTTCTTCTTCATGTTTTGGTTCTATGTTCAACTGGGTTGCTTTTGATTGTATGGATTTGTGTGTTTTTGCCGCGGTTTTTCTCTTTTTCTGACGGGAAATTTTGATTGTGCAAAAGAGTTGGACGTTTGATTCATTCAGTCTATGAAATCATCGCTGGAAGCTAACTCCATTTCTTGTTGTCGTGGTTTTCATGGTTCAGAATTGAATGTTCACGAAAGTTTTCTCCTCTTCCCCTTTATTCTCGTGCTGAGTATGAATTTGTGTTAAGTTCTTGGAGCTGGGGACATGGGTAGTGGCCATGTCTTTCCACTTAAAGGTAGGTTCAGGTTTCCTCAGTTTTCCAATTATGAGTTCTTGTTGAATAGCAGCTTAATTATTTGCCCTTTTTGGACAGTTTGTTTTGGAGTAATTCTCTACTTTAGCTGATAGATTATTTGGTTTTGTAGAGGGAGAAATTATGGGCATGGTATGTATTTCATTTGTAGGTTGATTCTTAATCTTTGATTTCTCTTGTTAAAAGTAACCTCTCTTGAACTGCCTTTTTTGGCTGTTGTAAAGATTTGGGAGTGATGGTTTTGATTAATATGATGTTTATTTATTGCAGAAGCTGCATTTAGCTTGTTCCTATAGTTGATTCTAGCTTTGGCAATCTAGAAATATTTATACGAAAAGGTTTGAAGATCTGATTGCAGCATGGGTTACATATGTGATTTCTGTGGGCATCAAAGGTCGATTGTTTACTGTCGATCCGATTCTGCAGCTTTGTGCTTATCTTGTGACCGTAATGTTCACTCTGCTAATGCCCTGTCGAGGCGCCACTTGAGGACGTTGTTATGTGATAGGTGTCATTCACAAGCTGCATTTGTTAGATGTCCTGAAGAGAATATTTCACTTTGTCAAAATTGTGATTATATGGGGCATAGCTCATCTGCCTCCATTTCGTCCCGAAAGAGGCAACCAATCAACTGTTTCTCAGGCTGCCCGACAGCTGCCGAACTCTCATCTATCTGGTCGTTTGTTCTAGATCTCCCTTCTGTAGGCGATGCTTGTGAACAAGAATTAGGATTGATGAGCATTGCTGAAAATAGTGCAGTAAATGCCTGGGGCCCTGATGATCAAGCTGGTCAAAATGTATCTGGTGCAGATCAAACCAATGAATTCTCAAATGAGGATAGATCAATTTGGTATGGCTCCTCTTCAATGCCTCAATATCCATCCAAGCCTCACGTCATGGACCAACCAATGACGATAGATGCAACTTCACCCAAGGTACATAATGATAAATCATATTCCCCGGAACTAAATTTAAACGGAAGGTTTCTGCATTAGATATGAATTTATGAAAATGATTGCATATGTCGCAAATGTAATTAGTCATTTAAGCTGTTCAATCCAAATCCTCATCAAATGGTGTGGTTCTCCCAAAATCCTTGGTAACGGACCAAATTATAGACGAAGTATATAATCCTAATTTTACTGGCATATGTTAAAAGCACAAGTCAAAAACTTGATACTTTTGAGTTCCTAGTGGCTATCTATCTACCGTATTAACACCTCACGACTTTCGTTTTATAAATGTGATGGTATAAGTTAGTAGACTGTAAGAATGGTATGTATATGCAAGTTTTCCATTTGACGAGTCGTAGGCTAGTGTCGTAGTGACCATCGTTCTACTATGTTAAACTTGGTTTTCCTTGTAAAAACGTCATGATATTACTTAGTTATCCGTAAGAATAATATGTATAAGCTATTTTGAACACACTATATTTTTCCATTTGACTAGTCATTTCCGAGCAACTTAAGAAGTTTAGTAGTAATTTCCAAGAACTATTTTATTGAGATCATAATTATTGTTCAAAGATGTAATTTCTTTTTGTGCATTTAAAATTATGATCAAGTATCCTCACTGTAATCTCCATTAGTGAATAAAATGTTTACCTCTTCCACTTTAAAGTTAATATATCAATCTGTCATATTTTCAACTAATTCCTTTCTTCTTTTCCATAGCTATTTTTATTCTTATGGCTTGAAAATAACTGTGACCTCCTATATTTTTCGAATGATGCGAACTTATTTGATATTTGCACAAACACTTGTAAATGGCTCTACTGGCAGCATTCAGTAGAATCGCCCTAGTATGACTTTGACATTTATGCCTTAAAATTCAGTAGTTTTTTCATAAGAATCTTTGCAATTTTCACACTATTAATATGCAGTTGCACTGTGCTGGAACAAAAGGTCCTGGACTCGATATTGAAGATGACCTCTACGAGAATTTGAATATGGATGAAGATAGTTTGAATCTTGAAAACTATGATGAACTATTTGGTGTATCTCTCAGTTTTTCTGAAGAATTGCTAGAGAATGGTGGTATTGATAGCTTGTTTAGGATGAAAAGCCTGTCCGCCGCGAAATCTGGTTGCCCTGGTGTGCCTGCAGCAGAGGTACTTCAATCCCTTTGCAGAAAAGCCTTTTGATTGTTTATTGGAATTTAGTCTGTCATTGCTTCATGCTATTTGTTGGTTGTTTCTCATGGATAAACTTATAAGGATTTAATAATTTCAAACCACTTGATTTTTAAGTATAAGTAATAACAGGCACTTGTGATATTACACTTGCATGTTCTAAATGTGAATGTTTATATTCAGGGAGCGTCCGTTGGGTTAGTTAATAATACGATGCGGCCAGCAAGCAGTAATGCAGCATCTGCGGAATCCATGATGAGTACGAAGACTGAACCGATTCTCTGTTATAACAATAAGCAAGAGCACTCCAGCCTATCATTTTCTGGCATGACTGGAGAGAGTAGCGCAGGCGAACCTCAAGACTGTGGAGCTTCACCAATGCTTCTAATGGGAGAACCTCCTTGGTGTTCTATGGCCACTGAGAGTTCCTTCCAGTCATCTAATCGTAGCGATGCCGTAATGCGTTACAAGGAAAAGAAGAAAGCTCGAAAGTGAGTATTCATAACGAACTTAGACGTGCATGCATATGCAGTTTTTTCTCTACGTCTTTTACAAGTTTTCTACTTTTTTGCTTATTATATCAGCACTTTCTAGTTGCAATTGAAATTCTGAATAATTACCTGTTACACAACATAGCTGAGCAGTAAAATTGATGAACTTCCCTGAGAGCAGTAAAATTGATGAACTACCCTGAATGCTGTAAAAAAAATTCAGCCTAATGGTTAAAAGATGCTACAAGTAACTCTAATTGTATATTGTCTGTCTTAAATGGTTGCAAATACGGTGCATACTCCTAAGTAGCTTTGAACCCTTTTAGCTTCGTGCGTAATTATTTCACGTAGTTTTTGCATTCTAAACTGTCGTTTGATCCTGTCATAGGTTTGAAAAGAAGGTGAGGTACGCCTCTCGCAAAGTGAGGGCCGATATTAGAAGGCGTGTCAAGGGGCGCTTTGTTAAAGCTGGAGAAGCGTATGACTATGATCCACTGAATCAAACCAGAAGCTACTGAAAGTTCAACTTTTGGAATTTGATGAATACGAAAAAGTAAAACAAAAAACAAAAAAAAAGTAAACCGAAACGGATATGTGGCTTAATAGTCCGACAATATACTCTAATCAATGGATAAATATCGATTTCCCAGTGTCGAACGGGAAGTTTATTTGTAAATGAAGGACCCTGAGTTTTCCATCAGATGGTAAGAGGGTAGATGCACAAAAGGCAGGTCTATAATAGCTTGTCGATACAACTCGAGGGGGCTGAAAAATCTGTATCCATACCACCAAAAACGAACAAAGGATCACAAATATTTGCCTCGAAGACGGTTTACATATCCGAACGACTATATGTTTCTTGGTTAATCCAGCTTCAGCTCCTTTCCTATGTACTTCAAACATTGGTTGGCAATGGCTGTGTTCAGAACATGGAAGTCACCTGTTCCTCCTCGGTTTTGGCTTGTTGACAAGCATGGCTGCACCAAAACTCAGTTTCCAGGTAATCTTGAATCCCTTTCAACTGACCTTGTAAATTTGATAATCTATTTATTTGATGAGGTAGAAATGTGCAGCCAGAAACAGATATATTTGGGACAAAACTGAACTGTTGTAACTTAAAATTTCTTGAATGGCACACGATGAATGTATATGTTGCAAAGATTGTTCTTAGTGTTTAACCAATTTTGTAGTCCTTTTCACCAAATTATTTGTTTATGTTCTGTGGAGAGCTTGTAAGTTCTTTGTAACATAGAAGTATGGCTTGTTTGTTGTCATACAAGTCCATTTTTAGCTAGCCTCCGTTTGCAGTACACACATGGTTCAACAGGAATTCACTTTTTCTTCAGACCCAACATGTTCAAGAATCAAGATTCCTTTCAAGAACTTGAAATAGATCTTACTTTTCTGAGAGATGAATTCTATCTTGAGATTTGAGTTTTTTCTTAAACAACCAATCCCCATAATGAATTTCTCGAATTAGTTTAAATGCTTTGGAACCATGCATATATATATATATATATAAACTTTTTAAAGATTTCACATCGGTTGGAGAGGGAAACGGAACGAAGCATTATGAGATTTCACATTAGTTGGAGAGGGGAACGGAACGAAGCATTCATTATAAGGGTGTGAAAACCTCTATCTAATAGACGCATTTTGACGACAATACGTAACGGGTCAAAGTGGATAATATCTACTAGCAGTAGACTTGAGTTGTTACAAATAGCATTCATTATAAGGGTGTGAAAACTTCTCTCTAATAGAGGCATTTTGACGACAATACGTAACGGGTCAAAGTGGATAATATCTACTAGCGGTGGAACTTCTCTCTAATAGAGACATTTTAACGACAATACGTAACGGGTCAAAGTGGATAATATCTACTAGCGGTGGACTTGAGTTGTTACAAATAGTATTAAAGTTGGACACTAAATGGTGTGCTAGCTAGCGATAGGTATGAACAAACCCAGCAAAACAAAAACAATTGTTTAGTTGCCAAGAAAAGAAACCCATAAAATAGCTTTAGTTTGAATTACTAGACCAACCAGTTTAAAAATGGCACCACAACCAACACCAACTGAAATAAACTTAAGAGACAGAGCTTTAGTAGATTCCATAAATTTCAAGAAGTAAATTAGCACCAATACATTTCTCTCTTGACTACTTGTGCAATCCAATACAAATTGAGACCAAAATTTTCATCTTCAACCACTCTGCTCGAAAATCATACAAACTCATCAGAGCAAATGGGTGACATTCTACACTTGAATCTCACTGGAGATCAGAACAAAAATTGGACAAATATATAGAGGGAAATGTTTTTGGGCTCAATAACAAGATATAGCTGAGGCATTCAAGGTGAGTTCGCCACCACGTGACCGAAAACGCTTAGGGCATCTCTTTGTATCAACACTACGAAGCCAAAATGGAACCCAGCTTTGTGAACGATCAGCTAACTGAAAACTATAAAAATTGTGAAACCCATCAATCATCATCGTCTGAACTACTGTCACCCAACATTCTCCCGTTGTCCTCAGCTTTAGTCGCATTATCCTGCAAGTATAGTTGATCACACTGATATGAAAATTGGAACCAAAAGTAATAGGCGCAACCAACATTAGTCTTTGAACGTATATCTTACTGGCATCTTATCCCAATTTTTTAGCTTCGAATTGGTCAACATATAATTATCACGTAACGGAGCCCAGGCAGGCCCTTCAGCTTCCTCTGCACCACCTGATGTGTTCCCCTGTTCAACATAGAGGTGGCCATTTTAATTCATTATGAACATGAGGAAACAGATAATATATGATGGTGATGCGAGTTTCACTCCCTTAACCATCATACACCTCCCTTCCCCTTTCCACTGTAAACAAAAACAACGGTGACGATGGTAATTAAACAGGCCACACATATGCTTTGCCTCGAGTACAGAGACTCGGGTGTTTGTAAAGAGTAACATCCCTTGTAAGCGATTGAGAAAAGAATTTACGAACACATTAAAAGTTGATAAATTTATCAAATTCTATAGCGGAAATTGGAAGACTAGAAAGTAGAAATAACCAACCTTCGCATTACTGTTTGTTGATGACAAAGTTGGCTTGCCCAACTCAGAAAAGAAGGCTTCTTTCCTGCGCTTACTTATAGCTGACAGTATAAACCAAATAAATTACTCAGAATGAGATAAGATAGAATGAAAATGTTAACACATGGTTTCACCCTCAGTCTTCAATAGCCCCTCATATAATCACAAGTCAAGAAAGAAAGGATGAGCGTGCAAGTATGAAACCATGATAGGTCTAGTAATGTTACGCTAAACTCGAGATAACACTACGTAAGCCAACAGTGGAAGGGAAGGCATTAGTTGACTGAAAGCAAGCATGAGAAACTAACGGGGCGATAAATCCAAGGCACGTGCCTATAAATCACTGGTTACTCCAATCACATAGTAAAGTTACTATGACTCATTAATTAGAACTTTGGTATGTTGTCAGACTACACAAAATGGTTTTCATCAAGGATAAAGCAGAAACCCCAAAACAAAATATAAGACATACATCGTACGACGTCGAAAAGTAACGTGAAGAACTACAGATTCAAACCAAATTAATCGAATGCAAATGCCATTTTCACAAAGCAAGAAGGAAAAGGTGAAAATTATATTAGTTCTACACAATTTGTGATTTTGTTAACTTCTGAGATCAAAGTTACATAGGAGGCACAATACCTTTAGCATCTTTAGCTCTGGAAGGATTCAAACCCTTCTGGGCATGTTGTGCCTTGTTGACCTGTATCATATTAATAAATAACGGAATTCAGCGATGAATACAAAATAGAAGAGCAAAAAATTGGCTGAAACATAAATTTGGCTACTTACAGCATTAAACAACTTGACGACTGACAATCCAACAAGAACCAATGCATAGAGATAACTATGTTAGTATGACAATAAATGTTATAATCAACAGCCACACCCATCTTTATAGAAGATAAAACGATACACTACCTCCTTTTGTAGCAACGCCAATAAGAAACTTCTCATGAGAATCCAAGTAAGTGGCAGGTTTCACATGCCCTTTTTCTGCCATCTACAATATCCAAACATTTAGAGTCAGCCGATTTGAAGCAAGCTAAATCATACAAGGAACATAATGTTTTATTTTATAAGGAATACCAATTGTTTCTCCTTCTTGGCCTCTCCTTTGACCTTCCGCTCAGCTTCCTCTTCTGCAAGCTTTTCAGCAACAAGCTTCTTGTTTGCTGATAATATAGGACCCTGCAACACAAATATGGCGGATTAATTCTTCATTACTACAATTGAAAACAACTCCAACACACGTAAGATGTATAAACTACCAGAGTTTCATCAGATATGCTCTTCTTAAGAATACTCCTGAAAGCAGCTCTGAATGCTCTACAACCTTCAATAAACCTAGTTATACCCGGTTGCATTACACCACTCTCATCGTCTTCGGAAAGCCCCGCATCCGAATTCACATCCTTCCCTTCCTCTTCTTCACCCTGAGAAAACTCTTCATCTTCAACCTCCTCGTGATTCTGCTCTGAAACTTTGCTCTCATCTCCAACCGCTGGAGCCGCTGCAGTCTTTGTGTCATCATCCTCATCATCTGAATTATACTCACGCGCGCGTTTTCGAAAAAGTTTCTGCATTTTCCTATCAATCTTAACTTTGTTTCCACTTCCACCCATCATCCTCGGTCTTTTTTTGTTCCTAGAACCAATGTTTCTACTCCTCTTCGTACCTCTCACCAATTCCCCTTCCTCGGCCATAGTTTCTGATTCTAATGCACAACGAAATTTTCAAGTCTATCAGAGAAAGTTCCGTAGAAATCAACCGCCACGACACAAACAATGGAAGAAGATGTTGAAGAACAGAGTGATTAGGGTTTACGAAAAGGAAATTTGAAATAAATGGCCCAATTGGTTTTGGCCCATTTTTCAGAAGAAAAAAAAACCAATAAAATAAAATAAAAATGCATGGATTCATTAATTATTGTATTTTATTAATTAAGGGAGAATTTCAATTTTTATTAAAATAAAATAAAATAATAAAAAATTAGTACAACTGACATGCATCATCTATTTATTTATTTTTTTAATAAGTATACATCGTATCGACACGTTTTTTATTAACCAAACTAACTCACTTTGTTCCTTATATTTCACGAAGTATAAGATGCTCCAATATATCGTACAAGTATTTATTAATATGAAGTTTTGAGGTATTACTTACTTCGTTTGATCGCTACGTTGATGGTCGGTTTAGGTTCGTAACAAGTTTCAATTTCTTTAAACTCCTTGAATAGGTCCTAAATTTAGTGAAAGTATCAGTAATCGAAACTGGATTGAAGTTCGAGTTCAAAACGGTCAAAGCATGTGAGACTTGAAAATTCGATTCGATTGAACAAGACTGGTCGTCCCCTATCTCTAACAATCCTTCGCTCGCACGTGTGTCCTCTTCCCTCGTTTGGCTTTCGCAACAGTGACTCGCCCCTCCAACAACTTTGTAGTGCTACTCAAGTTGAACTTATAGGGTAAACAATCATGCAATTCCATTAAGTATTGAAGGAGATATAGACATTTGAACATTCGGGGATACCTAGAAATGTTACCTTTGATCCTCAAATCGATCTCCTTTTGCAAGCATTCTCAACCCTCGAGTCCTTCACGACGTTTGTAAAACCCCTCACGGCGAAACTATGGAGACGACAATCAAGCCAAATTATTCAGAAATGAGTAAATGAACTAACCCATGACTTACCCTAGAAACTCAAATTCGATTCCCACCATCTCGAGCTCCTCTACCCAAATTGGTTCAACCGAACTCAAAATCTCTCCACAAACGAAACCCCTTCAATCTCACTCTAAATGGGTCTTGGTTGCTCGAAAATTTAAAGAATAAGCGTGAGTTTATTTCAATGCTGACAATGTTTTCCTTCACGAATTCGAGCGGTTTATCCTCCAACTCTCCTCCATTCAACTTCAACCATCAAAAGCTCACATAATCCCACCATCACTACCCGAAATCGTGCCCCTTAAATGCTGCTTCACGCCACTCATCACGTCATCGACCCTGTACCTTACATAAGATCGACAACTATAGCAATTTTAAATTTTATTTATTTAAATAGATATTACAAGCAATCATGATGATAATTAAATACACGGATGAAAGTTATTAACTCTGGAATCTCGAAAATTTAGCCATTATCAACTTCATTATATTCAATAAGTAAATAAACCACTATATCATAAACTCAATAAAGAACTCCTATGGATAGTTGCATAGATAATATTTTTTTTTTTTTTTTTGACACAATCAAATCGATAAAGTTGTAATTAAAATTTGATCCATCACCACTTGACCTCCGATCGCGGATATTAATGGCCTCAGTCGAATCAGGATGAGCTGATCATAAATCTTTACCATTTCAACAATTCCACTATTTTCTCGTCGGTTTTTCTGCTCTTTTCGATCATCCGCTCTCTGTTTCTCTTCGTTCTTGCAGATTGAACCCTTTGACGTAAGTTTCCGTTCGCCTCCTTTTCGTTTTCGTTTTCGTTTTCTTCATGAAGAAATGTTCACTTTCCATTCATGGATCTTATCTGGTTTCTCAATTTGGTAAAGACGAAATCGCTTTTTTTTTTTTTTTTTTTTTTTTTTGTAAGCATTTCCGCTCTCTGGAGTGTTTGAATTTATTCGAGTGGTTTGTGGAATGTATTGAATCTTTTTGTTCTTGAGTTTGTAGATTTTTTCAATTTCTCCATGGTTTTCGTTCTTACTTCGTGCCTGAACTGTGACGATTTGGAAGTTGAACCTCCTTTTTGCTGTATGATTCATGTGAAAAACTGTAATTTCATATAATTTGATGAAACAAATAGAATTCTCTTCTGTTTCTTCACTTCAAGTTTGCCTCCTTTTGGAGATTGCGCTTCTGCTGATTTTGTTTTCTTCTTCAAGTTCATACTTCGATTGTTGTATTTTCATCAATCAGTTGGATAGTTCGTGTTCTTTCCTGATGATTTGTCATGAAATTCTGTTCGTCATTACACGGTAGTGAAAGGTTCTTTTGTTTGTTAACTTGTTTTCAGGTCTGATCTGAAGAAAGATTTGCTTGCATCCTCTTAATTGTTGCGTTTTTTGGATCATTCTGCCAGTTTTTTTCGACCTGTACTGACCAAATCTGAGAAGTTCAGTTCAACCACGATGGGCCTCTCCAGTCTCCCAGCTCCATCTGAAGGAGTCTTTAATGTGCTTCTTGTAAACACTGCACTATCATTTTCCATGTTCAAATGCTTTGTTCGTTTGATCCTTCACGTAGTAGGAATCCTTCTCTCACCACCATCCTTGGCTCCACCATCAGATTCCTTGGAAAATTCCTCAGAGTTGGGGGATTCCAATTTTGGTTCCTCTTGGAGTTACATCGAGACGTTTCAGAACAGATATCCAACGGTTCGGTTTGCTAAAGTACAGGGCTCCAAACGTCATGAACATGACTGCCCTGTCTGCTTAACTCGGTTCGAACCTGAGTCGGAGATAAACCACTTATCTTGTGGCCATCTTTTTCACACACGGTGCTTGAAGAAGTGGCTGGGCTACTTGAACATTACATGTCCTCTTTGCAGAACTCCTCTTATGTCCGAAGAAGAGAAATTGTGCTTTTGGTGAGTGTTTTGTGTGCTAGAATCTAGTTAGGAAAAACTCATGTACGGCATACTCTTAAAGATAATCATGAATGCGTTTAGTGTGCTAGAATATAGGTAGCTCGAGATCATTTCGAGAGGACCGGCTAGATCGATCCCTAGGATGAGAAGAAATTGAATCCATACACTCGATCTATTTTTGTACATGGAATTTGCCGTGTATGCAACAAGTTTTTCAAGTTCTATTTGTTTGATATTGGCATTAACAGTATGTACAGCAATTTCTTAGAATTACAGTTCTAAGTTATAGTGGGAATTGTTCAAATCTTGGTGGGCAACTCTGATATCTTACATGTTTTTTTTTGGTGTCAAATACAGTTCGTCTATGGAGCATGATATTCCTCGAGTATTACGATCTTAAATCGAGAAATTTTTGCTGGCCTTCTTCAATGAACCTGCTAAAATCAAAGTGAAAGCCTCCTCCACCATATGTACGTTGATACTACCTTCTCTCCCCATATGTACGGTGGGCTTGAATTGTTACAAAAGGTTTCGTATTAAATTTAATTTTAGTTCTAGCTAGTCCTTGTCTTATTTGCTGAAGTATTCTGAAGCGTAGATGATATTCTGATTGCAATGTAACATGTATTATAGTTGAGGACTCTTTCTTAAAATGATATCTTGGTGCCTATGGTTTCTAGTCTTCTTGAAGCTTCAAAATTTTCTTCTTATACAGAAATCCTACTGCAGAAAAATGAACTTACCCTTACATATGTATGTAAGGGAAGAGTGTGGCAGGCTTGTTCCATCATTATTTGTGAGGTGTGTGACTCGAGGAACAATATAATATTTCGAGAGGTTGAGAGGTGTTGTCTCTTTTTATGGCTATTTGTAATAGTTCAAGCCCACTGCTAGCAGATTTGTCCGTGTTGACCCATTACGTATCGCCGTCAGCTTCACAGTTTTAACTACTAGGGAGAGGTTTCCACACCCTTATAAGGAATGCTTTGTTCCCCTCTTCAACCGATGTGGGATCTCACATTATTTGTGGATCGTATTTTTTTGTAATTATCAACTGACTGTGGCTTGTTGTTTTGGATTGGAGTTCTTTCTTGTAAGTAGTTGAGCACTTCTTTTTGTGGGCTTATTTCTCGTATAACTCGTATATTGTTTCATTTTTTTCTATGAAAGCTCGGTTTTAGATAACAAAACATGGACGTAAAGTGAACTTATTCTTACTCTTTCTTCTCATAAATAGAATATTATTGTTCTCCTTTCATGTCACTACTTTCCTATTGATTAGAATTACTGATGGAACCTCAATTGCTTCTGAAGGAGTATGCAAAGTAGTGTGGACGACTGAAGCTGCTCAACTTCTCTACCTTACTGGGGAGGATCCTATCGCATTAGGCTTCTGGGAACCAAATGTGGCTATACAAATGTCTCCTATGGATCATGCTAACTTATGGATGGCCGAAGATGACACAAGCCGCAGAGTGTGTTGTAGGTTACGAGCTTTTTTTCTTGGATTCAATTTAAGATCATGTATATGCTTCGCTTCTTGGCTGCTCTAGTTTACAACTGATGTAGCTTCTGGATGCAATTTTACTTACTATTTGATACCAATAGTTGTTATGATTGATCTAAATTCTGAAGCCACAATACTTTTCTTCTAATGGTGTAGTACTCGCCCCCATCTCTCTCTCTCTCTAAAGGTGTAGTACTCGCCCCTATCTCTAAATAGGCTTATGCACTCCACTCACTGTCAGTATAAACGAGCGTTAGAGAGAGGGAGAGAAGCCTTCAATTTAGGAGCTTCCCCCTTATCCCTCACCCTACCCTTTCATTTCAGCTTAGGCTTCCCCAATTTAGGAGATTAATTGATTGGATACTCAAGAATCATAATCTTTCCTAGGAACGGCTTTTACGACAATAGATAGGGGCCAGGTTTGTTTGGCATCTACTAAACTTCATCTGCATCATATACATCATAGCTCAAAATTTGGCCTCTCATCCATCCTCACTGAATCTCACTTTGGCCTTTCAATCTTCATTGCTCGCTACCGTCTGCCCCGGTAACCTGTTTATGGGGGGACGGGGACGGGGACAGATAAAGATTCATTGAGAGACAAAAGTCTGCCCTTCAAACCCCCCAGGGGAGCTCCCTTCCTCAAAAAGGAGATACAAATGAAGATGGGTCCAGCAGAAACATTTGTGACTACAGAAAATCACCTGAACAGAGCTTAAATGTATGATAATTAGTGAATGGGACACCCCACAGATACCCTTTGAAGAACATGAAGATTTGAGAACTAAAGTAGAAGAAGATAAAGTACAGCAATAAAATATAAATGAGTCAACCAAAACAATTCACATTTTCTGGATTATATCAATACAACTTTCCTTCTATCAAATAACTTTACAGGTAAGGTAGCTGAAAAATTCTTGACCAGCCTATATATCTTACCTTTCAAAAGCCCCTATAAGATCTCCAAATTAAAGAAGAAAGAATGCAAAAAGATTTCTCAACACTTAGACTGCAAATTCTCTCAAGTTCGAAGAATTCAACAATAGAAATGCTCGAAAAGCAACGCTCGAAAAGCTTATCAAATGAAGAATTGAGAGAGAGAGACAGAGATTTGATATAGCACCAGCTGCAAGAAATAGAACAACTGCACATGCCTACTTGAACTAACTTAAAATGGTAAATATCTGTTATAGGTGGCCTGCACCTTTCATGTAGTACTACTCACTTCAAGCAAACAGTAGCAATCAGTCTTTTTCCGCTCCTCTAAAACATTCTCCGGTCAGTCAATAGCAACTCTTCCCTCGATATTTCGTTCTCGATCCACAATTGCTGGGAGCTCTCCCAAAAATCCCAATATTAATATTTTTTGAGCTTCTGATTTGTTGTTACCTAATAGTTACTCGGCCAATTGATCTGCGAGTGTTGAGGTTGTTGGTAAATGTTACCTCCTGGTCCTACTGTGTCGACTCCTCCAGCCACGGCTTGTGACTGTTGCAGAAGTGGGTGAACTCCAGCTCCAGTTACTGCTTGTGCTTGATGATAGATACTAGCAAATGTACCGTGCCCAGTCTGTGTTGGCGTAAATGTCACGTGTTGACCTGGTGGTGGAAGGTTGTAGAACGAATTCGCAGGCAAGCTCGACATGTCTCTTCCTGGTGCACCGATCCATACTGCCGAGCCATCACTCTAAACAGGAAGAGGAAAACGATCGAGTTATTGTTTATGCACTTCTGTCATCAAACTTCAAGATATTGCAGAGAATGCTAATAAAGGACGCCTCGAATCCCTTTTTGACACTTTTTTTAATCATGAAAATTTTGAAAAGATAATGTTATTTTGTCTTGGATCGCTTTGAATCTGTATGAAAAATGCTTCAATGAAGTTGCCACAATGTGTTTGTCTCGTCTTACAAACCGTTCGAAGTACTTTTACAACGGTGTAAAATTGCCTGCCCACATTGTAGCGACCTCCTCGAACAATTTCTCGACACTCACAATCATCATTTAGCATAATGACAATTTTTTATATACCATCTTATTACTAAAACAACACAACATATTAATTTGAAGAGAATAAGAATCAAAGGGCAACACCAACCTGTGGTCCAGTGATGTAAACACTATTTTCCTTGAACTGCGATGCACCGAGGTCCTCATTAGCGACGGTGTTTCCAGCTGGTGCAGCAGTGCTAGGGCTATAACCAGGTGCTGAAGAGCCATAAGGACCGTAACCACTAGGCACGCCAATGTGGGACGAGTTACCTGAATTGGCTCCCATCTTGTATTGTGGAATTGAATATTTGACTGCAGCAGCTGCTGCTGCTGGCGGAGCTGGAAAGATGTTGCCTCCTTGAGGTTGCTGAGGAAATGCATTATTGCCAACAAATTGATGGATGGGAGGAGGTGGAACATAGAACGGGGAGAAATAGTGACCGTACGGTAGGTAGTTCGGGGGATAATGAGAAATATGGACTCCTGCTGGAGGTCGAAAGACGGGCATAGGTTGCTGAGTCATAGCTATAGAGCTTTGCATAAGTCCAGCTGCTTGCGTTAACAGTGCCGTTGGACCTGCTGTCGACAGAACCACGCCCTACAAGCAAAGAAACAATAGCATAAAAAAATTGAAAGAGGATCAACTAATATATAAAGAGGATTCTGTTCCCAACTTGACCCGTCGAGTATTGGGAAGCGGGCTAGTCCCCGAAAATGCCCGTTCCTTTGTCCTTGACTCTTTTGGTTACTCTCATCTTTCGTTTTTGTACTTTATTCGTTCCTTGAAGGTCCAATTAATCAATAGTAAAGTAATGTTCGGACGGTTAGTGTCTGTTTTGCATGGGCCTCGAACGATGGATTTCTACGCTTCCCAAAAAAAGCTCTATATGGGGGAGAATAGATCAAGTGGAAAGAACACGCTTGAATTGATTTGATTATGAGAAATGGGAACTCAGAACCAACATCTAAAGGATATCGGGATAGGGATCCTATTCCTAGAAGAGTCCCCAAAACAGGAGACGATTGATTGAAAACGACGCACGTCATGAAAATTAGGCATATAATTATAAAAAACCTCGAGTTCGACAAGTTTAAACCAAAATCGTTGTAGATATCCAAAATAAATAGCAGAAGATGAGTTAATAAGTCCTAGAAAATTAATAAGTTAACTGCAACTGGATCTTCAAGAAGCTTATAGTCGCCTAAGTATGTACCTCTTGAGGAGATTGAGAACTCGAAGGAGGCAACATCGCAACATTGCCATTGTACTTAGCAGCAACTCCGGGAGAAAGAAAGGGGGAAAGTCGACCATCATTCTCACCCGATCGGTAAAACTGGGCATAGTAACTTGACGGGTCAAAATGCTGTTGAACCTACAAGAAAAGCAGCCGATATAAAATTCATATAACGTTGTAAGATATCAAGGATACGAAAGGCAACCATACAAACGTAAAGATCGGCTTCTAATAAAGCACTAAGTTTGGTGCTTACCACAAAGCTGGGAAGACGAGAAGAATCGCAGCCCTGAGAATCAGAGTTTTCAACTGCTGCAATCTGACTTCCAACTACAGGGGAGATAAAACCAATACCGTAACTCGAAGATGTTTGTGCAACAGAGTTCGTATGGCCTCCAGAAGGTAATCCTGTTTCCTGCTTTAAATCATTGAACTCGTGAATTGTGTTCGATGAAAGATCGCCGCCAGTGGGTGATAAATTTTCAGCCATTTGACTAGGAGATCGTGGACGATCAGGAGATTCCACATCTTCAGTACTTCTCAGTGCATTAGGATAACTGAAACGAAATCGTGTAAATTTTGTAAAGAAAAGATAGTCACGCCACATCGTTCGTGTGCATAAAAATTCAATCTACTAGGAGATAAAGTTTATTCCTCATTAATCAGGAATAATCATATACTACCTCTCGGTAAAAACCGACATCCCAAAAAAAATGTTTCCGCAGCATGCTATGATCACCCAAAAAATATATACACATACTAAACATACTGTATTACTAGCAAATGCATCAAAAAACCGTCTTAAAGCAGATCAAAAATAGCTTTCTTCCGTCCATAAATAATTCTTAAACACAAAAATAGTTCGATATGAAAAGTTCAAGTACCGAACCAAGACAATGAGAACATTGAGAAGCAGCAAATGAACTTATTAAGAGCTGCAATCGCCTACCTCGAAGCTTCTTCCTCTGCATTTTCATCGGCATCGACTGAAGCTTCGGACATGGGTGTATGCCTCTGGTCATCCTCTGGACCGCTTGGATCAGTGACAGAAACTCCAAAACCAATGCCAAAACTTCCAAAGCTTAGCTTCGATCGTTCAGATTCAGGAACCTGAATGTGGTTCGGAAGAATAACAAGCTGACTTTTTGATACATGCAAGTCTTCCAATTTCTTCTGTAGTTTTAAAGTAGCTTCGACTGAATCAAGGACCCTCGAAGCAGGCTCTAAATGATCGGTGTCATTAAGGGTAACGGCAGGAACCTCAGAAGCTGCAGCAGCTGCACCAACAGTTCTTGATTGCTGAATAACAGCTGAACTCGTAGTCTTTGGCTTCCATTCCTTATTAGAACTAGCTGTCATGGATAGAAAGCACACGAAGTCACAACTACGTAAACGTTAATTTTTTTTTTTCTTTTTTTACAAAAATTAAAAAATACACGAAGTCATATGTATTTGTAGGTTAACAAATTGGTGATACGAGGAACAAAGCCATCAGAAGGCAAACTAACGGTCGAGCTGCCCTAGGCCTTGAAACATAACTAGTTTCATACCTTTATGAGAGCCAATTACTTGTTGTGGTCGTTTACTATAATTAGAAGGCAAACTAACGGTCGAGCTGCCCTGCATTGACACGGAAGGTGGTGAAACCTCATTGAGCTGACTCTCCTCAATTTTTGGAGATTTGATTGGTTGATTTTCCCGAGCCGAAGATTTGCTAATCTCCAAAGCCTCTACATTTCAGCCAACAGCAAATAAAAAAAATATTTTAATCATAAGTTAAGATACCAACAGTAATAGAAGAAAAAAAACCAAAAGTCCTGTGCTGACCGAGAACTAGTTTGTTTTCCACAGGATTAACTGTGGTTGGCTCATCTCGATGCAATGTGTTCCCCCCACATGTAATTGTATCCACAGAACCCGGTAGCTGCGACTCAACAAATGGATCTGAAGACGAGCTCAATGCCACGCTGCTATCAGAATTTGGTATGGGTGGCTCACTTGAGGGTCGCATACCGAGCGCACGGTTTGGGTTCTTGTTTGCGTTTATAGCAGGCAATGCACTCCCCTTACCACTAAACTCAGCCGAAGATGAAGTTACTTCAGCAACACTTCCAGAAGCTACACTTGTGGCACCATTTCCGACAGATAGAGAGCTGCAAAAAACACCATTATCATCTACTTGTTCAAAACGTCCGTCCTCAACGTTACACTAAAAATTGCAATTCAGGACAATCAACTTATAACCGTTGAGAATCCAAACCGAAAACATAATCACCTTGTTACTGGTATTTTTTCTTTACTTTTTGTCTCTTGAGAAGCCTGCATGGATAAAGAACCACCCTTCTCAATTGCTTGATTTACTCCATTCTCTTTTTCAGGTCCAAGGTTTCGGCCACCGCCAGTATCTAAATATGATTGTAGGAATAATATAACTAAGATAACCAGATTGAACATCGATAAGTGAGGAAAAAACTGAAAAAACTATGCAGAATTCATACGAACAAAGTACAGAAGGTTTTCAAAGAAAGAACTTCTGCAATTGAACGGGTTAACGTGGTGTAGTACACCATAGTTAACGCAAGTAAACAAAAGAAATGTTGGGTTGTTTATGATATCGACATGTAGAATGCAGCAGAAGCAAATATCTTTCACAGCAGCTTACCATGAGAAATATAACGAGGAGAAGAATTTATACGAACACCTCTACCACCCCTTCCCTGCATGCCCGTTTTCCACCTGGACTCTACAGACTCTCGATTGTTTGCGTTCTACAACAACAGTTTTTTGAGTTTGGTTGGTGGGACGTAGAGAATTAGTTCATCGTTTTAGGTTAGAAAGTTTATCAAACAAAAAAAGGCACATAAGACAGAGCCTCAAACAATATGTGTTCAAATATGAATAATTATACAATTCCAAGGCTCCCAGACACGAGATGACATGTACTAAACAGAATGTGGGTACCAGGAGTCATCGACTTGCTGGAAAAGATGTTACCTCTTTTCTCCTCTCACGTTTGCTCTTCACTTCATGAAAAGTATCTGAAGAACAACGTCAACACTGTTAAAATCGGTTTACGTAAGACACCAAATGCAAAAAAACAATGTAGAAGAGATTAAAACTGTTTTTTAAATAGGAAATAGAAGAATACACAAAAGGGGGGAAATCCTCGAAAACAGGTTCGAATTAATGGTTTAGGTAAGTGTCGTGATAAATAAAAATTCAAGAGAAAGCTCGAGTGAGAGAACAAAATGCAGCGTCTCTAAAACACATTATATAGCAATTTACGTCAACCTTCAAACTCAGCAACTCGGAAACAACGATGTCGTTGCAATAAATACGTAAGAACTAACAAAATATGATAGCCACGAATACTAAGAACATGGTCGAGATCGATGAAGATAAGTAACAAAATCATCAAACATTCAGCATGGAGATCCAGAGAAACATCAGTACTCGACAACAAACGAAGATAAACGATAGAATTATCTTTCCTTAGTGGCAAACTTAGGACATGCTCAAGTAGAGAATATGAACTACAAAAAACAATAGTTTTCAACAAAAACGAGCATGCTCCAACTGGTTATGGAATCTCTGTTTCTGATTCTGTTAAACGATTTGTCGGTTCGAAACGTATCATAGAAACGATGAAATGCCACTATAATTTATGGATATTGCAAAAAAAAAAACACAAGAAATCATTCATTGATGAAAAAAATATAACTTTACTACGTCAAGTACGCCAATGCTGCTTTATCACAACAAGCTTTGGCAATCCAAAACGACCCAGCAACCAGTAAATGGGAGAGTAAAGAAGAGACCCATTACGACCCAGAAATGGAACAAAAACAAGATTCCCAATCCATTATCATAAACAACCCAGAGCTCCTAGAACTGATTGTAAACTAGTAAACACACAAATCCCACAAAAAAGAAGCTAAAAATGGTTCTAAAGTAGCTCCACTTTGGTGAGAATGGAAGGGATCAGAACAAAGAGTAAAGGAGTTAATCTAATTGAAGTTCATCCATGAAATTAGCAACAAAAAAGTCAGCTAAAAAACACGACAGTAAATGAATGTCAGCTGGAATTCAAACTAGAACACAAGACATGAGCTGAAATCCAAGAACCCCAGAAAGCAAGAGTGGATAAAGTTCAAACAAAACAAGGTTGGATCACAAGGATTGAAAGAGCAAAGCAATAAAAACCCAGAACAGCAAAACAGTAATAGAAGCAAGAAAAGAAAGAAAACAAAGTACCCTGAAGAAGAAGCTTCTGAGTAGTCTCATTGGGATCCATGGAACATTCTTTAAGCATTGCATAAATCTCATAATTACTGTGATTGCCCGTGATCTCCTTAATATTCTCGATCGTTGTCCTCACACTGTTGGGGATTGAAGCCCAAGAGTCGTCGCCACTCATCCTTCACGACCAAGAAACCCCAAAAACAGGAAGAAAAAGAGAAAATCTTGACAGAAAGAGAGAGTAATCGGTCTGCCTGCCTGCCTGCCTGCCTGTGAGGTGAAAAGGGGCGGAGGGGAGGGCGGAGAGGTGAAGGAAAAACAAAGGGGAAAACCAGAAAACAGAGATGGAGAAACAGATTGAAGGGTATTTGGGGGAAAACTAGCTGAGGGAGAGAGAAAAGGGGAGAGGGGTTTGTAAAAATTGATCTATTTGGATGTGGAGAAGACGAAGAAGAAGAAAGGGGGAAAGAAATGAAAGGGAAGAGGAGAGAGAGAGCACTAGAGAGAGAGAGAGAGAGCAGTGTCTTGTAAGAGTGTGGGGGCTTTTTGGGGTTTTCACTTCTATTTTTTATTATTATTTTTAATTAAAATGGGTAAGAAAATTACCTGGGATGTTTTTTAGTATGTGCTGTCCGGCTGTATTGGAAATTAAACCTAGGTTTAATTTTATTACTTTTTTATTCTTTTTTTTTTTAATTATTAATTCTTTTTATTTTCTAATAAATATAAAGGATGATTTTATTTTAATTAAATTTTAAAACAATTCTGAAAAATAAATTAGTTAGAATATTATTAAAATTTTCATTATTACATTTAATTTTTGTCCATTTGTTTTAAATTTTAAATTTCATTATTTGTTTGTGATTGGTGAAATGATGTTGAATTCAAATTAAAGTCTGGAAATTACTAAAAAAAACCTAGATATTAATAAATAAATAAATGTAATAAAAATCTATTTTTATTTTTATTTGTATTCTCCCATGTTTTTTTAAACACAATTTTATAATAAATTAAATTTTTAAGTCTCGAGTACTAATATTTACAATTTGGGCGTCTTAATATTCGACGCTAATAAGAGTTAATACAAATAATATAAGATTGAGACAAAATGAGTTGAGCTCGTAATGGTTATCCACTGAAAATTTAATAATCGACACGAGCACAAGTCAGCCCGATATTCATGTCGATCATAACCTTAACTTGGGCTTTTCTTGGACGTATGCGTCACAAATTTCAATCCTTACCTCGGGTGGACCTTTGTCGTTGGCGTAGGGTCAGCCTTTGCCCATCACTTTTGCTTTTCTTCGACCATGGTTCATAAGATTGATTTTGAGCTTTTCTTTTTAGATTGCATCACTGCACTGTCTCGGCCTAGTCGGATAAGCATTATTTCTACCTATTGAACTTGCATATATATCAACGTTTAATAAATGTACAATGAGGTCATGATCTATTCATTGCCTACCTTCCCGTAACCGAATAAATTTACACCATCTCTAAGGAAACGTCTTGAGATGTGGGTATAGAATTTTAACTCTTTAGCAAATTGCATTTTTTGGTTGATCTTGAGCTCCTCGAATTGGGCGAAGAGCTAGTTGGACTCTCTTTTCATTGCTTCCTTGCAAACTCTTCCATTTCGAGCTTTATTGCCGTTAGAATAATCTGGTTGACCTCATTAGCAATAGTCAACTTCATTTTGGGTTTGATGTTCGGTTTGAATCGTGCCCATCTTGATTCTAATATTGTTTTCTCACATTCTTGCTCATCTATCGATTTGTAGGTCTTTTGAACGAGTTTTTTCTTCTTCATGTACGGGTCAACTATCAGCCAAGATTTTGGACACGAGAACGCATTTGACCTTTACAAAATGACAATAGTAAGATTTCTACCTTTTTGAAAAGTAATGCTAACCGAAGACAATAATTTTCTAAGATTTTTAAAAGTATAAAGACTAAATTAGAAATTTAATTTTAAAAATTTGAAGACGTCACCATCGCACTTTTGATGGCAGCGGACTTGCGATTGTGCGGCACTTATTTCCTAGCAACAACTGAGTTTAGCCAATTTGTTCTTGCGTCGCCTACGACCAAGCGACGTATGCTCGAGCCTATGACCCCAGTTTAAGAAGAAAGTTTTAGAAAACGGGGGCAGAGAGATTTCGAAAGAGAGTTTTGAAAGTAAGATTTGAGGGATTGAAATTGGTGTTATATGTGATGCAAGCAAAAAAGCAACAATAACGGCCTTTATTACACTGACATATTGTCAAATTTAAATTTTAACCGGTAAAAATAGACACGGATTTAAAAATATTAGCTCAATCATAATTGACATGTACTCTACTTTAATACCGAAAGAAAAAGAGAAAGCGCGTGACTCACACGTGCCATTTCCGAGGATTAACTTTTAAGCATCAATAGAGCATCCACGTGCTGATTATTTTTGCATCAGCATTCCCATGGGCACGTGGCGCACGCGTGACTGTGGACGTAATGCAGCAGAATTTTTATACAAAAGCCATGATTCAGATACCAAAACTACCCTCAACCTTACCCTTCATCAAGCTCCGCGGAGTGGGGCTTTTCTGTAATCTTCCAAACTTAAAACGACGACGTATCAACCCACCTCCTCCCATAAACTTTGTGTCTCAGCATTCACAAGTCGGAAACCACCGGCACCGACGACCACCGTAGAAGCTTCTTCCGGCGGTTGATTGTTTCATTTTCGAAAGTCGGCGTAGTTCATCTTCCTTTCAGCTTTCTCAAGTACGGTAATCATTCAGGCACGCAGTTCAATCTCCGTTCGTTTTCACAGTTTCTTATTGCCATAGAAGCACAGTACCGCGATCATCTCTCGTTTATTTCTGCTTCGAGGTTGACTTGTTGTATTATTTTGTTTTTGTTATTTTCGTTCGTCATTTCATATGGATTCAGTGCGATAAACTTGTGGATTGAATATAGTTTTTGTTTTTGTATAGAGCTGAGAGATCATTTACTCAAAGAACAGAGTAGTATTGTGATAGTAAAGTTCTGCGGCTGGATTTCCGGTTGCTTTTATCTTCGAAACTGGTTTCGATTGATTTAAGTTTTTTTTAGTACAAGCGTGCAACTATAGACTGATTGTACTTATAACCTGCTTAGTTTGTGCTTGATACTAAAGTTAGCGTATGGATTACGTCCGTGCTCCTTCACCGTTTCGTATGACTTGAGAATGAAGTCAAAATGTTCGGTTTCCTCTGTTTTCTTCTATTAATCACGTAAAGGTTTTCATCTGTTGTGCTTTCTTCATCCTTTACTTGTTTTTACTCAGATGCTCCGAATTTTCTTTGTGTTCGTACTCAGTTTGTGAATGAAAATACTAAAATTGAACCACCGCACCGTAGACTTGTTGTTTTTACGAGATTATGAAGTTGTGCTCTTAGAAATTTTTCATTGTAGTGAAGCCTTCTCCTCGGACATGGATTTTGGAGGCCTTTTCTTCCGTCTGTGTTATTTTCATGCCATGATCATACAGATATATTGGATTTGTTCTACAGAAATAGAACCTCTCCATTTTTATTCATAATAGGAAGTTCCTAGGACATGGTAGATTGGCGACCCTTGAAAAAGGGGGAAGAAGTCATTTCTCTATTTATTTGATTTTTGACATTCTGTATTAGAGAAACATGGGGTCCATGTTAAGACTAATTGGCAAGGAGAAGAGTTACCATGTATCTTATAAAGATCGTGAGGTGTCTTCATCTTTTCGATATGGGATCTTTCATATGCCCTTCAAGATGGTGCCTCTTTGAGTTTACCGTTCTTGAGTTGGGTCCCAATTTTTGGAATGAATGCTCGTTGGGCTTCATGGACTCTGATACCATATTAGAAAACTATTAGATTCCATCTTAAAGCCAATTGGCAATGAGAGGAGTAACTCATGTATTTTACAAAGATTGCAAGGTTTCTTCATCTTTTCGATCCTTATCATTTTAACATTTTGGAATACTATTGTGACATTGTATCATTTCTATGCTAAGTTTTTTTAATTTAAAAAAAAAGTTCTTCTTGACGTTACCTGTCCCTTTTGTGCATTTACTTTGCTGTGACTTGACAAATTAATATTTCACTAACCATAATTTTATAGGTATACATTCTTGAGGGAGGATTCCATGATGGAAAGTATATGGAAATCAAAAATCTTAGATAACCTATGCTCTGGAGATTACTTATCAATTTGGAGAGACTATGGCACAGTAGGGATTGTGGCAACAATTTTTATTGGCATTCTCATAGCATTCTTACTTCCTAGTATCTTTTTGGTAAAGAAGAGGTGGAAACAAAGAGGAGTTTCTGTGGAAGTTGGTGGGGAGACAGGTTATGCTGTGCGTAATGCTCGAGTGGCTGAACTTTCTCAAGTTCCTTGGAAAGAGGCCACAACCATGGCAGCACTGTTTGAGCAATCATGCCAAAAGCATTCAAAAAATAAATTTCTTGGAACAAGGAAGTTTATTTCCAAGGAATCTGTCACTTCTAGTGATGGTAGGAAGTTTGAGAAGCTTCACTTAGGTGAATACGAATGGCAAACTTATGGAGAAGTGTTTGATCGTGCTTGCAACTTTGCATCTGGGCTTGTTAGGTTTGGCCATGATGTCGATTCTCGTGCTGCCATTTATGCAGAAACTTGTGCTGAGTGGTTGATTGCCTTCCAGGTTATCTTATTACTGTGCTTCAACTTTTTTCTCTAGAACTTTGCACTTGGTTTTAAGCTTTAGAGCTTTACTTTTCTGTCATATTTTTGGACCAATTCACAAATACAGTTGATTACTTACAGGGATGCTTTAGACAGAACATTACTGTGGTTACAATATATGCTTCTCTTGGTGATGAAGCCCTAATCCACTCCCTAAATGAGGTTCGTCAATTAATCATCTCTTCAGCAATTGTAGCGATAATATAGTCTTTTGTGTTATAGTTACAATTACAATATGTAAAGTGAAAGATCCTTACTCTTCTTCCAACTATTTAACAGACTGCAGTATCTACTCTGATCTGCAATTCAAAGCAGTTGAGGAAGCTGCTGGCAATAGGTTCAAGTTTGACAACTATTCAAAATATTGTATATTTAGAAGATGCTGGATATGAAACTGATTTTATTAGCTCTGAAAATATGAGCAAATGGAAGGTCGCCTCCTTCTCTGAGATCATCAAGCTTGGTACAGAAAATCCCGTTGCTCCAAGCTTGCCTTCAAGTCACAGTATTGCTGTTGTGATGTATACGAGTGGCAGTACAGGTTTGCCAAAGGTAATTTTCCCTTTTTAGTCTCATTATAGGTAATTTTCCCTTTTTAGTCTCATTATAGGTAATTTTCCCTTTTTAGTCTCATTATCTTACATTTTTTGGTCAATCTCAGGCAAATTTGTGTCAAGATAGGACTTTTACATAAACTGTAGGTTAGTTCAAGGTAAAAGTATCCGCCACCATGGTGCCCTCAGTAGTCAAGGGGACATGTTAACTTAAATTCCTTTTAAATCATGGGTTCAAGCCATGGTGATCAATGGTCATTGACTCATCTAGTTAGAATATTGAGAATCCCATGAGTTTCTCAATCTAGGAATTAGTTTCCGCAAGTTGAGGTGTGTAAATTTTGTCTAACACCACCCATGATTATAAAAACATAAGTCAGTTTTATCATGCATTACCTTCTTGAACTCATCGCCACACTTCTGTTCCAAAATTTCTGTCATCAACGTGTTGCAACATAATGACTTTTCATCTTGAAATGAAATGAAAATGACTGTTGAGATTTGAACTCATAGTATCTTGCTCTTACACTGTTAAACTACCACTAATCTTAGAAGTTCAAGTATTTCGATCATGGTAAATTGTTCTTGAGAATAATATTTATAGGTTTCTGATGTTGGAAACAATTTATTATTAGATGTGGATGCTAGAGTTGATGATATGGTACTTAATTTCGTGTGCTTTCATTTTGATGAACCTTCAATGACAGGAATGCCAAATTGACAAGGACTAGTATGCAAGATTTCCTTTTCTTTGTTTCGTTAATATTTCATAGTGAATCTTTTAAGCTGAATATTCTGTTGGTCTATTCTTTTAATCATTTGAAATCTATGTAACCTGTATATTTAGATTTCATAAAAGAAGTTGGGCATTCCTAACATGGACATTGTATAATATGTAGGGGGTTATGATTAGTCATGGCAATATCGTAGCCACTGCGGCAGGTGTTATGACAGTTATTCCAAGACTTGGTGTTGATGATGTATACTTGGCATACTTACCCCTTGCCCATGTTCTAGAATTGGCAGCTGAGGTATCATCATGTTTGCATTAAAGTACCGCATTCATAGAGAAATTTTAATGGGTGGCTATTCACATTGTCATAGTTACAAATATAGCAACAAGATTATGAGACATCGTGGGAGGAAGAAATTACCACCAATTTTAAGACTATTTTAGTCATTCCCATTTGTTGGTTTGGGTGGATATTTTCCTTTTCTTTTTTAAATTAATTTGCAAACTTTGAATGTTGTTGCTATATTTGTAGTCTATTGAGCTTGTTTTTGCCATATAAGCAAGCACCCTCCTTTTTTAAGCATCCTTACTTAAGTTGTTGGCCAGACTGTTATACTGTCTGCAGGATTGGCAATCGGTTATGGTTCGCCATTAACTATGACAGACACTTCGAATAAAATAAAGAAAGGAACGAAGGGAGATGTTTCTGTTTTAAGACCTACACTCATGACTGCAGTTCCAGCTATCTTAGATCGTATTCGAGACGGCATTTTGAAGAAGGTTTTTGATGGATAAATGCATTTTCTTTATCCACTTATGACTTGAGTATTAGATAATGATCAATAATGCCACAACTAGGTTGAAGAGAGGGGAGGCTTAGTGAAGAAACTCTTCCACATCGGATATAATCGCCAATTGGCAGCTTTGGAGGGAAGCTGGTTTGGAGCTTGGGGACTGGAAAGAATGTTTTGGAATGTTCTTATCTTCAAAAAAATACGTTCAGCACTTGGAGGGCGCGTTCGGTTCATGCTTTGTGGTGGGGCTCCTCTATCAGGAGAGTCTCAACGGTTTTTCAATGTTTGCATGGGGTAATGGTGGTTTTCAAATTTTAGATGCAAATACAATTGAAATAAATTCAATACTTACTTTCCTCTCCAATATTGGTACATCTTCATGGCCAAATTTCGTTTGTATTTGCAAGCTTTACTTTTGATTATCATTTATCAGGCTATCTAACCACTCCATTGTTTTCTAATGATCAAACTGGGGCTTGTGAAAATAAATTATTTGTTCCAATTGTCTGATTCCTTTTTACGTATTATATTGCTCTTCAACAGGGCTACAATTGGTCAAGGGTATGGTCTGACAGAAACATTTGCTGGAGCTGCTTTTTCCGAATGGGATGACACAAGTGTGGGACGTGTTGGGCCTCCTCTTCCTTGTTGCTTCATTAAGGTACGCAAGGATCTTATTTCAAATCACACAATAAATTTGTTATTCTCCAACCTTCTTAAGTAGGATCAAAATGAGTTGCAGGACTTCAAACTTCATCCACTTAAGAAACAATTCTTTGATGCTACATATTCATGGTTGAAAATGAATAATGTCATGGTGTGTGCAAAGATCAATAATATGTTGTCTGTCAAATCATCAAACTGGGAACATAAGGCCTCTTTAATTCTTTTGAAAGAGATCACAGGTTTGAATCCTCCCACCCACATGAGATGCAATATTCCAAAAAAAAGAAATCACCACTAAAGCCAAAAACCTAAGCAGATAGGTTACTGTAATTTTAATTGTGAACTCGACATCTTACGTTAATGAGTTAGTGTAAATTTAATATTACTTACGTCAATACTTTACTATTACCGTTGTCGCAGCTTGTTTCTTGGGAAGAAGGTGGCTATAGGACGACCGACAAACCAATGCCAAGAGGGGAGATTGTTATTGGGGGTACTTGCGTTACTGCTGGTTACTTAAAGAACCCTGAAAAAACTAACGAGGTCTACAAGGTATTTCTTTCAAATTCTTCCATTAGATTTCATAGCAGAGGTCTCAACTTTCTGCTTGCAACAGGATGATGAGAAAGGCATGCGCTGGTTTTACACGGGAGATATAGGAACATTCCATCCTGACGGATGCCTTGAGATCATAGACAGGAAAAAGGACATCGTTAAACTTCAGCATGGAGAGTATGTATCTCTTGGGAAGGTGAGGTTTTAAACTTCAACACAAAATTTTCTGCCAACATGTCATCAGAGTTTTCATTTGGTTTAAGTTCTTGGTCTGTGCATATAGGCCGAGGCAGCCCTTCTGTCAAGCAAGTACGTGGATAATGTTATGGTGCATGCGGACCCCTTTCACAATTATTGTGTTGCTCTTGTCGTCCCTTTGCGTCCAGCTCTTGAGAAGTGGGCCAAAGAAGCTGGCATCAACTATGGGGATTTTGCTCAGCTATGTGAGAATGGTGAAATCATCAGTGAGGTTCAGAGATCCCTTTCCAAGGTTTGCAAATCCTGATCTTATCTTTTGAAAGGCAAAGAATAAGAGAGACAGTCGGCACAAAAAAAAAAAAAAAAAAAATACTAGCATATATAGAATGGGGGCTAGATTATATATATATATATATATATATATAAACCTATGAACCTTGCCATTTGTTTGGAAAATATCCGTTGGAACATTACCCTTGACCTATTATAAACGTTTCAAAACTATCTTTTGAAGTATAAATTTGTTAGAACGTTGGATAAAAAATCGGTGTAACTGATAGTGACTAGAATACTTGCTTGGGTTGCGTTTGAAAGAAAGACATTCATTGCGTTTGAAAGAAAGACATTCAGACTCATCAAATTTTTATTCCAATATTCTCATAGTTTCTCTACTCCAAGGGTAATTTCAAAGTCTTTATTCACGTGATTAGGGTAATATAGGGTAATATAGAGGTATTTTTTTAACCAAATGACAAAATTCAGGATTTTTTTTTTTTTTTTTGAAATTTACCCTTTACCCTTGATCAAATTATTTTAAACCTTTAAACCAATAATCTGGTTCTCTGATTATTTACTTTATTCTTAAAATACAAAGTACAGATCTAAATGGTTATTACTTTGTTGTATACTATGAAATCCCACTTCTGAAAGGGGCATTTGTAATAACTTTACAGGTAGCAAAAGATGCAAAGTTACAAAAGTTTGAGATCCCTGAAAAAATTAAGTTGGTAGCAGATCCATGGACCCCAGAATCAGGATTGGTTACTGCTGCTTTAAAGATAAAAAGAGAACAAGTCAAGGAAAAATTCAAGAACGTCCTTGAACAGCTATACAAGTAAGGAAATTCTGCCTAGTTTTTCACTTTATCCACACAGCACATGGATCTCCACGTACTTATAGTTGGGTTTACGAGTCATACTCCTTGCTTGACAGACCTCCCCTCCCTGTGTATTGTAACTAGAAAAAAGTTTGACTCTCATCCTTATGCTTAGAGTACATATTGAGTCGAACACGATGCCTACTTAGGAGTAAGAAAGCGTTTGTTATCTTCTTATGTGATTATCTTTAATTAGTTAGTTTGTAATGTTAACAAGTAAATTAATAAATATAGAGAACGAAAGCTTTTCATTTTCGACTCTTTTCTTTGTAATTTACCTCGGGCCTACTTTCTTTTTTGTTTGCATTCAGGCTTAGAGGGAATGAGAACCTTTGGTGATAATCTATCTAGAATTTAATATCTACATGTTTCCTTGCCAACTGAATCTAGTACGGTCTAGTAGTCGTTCTGCCGGTTGACTTAAACAATTAGGAAATTAGGACGAGAGAATTAGATAGAACTTTAAAATTTCTTCTCTTCTACTTCAAAAATGAGTCTTCTACTTCAAAAATGAGTCAAAGACTTGCTACACTTTCCAAGAAAGAAATTGTGATATTGAATTTGCTTTCATGTTAGCATGAACATGAATTAGATTCTTTTTGTTTTTTTTTCTCGAGACCCTTCTCTCTACCTCCTTTTCTTTTAAGCTCCTTTTATTCCTTTTTTTTTCTTTATTTTTTTGTCCATCGGCCTCTTTATGTTAGGGGAGAGAAATCATTATCTTGCATTGCAAGATAGATTAAAAGTTTGTGCATAGAAAGTCTGGTACGTTTAAAATAGAATCAGGCTAATATTATTTATATATTTATTATTATTATTATTTTGATCTTACTCAAAAAAAAAATTTAGGAATTGTATTCGTAGTAATTACGTGAACTAGAATACAAATCTTGTGAATGAAACCTAATTATTAAAACATGAGAATATCATGCAAATATGTTAAGAATGAGAAATAGAAATATAATTGGAATCGAAGGTGTATTCTCATTGATATTCATAATCTTTAAATAGGATACAAGTCACCGACTAATACTTATAAATAAAGAAAATATAAACTAATTAAATATTAAAAATAAAATAAAATATACTATAAATCAAATCATAAAGGAAAGAATATTAAGATATAATATCGAAAATATATTCCATAACTAAATATATTCTCCAAATATTATATCTCAACACTCCCCTCAAGTTGGAGAGTATATGTAATCACATCCAACTTGTCACGAGTATAGGTTAATAACACCCGAGTTGTCTTTGAGGGGAGAGTGTAGGTCAGTAACACTTTTGTTATCCCAGTAGTGAAAATAGAGAGTGTAGGTCAATAACACCCGAGTTCTCGTTGAGAAGAGAGTGTAGGTCAATAACACTTTTGTCTTCCCAGTAGTGAAAATAGAGAGTGTAGGTCAATAACACCCGAGTTGTCTTTGAAAAGAGACTGTAGGTCAATAACACTTTTGTCTTCCCAGTAGTGAAGATAGAGAGTGTAGGTCAATAACACTTGTCTTTGAGAAGAGAGTGTAGGTCAATAACACTTGTCTTTGAGAAGAGAGTGTAGGTCAATAACACTTTTGTCTTCCTAGTAGTGAAAATAGAGAGTGTAGGTCAATAACACCCGAGTTGTCTTTGAGAAGAGAGTGTAGGTCAATAACACTCTTTGTCTTCCCAGTAGTGAAGATAGAGAGGGTAGGTCAATAACATTTACTTGTCTTTGAAAAGAGAGTGTAGGTCAATAACACTTGTCTTTGAGAAGAGAGTGTAGGTCAATAACACTTGTCTTTGAGAAGAGAGTGTAGGTCAATAACACTCTTTGTCTTCCCAGTAGTGAAAATAGAGAGTGTAGGTCAATAACACTCTTTGTCTTCCCAGTAGTGAAAATAGAGAGTATAGGTCAATAACACTCTTTGTCTTCCCAGTGGTGAAAATAGAGAGTGTAGGT
The DNA here is from genome assembly GCA_033971965.1 of Cucurbita ficifolia. Classification (NCBI taxonomy): domain Eukaryota; kingdom Viridiplantae; phylum Streptophyta; class Magnoliopsida; order Cucurbitales; family Cucurbitaceae; genus Cucurbita; species Cucurbita ficifolia. Next base: position 8,769,841 of record CM066972.1, read on the forward strand.
CAATAACACTTACTTGTCTTTGAGAAGAGAGTGCAGGTCAATAACACTTTTGTCTTCACCCGAGTTGTCTTTGAGAAGAGAGTGTAGGTCAATAACACTTTTGTCTTCCCAGTAGTGAAAATAGAGAGTGTAGGTCAATAACACTTTTGTCTTCCTAGTAGTGAGAGTGTAGGTCAATAACACTCAACTTGTCTTTGAGAAGAGAGTGTAGGTCAATAACACTTTTGTTATCCCGTAGTAAAAACATAGACCACCTTTGATTAGTTAAAACATAAACCACCTTTGATTAGTTTGCATTTTTAGACTTTAAAGAAACTATTGAATTTACAAGAAATATGTAAAACTAAAAATAGACGGGGTTGGCATTTTTAGACTTTCAAGAAACTATTGAATTTCCAAAAAAGATGCAAAACTAAAAATAGACCGGGTTTACATTTTTAGACTTTCAAGAAATTATTGAACTTAACAGAAAGATGCAAAACCAAAAAATAGACCACAATGATTGACTCGAGGATTCTTGTCCCATTTAATTTGATTGGAACAAGTGAATATCCTGATCATTTCTTGGTCCATGCATAAATGATTTACTCCAGGATTGGTAATTTGTTTCATTTAATTTGATTGGAACAAGTGAATATCGTGGCCGATCAGAATGATGAATATAAGAAGGATGTGTTAAATAAACATATGAAGTTTTGAAGTTGGATAATAACTCCAAGATCGGTGCTCTGGATCACTTGAGAGGTTGTGAAAGAAAATATGAACATCTTGAATATGCCACCTTTAAGGTTGGTGAGAAATCACTTGAGAGGTTGTGAAAGAAAATGAGAAATCACTTGAGAGGTTGTGAAAGAAAATGAGAAATCACTTGAGAGGTTGTGAAAGAAAATATGAACATCTTGAATATGCCACCTTTAAGGTTGGTGAGAAATTTGAAGAGGCTTATAACGTATTCTTGATATTGGATGATCGACGCCGGTAAGAGTCCAAGGGTATTAGGAATACTAAGATCGGTGCTCTGATACCATGTTAAGAATGAGAAATATAAATATAATTGGAATCGAAGGTGTATTCTCATTAATATTCATAATCTTTAAATATTCAAGCTACCAACTAATACTTACAAATAAAGAAAATATAAACTAATTAAATATTGAGAATAAAATAAAATATACTATAAATCAAATCTATAAATCAAATAAAGGAAAGAATATCAAGATATAATATATATATTCCATAACTAAATATATTCTCCAACTATTATATTTCAACAAAATAATAAGTCAAATATATATATATATATATATATTTAAATTATATCCTTTAACTTATTATAAAAAAAAAAAGTCATATTTTCCATAAATGTTAATGTGACATCCGAGTAAAAAAATGGTACACAATGAACCGAGACCACATTCGAATGAGAACGATTACGAGAATGGGATAACTAAGAAATGAAGAAAAAAAAAAAGTTATTACCTATACTAATAAGGTGCATTTTCCTTCCCAATAGCTCAATTTGTAAGTGAGGACAAAGTATGCTGGAAGGATTCGTATTGGTCTGCAGGAAGAGTCTTCACTCTTAAGAAGCGAAGGGTAAGTAATGTGACTATGTCGCAAGGGATGCAGAGAAATGTCGAGGCCTTCTGTCAAATTCAAATTCTAAATTCTGATCCGGATTCTGGGTATGACGTGTTATAATTAATAAATAAAATATATTTGAAGAGGCCAATCCAAAATAGCTACCATGTTTTTTTTTTTTTTTTAAATAGACACAAACTTTAAAATTTTAAAACTGTTAAATATATAATTGGTAATAAAAGAAAAACTAATAATGTTATTATTAGTGTTAAATTTTTTAGATAAAAAAGTTTCCATTTTTAAAATGAAAGTCTTGGAATTAAGGAGAGAAGAGGAACCCATTTCTTATTGGTCAAAGTGTCGTCATCCATCCAATATAATTCGGACGCGTCATAATCGGGCTTTGTATCCGTATCGTATGGAGTAATAAGTTCGACATTTTGATTTCGAACTCCAACTCCGCCTCGCGCGTTTTCACCCAAAATCCTCTTCTCATCTCAGATCAAACACATTCTTTAACTTATTCTTACAATTTCCCAGAATCTCTCTTCCCCCAATTGGCGGAAATTGTTTGTTCATCCCCGGATTCCCATAATTTTGAGGTAATTTTGGATACCCTTTTCATTTTTTGTTTCGTTCTGCTTCAAATTGTTCATCACAGATCTTGAAGATTTGACTTTGTTTTTTGTATCATTCTTGTTATTTGCTATGTGGTTCTTCGATTTTTGAAGAAATGGAGCGATGGGCTATGAGATGTGTGGTGATGGTGGCGTTTGTGGGGGTATTGCTGCTGAATTTGAGAAAATCAGAAGGGATTAGGTTTGTGATAGACAGGGAAGAATGTTTCTCTCATAATGTTCTATATGAGGGAGATACTGTTCATATTTCTTTTGTTGTAATCAAGGCAGATTCAGCATGGCACTATGGCGATGATGGTGTTGATCTTGTGGTATCATTCTTTCCTCCATTTTATTTGCTTTTGTTTTGTTTAGCTTGTTATAAAAAAAAACTTGAAACTGGGTGTAGGAGTCCAAAGTCTACCGCGAGTAGATATTGTCCTTTTTCGGCTTTCCCTTCTGAGCTTCCCCTCATGGTTTTTAAAACACGTATACTAGGGAGAGGTCTCCACACCCTTATAAGGAATGCTTCGTTCCCCTCTCCAACGGATGTGGAATCTCACAATCCACCCCCTTGGGGTCCAGCATCCTCGCTGGCACACCGCCCGGTGTCTGGCTCTGATACCATTCTATCACGACCCGATCCCACCGCTCCCTTCTGAGCTTCCCCTCAAGGTTTTTAAAACACGTCTAGTAAGGAGAGATGAATAATTTTCTTAGTTGTTTTCTTTCTGAGATGTTTTGATTTGACTAGAGAGAGATCCTAATGATAAAAGTTACATCCTGGCTTTTGGGGTGCTAGAAGACTTAGAACATGTTTGGAATGGCTTCTCAAGCGCTCAAAATACTTTTCTAACACTTAAAAGTCCTTTTATATGCATTTAGAAAGTCATTCCAAACAGACCCTAATACCAAAACTAGAAGGGGCAAAGACGACGAATATATCTTCTTATTAAGGGTGGTTACTTTCAAGTTATTTTTATGAAGACACTTTGATTTGGAGCGAGTCAGAGACAGACAGACTCCTTTCTGAACAAGAGCTACGTCTTAGTTCTTGGAGTGCTAGAGGATTATTAGTAAAACTGGAACGAGTATTGTCGTATCTCGCTATATGAAGTGGACCATGTGGTAATTTTTAAGTTACCTTTAGGAGATGCTTTAATTTGTAGGGAGGGAGGGAGGGAGGGAGGGAGGGAGAGCGAGTGTGTGGGAGATGCTTTAATTTTTTATATTTACGTAAGTTTCTAAGCTAGCTCGTGGGCATCTTGACTACTCTCATAGGACAACCGTCTAACCCTACTATACATAGGCCCCATTTCATCCTTAGGATTATGTAATCGATTACTGTTCTACACGGTCGAGAAGCCTTGGGATATATACATTGAATATAATGATCAACTTAGATTTTTTCCCCTGATTTTCCTCTTCTGAGGGAGTTCTTTTATGGGAAATGATTTGCAATCCTTGTGTTATATTGATTTCCATTGTGGAATTTGTTGTTAATTCCATGTTCTTGCTTGAAATCTAGATAAAGGGCCCTAATGGTGAACATCTTCATGATGTCCGAGACAAGACGAGCGAAAAACATGAATTTGTTGTTCACAACAAAGGCCTTCATCGATTCTGCTTTACGAACAAGTCCCCGTACCACGAAACGATCGACTTTGATATGCACGTTGGTCATTTTTCCTATCACGAGCAGCATGCAAAAGATGGTGAGATTCCATTCTCTGTTTTATTATTTACTGATTCTTTTACAAGTTAAAATCAATCTCAAAACTGGTGCCATATGCCTGCAGAGCATTTCAACCCTTTGCTGGATCAAATATCTAAGCTGGAGGAGGCTCTTTACAATATTCAGTTTGAACAGCATTGGTTAGAGGCTCAGACTGATCGCCAGGAAATAGGTATGTTGATGAACTCGTCTCGAGCTTTTATAATTTCATCGACGTCAACTTAGGAATTTATTTTCTACGTTGAAGATATTGATTTTGAAAATAAACATATTAGATCCCGTTTGATAACTATATTTTGAGAATGTTTATGAAAGAAGATAACAAAGTAAAGGAACACATCTGTGGAAGTAATGTGCATGAGCTTAATTTTTTAAAAGACAAAACAAGGAACCAAATGGTTATCAGTCGGGGCCTTAGATTATGTGAATTCTCCAAAAAGAAGTTTTAGGCATTGTTCTTTTGAGTTCAACGACGCGTACGAGTGGGGGATTCCCGATGATCGTGATAATAGCTTTCTTCTTCATCACTTGTTGTTGAGACCCTGTTAGAATTAGAGGCATAACTCAGAATAACTTATGCTTATGAATTCTTTCCAAACATGGGTTTATAGAACAGTCCTAAAAATGTCGAGAAAAACATGCTTATAATACCTCTAGCTTAGTCCATGGCTACTCCCAACACCAAAGTTCTGTTGTATAAGCTATTCAAAGAAAGATTACGAGTAACAGAGAAGCTTTGCTTAATTTGGGGGTGTTCACGGTTTCGTCTCGAACAAAGTACACCATAGAGTCTCCCCTGAGGCCTATGGATCCCTCGAACAACCTCCCCTTAATCGAGGCTCGACTCCTTCTCTGGAGCCCTCAAACAAAGTACACCATTGTTCGACACTTTAGTCACTTTTGACTACACTTTCGAGACTCACAACTTTTTTTGTTTGAGGATTCTATTGACATGGCTAAGTTAAGGGTATGACTCTGATACCATGTTAGAAACCACGACTCTCTACAATGGTATGATATTGTCGACTTTGAGGATAAGCTCTCATGGCTTTACTTTTGGTTTCCCTAAAATGCCTCATACCAATGGGGATGTATTCCATACTTATAAACTTGTGATCAACTCCTTAATTAGTCAATGTGGGACTCCTTTCCCAACAATTCTCAACATATTTAACCAATCCACTACTTAGAACTTGTATGGTTCGGTTCAGGTTGGGTTGGTCGAGTGTTCTTTTTTTTGGTACACTCATAGCTTGTAGTCCGTCCATGGAAGATACCTCAAAGGGGTATCAAGTGGAACTCGGGTCACGTTTCCAGTTCAATCCGGATACCGATCATGAAAGAATGAAACTCGAGGTAGATTGATTGTTGGGTGATGTGTTTGTGGTGTGTTTGATTGCAGTGAATGAAGGAATGAGCAAGAGGGCAATGCATAAGGCAATGTTTGAATCAGCAGCGCTTGTAGGGGCGAGTGTCCTCCAAGTCTACTTGCTGCAGCGCTTGTTTGAAAGGAAGCTTGGCACTTCCAGAGTTTAAACCCCTTTTTACTTCACCACAACATTCTTTTTAAACCCTAAATTATTTATGCTTTTCTTTTATCATTCTCTTTTCTTTTTACCCCCACAGTAAAAGATTATAGGCTAATCTATTTCTTCCTGCTTTTTTTTTTTTTTTTTTTTTTTTTTTTTTGGAGCCAACTTTTGTTAGTGGAAATTTGGGAAGGAATTAGATTTTTTTTCTTTTTAAAGATGAACTTTTGAATTATTGTAGGAATATATGATACTCAAATAGGCATTTTATTGCCCATATGAGAAGTATCTCGATTACTTTTGTTGTCTTTTCTTTCTTGTATATATACTATACCTAAAATAAATTAATATATTAATTTAATAATAAATAACTATATACAATTAATTATATTTATATTTTTCATTTACATATAAAAATGGTATAATGTGCAGCTAATTTTATTCTCAATTAAATTTATTATTTCTCTCAAAATTTCTCTTTTGATAATTAAGGATAATTCACTAAAAATACTACCAAATTATTAAAATAAGTTAAAATACTTCTTTTATAAAAACATAAAACAATATAAATCAAATTGTTTTTACAAAAAAAAAAAAAAAAAAAAGAAATATGAGAAATTAATAAAAATTGAATTGATAACAACAAAATATTTGATTATTAAAGACACAAAAATATTAAATAAATTCAAATTGAATTTAAAAATGATATATCAATAGTATAAGTAAAAAATCCCATCACTTCATTACCAAAATAATCGAATAAAAACTTGCTTTTGAATTATTTAATTTTTTAAAGTTCTTTTCATAAAATTATAGCTAACTTCGAAAAAAATATATTAAATTGAGAAAAATAGAATTGAAAATTATATTCAAAATTGAAACATTAAGATCAAATATGAGTTAAGAAAAAACTGAAAAAGGAGAATTATAGAAGCAGAATATAAATTATTCTTAAAATGAAAATAAACAGAATAAAAAAAAAACCCTAATTTATTCTAAAACAAAACAGAACCAGAGAATGAAGGAAGAATAAGTCACTTTCTCCTAATGGCTAAATACAATACACTTTTAACCTTATTAGTATGAAACTACTTGATCTGATTATAGAAAACAAACACATCTTTATTGCCTCTACTTTTCCAGATCTCTAAGCCTATCATCATCAGAAGGGGGAAAAAGAAGACAACAAGTTAATACGAACCCGTTTGACCGGACACGTTACCTCATCGGTTTTCTTTGACGCATACGCTCGAGACTCGAACAGCTTCACACAAGCTCCAATACAAGAGCAGATGCACCACCTCCACCATTGCAAACACCTCCAACGCCATATTTCCCACCTTTTTGCTTTAGTACCTGTAATGAGAAAAAATGTACGATAATGGGTCGTGAGAGATATCGATCTTCGTTTACACAAAGCAATGGAGAAATATTCAATAATGCTGCCACGACGTGACTAACATTTTTGCACTTTTTTATAGCTCGTGGCTATTAAGAGGCACGAGTATATGTCCAACCGTTATTAAGAGACAGTCTCATTCAATAATTTTTTCGAGCTTGGGTAACATTGCAGAGATTTTAGATAAATTACCCCCAAAAGCGTGACCAAGATACGTGCCCCACTGCAACCAAGAGGATGTCCCAATGACACGGCTCCACCGTGTACATTAACTTTATCCTGTCGATGAAGAAATAAGAGGAATACGACAGTAAAATAACAACTATAAGGAAGATTGCACATTTAGAATGACTAGCTAAATGCAAGTCATATTCAAATCATTCAATTCAAATGAGGCCGTAGAAAAGGGCATAGGAGTACTCACAGGAGAGATTCCAAGCAATTTCTGATTAGCAAGAGCCACAACCTACAGAAATAATGATAAAATAGAACATATAAGAATTTGAGGATCAAAGTTCTGGAAACTGATTATTTCGAGCCTGTCACGAAAATCTTACAGCAAATGCTTCATTTATTTCGTAGAAGTCGATTTGCGAAGCTTCTAAGCCAGCATGGGAAATAGCCTTTGGAACTGCAAGGGATGGTGCAGTTGTGAAAAATTCTGGCGCCTGCAAATCAATTCCCCATATTATTGTTAGTACAAAGTTCTTTGAAGATCAAAGATGTGATCATTAATGCTTCGGCTGAACTTAAAAAGTAATTACTAGAAGTTGAAAGAAAATCTGGAATTACATGAGCAGCATCTGCATATCCTTTGATTTTTGCAATCACTTCCAGCCCGAGTTCCAATGCCTTCTGGCCACTCACTAGAACTATGGCAGCAGCACCATCACTGTCAATTAGAAAATTTCAACTTTCAATAGAAGTTTGATTGATCGTCTGTAACAGCCTAAGCACAAGCCCACAGCTAGCAGATATTGTCCTCTTTGGACTTTCCCTCAAGGCTTTAAAACGCGTCAGCTAGGGAAAGGTTTCCACACCCTTGTAAAGGGTGCTTCGTTCTCCTCCCCAACCAATGTGGGATTCTCACATCCTCTGGCACGACTTATCCATATAAACGCAGGCGATAAAAGCTTGATAAGTTTCTATGAACTTCCCAATACATGTGCAAGAAAAGCTTTTCTTTACCTTATGCTGGATGCATTGCCTGCAGTTACGGTACCTCCATTCTCTTTAAAGCTTGGTCGAAGCTTCCTCAACTTGGCAGGGTCAAACTGGCATTACATATAACATTTAAAAGAGAGTAAGAAAGAATCAAGAAATTAATCTCTGAAAAATTAATTTGTTTTCAAAGGAAATAAATAACAGCTTGATAAATAATTCTAAAATCATTTTGGTTACATTCTGACCCCTTTATCTTGTACAGGCGATTGAACAAATTTTATTTTTTGTATGCATGCATGTTTGAAAATTGAACACTCGGGGTGCATGATGCACGAAAAACAGTAAGCACTACATAGATGGATGATAGGGATGTACCTTTCCGAGGCCATCGTCTGAATTGACAGTAGTCGATGGTTTTCCCCTTCCTCCAGAAACTTCAACCTGCAAAAAGATAGACGAAGACTTGTAATTTTAAACCAGAGGAATAGCCAAGCAATGATATGGAAGGAAATCCAACCGGAACAATTTCCCATTCGAAGGCACCGCTGTCTTTGGCAGCAATACCTCGCTCAAAACTCTGAACAGCGAAGTTATCCTACATAAAATCCAGATGTAAATAAGTTGACAAAATAGAACTAAAGCAAACGCAAACTCAACATGCATTACAAGCAATACCTGAGCCTCCCTCGTAATTTCATATTTTTCTGCACATAACTCGGCACAATTTCCCATGCCAGAGTTAGTATAGACATCCCATAAACCATCTTTCAGCATTCCATCAACAAGAGAATCATGACCAAGACGGGACCCCTTCCTGCAAATTAGCATGAATATAAGTTAAATTATGCTTAGAGCTCAGGCCACCGAGAATGAGAAGAGAAATTCAGAATAGAAAAGCAACCTTGCTTCTGCAAGGTACTTCGGTACATTTGACATGCTTTCCATCCCACCAGAAACTACAACGTCATTAATGCCTAACTGGATACTCTGTGCCGCAAGCATTGTTGCTGAAATAATCACAATAATAAATGTTGTCAGACTATTAATATCGGTCCGAGAGGAAAATCTTAGAATGAAGAGAAGGATGTGAACCTTTCATCCCTGACGCACAAACTTTGTTGACAGTAGTACAAACCACTGAATTAGGTATTCCTGCACCTAATGCAGCTTGTCTGGCAGGAGCCTGCCCCAAATTTGCACTTAGAACATTGCCAAAGACGACTTCTTGTACAAGTGAAGGATCAACTTTCGCCCTTTTAAGTGCAGCTATAAGTCAAAGAAAGAAGGAAAATACTTCAGCATTGGCCAACTCCATTTACAGAGCAGGAGAGAGAGGTTTCACAATTACCTTCAATTGCTATGGATCCCAACTTGGCGGCTGATAAAGATGATAAACTACCAAGAAATCCACCCATTGGTGTGCGTGCAACACCAACTATGCAAACATCTATACAACCAAATGTCGAATGTCAAAAAAAAAAATTAAATAAATAAATAAAGAGGAAAGAGGTGCCATATCTTAAAGCACTAGGCTTTGATTAGGTATTTCCATTGAAAAGCAAGTGAAGTACCTCTTGGATTTATCGAATCCGTTGCTGCTGCTGCTGCCATAACCATGGTATGCTAAGGAACAAAACCTATACCATTAAAAAATTTCAGCACTTCTGAGACAATAACAGTAAGGCACATCTTACACCACCTTAATCAAATATGGACAGATTTTGTACATGAATCACGGACATAAAATCTTATTTCTTTTTCATTTTCTTCCTCTCATTAAAATAATAATAACAATCAAGTAAGGCACTTACTGTTATTGACTGTGATTTATCGGATTTTGTACATTGAAAAGCAAGTGAAGTACCTCTTATTATTTTTATTTTTTTCATTTTCTTCCTCTCATTGAAACAAAGTCATCGGTTCCCAGAAGCATATACGTGAGAAAGCATCACATGTTAATCAATCAGTGGCTTTTAAAGGCAGACCTCTAAGACAAACATCTAAAAGATCAAATAGCTTGCTCAATATTGGCAATTAGTACAGTTTCACCAAGTTAAGAGATTACATGCTAAAGCAATTCATAGAAATTCCACCAAGAAGATATTACTCAAGTTGGAAGTCAATTACAACGTAATTATTGAAGGTTTCTTTGAACAGAGCGAAATTAAGCTTCTCGAGTTGGGCTTCATTACAGTTTATCAAATTCAATCAACACAACAAGCTTCCCAGTTCTTTCGTCAGCAAAAGAAAACAAACTCATATTTCTATACCACTTGAGATTCAAGTTTTTTAAGCACAAGAATTTATAATATTACAGTCTTTACAAAAATGATATTTAAACAGCTCGTCTCATAAAAGTTAACAATTTTTAAATCATGCGATCTTTTTACGGCATCAATCAAATTTACTATCCCCACTCAACAAGAGAGAAAAGGGGGGGAAAAAAAGGATAAAAGAAACAATGAAGTCAAATAAAAAATCACACGATAATATCTTCGCCTTCTGTTTCTACAATATTTCATAATCCTCCAAATTTCAGAAACTAAATCCAAAAACCAAAAAGCGCTTAAAACGAGCCGTTCTCGTTCAATGCAGATAAATACGTACATCAAAGTCGCCATTAATCATCAACAACCATCGCATTTCATCCATTCCAAAAAAGGAACTCCAATCACAATCACAATCACAATCACACACGCATCCAGAACATCCATCACCATTCAACTACCAAATCATCCAAACAGCACAGAAAAACCATCCGAAGCAGATTGAACAAGAAATAAAGCAAGATCTACAACAACAAACACTAAAAATCCCCCTCACAGAATCCCGCTTCTTCAGATCAACCAGTACAGATCTATAAACAATCATACTTCCAAATTTTCAACAACCACTCCAATAATAACAGAGGCAGATGACAAACAAGAATGTCAAAGCAGATTTCGAAAGTATACTCAGAGCTGAAGCTTTCACTTACCTCCTTCCTTCACTCGCCGTGAAATCGATTAACCAGAAGAGAGAGTTAGAGAGAAGAATCAAATTTGGTGATGCAAACTGTTGAATGAATTTGTTGCTGGAAATTCGAAATTGCTGGTGTGTTGTTGTTGTTCAAATATATATATATATAGAGAGAGAGAGAGAGGGAGAGGGGGAAAAATCTTGATAACCGCCAAACAAGCGCTATACGAGAGAGCAGAGGCGTAGCGAATTGTCCCTTTTACCCCTACGACTTTTTGTATTTTTCGTCTTTTCCCTTCTTCTAACCTCCGGATTTGGTAACTTCACTGCCGTGCCCGTGCCCGTGACCCTGACCGTAATCCACGTATGTTTCTAATTTATAAAAATTAATCTTATTATTTCAAAAAGTTGCATGAGATTTCATAATTATTTCCTTTTTAATTAAAATATATTAAAAATGTTTGACTAAAAAGTCCACATGCATGAAATTTCGTTCTTTCCAAAACGTTTCAATCATTCATTCAAGTTACCACCACGTGTTTCTTTTCAAATTTTTTAAATTAATATTAACACATTTAAAAAAATTCTTACCCTCAATATATAAAAAATAATAATAATTATGTATCGTCAACGTTACTTTTGAAAGTTCACGATTATTTTTTAAATATAATATTAACGATAAGGGTGTTTTTTAATTTTTTAAATATAATATATTAAAAATGTTTGACTAAAAAGTCCACATGCATGAAATTTCGTTCTTTCCAAAACGTTTCAATCATTCATTCAAGTTACCACCACGTGTTTCTTTTCAAATTTTTTAAATTAATATTAACACATTTAAAAAAATTCTTACCCTCAATATATAAAAAATAATAATAATTATGTATCGTCAACGTTACTTTTGAAAGTTCACGATTATTTTTTAAATATATATTAACGATAAGGGTGTTTTTTTTTTAATTTTTTAAATATAATATATTAAAAATGTTTGACTAAAAAGTCCACATGCATGAAATTTCGTTCTTTCCAAAACGTTTCAATCATTCATTCAAGTTACCACCACGTGTTTCTTTTCAAATTTTTTAAATTAATATTAACACATTTAAAAAAATTCTTACCCTCAATATATAAAAAATAATAATAATTATGTATCGTCAACGTTACTTTTGAAAGTTCACGATTATTTTTTAAATATAATATTAACGATAAGGGTGTTTTTTAATTTTTTAAATATAATATATTAAAAATGTTTGACTAAAAAGTCCACATGCATGAAATTTCGTTCTTTCCAAAACGTTTCAATCATTCATTCAAGTTACCACCACGTGTTTCTTTTCAAATTTTTTAAATTAATATTAACACATTTAAAAAAATTCTTACCCTCAATATATAAAAAATAATAATAATTATGTATCGTCAACGTTACTTTTGAAAGTTCACGATTATTTTTTAAATATAATATTAACGATAAGGGTGTTTTTTAATTTTTTAAATATAATATATTAAAAATGTTTGACTAAAAAGTCCACATGCATGAAATTTCGTTCTTTCCAAAACGTTTCAATCATTCATTCAAGTTACCACCACGTGTTTCTTTTCAAATTTTTTAAATTAATATTAACACATTTAAAAAAATTCTTACCCTCAATATATAAAAAATAATAATAATTATGTATCGTCAACGTTACTTTTGAAAGTTCACGATTATTTTTTAAATATAATATTAACGATAAGGGTGTTTTTTAATTTTTTAAATATAATATATTAAAAATGTTTGACTAAAAAGTCCACATGCATGAAATTTCGTTCTTTCCAAAACGTTTCAATCATTCATTCAAGTTACCACCACGTGTTTCTTTTCAAATTTTTTAAATTAATATTAACACATTTAAAAAAATTCTTACCCTCAATATATAAAAAATAATAATAATTATGTATCGTCAACGTTACTTTTGAAAGTTCACGATTATTTTTTAAATATAATATTAACGATAAGGGTGTTTTTTAATTTTTTAAATATAATATATTAAAAATGTTTGACTAAAAAGTCCACATGCATGAAATTTCGTTCTTTCCAAAACGTTTCAATCATTCATTCAAGTTACCACCACGTGTTTCTTTTCAAATTTTTTAAATTAATATTAACACATTTAAAAAAATTCTTACCCTCAATATATAAAAAATAATAATAATTATGTATCGTCAACGTTACTTTTGAAAGTTCACGATTATTTTTTAAATATAATATTAACGATAAGGGTGTTTTTTAATTTTTTTTAAAAAAATTTAAAAGTGTTTTTGAAAATTAAAAAAGAAATTAAGAGTATTAGTAAAATATTTAAAAATTCAAAGATTTTTTTTTTGAAGGTTATTAAGATTTCTTTCCAAAATTAAACGGTTTTTTTTTTCTTTTAAGAAAATTTGAGATTTTTTTAAAAAAAGTTTAAGAATATTTTTTAATCTTTTCAAAATTTTCAAAATTTTCAAAATTTAAGAATTAATTTAGCCAAAATTATATATATATATTTTTTTAAAAATAAGAATACTTTTAAACAAAATAATAAAATTTACTTTTTAAACATTTAAACTCTTAGTAAATTACTTATTTTAATAAATTAATTCTCGTCTATTAAACTTAAATATATGATTTTATATCTAATTATAAGCATGTAATTATCCAATTTCATTCCTTTTTTGCATTAAAAAATATTTTTAAAGTTAAATTGATAAAAAAAATAAAAAATAATCAAATTAGATGTTGAGTTATTAAAACTTCTAAAAACAAGAAAATTAATGCGGAAGCTAACTCTATTATGACTATCTCGTAGTCTCTGTAACAATCATTGATAGTCGCTTATGATGTTCTTTACTTAATTGGATTTTTTTTTTTTGAAAAATGTTGAGCATATAGGAATACCCCGTAACTGTATTGTTGAAATTGGAAAATGCAAACACATGCAACATGTCTATAACTATCGTGATTGGTCTTAAATCTCACATTTTTTCGAACAAAATTGGATGTGCATTTACTTATACACGGTCGTGTACATGCACATAGACCTTCTAGGCGAGTATTAATTCTTCCTAGACCTAGCTATGTGCAGGCACATGCTCAAGCATACCGAAACCAACGAAAAAAAGGAACACAAAATAGAGTAACATAAGGTCCCACTGGTTCGATGCTACAGGGCAACATAGCAGACACCCGTACATAATCATAACTCATACTCACATGATTGACATCCATATCGTCTATCATCAATTCATACATGACTATCGGTCTCGTAAAATACATGACTAATCATAACTCGTAACTCAAGTGACTGAAATCTATATCATTTGTCCTAAATTCATAAATGACTATCGATCTAAAAAATCATTGGTTAGAGAGAGAAACAAAACATTATTTATAGGAGTGTGGAAACCTCCCCCTAACAAACGTGTTTTAAAATCGTGAGGTTGGCGGCGATACATAAGAGGGTTAGCGGTGGACTTGAGTTGTTGCAAATGATATCAGAGCCAGACATCAAGCTGTGTGCCAGCGAGGACGCTAAGCTCCCAAGGAAGGTGGATTGTGAGATCTCACGTCGGTTGTAGAGGGGAATGAAGCATTTCTTATAAGGGTGTGTAAACCTCTCTCTAGCAGATGAATTTTAAAACCGTGAAGCTAATAACAATATATAACGAGCCAAGGCGGATATTATCGGCTAGTAGTGGACTTGAGTTATTACATAAAATTCAAAGCTAACCATTGTAATTTTAAATATTTATTACGTATGAATAATAAAATTTTAAATATTTAGGAGGTAATTTTTAAAAATAATAAAATTTTAACTATTTAGTAGAATTTTATCAACCATTTATGAAATTTTATTAAATTATAAAAATAAAAATTTAACTTGGTAAGAAATCACATTTTTTTATATTTTTTCTGGAACATACTATTTACTCTTTAAAATAAACAACTCAATTTTATAATATATTTTTTTTGTTTATAATACAATTTTGTTTAATTAATTAATTATATTTTGTTTATAATACAATTTTGTTTAATTTATTATTATTATTATTATTATTTGTTTATTGTTCAACATCTCCCTAAATCTTAATTCAAGGTTTAAAAATTAAGAAAAAAAAAATGAAAAGTTCTAACTTTTTCGGAAGTGAACTGAAAAAATATATGAATTGAGAATCAAAATGAGCAATAAATTTAAGAAGCGATCAATTCCAAGAAAAAATCCTAAACCCAATTCATATTCATTTCCTTAAGCTTCTTCAATTCAGATTTTGCAAGAAGAATTAGGGACATTTTTTCGTGTTTGAAGGTGAAATCTTCCAAGAAAATTCCGAAGAAAAGAAAAAGGCACAATCAGGTCGCGCAGAAACGCACCCATTGATTCGTGGAAGAACGAATCAACGCGGCGTCATCAGTACTGATTACTCTTCAAATCTTCGCATATTCAATGGAAGCTTCAAAGTCTTTGAACCGAAATTCAAGGCAATCGCTAGTTCTTTTTCCTTCTTATAAATCTTCATCATCGATTTAACCTAATCTCCACGTTCTCTGATTGTGTTTGATTTGATTTTACACAAATCACAGCGAGATTAGGCTTTTGTTGGTTGATTTTCCTTCATGTGGAGGCTTAAGAGTAATAAATTTTACCCTTATCTTTCCGTATATAAAGCGTTTTGGTCTCCAATGGCCTCCGCTGCACTTCATCCCTTGTCGAATCCAGTTTCCTTGAACTATCCGTCGTCTTCTCTTTTGGGCATTATAACACGTATGACTTTCATCATTTTTTAATCAGTTTTCTTGTCGTTGTTGTGCGTAGCTGATTCTATGTGGATTATTTCATGGAGTTTCTGATTTCTCCTGTAATTTAATGAGTTCTTTCTCGATTATTGTGACGAAATCCGAAGTCCGTGTTTCAAACTAGAATTGAAATTTGAAGATATGGATTTGTTTGTGTTGAAATTCTTGCTGAATCATGTGGACTTATTATCATGGCCTCCTTTTTGGGGCTTTTCCTTGTTTATCATTCTTGCAGTTGCGGCTTCACATTTATCAAACAAAACTCCATCCCTTAGCCGAGGCATGTCTTCTTCATCCGCTTCATTGGCAATTGCTGAGAAAGAGACTCCTCTGGATAACATTGAACAGCTTGAATTATTGCCTGGAGTTTATGATAATTATGAAGGAGTTATTGTAGAAATGAAGGATCCTATGGATCCAAATGAATTTGGTTCTTTGCTAAGAGCTTCATTATCTCAATGGAAACAACTGGTATTTGATTTCTGCCCTGTTACAGGTTGAACATGGTTCTTTGTTGTAAGCTTCAACTCTCATTTATGGTTTCTGCTTGCATTTTGATTTGCAGGGTAAGAGGGGTATTTGGATCAAATTGCCTATTAAATTTGCAAATCTTATTGAAGTTGTTGTTAAGGTACATGTTGTTCATACAAATTCATAAAATCATCCTTATGTGTGTTTTTTCTCTTGTACTGTGTATGAATTTTTCAGTTCTGCTACTACCTTTGAACTTTCAAACAGTTTCCAATATATCTTTTGATTGTTTCAAAATCATCCTTACACTAATTATAATACACAGAAGTATATACTCATTTTTTAATCACTTTGGGCAAATTGGATACCTTGTTACAGTTTAAGAGCAAAATATAAGCATACACATGGATGCTACTTCATGTTTCCATTAAATATAGCACTGTCCCAAAGGGTAATTGTGATATCCTACATCGGTTGGAGAGGAGAATGAAGCATTCCTTGTAAGGGTGTGGAAACCTCTCCCTAGTAGACGCGTTTTAAAACCTTGAGGGGAAGCCCGAAAAGGAAAGACCAAAGATGACAATATTTGCTAGCGGTGGGTTTGGGCTATTACAAATGGTATCAAAGCCAGACATCGGGCAGTGTGCCAGCGAGGATGCTGGGTCCCCAAGGGTGGTGGATTGTGATATCCCACATCGGTTGGAGAGAGGAACGAAACATTTCTTATAAGGGTGTGGATACCTCTCCCTAGTAGACGTGTTTAAAACCTTGAGGGGAAGCCTGAAAGGGAAAGCCCAAAGAGGACAATATTTGCTAGCGGTGAGTTTGGATTGTTACAAATGATATCAGAGCAAGACATAGGGCAGTGTGCCAGCGAGGACACTGAGCCCCTAAGGGGGGGTGGATTGTGATATCCCACATCGGTTGGAGAGGAGAATGAAACATATCTTATAAGGGTGTGGAAACCTCTCCCTAGCAGACGCGTTTTAGAAAATCTCGAGGGAAAGCCTGAAAGGGAAAGCCCGAAGAGGACAATATCTGCTAGTGGTGGGTTTGGGCGGTTACAGTAATTTTGACCCAATTGAGAAGTTTGTATCAAAAACTTCCTAAACTTGAAAATTCATATATAGTCTAGGGGCAAAAACTATAATTTAGCCTTTTGTTGTTTTTTTATTTTTTATTTTTATTTTATACCGATGAGTATTTGAGCCATGAGAATGTGACATACGATATTTGGTTGTCAAGAAACACTTACGATTTGATCCTAGACTGGTAGACATCACAGGGTTCAAACTAAATCCTCTCAAATCCCTCTACTTTTGTCCACATGACCCAAGGCCAACCCATGGTGGTTTAATTTAGCCTAAAGTTAAAATACCCTTGCCTTTTGCATCTTCACTTTCTCATAAGAATCCTGCTTGTTTTGTTTGATTTCAGGAAGGGTTTGTTTTCCACCATGCCGAACCTGATTACCTAATGCTCGTGCGGTGGGTCTCTGAAACTACAAATAGTATTCCTGCCAATGCTTCTCATCGTGTGGGCATCGGTGCATTTGTAATGAATAGTAATCGAGAGGTACTTTCCTAACCCATGCTGTTTGTCTGGGATCTGAAAAACAATATTATGTTCATAGTTTACTGTCTATTTGAAGGGTTTGACTTAAAAGAGCTCTTTGTTTCTAGTTGCTAACATTAAGACTCCCATTCTGAAGGTGCTAGTGGTTCAAGAGATCAGTGGCAAATTCAAAGGTTCAGGAGTTTGGAAGTTACCAACTGGAGTGGCTAATGAGGTGAGCAAAGTTCAATTTGCCGCGTTTGTCTCAATTGAATAAGCATTCTTATGCTATAATGTACCTATTCTTTCTGTAGGGAGAGGATATTTGTGAAGCAGCAATTAGAGAAGTAAAAGAAGAGACTGGAGTAAGTAACAACAAGCAAGAAGTTGCATTTTTTTTTTTTTTAAATTTCATTCTCTCTTTTAAATGTTTAACAGTTTGATTTGAATTACTTTCAGGTTGATGCAGAATTTGTAGAAGTGTTAGCATTCAGGTTCTAGACCCCCCCCGCCCTAATTGAAATAATTGTGCTAAATTGTAAGATCCCACATCAGTTGAAGAGGGGAACGAAACATTACTTATAATGGTGTGGAAACCTCTTCCTAGTAGATACGTTTTAAAACCGTGAGATTGACGGTGATATGTAATGGGCCAAAGCGGACAATATCTACTAGCGGTGGCCTTGGACTGTTACAAATAGTATCCGAGCCAGACACTAGGCGGTGTGTCATTGAGGACGCTGGCCCCCAAGGGGGGTGGATTGTGAGATCCCACATCGGTTGGAGAGGCAAACGAAGCATTCCTTAAAAGTTCGAAAACCTCTCTCTAGTAGACGCATTTTAAAACCATGAGGCTGACAACGATGCGTATCGGGTCATAGTAGACAATATCTACTAGCAGTGGCCTCGGGTTATTACATAAAGTTACTTTCTTTGATATTTCCTTCATGCACCAAAATTTCCATTTACTGTTTAAGGAACGGATCCCATCCTTGCCATTTTAACTTCAATGTGATTCTTACCATCTGCTCCTTCCTTGGGTAATGCAGGCAAAGCCACAGCTCATTCTTTACAAAATCGGATTTGTTTTTTGTATGCATGTTACAACCGCGCTCCTTTGCCATTCAAAAGCAAAATTCAGAAATTGAGGCAGCCAAGGTATATTTTAGTAGACCATGATTGATAATGAACGAGTCGTATCACTTTTTTAAAAAAATTATGAAGTAACATTCCTCCTTGATCTATTGTTTCCATATCCATGATTGATCAATGATCTAAACTTTAGGACAGGTAACAGCCTGGCTGTCTAGATTAGTCATCTTATAAAACTGTCGATTAAGAACACGCATCCACGAATATGATGCTAGCTCGGCCTTGGCCTCTTGAACATCAAACATTCATATGCATAAACACATTCCTTTTAGAGAATGCCATTGATAATTTCCATATCCATGATTGATCAATAATCTAAACTTTAGGACAGGTAACAGCCTGGCTGTCTAGATTAGTCGTCTTATAAATCTGTCGATTGAGAACACGTATTCCCGAATATGATACTAGCTCGGACTTGGCCTCTTGAACATCAAACATTCCTCTTAGAGAATGCCATTGATAATTTCCCTATTCTGACCCCCCCCCCCTAAACAGTGGATGCCCATTGATGAATATGCAGATCAACCCTTTGTTAAAAAGAACTCGGGTTTCGACTACGTGGCGAAAGTATGTTTAGCAAAAGCGAACAACAACTATTCCGGCCTCTCGGCGATACCTACATATTCTTCCTCTGGCAAAGTGACTTACCTGTATTCAAAACTGGACATCTGAACTCCCAATACCTGGGGAAAGGTTATCTCTACTTCAACAGCAACAATGATACCTTCCTCCAACCTTTGCATTCCAAGAAGCTGAAATGAATCTGTGGAGTCTTTGTGTGTGTAGATCATGTCGTACCATAAAGCCATCTTTACACGTTCGGGTTCTGGGGTTCGAGAAAATTTCTAGTACTGATAATTTGTTGATAAATAGTTAGTCACATGACTTGTCGATTTGATGCATTCAATATTGTTTCTTAAATGTTGGCAATAAGGGTGAAGAGTTAATAACATGGTCAGAATGGTACTAAAATAATGTACCGTAGAATATTTCAAGTACTTTTTTTTTTAATTGTAATGCCAACTATTTGTTGAGTTTAAATATGATGTGAGATTCTTCTGTTAAATACAATTCATTATTAATTAACTTATGAATTGTTATAAATTTTGTATAATTATTTTATACAATAATCTTAAAATTAATTATTATTCTTAGTTTAAAGTTAATTTTATAGTGCATATAATAATCATAATTGTTATTAAAAAAAAAAACATATTACTATGATTTCAAGATAATACATGGACCTACACAACAGGTCTTAGATTTCTTGAGTGGGCGGGAGGATCTTAAGACTCATCCTCCCCTCCTCGTTGGTTGACGGGACATCCTCAGTATTTCCCTCATTCTCAATATAATAAAAAGGTCGGGAATGACTAGAGGTGTATGCCGTTTGCTCTATCTACCATTTTAACCACAGCCTCAGTATTTCCCTCATTTTCACTATAATAAAAAAGTCGGGAATGACCAGAGGTGTATGTCGTTTGCTCTATCTACCTTTTTAACCACAGAGTAATTTTAGCTCGATAAACAAAACAACACTTTTTACATGTCACTAAATGTGGAATCCAATAAAACTTGGAGCACTAAACTTGTAAATTCAAAAAGATGACAAGGACTGAAATGAAAAAAGGTGCAAAAATAACAAAATGTTGGGACTTCTTCACGATTGATTCCACCGACACAAAATTAAGATTCCAGATCATTTTCCGACATAATTATTAATAATGATATTAAATAAACAAATAAAAACTAAACAATTATTCCAATTTAAATAAATTATAGTTTTTTTTTCAAAGTGGAAAAAATAAAACCAAATCGCATAAAAAAGATACAACCCAATTTGATATTTAGAGTGACTGTACACCATACACGAAAAAATAAAACAAAATAAAATAAAAAAGCATCACCGACAAATAAATAAAAAAAGATAAATAAAAATCGCCGAATATAAGTGGACATTTATTTTGCTCTATGAATAGCGGACCTCTAGTATCGCGCCACGTGCCGCCTCTATTGTAAAAATCATACGAGCAAAACACCCAACCACAAACTCAACATCATCACAACGATCGATATCTGACCGTCCGATCCAAACGCCCCATCTTTGTCCGATTTCTGATCCGCCGGTTCGCCGTCGGACTCGTCGGAGCCGATTGGTGAATCGGCGTCCTCCTCCTCCTCGCCATCGGACGCCTTAGGCGATGGCGCCTTTGTCTTCTTCTTCTTCGGTGCCTCTTTCGGAGCCGGGGCCTCTTCGTCCTCCTCTCCGGGCACCGCCTTGAAAAGCTCTCGCGGCTGCAGCACCTTGTCGACCTCGTACACCACCAACGGCTCTGAGTCAATCAGCGTCGCTGTCACCTCCGCCGTCACGACCTTCGTCTTCACCATCACGTCCTCGCCGTCGGTCTTGATGTTGAAATCGTACTTGGTGCCGCCGTGGGTCGCGAGCGTGTTAACGACACCGTTGCTCGATTTGAGCATCTGCAGAGAGAGGTAGACCGGCATTCCGTGGTACAACAGCAGCGATACCTTATGAGCCGCCGTCAGATTCTTGTACTTCGGAAGAAAGTCGTTCAGTGCGGTATCCGTAGGGCAAAACACCGTCAATCCGCCGTCGATGTTCGACTGATAGGTCTCGGCAACGCCGGTGGCGATTAACAAATCGGTGAAGGCTTTGCAGCCTTGCTTCGGCAGAACTTCCGTCACATTTAAACTGAGCGGCGCCGCCGTCGGTGCCTCTGCATCGGCGGATGTTATGACCTGCAAAATTTGTTACTCATCGTTAAAAAGCAGTTCGTTACTCACAAAATTGTCGTCTTCTTGGAGTAAAATAATATGAACAGTATATTCTAA
The DNA here is from genome assembly GCA_033971965.1 of Cucurbita ficifolia. Taxonomy (NCBI): domain Eukaryota; kingdom Viridiplantae; phylum Streptophyta; class Magnoliopsida; order Cucurbitales; family Cucurbitaceae; genus Cucurbita; species Cucurbita ficifolia. Next base: position 8,791,667 of record CM066972.1, read on the forward strand.
TAAGAAAATCCGATCCATAACAATAATGACCTTTTGTCGGTCACATAAATGCACCTGCAGTTCATCTTAAATCAATGATGATTAAATTAAATTTAATCCTAACCAATTTTTGCAATATAAACCTATTCAAACAGTCATTATGGATCACTAATTCTAGATTTAAATCCGTGCTAATTAGAACGGCATGAAGTTTTGCCCTAATCTAGATTCTAGCCCTAGCAAAGATGAGTAAGAATCGAGAGTACCTTGCTGATCTGCAAGATGGAGATATTGTAGGGCATTTCCATAACCGATTTGACATAAAATGAATTGAATTCACCGCCATTATCTTCAGATGCAAATCCAACTTTTCCGCCTTTTACATTCGTGATATTCACATAACCAGAGGTGCCGAAGGCGGAACCAGAGGCCTGAAACAGAGTAGAAGAGAGCGTACTACCTTTAGAAAGCTGGTGGAGTTTTTTGGCGCCGTAGTAATCGACGAGAACATGAAGCGAGAGCACATTCTTGATGGTGCCGACGGTGAAATGCTTGTCGAGGAGCACCGACATGGCGGAGTTGTCGAGAGCGAGGACGGTGATAGTGAGACGGCGGTTGATTTCGCCTGCGAGATGAGTGATGGTTAGGTAGTGGTTAAAGGTACTGAACTCGGGGTGTTTGGCGAGGATTCTGGTAATGTTGTGAGCCTCAGCAGTGGAGGAGAATAGGAGGAGGAGGAAGAGAGGGAGCGCCAGAACGGCGGCGGAGAGAGAGAGTGGTCGCCGCATGGTGGAGGTTGAGACGGCGGAGAGAAATGGAGTGTTTGGGAGAGAAAATTTGGGCTGTGGATATGTGTTGTGTGAGGGTGAGGGATTTGAGAGGTTTTTAAGAATGAAGAGATTTAGAGAATGAGAGTGCCACACAGTCTACTTGGCATCCGAGCCAGCTCAGCAAGCTGGAGTGGGGCCCATGGAATTGGATTCAAAATTACCAATTTAGACTCCAAATTTAAATTTTAAACAATTTTTTAATTAAAAATTATATATTTAAATTTTTTGTATAAATCTTTAAACTTCAAAATAATTTTTTTAAAAATTCCACATCTAATCATTTTTGTATTATATAATAAGAATTATAAGACAAATAATAATAATAATGAGCATTTTTAAAAGGGTAATTATAAACAATAATTACAAGAAATTCTATTTCAAATTTACTAGAAAAATAAATAATAAAATCATATAATTTTTTTTGAATTTTATTCAAGTAATTATTTAAAAAAACAATTATATAATTAAGAGTGAATTGAGTGTCTACATTTTTTTAAATAAAATAAATATAGAGTACTATCGGGTCTGGTGAATTTAATGATAGATGCTCTCATTCTATCTTTTCTTCTCCTTTCAAGATCTACCCGAAAATAGAACCTCGTGTTTCTTGGCCGTGATTTACGGGATGAATTTAAAAATGAGTAAATAATAATTTTTTTTTAATGAATTTTGGAAGATATTTAGATATTCTTAAAATAAAAAAAAATAAAAAATAAAAAAACCGTTAGATAATAGGTAGAAGTAAAGTAAAGATACTTGACTTTCTTTATAATTATTTGAAAAACTTCTGTCATGGACTAGATGCTTCTGCACGTGCTTACTTGCTTAAAAAAATTAAGTGAATTAAATAAATATTTATAAATAATAATATTTGGTTAATTAAGTTGAAATTCACACACAAAAAAACACAATTCCACGTCATCAATTCTTAGGGAAATAAAATTAGGATACATTTAAAAAATAGAAACATGCTCTAAATAAATTAGTTAAGTGTTTATTTTAAAAACTAATTTCTATTGTAAACCTTCTAAAAATATTTTTAATTGGTCTAAATTTTTTTAATGATAATTAATTATGAAAATATAAATGTTTGGTATATCTTAATACATTTTATAAATACCGATAAAATGTTAAATCTCCTATATAATTAATGATATTTAAATTATTTAAAAAAATGCGGGTCGATATATCTGTAAAATTGAAATTTCAATACGGATAATTTTATCCTTATTTTCGTTCAGTCATTCATATATCTGACATGCTAACCCGACACTAAATACTTTAGGAATAAAATTATATATTTAGGCTTTTAAAATAAAATAAAATAATAAATCATGGAAAAAAGAGACAATGGTCAAGAAAAATTAGTGCCAAAGTAGACAAAAGAAAAGGGCCACCATCCACTTTGAGAAAGAAATAAATGGTTCAATGATTTGCTTTTTTTAAATCCAACATTTGGATTTCTCCTAGATCTATTTCCAAGCATTTAAGCCATTTTAGATGGTTCTAATAAGTGCTTTTACGATAAGAATTAGATCTGAGTTACTCGTTATATAATTTATTATTGTAATTTAATATATTTTTTTAATATGATAAATCACTTCGTCTTGACTAGCTACCAATAGCATTTTCAACAGTTACGAGAATATGATTCGCTGCAAAAAATATAGTCACTATGAGATCCCACATTGATTGAAAAGGGGAACGAGTGCGAGCGAGGACGCGGGTGGATTGTGAGATTCCACATTAGTTAGAGAGGGGAACAAAACATTTTTACAAGAGTGTGGAAAGCTCTCCCTAGCAAACAGGTTTTAAAAACTTTGAGGGAAGTGAAGAGGACAATATCTACTAAAGGTGGGCTTGAGTTGTTACAAATGATACAAAAGCAAGACATCGGGCGGTGTGCCGGCGAGGACGCTAAGCCCTGAAGGGGGGAGGACACTGGACCCCAAAGTGGGGTGGATCGTGAGATCCCACATCCATTGAAGAGAGGAATGAATGCCAGCGAGGAAGCTGGACCCTGAAGTGTGGTGGATTGTGAGATCTCATATCCATTGAAGAGAGGAACGAATGCCAACGAGGATGCTGGACTCCAAAGGGGCGGTTACCGTCACTAATAAGAAATGATAAATGATGTGTTAAATTCTATTGAGTTATTAAATAATTTACCTAATAAATAATATATATTTTTTAAAGAAATATCTTAATAATTCATAAAAATATTATTTAATATCTATTTCTATTTATGTGTATATGAACTTAATTAAATAAATAACCTCAAATACAATAAATAAATAAAATAGTGAGATGGAGTGGGGCCTACAAGTGTCGGCAGACAAGAGATTCCAACAAAGCCAGTCTGGCACGAGGATGGCTCATGTAACACCGTATTTGTCCATTTAATTAATAAAAGCTTTTTCTATAATTATTTTTAACTCCATATATTCCAATTTTTTCTTTTAAATAAATCCAATTATTTTTGCCCTTTTTATTCGACATAAGGGTCAAATATGTCATTTCACTCCCTAGTTTATTTTTTTTATATTATTGTGGCTGTCATAGTCATCATTGTCAAATCCAAATATCCTTCTAACTTTAACCACGCACGAGCTAAAAAGTAGAATTTATTAGAATCAATGGGAAAATTATTTAATAATTTGGTTAGTTTTTTTTGGATTGAATCTATTAAAAATTAGGTTAAAAATAGTTTAGTTATCGTGAAAGTAATGATGTCGGTGGCAACATCGTCGCGTGACGTAGAAGAATTTAAGCACACTAAAGGTGCTGAGAACAAGTCAACTAAACCGAACATAGGGTCGAGGTTGTTTCATTCATGAAGAGCCTTAGAGAGTGCCCGCTAGTATTCTTCTAACGTAGAAGGTCGAAGTTATAGAAGAATCTATGCACATAATGTAAAATGTCATCATGCGTTTAGAAGAATCTAAGCATATTAAAGAGTTGAGAACAAGCTCGATAGACCTAACTGTGAGATCCCACATCGGTTGGAGAGAAGAACGAAACATTCCTTATAAGGGTATGAAAACCTCTTGCTAGTAAACACGTTTTAAAATTCTGAGGCAGATGATGATACATAATGAGCCAAAGCGGATAATATTTTCTAGCAGTGGGTTTAGGCTGTTACACTAACAAAGGGTCGAAGTTGTTTCATTCGTGAAGGACCTTAGAGAGTGCCCGTGACTATTCTTCTAAGTAAACGGTCAAACATCGTTGTGCATTATAGAAGAATCTAAGCTCATTAAGGAGTTGAGAACAAGCTCGATAAACCTAACATAGGGTCGAGATTCGTTTCATTCATGAAGGACCTTAGAGAGCCCCCACGACTATTCTTCTAACATAAAAGGTGACTGGCCACTCATTAACGTTTGAGAATCTGCTTGACATCTCATCGATAGGATTAGATACCTACATGTGGTCGAAGTTTCAATTTAGTGTCCCAAACATAAAGACAATCATTTTGATATGCTTTTGCTTTATATATAACCTATACTACAATACAGTTAGCTCTTTACTTGTTAGATGGGTTAGCTTTATGCACTTATTCTTCCTCGTAATAATCCAGACAACAAATTCATCTACTTTTCTAAAGGTCTTTTCGAGTGCAATTTAACGAGATTTATTTATAAATTTATAACTATAACCCTTCAATTAGAAAATAACAATATGGTCCTTGTATTTTAAATTTTGTAATTACAGTTCAACCCCTATCGTGATAAATTTCATGTCGATCCCTAATTAAATGCAATAATTTTCATCGGCATATTTATATTTTTCACGTATTTATAGGTTTCTCATTAATATGAAAGAGAATGAACATTTTCATTATACCGAATAAAATATAAACAAAATATATTACACTAACTTATTTAAAAATGTAAAATATTTATTTTAGTTTATTTCTTTTAAATATTCATAGTCATTTTATCAATATTTATCCATATTTTCATCAATAATTCTTTAAAATTAAAATGGCAAAATTTGTAGTGATAGGGGCATTTTGGTCATTTTCACAATTATTTTATTTTATTTTATGTTTTTCCTCTAATTTTTAAATAAACAAAGAATATTTTAATGCCCACTTTCTTTAGTAGTTGAGAAAGCTCTTTTTTATATATAAAAAATAATAAATAATAAAATTGCAAAGAGAATGAAAGTAATTACTTCATTTTTGGACATTTTTGCCCTTTGTTTAAAAGATGTAATTTATCGATATTTTACCATAAAGTTGAATAGTTTTAACTTTTTACCATAATTAATAATTTAAATAATGGATGAATGATAGAATGTTCTCAATAATTATTGCAATTACTTATTGGTTCTAACTTCATTTTGACATTTTATTATTGTTATTATTTATTGTGTAGTATACAACTTATTTTTTTAATTCCCTTTAATTTTTTGTTTGAGAATAGTATCGTGATACCCGAGTAAAGAATAGATGTATGAATGAATCGAGACCACATTCGAACTTCAAAATTAAGCGTGATTTACTTGGAGTAATCCTAGAAACCATGTGAGTGACGACAAAACATGTTGAAAGAACTCATGTTTATCTGTGGAGATAATAGTCTTCACTCGTAGAAAAACAACAAGTAGGTAACGTAGTTATGCTGTAGGGAATGTCGAGGCAATGAGTTGTCGAATTTGGATTCTAAATCTTGATATGAATTTTGACATAGAGCGTTAAAATTATGTTTTAACCAATTGAATTATACTCGAGTTGAATTCATACCACAACAAAAATTGTTAATATTTTATATAAATATTAATAATATTAATAATATTATAAATTTAATTAAATTTCATGATTGGAAAGTCCTATGTCCTCACCATAAATATTAATAATATTATATTCTTTTAAATGCCTTTAATTACATTCTCATTTATTGTTAGTTTGTGGGCCCAACACCAAGTTGGGCTTTTGGGCCTAGTTTTGTTATTATTTTTACAATATTAATAAACATGCCATTTAAAAAAATAATAATTATATATAATAAACACGCAATTAGTTCAAACCCTAATTTATTTTTGCATGATAGTTAATTAGTTTAACAAAAAAAAAACGTCTATTAACACCTCATGGATTAACCGAAAGTTAGGTTGGAGACCCGACCAACCCAAATAAACTTCACAATGCATCACTAGAATCAGTTACAAATGTCAAATATTTTTAATATTTTTAATAATTTTAAAAGTAGGGTAGGATTAAAAAAAAGAGTTAATTTTAAAAATAGCATTAACACATTTTATGTTTATAAAATAAAAAGTTAAAAAAATTATTAACGTTAGTATATGAATAAAAACCGTCTATTAATGCCTCAGGAACTATCTTTCGTACTGAACAAAAACAGTTTATTAACACCTCTTAGATTATCTCCAGACTTTTTAATATGATATTAATAGTAAAGATATTATTTTTAAAATTTAAAGAGTATTTTTGAAATAAAATATTAATAGTTTCTGTCTAAAACCAACAGGTAGTTTTTTAATTATTATTATTTTTATTTATTTAGTATTAATGTAGGATATTTTTTTAGACAAATTACCAAAAATAAATACAAATAATTAAACAAAATTTAAAATTTAGAAGTTTTGGAATACTCAAAGTGGTAATGGGCAAATAGTCAAAACTGCATATGACCATCGAAAGAAGGAACTGGAAGCATCGAAAATTCCAAGCTAAGTGGACGGACCAAACAAGGTAGTGCCCTGTACTGTAGCTTTCTATCGTACCCACATTTTTGTTTTTCCTGAGATCGAATGGAAATGGAACTGAATAAGCGGTGCCAGTTCTACAACTATACAAATATATTGCCTTTTTCTCCGTAACCACACGCCAGGTGTTCGACAAAATGCCTCAATGGTAAAGTATAAAAGTTTTTTCTTGAATGGGTCCACTACAATTTGCCAATCGATTATCAGTTGATTCTTTATAGTAAAAGGGTATGATTCTTTTGAATTAAGACGACAGCAATCGTAGTTGTGTTGTTTCTTAGTTGTGAATTGAATCCCACCAGTCAAAATCACTATAGAAACTACAGCTTGAAGGAAAGAAATGTTTATGTCAATAATTGACAATTGTTTGTTGTATTGTTCTTGAGTTAGTAAGATGTGTTACATTAAACTTGGACCCTTTAATCACCAAATTTAGATGATTTGTGAATGGAATTGCTTTGAATGTGAAGAAACAGTGAAGATTTGTATGGCAGCTCTGGAGATGTCTCTTTTGAAGGTCTACATCGAGCATATTGCTGTCAGGATGGGCCAAGGGAAGAAGAAGCAGACTCATGTAGATGCTCCACCGGGTGGCGGTGTCAGCTTCTCCAACTTGGTGATGTCAACATTTAACCACCTAACTCTAACCTCCAAGGAGGGCAGTAGAAGTTTACGATGTACGTGTTATCTCCTAACTTGGCCTGCATTTATTTTGGGTTTTCTCATCTCTTTCTCTCTCTAATTATCCATTTTTTTCACTCTGGCTCTGCTCTGGTGGGTTGATTGTTGAGAGAGAAAAATCACTTTCATTAGATTCTTGCACTGCCTTTTCCCCAATGACCAAATGATTGCAAAAGTTTAAAGGCCAGAAGGTTAGAAATTACGAATTTCCACGATGGTACGATATTATCTGCTTTGAACATCAGTTCTCATGGCTTTGTTTTTGGAGGATTCTCCAAAGATGTATTCTTTACTTATAAATTCAGTGGGACTCTCCCAACAATTCTCAACATAAAATTGGTATAACTTCCCCTTAATGTTTGACTGTTTATCGTTGATTGGATGGACGGACGATAGAACGTGATGCCACTCCTTAGTCTGGCTCTGGCCATTTGGGTTATTTTGAAGCTCTTTTTTAAGTATAAGTATCATATTTATCACATCAAATAGAGAGGGCTTCACTCACTTGAATAAAGATTGTTGCTTAATCCAGCGTCCCTTCGGCTTCAGACTCTCTCAGGGTATTAGGTGATTGGACATCACTAATCAAGTTATCTCAATCTTTTGATCTGTGAAGGGTTTTCCCTGAAATTGATTTGGAAAAAAATCACATGGGGAGGCAGTTTTGCTTTAGGAATGTCTTTCCATTGACTTCGTACAACAACAGAGACAAGTTAGCTTAGGCGACATCTTCTTCCCTACGCAAACTAGTTATAGGTCAGGTCAAGTATAATATATTATTATATCACAAGGTTTGTAAGATGAATTCTACAATTTTCTCTTAGAAGGTTTCACAAATATGCACAAGAAGTTGTTATCCGAAAGCAACATCCAGTAATCAACAGCTCACGCTTGCTTGTTCTAGCAGCTCTTCTGTCTTTAGAAGCCAATTTTGGCAATTTTCTAAACTCATCTCCGGCCTATATGTATCAATTGTTTTATAAGTTTATGAGCTAACCCGTGAGGCTAAGATAGGTAAAACAGTACTTTTGAACGATGATTTTGAGCACATCTCAATGCAGTGGCAGTTCAGGAGTGGCTGTTGGAGGCTCCAAAAGACTCCCTGCAGACAAAGGCAAGAAAAAAAAGAGTGTTCATGACGAGGCAACATTCCCTTTTAAATCAGCACAATTAGCAATCCACTAAAAGAATCTTCCAACTTCATTGGAGAATAAAAAACCACTCCTCATCGTTTTACAGCAGTAAGAGGGGTTTGGGCTGCAAAGAAGTGGAAAAGAAGGAAGAGAAAGTGTCCTTGGGAAGTATGAGAGAAGAGAGAGAAAAACAGAACTCCATAAATACAGAGCTAACAGAATCCTACCTTCACCCAACTCTTGGTTTTGATTCTAAATTTTTGTGGGATTGATCAACTGACGCAAGTATGCATAAAAATCTTCTCCTTTTGTGGGGTTTTGTCAATTTCCTCTATAATCTGATGGTTACTCTTTTTCTTTTCATTTGGCCAATTTTTTGACGATTTGGGTTGTCTTCGTTATTTATATCCTTGGTTCTTGTTCTCTTTTCCAGTGATGGACAATGCTGAGGGTAGCAAGAACAGAGACGACCACTCTGGAGTCCATAAGTTTGAGGAGAATCACGACCAAAGGATGGACTGTACAGAGGATGCAATACAAAACAGCCACCACACTCGCACGTTTACAGAGTCCAGAATTCAGATTTCTCCACAAAGCTTAGGCTCTCCTCAGGTTTGTTCTTCTGTATCTTTTTTTTTTTAAAAGTTCATAATTATGCACCCTCTCTCTCTCTCTCTCTCTCTCTCCATTCCACCCACTTCCTTGAATCTTTGAAAGAAGGAATAATTCTGGAGCTGTTTAATTGGGGGCATTTTCTTTTTGAAACTATGGGAATTTGTTCTGAGCATCCTGATATGTTAAGTAATCGAATATGCAGATTATTGTCTCTCTCTTAAAGCTTTTTGTTAATGCTTTGGTTACATTACAGACGATGGGTCATTCTTTTCTGTGAACTGTTGGATATATTTTTCTCCTTCACTCCATTTGAAGGCAACCTGTTAAAAAGGTTGTGCAGATTATTGTTTGTTGTCTGAAAGTATAGAAGAAAATAGAGCACCTAAAATCGCCATTAATTGCCTAATAACTATGCCAAAAAAAGGGTGTCTACACTGAGTGGGACCTTGTATTTATGAGAAGAAATCTGCCAAAAATATTGTACCTACTTCGGTTTATTGAACCACCAATAACACTACTCTCAAATTAACCCTCTCATAGTTTTTTGTTTTCATTCATCTTCACTTCTAGTACGCTACAGTTTCCTTGTCAAGTCCTGGTCTGATGCTACAGCCTCAACCTCAATCTGTGCCTCAGAGTGCTGCTGCATTCATTGAAAATGTGTTCCATGAGACGAGGTCGCGAGTTAGGATCTCATGGAATCATGGTGGCAATCAAGTAGCCATTGTTGGATCATGGGATAACTGGCAGTCGAGGTAACCGACCTCGATGATGTGCTTTTTTCCTTCTCGTTCCGTTTCATTTTCTTAAATCTCAACTCGAACAACCTTTGATTGTGTTGAATTTACTGTGTTTCTGTTAGAGAGCTCCTGCAGAACACCGGTGAGAAGTTTGTGGTTGTTAAAACTCTGCCAGTCGGTATCTATCACTACCACTTTATAGTTGATGGTTGGTTGGTTTATGCTCCAGATCTACCTTGGTTTCGTAATGATTCAGGGAATGCTTACAATATTTTAGACTTGCCGGTAAGTTTTGATAATTTTGTGTTCCTCAAGAATGCTATTACTGCTGCTCCACACAATTCCCATTGAACTATGTTTTCCAGGGCTATGTTTCTGAATTGCCTGAAAGTATGTCCGAGTTCGAAACTCCTCCGTCCCCGCCATCGAGTTATGACAACCAATACTTTAACGAAGATGATTTCGGCAGGCCTCCACCAGAACTACCTCCACAGCTGCAAGGAACCATTTTGAACGATCCATCTTCTTCGGTTGATGGTCGACCGTTGCCAGTTACGCCTCGAAATACAGAACTAAATCATCTCTATTTGCAGAGCAATGTCCAAGATCAGTTTTTAGCACTTGGATCTTCTCAAAGGATTCATGAAAAGTATAATACTATGTTTCTATTCAAGCCTTTGTCAAGAACAAGGTGATTTCCATACTCCTTTACTCATTCCATCCACATTTTCATTTTCGGAACTTAAATTCAGCAAATCAATCTCAATATTGCTTGAAAAGTTGCTATCCTCGTAAGTTCTGTAGGTTGAGGAAGCATTAGTGCAGCTAAAAAGAGATTCTTCTCACTGAGCATATCAATTCAATTGCTATTTACTCTGGAAATTGGTATCACTCTTACAAAATCTTCCCCATCCCTTCAGTTATCTGTTTAAATGCGTTCTAGTCGTAGTCAATTACGGAATTTAGTCTCAGGTAAGATCGGTTCAAGATCACGAGATCTCTTTCCATCGCATGGAACATATCATTATTGTCGAAGAACATGTCATGACATATATACTCTTGAGCTAGCATTAGCAGTAAACCATTTTGGTAGAAAATGTAGGATGTTTTTTTGTAAGATCGGGGATCGAAGCATTCCTTATAAGAGTGTGGAAACCTCTCCCTAGTAAACATGTTTTAAAAATCTTAAAGGGAAGCCCTTGAAGGGAAAACCCAAAGAAGACGCGGTGGACTTGGACTGTTACATTTTTAGCCATCCATTTGTTGGCTCTTGCGCGGAATTAGGTCGGTAGATTTAGTTAGAATGAATGATGCATCTCTTTCAGATTTATGGTGTGAGACATCACTATCAGAGACAGTAAGAGGAGTGGAGATAGCAGCCTCTGGTGTGCAGTAGTAATGGATGAATCTGTCTTTCATCTGAGGGGGAATGGAGGAAGTAAGCCAAAAACTCCTCTCTTCTCTTTGCTTCTTCTAAGCTGAATCTGTCTTTCATGTGAAGGGGGATGGATGAAGCAGAGGCACAACTATTGGTTCTTCTGCTGCACCAACTCTTCAACTACCTCCCTTTTTCTTCTTATCAAATCACAATTTACACTAAATTCTAACTTTCCAAATTTATAATTTAACCTAAAAACATCCTTTTGTGTTCTAATTTACTTAATTACCACGAGTCCACTACTACCCGAGAAAGAAATAGAAAGATTTAATTAAAACTAAATTAATAAAAATACGTCTTAAAAATATCTTTAAACTTTTAAAAAGTTTAATAATTATCTTAAAACATTTTTTAAGGTTTTTTTTTAAAAAAAAAAATCACGTTTCAAAAATATTCATAAACTTTTAAAAGTAATATTAAAAAATTGGAGATAATCTATGAAGAGTCAATAGATGATTTTCGTCCATATATTAATAGTAAGACTTTTTTTTTTTATTTTTATAAATGTAAATTGTGATTATACTACTTTTAAAATTTCTTTGGTATTGTTTAAATATAGTACTAACGATAATAATATTTTAATTTTTTTTAAAAAAAAGTTAAAAGGATATTAATGAAACTTTTTAATGATTAAAATTATTTCTAATAGCGATTAAAAGTCTAAGGTTATTTTTGAAACAAAATACTGAACGTTTTCTACATAAGAGTATTTTTAGATTTTTTTTTTTTTGGGGGTTAATTTAGCATATAATTAATTAAACAACAAAAAATGGTAGGTTCCATTAAATAAGATGAGATGCAAAGAATGGAAGGCACACTTCATAGTCATTGACCCCACACTTCTCCACAGGAAGTTGGTCGCTTCCGTTCCCTTGATTGCTTACAACAATGGAAGCCCTATCTGAGATAACCATTTCTCCAAGCATTTTGATGCTTCCATTCCAATTTTCCGGTGACCCCACATCGCCATTAGTTACTTCTCGGATTTGGGTCTGTGTTGAGGAGCTCTGATTCTGGTTCATGGGCTACGGTGGAGATCTGCTTGCTTCCGAGCTTCAAGGCTTTAATGGAGGTTTTTGGTTCTTATATCGGTTGGAGAGGAGAATGAAACATTTCTTATAAAGGTGTAGAAACCTTTCCTTAGCATACACATTTTAAAACTTTGAGGGAAGCTCGAAAGAAAAAGTCCAAAAAGGACAATATCTGCTAGCGGTGGGCTTGGGCCGTATGCTCAGTTCAAGGTCGCTTGGTTCTGTATGCTCGAGTTTGATTATTTGAGTCAATGCAACCAATTTGGAGTGTCAAATCAAGAAATTGGGAATGCATGCCTGATGCCTGATTTGATAAACAACTCTATGACCAAACCTAGGACTAAAATGTTAATTTTAAAATCTCAAGAACCAAATAGACACTACGATGAAACTCGAGGGACCATTATTGTTTTGAGTTATGGTGAGAGTTGAGACCATAGAAAACAAAGCTTCAAGAATAGGTAGCTTGGAGCGTGGGATAGCTCGACAGGCTCTGTAGCCCAAATGGAGGAGTGTTTGGATGGTGACAGACCTTACCAGAGATTTAAGAGTTGCCTCGATGTTGTGAGGACAGAGCTAACGAATTTGAGCGCTATAGTAAACCTCACCATGAGAATGGTAGACAAGCAAAACAAGCATTGACGAGGGTGCAACCCATTTTAATAAGGTAAAAGTATCACTTATCGGAACCTAAGTTGTGGGGCTCATCATGCTATCTGGAGAACTTCATCTTTGATCTCGAACGGTACTCTAAAGCCACAAGTACAATTATCAAGGAATAAAAAATCACCTTAACGACAAACGCCAAGTTACAGTGGAGGTCCTGTAATATGGACATCTAAGAGGGTTGATGTACCATAGACACGTGAAAAACGCTATATAGGAACTTCATTCTCAGTTCTTCCTAAAGAAAGTCGAGATTTTGGCAAGATGAACCATCAAAGCCAAGAACCATTTGGAATAGAGCAAAGCAGAACTAAGTTGAGCACTCCATAAATAAAAGTTAAATAACATCTCCTAAACAAACTACTCTATCAGCATAGCAACAATACCACCAAATCTACAAAGAATTTCCTGTACATTCAGTTCAAGAGCACCTAGCATTCATTATTTGCTACCCAAATCATAAGGAACAAAAAAAAAAAAACATATCAACATTTGTTTACCTCGGATATTGATGTCGAAAATGATGCTGATCGGAGAAGGTTAGCCATCAATAAGACAAACATCGCCACGGTCTTCAAAACAGTTATTTTCTCCCCCTACAAGATGAACATCTATTCAGAAATGGAGAAAAACTCGAGTCAAATAACAGAATCATAACAAGCAAAAGTAAGCGAACGGAATCAGGAAGCAACTACTACATGTAATTTTCAATTAGCCTTTGGAGGACTCGAATCGGTGAAGAAGACGATTGGACTCGAATCACCAATGGGTTCAAAGAAGAACCATTGAACGGCTAGAAAAATCTTGCAATGAAAATAGATACGCAGTCATCCATCTTAGTTGTTGCATACCGATGTAGGAGCCTCGATTGCTCGACAAAAACACAAATTTACATCCCCCGAACTAGTCGACTTCTCGATGAGACCAAGGTTACACAATGTTTTGGTATTGAGGTGAGTCAAAGACTTGCTATATACGTCTACTACAGCTTCAAATGCTGTCTTTCATACTGATTTTTATGTTCTGCACTTTAATAGATAATTGCAACTTGTGATCCTCAATATCTTTCAGCACCGAAAAAAGGTTAGACCGATACACTTCACACTTCCGATTTGCACACTCCAACTCGTTCGTCAGTTCATTGATTTTCTTGTCCAAATCGTCCTGCCAAAATTTTCGAGAAAGAAAAAAAGTAAGAACGAAATCATGCAAGTGAATGAAGGATTGTCCAGCCACGGTCATGTCGAAATCCAATGCTAAATCTTCAAAACACTAAAAGGATGTCGAAATCCACCTTTTCTTCTATCTAGAAATCTTGAATAATGCATTCCATTATAAAAAAGGGAAGAAGTTGGAACCGAGAGATACAAAAGAAAGCGAGTTCCTACCTCGGACATGTTTATACCCAAGCTCCCGTCTTGATCAGTGCTACTACTATGATTAGGATAGCTTATATCATTTGCAGGGTCCGCTTTAATCCGCCCATCGATTGAAGAAATTTTACTGTTGTTCCTTGGCGTATGAGAAACCCTTTTTACAGCCTCCTGAAGGGCATCCTTTGCCACGTTATATGTATCGATAGACTTAGCTCCTTCCTCGATGAAATTAAAAGCCTCGTGGCGTAGGGTAATATATCTCACAGTATGAGATTCGAGATAGTTGTTGTAGATATCATTCACATGGTCCTCCAATATCACGTTACTCTTCGCGTTTTTCGTCCATCGTTTCAATATGTAATGAGATGGAAGTGTAAGCACATTTGTCACTCTGAAGACAGCCAAGATATGTCTGCACAAAAGGCCTGAAAACTCAAACATCTGACAACTACAACTTGCCCTCATCTCCACAACATTAAACTTCACATAGTGAGCTTTATGATCCTCTCCAAATTTCGCCACTTGATAAGTTATAACTTCCCCACTATCATCGGCCTTCGAGGCCATGAAAGTTAACGTGCCAACTAACTCGTCTTGGAACCGTGAAAACAGCTTCCTGGTGTAAAGCTCAGAAACCTGTTTTTCCATTGGTGATGGAGTCTTTAGAACAGGGGAAGTGTTCATTGTATCATAATCTGCTTTTACTTCTTTCTCATTTCGACTCTCAAGAGCTTTTTCATACAGTTTGAAGAACTGACTCAAATTGGTTGAAGCATTCACATACCCATCAAAATATGAATTCATGCTATCACTTCGTTGTGTAATAGACATTTCAGCAAAAAAAGTGTTCCTCAAATACACCGGAACCCACTGCCTCCGAGCAGAGTAAACCGTCTGAAGCCACTCGTGATCCCTGAGATCATATCTATCGACGAGTGACAACCAGCAGGACTCAAATTCCTCAATGGAGTCAGTCAAGTTTACACACTTATGGAAGTCAGCTTCAAAGCTTGGATGTTTAAGGAACACATGTGATAGCATCTCCTGGCATTTCTTGAAAATATGCCATTTGCAGAAACGGTGACGGGTCTCTGGGAAAACTTGTGCGATGGCTGACTGTATTACTGCATCATGATCGGTAGTAATCGACATAGGTGGGTGACCAGACATTGCTAAAAGCCACGTTCTAAATAGCCAATTAAACGATGCTTCAGATTCATTTATTAGAAAAGCACAACCAAACAACACTGGCTGTCCATGGTGATTCACCCCGGTGAAAGGAGCGAAGGGCAGACGATATCTATTCGATCTATAGGTCGTGTCGAATGTAACAGTATCACCAAAGTAAGTATAATTCATCTGAGCCTTTGGATCAGCCCAAAAGACATTGCCTACCCATTGATCCTCCTCTCCCTGCACGGCATAGAAGAAGTTAGGATTTTCAGAATGCATTTGCCTTAAGTAATCCAACAGCAGTTGAATGTCCCCTTCTAAGCTCCTTTGGCGGTTATTCCTCATATAATTTCGACAATCGACCTCTGTAAATCCAACTTTACTGATTCCACCATATTCCTTTATTAGTGCAGACATAATCCTGCGAGGACCCATCCCAGCAGCCTGTAAAGTATCAATCAAGGTCTTTGCTGGACCTGATATTTGCCTATGAGACCGCAAGCAATGCACCTGATCAGGAGGAACTAACTCATGGTTATGCTCTCTAACAAAACAAGAGACAACCCATTTCCCAGAATCATGCATCTTTACAGATAAAGATGCTTTGCAACCCACTCTTGTAACGGTTCGAGGACGCTTAATTTCTCGGTCTTTGGTTCGCTTCTCATTCATATTCCTAAACCCCTCTTTGGCACAAACAAATTGCCTCTGTATAATCGCTCCATCACGCCTAGATCGACGGGAGGAGCTGACACGAGTACTAAACCCAACCCGTCGAGCATATGAGTTATAGAAAGCCTTGGCAGCCTCTTCAGACTCGAATTCCATTCCTTCATGAGGTTCAAGATCCAAAAGATCACCATCAGGAAGATAAATCTCACCACTGCCATCACCACAACCAAGAGGGCTATCAATCATTTCCTCTTCCTCAATGGAATCATGCACCATAGCCATAGAATAGTCATCTCCATCTCTCCCACTGCCTCCCCCCAATCCAATATCAAATTCAATCACCTCATTATCCATGTGAAACAGTTAATATCCAATCAGAACTTATTTTGCAAACTCAATACCCATTCCAACCAGGTGAGTACAAGTTATAACTAGAAGAGATCAGTCACTCAACTCACCTCATATTCGAAGGCAAACCACAATACCCATTAAATCAAACACAAAAACAACCAAAACCCATTACCCAAAAATGAATTCAGATTTAAGCGTCCAACAACCCACAGAAATTACTCAACCAGCAACCAGAAAATACAAAACAAAGCACAATCCTGTAAGGGGTTCGGGTTCGCGGGGCCGAAAAACCCTAGAAATGAAATTGAATTTTGCCGGGAACTCGAAAGAGGCGGGGAAATTTCAGGAGCGGAAAGGGAAGAGGAAAAATACCGTGGATGAAGTGGAAAATTGGACGATGATCGCCCAGAGACGGTGAGAGAGCGTCGAGAAGTTCACAGGATGGCAATGGATTCTTCGTACGGTAGCGCAGCCTTGGAAGCCTTCAAAAATTTTCTTCCAATGAATCGCCGACAACTCTCTCAAATGCTCGCATTCCGTCGCCAACGTAAGATTGAATTCGAAATTATTGGACGCATTTGGATTGAATTTCTATTTATTTTTCGTCCCTTGTTTTTGTATGATTTTATTTATTGCTCAAAATCCACATTTTAATCTCTCAATTTTCACAAAACTAACTATTTTTTCTTTTATTATAAATATATTTCAATTTAGGATTATTCAAGAAATTTAAGATTCATGTATTCAAAATTTATATTTTTTTAATTTCCATATAATTTTGAGTAATTAATTTAATATAAATATATGCTAAATTAATAAAAATACTCATAAATTCTATATTTTATCTAAAAAAAATATTTTAAACTTTAAAAAGTTTCATTAATATTATTCAACTATTTAAAAAGTTAAAAAATACTCGTCTCTGATTAAAAAATGAAGTTAAAAAATACCCATAAATTTTTAAAAGTTGTATTAACACTCTTTACCATTATATAAAAGAAAAAATTTAAATTTTTTTACCGTCAATATATGAACGAAAGCTGTCTATCGACACCTCATACATTATCTTCTAACTTTTTAATAAAAGTTTATAAGTATTTTTTAAATTTATACGGATGATAAGGTTTTTTTTTTTTTTTTCTAAAAAACTTAAGAAGTTATTTTTGTAAGTTTTTAAAAAATTTTAAGAATATTTTTAAAACAAAATATTAATTATTTTCATCCCAAATTAAAGGTTTTTAAAAAAAAAAAAAAAAATTGCTTCCTAAAATTAAAATAAAACCAAATCCTCATCTTCATCTCTTATTCCATAATATTGAGAAAAAAAAAACTAAATTCCATGAAAACAAGAGAAAAATTAAGGTTAATCCTTTAGTCCTCAAAATTTATCTAAATTATTAATCAGTCCCTCTTCTTCTTCTTGGGTTTCAAACATACCCCAATTGAGACCCTTTCAAACATAAATACACAAAACTCCAAGCCCCTATAAAAAAAAACCCTCAAAATTGTCTTTTTTAAATATATATATTTTTAAAACTTCACCCTCTTATGGGAACTCAAAGCCTCCTCCACCAACAGCAGCCTCAGCAACGTCTGCCTTCGGTGGGCTAATGGCTATCCACAACAAAGACAGCGTTATGGCTATCAAACCAGACCAAACTATCACAATTGTTGGCGTCTTTCCTCTTCTTCCCATTAGCCCTTTCGCAAATGGGTACAAATGAGCCAATACCCAAAAGCTAAAAAACGCCCCTCCAATGAACTTGCTCCATTGTGGCACTGTGCTGTATATTGTCCTTGAAAATGCCACCACCATGGCTATGATGTTCATCATCGCTATCACTATTGGAGGCACCATTAACGATGTCCATTTCACCAGGTATAAATCCGCGTAAATGTCTTCGTTTTCGTCTCCTGATGACTTCGACGTTAATGTGAATGAGATCTCGATCCCTGCTATCACCTTTAGAAGCCCCTGTACTACAGCTGCTAAGTGAGCAGACGTGCCTGTAGAAGAACAGTAGAGGATTCAGAAACCATTGAAAGGAAAGGATCAAGGTTGCTAAATCGAAACCGCCATGAGAATCTTAAATGGTGTGAATTTATAATCAAATAAATTACAAGGATATGGAAAATGTCGGTAATGTAAAGGTTGTGTTCTTGACCTGAAATGAGCCAAAATTGTTCGTTTCTCCACCATTCTTCTAACCCAATGCCTGACCATTTGACTTCAAGAATGGCTAAAGAGATCAAACATATTGTGATGATGAGAAGGTAGATCAAGAAAGTGGCATTGAGTGATTGGACGATGAAGTTCCCGGAGAAAAGAGAGAGCGCCGGGAGGAAGCAATAGACGATGAGGAAGATCGAGGTGAAGGGATAGATGCCGACGTTAAGGTATGCGAGGCGTTGGAGTAATTTGAGGCGTCTCGTAGCGAGAAAAGCATTGTTTCTTGAGAAAAAAATCTCGACCGAACCTGTTGCCCATCGAAGCACTTGATGGAGAC
The DNA here is from genome assembly GCA_033971965.1 of Cucurbita ficifolia. Classification (NCBI taxonomy): domain Eukaryota; kingdom Viridiplantae; phylum Streptophyta; class Magnoliopsida; order Cucurbitales; family Cucurbitaceae; genus Cucurbita; species Cucurbita ficifolia. The sequence goes on from CM066972.1 coordinate 8,810,592, forward strand.
GATCCGTGAGATTAATCGGAGCTGATCCACGAAACGCATCACGCTTGGTAATGCAATACACTGAGTGCCATCCACGGTTATGCATACGATAACCCGTGACAACGTCCTCCGTAACTGATCCATAAATCCATCCTACTCGCTCACCCCATTCCGTTTTGTCCTCGTACCTTTCACAATAAGAAAATGTACGTAGCTACTTATAATTAAAACATTAGAGACTATAACATATAGTTAGCATATCATACCAACACGAAATGACCGAGACAGCTTCAGCAACCGTTGCAGCGTCGAGCGGTTGACGTGGAGCCCTCAAGGCCCCGGGAGGTCGTCCATACTTAACCGCAGGATGATCAGCAATAGGTCGACCTTGAAACTCCGCAACCAATATAGACTCAGCCAACATTGTAGAATTTCCAAAACGCTTGGGAAGTAAATTCACATCAAGGTCAGGATCAAAGTCAGTTGGCTGCAACGGTTGTGTTTCAGGCTGATCATTTTTAGCCTGTTTCATCTTATCGGGTTGCGGCGGGTCGAACCCGTAGAGCGCGAACCGCCTAAACATACAACCCGTCCCGACGTACACCGGACCTTGTATTCCATCGAGCGCTCTCATATTACCATCGAAGAAGACTGTGTTATGATTGGCATATCGATCAGAGGGATCAATGCCTTCAAATCTTTGAGGGAATTGAATGTAGCATATGTCTTCCCCACCACGGTCCATCATAAAGCACATTCCCTCTTTGATGGCTTTGCAATTGTAGATGTAATGATCACAATCAAGGTTGAGAATGAATGGACCATTTGACAAAACGGCTGAAGATCTTACAAGGGCATTCATGGCTCCCGCCTTCTTGTTATGATCGTATCCGGGTCGTTTCTCACGAGATACGTATACGAACATCGGAAGACGAATGTCGACATCAGTGAAGTCTATGATCTTCTCGTCTGTGCTCCCTAGTAACGGGTCGTGGCTTGGAGGCTTCAACATCACCTATCAACGAGCGAGAAAGAAAGTTTTAGCGAGAGTGATAGACGTTTTAGAGAGGAAACAAATATAGAAAAAGTGATTTTGATACTACTGAAATCATTCCCGAACATATCAACTGTAATGACCTGTGCTTCCGGTTCAAATTAGGGTTTGGAATTCGAATTTTACACCTAATGACCCCGACATTCCCCTGCATCCCTTGCAACATGGTCACGTTATCTACTTGTCACGAAGTGCTTCTAAGAGTGAAGACTATCGCGATAGACCAACACGAGTCTTTTTAACATGGGTTGTCCTCACTCACATGCTTCTTCGGAAAGCACGATTCTAAACCTAATGGCCCCGACATTCCCTGCATGCCTTGCAACATGGTCATGTTATCTACTTGTCACGAAGTGCTTCTAAGAGTGAAGACTATCGCGATAGACCAACACAAGCCTTTTTAACATGTTTTGTCCTCACTTACATGCTTTCTCAGAAAGCACGATTCTAAACCTAATGGCCCCGACATTCCCTGCATTCCTTGCAACATGGTCACGTTATTTACTTGTCACGAAGTGCTTCTAAGAGTGAAGACTATCTCTATAGACTAACATGAGCCTTTTTAACATGTTTTGTTCTCATTCACATGCTTATTCGGAAAGTACGATTTACTTTAGGGTTCCTACGATTGAGCCACTGAAAAAAATGTTTCTTTGTTGGTATAGGCAGTAACTTCAATTCTTTTAAATTTTTATCAAGCATCTTATTCTCAGGATCACTCTCATTCAGATGTGGTTTCGGTTCATTGTAGTTTACCTGGAGAATTCCAGCATGATCACCCTTAGAATGGTCGGCAGCAGGGACACCCCAAGTGCCAGGCCAATGTGAGCCATCAGCCATCCATGTTGCTTTTTGAACCTTAATTGGCTCCATGGCATCCGCTCCTTTTGTTTCTTTCATGTGCTTCCACATCTTCATCTCTTCTCTTGCATTGAAAGCTTCCGATCGCCTCCTAATCGAGTCCGGGAGCCCATTTGTTCGAACCTTAAACTCGTCGTACTCCCGCTTGATCTTCCTTCTATCCTTCACAAAATCCGATCTACTCTTGTTCTTCGTTGGATCCACTTTTAAACTAAAATAGCTTTCGGGATTTCTCGGCTCGATATCGTGCTTACGACAAAACGGTACCCACAAATCTGCGAAACTCGCAGCCTCCGCCATTGCCTCAAATGTCAAGAGGGCGCCTCCGTCATCAGAGACATAGCATGCAACTTTTTCAACTGGATAATCAACTGCAAGGATGGATAATATGGTATTGGCCGTCACAAGAACCGGTTCCTTTTCAGGGTCGGCTGTGGATACAAACAAGTCGACTCCCGGGAGGTCGGAACGACCGGTAGGATTCAACGGAGACGGAGCATCAAACTTGTCGTAAAGGACTTGAAGATCGGTCGCGCGATTAACGGGACATAGCTTCGGAATTTGATCGAGAATCCAAGAGAAAGCAAACCATATTTCACAAACAATAGACATTAGCCATAGCCATATTGCATCCTCATTTGGATGTTGAACTCTCCAATGCAAAAAGAAGCCCAACACCACAAGTCTTACTAATATCAATAGCCTGCAAAAAAAAAAAAACACAAACATTCGCACGTTTGACGATAATTTATAAGATATCGAGTCATTCATGTACTAAACCTGTAAGGACTGATGATGCTTGCTGGGATCGGAAACGTTCGGCTAAGGGGTTTCCATGGCTTGTCCATCGACTCCATCATCCCGTCACCGAAGTTGTCGTTGCCGCCGTTGCCGTAACCGTCGTCAGGAGTCCAATAGGCACTACCAACTCCATAAGTTCCCTTTGACTCAAACAACCATTTGTTGTGGTCAAACTCTCCAGTTTGGTTTAGCTTCATCATTGACATGTTTTGTGAGCCACCTTTAGACCCATCTGGGCCATGTAATTGCAATGCTGAATAGTCATTAGGATCATCCTCATAGTCTCCCACTTTGTAGGGCTCTTTGCAGCCAGGACAAAGCCCTGTTTCCTTTAAGGCATCAAGATAGCAATCCCTACATATTCTAAACCTGTACAAGCATCGAGTTTGACGATAACGATAAGACTTACGATTCAAAAGTTTAAGTTGACGGGTTATGAAAAAGAATCGAACCTGCATTCACAAGGAGTGATATCTTTACCCCGCTCGTCTTTCATGACCTTGCCATCACAAGCCGGCATGGCACATGAAGATCCCTTAGCACCGGCCATTTGAGGATGAGTAACCTCGGAATCTATCACCTTATCCATAAGATGTGCTCGTGTAACGCTGTTGAATCCACCCGTAAACAACGAGTTCGAGACGTATTGCTCCTCCGCTTTGCTCGCTATTGACGAATCCATCGGTTGATTATCCGGGGTCGGAGGAATATGCACCGTGTAGTTAATATAATCCCCCGAAACCTCTCCCGACATGTCGAGATCTTCTCTCGACAAACTAACATACCGACCGCTCGATGTTCTTCGCGCAAACTTAACCGTTTGTCCACTCAAAGCCCGATTGCTTGCGGAATTCGCTGATGCGCCCGGGCTGCGAATCGCTTTCTTAGATGGTTGGTTGGTTAAAGTTGCCATTGTTGATGTTCGTTTAAGCTTCAAATTCCCTCAGTTTTCAATCAAAACATCCTTTCAGGCTCTGTAAAACCCCATCATCTCCCATCTTCCTTAGTAACCCAAATGAAAGAAACCTTAAAGTTCACGAAAGAAGATGTTTTTCAGCTCAGACAAGAACAGAAATGGAAAATATGTTTGAAATTACAAAGTTTATGAGAGAAAGGAAGGGAGCTTGAAATCCATGGTGGGCGTTGTTCGAAGAAGTTAAGAGAGCATATGGTTGAAAGTGAGACATAATGATTGATGGATTGATCCAACGGTGGGGATTTTGTTGGAGAGAGACCAAGTTGATCCAAGGCTAAGTTTAGAAACGCTTTGTTGAGGATTTTAAGGATTGTGTTTGTGGAGGTAAATATAGAGTTTTTTTTTTTTTTTTTTTTTTTAATTGGGATAAATAAATGTTTTATTTTTCCAATTTAATTATTATTATTTATGTCTTTTAATTGTTAATATATGCTTATACATTGAGATTGTTTTAATTGATAAATTAAATTAAAATTTAACTAATTACTATCAATATTTTATGAATTTAACACACATTTTCTGTGAGATCCTAGGTTGGTGGGAGAAGGGACGAAGTATTCCTTGTAAGGGTGTGGAAACCTCTCCCAGATGCATTTTAAAATTATGAGGCTGGCGGCACTATATAACGGGTCAAAGTGGACAATATATGCTAATGGTGGGCTTGGGCTGTTGCAAATGGTATTAGAGCTCGACACTGGGCGGTGTGCCAGTGAGGACGCTGGCTCACAAGGGGTGGATTGTGAGATCCTACGTCGGTTGGAGAGGGGAACAAGGGTGTGGAAACCTCTCTAAGTAACTGGTCAAAGCTGACAATGTCTAGCACTAGGTTTGGGCTGTTACAACCTAATCCAATCCAAATAAATTTATAACGCAACCGAAACTGCATGGCTTGAATTGGGTTGATCACATTTTTTTGGGTCTTTGGGATTTTCGAACACCCTTAGTTGATGCGGCTTAAAAAGCATTTTTTCCAAAAGCAATTCCAAACACGTTAGTAATTTGACACGTGTTCGTCCATAAAATCGAAACCGAACTACTTAATAATTAATATTATTGAGATAATTTGTTGAAGAAGAGCTTGCATATTTCTTTCAAACATTATACGAAGTTTGAGGATCTTCACCACGCAATATCAAAAGAGACTCCTAAAACAAATAACTTCACTAAGGATGAAAACTTGCTTCACACAGTTTAACCCCAACACGGCAAGAAACTCAAAACACAGACAGAAACACAAAGAAAAAGGAAACAGATTCTTCTTCATTTTAAACCCCAACACGGCCTCCTGACCTGATTGATAATGGCGTCTTAAACTAACCCTCCTTTCTTCTTCATTTTTCTCTATTCCTACTCCACAAACAACAGATTCATTTTACTTTTTTTTTTCTTTTTTTTTTCTCTGATTTATACATTATACATACCTCCGCCGTGGACGGCGTAGCTCCGGCGAGTTGGTAGACTAGGAGGATGAAACAGTGGCGATGTCTCTGATTGATCTGTTGTATTTCATGTGGCTTTTGACGAGTTGTCCGGCTGCAAGGGCGGACATGAGAGAGAGCTCTCCTGCTAGCACTGAGCCAGCTACAATGGTGGCTAAGAGACTGGCGTTTGAGCCTGGTGCGTCTCTGTTAGCGCCCTTGACTCCTAGCAGATTCAGACAAGCAGATTGGGAGGCTAGTTGTGTCCCCCCACCAACTGTACCAACCTGTAGAATCAAACGAAATTGATTCTCAATCATGATTATGGCCTATAAAATAATACTGTTTATGGATCCTATTTATGTGAAACAAAACAAAATACATGATATTGTCAATTTCAATTCAACCTTGGGATTCGCAATTGTTGAATCTAAAACAAAGTATGGTATAAATTTGAATTGGGTTGTTAGTTCGAACATAACTCTATAAACAACGTATCAATTACGGTTTAATCTTTGGATTCACAATTGTTGAACCTAAAATATTTTAATTCGGTCCCCCTATCAGTAACAAAATTAAAACTCCCTTGAAATCAAGCAAATCTGACCTCAATGGAAGGCATAGTGACGGATACGTGAAGATCCTTGCCATCATTCACAGCCTCCATCATTGTAATGCAGTGTGAACTCTCCACGTTCTGTGCAGGATCTTGGCCAGTGGCAATGTAAATGGCAGTAACAATATTACTGGCATGAGCATTGAATCCACCCAGAGCTCCAGCCATGGCGGATCCAACAAGATTCTTAAGCATGTTAAGTTCGACCAAAGCGTCCACGGTGGTTTTCAGCACCTTCCTCACCACATCACCTTTAATTATGGCTTCACAAACCACTGATTTCCCCCTTCCTTCAATCCAGTTCACAGCAGCAGGTTTCTTGTCTGAGCAGAAATTTCCTGAATCACCACAATCAAACGATTTCGAAACGGTTCTGAAACGGTTTTGGGAATATAATCGAATTTTGTTATACTATTAACTTACCAGAGATGCCGATTACATCCATGTCAGGGAAATCCTCCTGCAAGAAATCCAGAACGTTCTGCACGCCTTTAGAGACCATGTTCATTCCCATGGCGTCGCCGGTGCTGCACGAGAATCTCATATAGAGGTTTTTGCCGGCAATGGCGCACTTGATGTTCTGTAGTCTTCCGAATCGGCTCGATTTGTTGAAGACCAAAGCCAGAGTCTCGAAATTTTCAGGCTCTTCCAGAAACATTTTCAATTGAGCGGCTCTCTTCGCGGTGGCGAATCTCACCACCGGTGCTCTGGTCATTCCGTCTCTCAACAAGATGCTGTTGGCTCCTCCAGAGAGATGAATCGCCTTACATCCTCTGTTTGTGCTCGCAACCAAACATCCCTCAGTTGTAGCCATTGGAACTGAAAATTCTCTTCCATCGAGCAGAAGCGGACCTGCAATCCCTACCGGAATCTGAACGTATCCGACTGGCATCTCACAGCACTGTCCTAAAATCGAATCGTAATCGAAACCGTCCAGAGGTAATCCGTAGAGAGATTTACTGGTAATCCTCTGAAGCGCCTCACGGCGGATTGCCGCCGCTCTAGCACAGTCTCCGAGCTTCGATTCGAGAGAGTACGACGGAGTAGTTCCAACTACCACGGATTTCACGATCTCCTCATCTTCTTCGTTTAATTTGATCGAAACTGGCAGCGGATCAACCGATTTCAATACAGACACAACTGTAGGCGAAACTTGAGAAGGAACAGAGCAATCAAGCGCTGCACCACACGGCACTTTCTGCGAATCATCCTTAACAATGGAACGCTCATCCTCGTCCACCGAAGTCCATACTTCCGATGACGGTCGGAGAAATAGAGACTGAACAAAATCGATACCGAAGAATCCGATAAGGTACACGAACGAGGCAACTAAAGCGATGAGAGCGACGATCTCGGACGGAGTAACGAAATGCAGAGGAATAGAGTTACGGATCTTCTCCCGCCAGCGGCTGAGCAGATAATACACCACGGAGAAGAAGAGCGTGAAGAAGACGGCGTTGGTGAAGTATAGAGGGAGAAGAAAAGCGTCGGAAGCCTTCGTGGAATTTCCATCGATGGTGGTTGACTTAGCCTTCACCTTGGTAGTGGTCGTCGGCTTCGTCGATCGGCAGCGGGCGTCCATAATGATATTGAAGTATAAAATCCAAAACGCCGGCGCCGGATCGGACGGTGGTGGGTCGAAATAGATAGAGAAAGTCGGCAATTCCGGACAAGAAAAAATAGAACTGTTGCCGGTCTGAGCCTGAACGGAGAAGGGAATGTTAACAACTATTTATAGGGTTCTTTTTGGTATGAATTTCCCATTTCAGCTGGGTCCCACTGTGTTCCCCCCAATAACTCTTTAGTCTTTATTGTAAAATAAAAAAAACTACTTTTTGTCTTTCTTTTTCCAATTTCATAGTTTTTTTTTTTTTTCTATTATGAATATGAACAAAATTATTTGTTCGGCAATATGATTAACATCATAGATTATAGAGTGTTTGTTAAGGATATTTAGTACTAAATTATAGTTTATCATATATATCATATTAGATATTTTATTATACGGCAAATATCTCCCTAGATATCTTCCTATTTACTGTTATTTTCGTTTATTACTATTTCTATATCCTTGTAATTTATTTGATTATAAATAGAGAATTTTCACACACCATTTAGGTGTGGTGGATTAAGCAAACATTCTCAGTGTTCCGTTACGGGTCCTTTGATGTTTAAGCATCAACAATGATCCTTTCGCAATTCACCCACAGAAATTTTGTTACGATTTGTCCTTCCTCTAAATGTTACGGTTAAGGGGACTTTTCTCGACATCGCAGACAGTTAACTGCCCACATCACACTTATTCAATGTGATCTAATGATTCGCACTTATTATTTAATAACATTTTATTTTTTAGTCTGTTAAGTTAAAAAAAAACCTATTAATAAAAAAAATGGAAATTTCAAAGAGTTATTAAGTATAAAATTTTAAAATGTTTGGTTTATGGATAAAAAAATTTATATATATATATATATTAAATTGTATTTTAATAAATTAAAAAGATTAAATTATTGCCGTTTTATGATTATAATATATATTTTCAGATTAGTGAGGGAACACACGTGTAACACGTGTCTTACGGTCTGTTTAACTTTTTGTTTTCGCCTGTCGCTTTCACTTGTAATATTGAAATCACAAAACCCAATTTTTATATTATAAAAATTCATTTAGTCACGTTCTGAATTTTTTATTATAATTAAATTATTTAATATTTAATATTTAATTGTAATAATTTTTTTATTTTAATTAAAACAACACTTATAATTATTAGGGTATGGTTATGTTAATATTAAGCAACACTTATAATTAAATTATTTAATTGTAATAATTTTCTAACATTAAACTACAATTTTAGTTATTGTGAAAATAAGACAGTTTTTATATATTAATTATCCTTAATCACAAAATAATAATAATAACAATAAAATAATATAGATACTAATATCCTTGAAACGCTCACAATGCACCTATAATGTGACGAATAACATGACAATTTAATCTCAATATGTTTGGTTTATATGAAAAATTAAATTACGAGATGTCTGTTAATGATACTCTAATTGTCACAATAAAACGACATAAGATGATGAAGATAAAAAACGATATCGCCAACCAAACAATTTCACAAGAAGTCGGGTTCATGGCACGATACTTAGCTTTCATAGTTGAAGACGGAGAAATAACATTTTATTTTTTACTCTTCTACGAAAACAGTAAATCGCCAAAAAAAAAAAAAAATACAGAATCTGATGGCCGGCTTGCAGTTTGTCGAATCACCAACCCAATCAACATCAGAGTAAACCATACAAGTTTAACGACGATGAGGAAGGATACAAGAAACTCTAAAACTGAGCTTCTCGAAGATACTTGAAATACAAATAACAGCAACCCAATGAACTAACTAACTGCATTAACAGCAACCCAATGAACTAACTAACTGCATTAACAACATGCACAATATCTAAACGAACCAGATCAATATTATGATATAATCTAGGATCTGACAAAGGAAGACTATGTGATGAGGAGTACCGAAAGCACGCCCAAATCTTTAATATCAAAACAACGATATAATTTAAATTTTAATTATTTTATGTCATCACAATCATTACTAATAATAATTATTCATCAACGTACAATGATAATAGTTCAGCGGAAACGATAATTTAAAATTTAACGCTTTCATCTAAAATTAATACAAATTAAAATTTTACTATATTTTTATCCGTAAAAATGACAATTTATTGTTTTTATATGTGATTTAAAATTAGTAAAAGTGAAATAATAATAATAATAATAATAATAAAACCTTTTTTCTAATTCTTTTTAAAATTTGAAAGCGTTTCTATAAACAATTTATAAAAAAAAAGTCAATGAAACATTTTTTTGGGCAAAGAAAATAGTAAAAAATTAATTAATTATATTATCTTATATTATAAATAAATAAATATATCTAAGAAGAAAAGAAAATCGAATACATAACAACGGGTTTATGTCTGTCTTAATGGACAGCAACTATGTATTTAAATTTTAAATAATCTCTTAAAAATGTATTTAAATAATAACAATAATATTACATATCAACAAAATAATAATAATTAATTCATTAATTATTTTATTTTGAAACACGTGTTTGAAAGAATATATTTAGAGGAATTAGTAAATTATCACGCACTTCGTATTTAATATAAATTATTATAAAAAAAAAAAGGCCAATATATGTGTAAAAATATCATTAAAATTTTAAATTTTAATATTTTAAAAAACAAATTTAATGATTAAGATGACTCAACGATAATTCAATAATGATTTTGTTTTAATTTATAATTACAATTATAATTAAAATTAAAATTAAAATTACAAAAAATTGTGGGTAATATGAAGAAATCACCCACCATATAATGTGCCATCAACATTTATTATTTTAAAATTTTGAAGATGTGGAAATAATTAATTTAAAATTAATTAAAAAAATGCATAAATCTTGGTTGTATTATTATAAATATAATAAGGAAGCCACCCCTCACAATATATATAATAATTTATAAACCATGTGAATCTCGCCCAATGTGATTGTGTCAAACAATTAATTTATGAATAAATAATTTATCTTTGTAACGACCCCATCTAAAATTCGGATACTCGTTCAATATTTACGTATCTCGTCCCTCCACAAGTTTACACGGGTCCTTTTAGCATGTTTAAGCACACTTAATTTTAGAGTTTCTATGATTGAGTCACTGAAAATGAAGGTGTACGTTGTTGGTATAGATAGTAATTTTATCATGTTATTAATATTTTAATTTTATTAATTTTTTTTAATGAACTGTCTTGAATTTTATTCTTGAATTCCCTAAAATTAGATTGGGTTGAACTGAACGATCTGAATTCGTTATTCGTTTTAAAAAATATATTTCGTTTATTATTTAATAAGAGTTGTTTGAGTCGAAATTTTTTATAACTCACAGTCTAAACTTAATTAATTTATTTAATATATTAAGAATAAAGTAGAAAAAGGGAAAAGATTAAAAATAAATGAAAATTGCCTGAGAATGTTTAATATATTAAGGAAAAAATATGCATTTATTTCATTTTATTTCCAAATAGTTTGGAGCTAGTTCTATTTTTAAATTTAATCATTTCAATAAATATTATATTTAAATCCTACTATTAATTTATTAATTTATTGTTAACTTGTATTGAATAGAAAATTATTATTTTACCCACGTAAATAATTATTAAAATTAATTATAAGCTATAAAAACTAAAATTAAAAATTTAAAAATAAAATATCAAAATTTCATATTGGTCTATATACTTTTAAATTTTTAATTTTAATCCTTAACTTTAATAAAATTTAACATTAACCCCTATTATTAGTTCACTTCTTGTTTAAATAGTCCTAATAACATTATTTCTATAAATTTTGAAAATATGATCATATTATTTATTTCGTGAAATTAAAATTATTATTTAATCAAAATTAATTAAAAAAAAATTAATTCCAACCATATAGTAAAAATTAATTTTAAAATTTATTGAAAAAAATGGTTAAAATTGATTAATTTAAAGTCACAAAATGAAATTTAAAAATTAGACAAAAAAATTGAGGATAAAAAATGATATTTGAGTAAATTTTTTTACCAAAAAAAATAGAAAGAGATAAAAATTGACGAAAATAATTCTCAGAGCAAGGAAGATGAAGGCATGAAAAACGTGGAAACTGTCATGATATCGTGGGTCCCACGCACGTGAGCCAATTTAAATTACATGCATTCTGCACGTGCTACGATGAGCAACAAATATTTTTACTTTATTCCTAATATAGATTTTATTTATTTTATTTTATTTTGGAAATATTTTTAACTTTTTTATTTATTTAATTAAGGGATGAAATCATATTTTCAAGTTAAATATAAAAAAAAACATTAATTTTGGTTTTTTATTTTTTAATTTCTTTTTTTTTTAAAAAAATGTTTTCTCCCCATTAGACTTACTCATTATCAGCATATTTTCCTATCTTTTCATATATTCTCTCTTGCTAACATTATATTTATTTTTAAATTAAAAATTTGAACCAATAAATAAATAAATATATATATATATATATATATATATATACTTATTTTATATATATTTCAAGGATGTTCCTATCTTTTTCATATACTCTTTATAACATTATATTATATTTTTGTTTAGAAAATATTATTTAGTGCACTAAAATATTTTATATTTTTTAATAAAATGTATATTAGAAAATGAAAATTTATTTTTAATTTTTTAAACATATATATATGGAAAAATTTCCACGAAAACTCGGTTAAAATAAATGAAAGATTTCGCAAACCGGAGACCGGGATAAAAAAAAACGAGCTTCTCCATTCTCGCTCCGCCACGTGGGCATATATGCTCCACACTTATTTATTTAATTATGTACATACATACAATAATGTTATCCAACTTGCTTTAATTCAATACCACTCCTCTACTTTCTTTCCATTTACTTCATTTATAGCCTCCCAAAATTTTAATTATCAGGTAATTTTTTGTTATTATTATTATTTTTATGAATGATTTTTGTTGTCAATCAATTAATATTGACAAAATATTGGAGTTTTTAACGTTTTACTCATAATAAACACGAAAAACCACTCATAAATACATTTCACATTTTTCTCTCAAATCATATTTTGAAAGATAATATTTAGTAATTTTAATAAATCTATTGAAAAACATAAATTTATGTGGCCTATGTTTAAACTTTTTATATAAATGTTATGATTATTATTAGTAATCATAATTAAAATATTTTTTATCCTATAGTTGATGTTTGTATTATAAATTATACAAAATTGTTTAGGATATGATATTATTATTTAAATCAAAATTCTAAATAATACATTATTTAAGGTGACGAATCAAATTTGTTTTTTTAACCACACGGTAAAAAGAGATAGTAAAATATTTTGTTAGTATAGAAAATGTCAATTACCGCTAAAGCTCACTTTAATGTAAAATGTATTAAAATTAAATGTTGAAGTCCGAAATTTAATTTTTTAAAATATACATCAAAACTAAGTTCAAAAAAATTAAACCAATCAATCCAAATTAGATTTATTATTTAATACGTTAAAAATTATACAACATAAACATTAAAAAATGTCTCAACCAGACCTAATCGATGAATTTATAAATTTAAATCCAAAAAAATAGAGAAAAAATGCAATAAATAAAAAATAGATAAAAAAATAAAAAACTTCTCAGTATTATGTATCATCAATACTAGCACATACATCCTCTCCACTAGGCAAAAAAATTGGGATTTTGGTATATTCTACAAAACAATTAGGCTGCTGCTTCCATCCTCAAGCCACCTAGTTATAGATTTTGATTTACAATGGAAAAAATGCTTATTATTGCATAATTATTGGGCCTATACATGATTGTAATATGCTGCTCAAAACAAGCTGAACTTCTCCAGAGCTATGTTCACTCCTAACAAGATCTACCAACAATGGGAAAAGCCGTTGAACGCACCTTTTAAATAGATCCCTTTCGAACCCGCGGATAACCTCCAACGCCGAGACGACTAGAGACGTACGAGCAGCCAGCTCTTCCTTCTTTGCTGAGCCCAATGGAAGAATCCAATGTAGCACACGCTGGTTGGGTTCTTTCTTCTCACTCGGCGCCCCGGTACACTTCAAGTAAATATGCAAAATTTGTTCGCAAACTACGACTAGTTCGGATTCTACAAGAGTTGCATTAGTCAGTGAAGGACTGTCCGCGAGCATATTCTGGAGGAAGTTGAGGTAGCTCCGATAAGACTCGTTTTCGAAGTGAACCACGGGTGGGTCGGAAATCTCGAGGATGGAGCAAGCTTTCTGTAGCTTCTTATGAAGGACTGTGTTGGAATTCAGTTTCTGGGAATGTGTGGCAACGGAAGAGAAGATATCGAGAATGATGGAAATGTTGGCTTCTGAGAAAGGTTGGGTATGGCTCTTGTACAGATCAGTAATGACCTGAGATCAAAGAAATGAGGAAAAATTTTATATCCTACGAAACAAAAACAAAAAATTGAAACATGAGAAGGAAGCTAACCTGTATGATGAGGAGTTGCATTGCGATGTGACTCTTCATCCTCGAAACAATGTAGGACGCCATCTGCAGATCGTCTTCGTCAAGACCATCAGCTGACAAACCTTGATCAGAAGCCACATCCACATCATAATAAGATTGAGCGATCCCGAGAACATTGACGTCATCCATGGTTCTCAGGACCTTCATAAACCCAGGCACGGTTAATGTGGCAGCTTGCTTCAAAGCAAGAAACATCTCTCTCCATTCATTTTCGCTAAGTCTGTTACCCAAGTCCCCCGCCAAGCGCATTAATGCAGAAACACCCGTGCTGGCAGGACCCTGGATCGGACTCCTAATGTATCCTGTCAGAATCGACACCACCCCGGGTAGTTGAGACCTTATAACATTGAAAAAGCTAATGAACAGATCTACTAAACAATCTGCTGCCACTGTACAGGTATCAGAATCCCATGTAGTTCCTTCTGAATATTCATCATTTTCATCCTCGTCCTCTTCTTTCTTGTCATGCAAAGAACTAAATATGGGGAAAACTACGGTATTGATAACACCAACCCAAAACTGACGCGAGAAAAGATGGCCATGATCTTTTAGGATATTAAAAAGTACTTCCAAGGAACTTTTTCTGATTGGTGATCTAGGATCAGAAGTTAATTTTGATAGCCCTGAAAAGACAATGGAAAAAAATTAACTATATAAATTCCAATCCAAATTGAGTCTACAAGATTGAAACATGGAGGCCATGGAGGCCTCGTATATACATTTCAAAGGACAGAGTGTCACCCAATAACATTAACGGTTAGTAGTATAGAAATTTTCAATCATAAAATTTTATTCCCACGACAAAAATTACCAGAAAAATGCATCAAAAAGTGAGTTCCCCGACTTATGCATGTATTATAGAGAAAACAATTGCATCTCATCCAGCAAAAAATTGAGTTTTTAACAGAAGTTTCACCTGCAAGTAAAGGAACCCAATAGGAAGCATAATCGTCCTTATCTGTGGGTACGGGTGTGGATACGGGGGCATCAGGAGAATTAGATGAAACATCATCTCCAGTCATCTCGTAGCAAACAAGTCCCCCTTCTGCAAGCTTTACAGCACAAAACCGAAGGAACGCAATGGCATTGAGACTGACATCACTGTTAAATCTACTATTCGTGAAAGTGATGAGACATCGAACGCAATCGGTAAATGTTGTAGTTTCAGTCTCTGTTATATAAGGAAAATATTCTCGAACTATTTTTTCCATCGTTTCAAAAGCCAATAAGACAATATTCTTCCGCTCATCAGCAGCAGCAGCAGTGAAAACCTGAGACAATAGTGGTGAATAAGGTGATGGAATTAGATGATTACTCCATTATATTCATAAAATCTAGTCATAATTGGGAGGGAGAACTCGTAAGATCTCTTTATTGAATCTAATTAATAATTCCTTGTCTAGAAGCATACATCACATAATATGAATTTTCAATTCAGTTTTATAAATTGAAGTTCCTTCCCTATTAAAATTAGCAGTCCATGAGTTGAGAAAAAAAGGTTCGAGGTGCCATAGAAGGGGCACTATAATTAAAAGACATGAGTAGATCTACCCAACCCCATTGTTCAAATTTTCTGCTCTAGCAATACGCCAGTATTGTGACACCCAAAATTATAATATTGGTGTTTGGAACGTACCATAAAAACACTTTTCCATCCAGATTTCACATTGTTGACACGACTGAGAACCATTTGCGAAATGCACCGAACTATTAATTCCCTGATTTCCGTGGAGTTGCTTTTCTGCATGACAATTACGAAGGGTCTCAGAAATTCATTCTGGAAGTTATAATTTGCAAGCTCCTCACGCTCCAAAAACTTCATCGCAAGCTGCCTCAGTGAATCCATCACAAATATTGCAACCGATAGATTCTCTGATAAGCCAACTGACACAAAGAAATCAGAGAGAACACTCCACATGCGAGACCACACCAATCTGATGCGGTTCATGTTGTAATGCCTGCAAAAGAAGCAGTGTCGTGTGGTGATTTTTCCATTCCGTTTCTAAATGTCCTTAAGTCAGAGAGACTGTAGAGTCGACAAATTAAGCAAATTTGAAGCATTACCTAAACTGGAGATTAAAATATATGTCTATGTGTACATGTATGTATGTATGTATGTATGTATGTATGAATATATATGTGTGTGTGGGCGCGTATATATATTTATGTGTGTATATATTTATATATATAGATGTATGAGTGTATATATATGTATACGTGTGTGTATGTATATAGATGAAGTAACTGAAGGTAAAGACAACGATCTTACGCCACTTCAACTAATTTAGTGAGGCTGAACACACGTGGGTCTGTTGGAGACTGCAATTCTGCAATAGCAACTTTGCATAGGGCCTTCACAAATGCTACTATAGCTTCACTGTTCAAACTTTGACTATGAGCAAATACATGGTTCAACTCAAAATTTCCTATTTGATCCAGCAAATTCAAGTTCGAAATAAGATGGTTAATCTGTTCAGGAGTTACTGGTCCTGGAGTATTCACTCCATGAGAGGTGCTGTCATATGAACCTCCACGAACAACAGCCATAACAGCTGGATTTTGAAGACCTCCCTTTTTCTTCAGAGATGACAGACCTGCCGACTTCAGCACTTTCTCTTCAGTTTCAACATTGGATGATGTCAAAAATGATGCATCGGGTGGTGCACCCTCTCCCAATAATTGTAAGTTCTCAATTCTAGAGAGACATGTAAATATGTGCTCCCATGCCTCTTGAAGGAAATTACCATCCTCTATGGCAATTGAAATTATAGCCTGCACGTGAGAATTGATTCAGGAGAACAAAAAAAATCATTAATTATTCAAAAAGAAAACATTCTCACGGAGTTGCATAAAATGACCATACACCACAAGATTATGTAACTAGCTCTTCATGTATAATTCAATATCATCTGAGAAAATAAACGTATCTAAAAATTATTGTCCTCGTCACAATGTTCACACACCGGACCTAATTTGATAAGTTCAAGAGCTTGAAGATGCTTGATGAGCAAATGCTTTAAAGCAGTGAAAAAATGGGCATCCGTTTCATAGCCTAAATAAGCCACCATGTTTTAGCAATATTCTCAATTTAGTTGGGAAATATAGAAAATTGCACCTAGAGTTTAAGTTCCATCCATTGAACAATTTTTATAGAAGAAAAAAACTATTTCCGGTTTAATGATGAGAATACGCAAACCTTCACAGCTTCAACATTTTTTTGTTTCATATCGGCAGCACAGTGAAGATTGGTAAACTTAGCCATTGATGTCACGAAAGCATCCCTTTGAGTCTGCAAACCCAGAACGGCTGTAACATGTACCGCATACCGAAAGCCAAGCAAGCATTGAGAAGTAGCAAGCTTATCGTCACTTTGGTCAAGAGTCACACTGAATGCCGCCAACATAGGACCCCAGCAGGCTTCCACCATAAACCTCAATATTGTTACATCAGTCACAGCATGATAAACAGACCTGCAAATACAGATAAAAAATAAAAAAAAGTTTCCTTCTTTTTAATAATAAGAGCAAGTGCCTAATTTTTTAAACGCCTCAACCAAAAAATAAAATCTTCCATGATGAGCCAGAAGAACTTTGCACCAACAAATTACAATGGAAAACTATTGTCACAAACAAAACTCAATTTCTCACTAGCAGATTGAAATATCAACTTAGATTTCATTTCATAGCTTACTCAGATTTTCCAGACTTCGCCTTAAACTGCTCCTGTATGTGCCTTATAAGAAGCCCGTTTGCACCCACAGCTTTTTCTTCTGTCTGCTTCCAAGAAACTAGATTGAGTATACCATCTAAGCCCAAAAGTTTGTTGATGCTAGTTGCCTGCTTACTTTGTGAAGCTGAAGAATCAGTATTCATCTTAATTTCATTCCTAACAATCTGATCGTAAAGAGCACCCAGATACTCATCAGGTAAATCTTTGCCATCATCAATTCCTCGATTATTCCGGATAAAATCGGCTTTCGTCATCTGAATAGTCAACCAAAGCACAACAAAAGTAAGAAACATACCTGAATACAGTAAGATTTATAAAAAAAAATAAAAAATAAAAAAATAAAATCTCAAACTTCTTATATCAATGTGCAAATAAAACTTAGGAATGAAAAGCAGCAGAATATGATATATGTTTCAGTAATAGTTGCATGCATTCAGCCACCAAACAAGAAAAACTATCTCCAAAATCAAGTTTTATAAATCTTAAACAAGCAATAACTCAGACAAACTTCTGTGAAATCTCAGGCATTCATGCCGCCGTTTAATCTCCCACATACTTTTGCAGTCAAGATGGGGCAGTACTATTCTAAGGCTTTCTATCCCTTCTGTGTAAAATAAACCACTGGTTCACAATCAATAACATCTTCACCATCCAATATTCGGAGATCTTGGCCAAGTCAATGAGATACAGTAGGAATTAATCCAAAAAGTAGAAGTAACCTAAATATCATCTAGCTTTATAAGCAGACTATTAACATGCACTATGCAATCAAATGCATAAGTAAGAGCCCAAACCTTATCCTTCACCATGTTATTATGAGCATCTGTGTTCAGCATAATAACAGAATAAGCAAGAACATAAGCAGTATCTGCACTTGTGAATGAACCAGGGCTACATTTACAGTACCGCTCAGCAAACTTCTCCATGATGCGGTCGATTTTTTGGGCTTCTCCTGGTAACCTGAAGCCTCGCAGGAAAAACCTTATTGCTTCACCAAAGTCCATCGCTTTAAAATTAAATGAATCAACATATGCATGCATAACTTTCAAAGGGAATTCCTCCCTTTCACCCAAATAATCTCCAATGACTCTTTCATTCAGGCCGTTAGTATTCTTGAGAAAAGACGCCACCTCTTCAGGAGAACCACCAACTTTTTTTGTGCTAATCAGAAACTCAATACCCCTGGCAGGTTTCCTGTTGAACAGCGAAATACCTTTCTGAACATAAATCAGGAAAGTTGTCAGAACAATGTGCTTTTCAGAGTAACTACCTCTAAGATGAATGTGTCTGAAATAATAGATTCTATGATGAATATGTTCTAACCAAACAAGATATGAGGAAATTGTCAATTCAACTAACAGAACCAATTAGTAAGGAACAAAGTGTGAAATAAGTATGATTAAAAAGATGACCAGCCAAGAAGGAAATGAAAATAGCAAGAAGCAAAGTGCTTTCTAATTGGCCAAAATGCCATTGCAAACAGATGACCTACCTACCTACCTCCCTTGAAAAACTCCAAAGCAATCACACGACAGGAGCCCCAACTATTAGACGCTAACTGAACCCAAGTAAGAGCATCATCTACCGTTCTTTGCTTTGAAGATAACAGAAGAAACGCAATCTCTAACCCAGACCAAAATTCCCAACTGTAAACTCACTCTAGTGGATCTACCCTTACAAGATTCCTCTACCACCACTCTTTTCCCCTAGCCACTACTTTAAACCAAAAGGTTTTTGTTAAAAAAGAATTAAACTTTTAAAATTTTCTTCCTACACGACCACAAACAATCCTCTTCATTCGTACTTCAAAAGAGAAACAGTTAGAAAGGAAAATAATTTTTTTCTCAAGGAGTATAGAAACTCTTTCTTGGTCTCCTACTGGAGTACCTAGATAGAAGTAATTTTTTTAAAGATGCCAAGTGGATCTTTTTGTCACCTCTTATAGTGAATCTAACCTAGGTATGGGAGGACGTCCTATCTCCCTTCCCTTATTGTTAGTTTCTCTTTAATTATGAAGTGATTTCTGACCCAAATTCCCTTGTGATAAATAACCATAGGGAGACCATAGAAATAATTCTGCCCCAAGAACTGCACCTCATTCCAGTTTTCTTCATAAACTTGTGAACATCTACATTGTTTCTCTTCTCAAAGAAAAAAAATTGTGAACACCTAAATCTCCCAAGAAATTTTTGAAAATCTACTTCATCTGGGAACTTCGTTAGGAGAGATATAGTAGTATCTTTACAACTCGTCTTGGCTTCCTTCTTAACTCAGTTCTCTGTATAGTTTATACTAGTGGAATTATCCATTTTCTAACTATAGCCTCTGTATACTATTAGCCAAGTGGAAGAACTTTTGGAAATCCACCCATGGACTTTTGAGCTTTATGCCATCTTTTGCATGTTTCATTTACAAATGAAATTATCGTCTCTTCTCCTCCCAGACACCTCCACCCCCACCAAAAAAAACATCCCAATAAACTGTCATCATAGGATTTATCCATTTTATACTAATTTAAGCCTTCATATTGCCACAATTTCCAGCAGGAGCCACCACTAGTCACCCACCCTCTACATAAATAAAATGTATTAACTAGAGAATAAATAATTCTCAAACCTGGAGCTCGATTTTGTAAGCTCTGCGTTGCTCAAGTGTAGCAGCATCTGAGAACTCAGAATTTCCATCAGGATGCAGCTCAGAGTCAACAGCAGCTGTTTCTTCCCCACTTAAACAATTCTCAAGTGAAACATCACTCTCAGAAGTCTTGAGAAAATATGTATCGTCTAGCTTCAGTTGTTGGTCCATCCAAGTTCCCATTGATTTAATGATGCTTACCAAACACTTAACAGATTCATGCCTAAATGTAATATCTTGTGCTGGAGACAATGTTGAGGTTGAACCAGAAGGCGGTCCAAGAGCAGTTTTCAAAAGGCCATTCACAATCCTGCAAATATTTCAATGGGGTATAAGGGTAACATCACAACATCAACGTCAAACCAATCCCCCACAAAAAAAAAGTTCCTCTCTCACACAAGCAGAGGAGAGGAAGAAAATTGTCAACCCTCGAGAAAACAAAGAAAAACTATAGTTTTATCTAGAGTAAAACAAAATCAACATCTGAAACAAAAGGCATGGACAGAGCAGTACCTCTCGAAAATATTTGGAGAATCAACATCACAATCATAGTTGACAAAAATGTCCACTATAATCTGTGAATCTTGAGATATCTTATCCAATAAATTGAGCACGGTCATTTTCTGCAAGAAACTAGGCTGAAGTACATTCTCGAGCACTCGGAGGACAAGCATGGGAAAAAAGATGCCAATTTCTGCTTTCAGTCCTGATCTAAATTTTGTCAACAAGCTCATAAAAATAGAACATTGAATCTGGAAGATGGCCATTGCCGACAGGGCACTGTTTTTTAATAATGATAAGCAAAGAAACTGCTTGATAGAATTGAGAAACCTGAAACCAACAGTGACAGAACCTGTCACAGTTTATCCAATCAACAATAGCTTACTACAAAGTACTCGGACCAAATAAAACGTTAATTTGGAAAAAGGGCATGTGCCATAAGAAGCTTGAAAATGCTCTAGATTTTTCAAAACAAAATAAGATTATATTCTGACTGCCCAAAGTAATTTCTCCCAACGAAAATGGGTTTAAAAATATAAAATCACATATAATTATTAGGTAGAAAACTAGTTTGGTCAAGATTTTGTATCAATCGTGGAGTTTCAAGGCAGTTATAAAGACTTCCATGAGTAACACTAAAATGATCAATGAAGAATGAAATGCTTGCCTCTCGTTAAAGCGCCAAACTGGCCCTGCCTTATCCATAATAACCTTTAGCAGTTCCAGAGACAGTATTTTGCCCCTTAAGAGGATCTGATCATCTGGGTGCTCCGGGGATGAGAATTTCATTGACAACTTACACAAATTCTTAAACAAATGGAATCCATCCTCCCTAATCTTACTACAACCACCTGATTCGGCTACATCTTCCGTTTCTCCCACATCAGATTCACCTTTATTGTCAGCTTTAAGTGGCGAAGCATTGCCATTCTGCAATTGTCCCCAAGACGAAAATAGTTTCTTATCCGCAACCCCTTCGCTGGCATCCATTACCTCATTAATAAAGTTCTGGCTAAAATATATAGAATTGCCTTCATTCAAGTTCTTGTCGGTAAATTCCAATAATTCACTCACAGAAATTATACTCGCAGGAACATCCATGGAGTCTTCCTCCATCCTACTGAAAATAATGATCATTATTTGACCTAGAACGGATTTTGCACAGATCTGATTCGTACCACTCAAGCCACCGAGATACACATTGTAACAAGTCCGAACAACATTAACCAAACAATCCCCGCGGATCAAGACACAAGGGCATCGAACCGCAGAGAGCAACACCCTGAGAACAGTGAGCTCAATTCCTTCATCACCAAGACCTCCCGACTTGCACACAGACTCAACGATCCTATACACAATGGAACTAGCACCAGAATTCGCCTCGCCATCCGGCCTCTCGATCTCGCCACGGAATAGACCGCGGGAGAACAATTTGAAGACGCACTCAAGCGCGGGCTCAGCAACCTTGACGTAGGCGGCATCGAGGGCCAAAAGGAGCGGTTGGAGCACAAAATCCGCATCAGCCGGTGAAAGGCCAGCAATCGGGGAAGCAGGATCAAGAGAAGCTTCCGAAATGGAATCGAGCTTATCGAGAACGGATTTGCAAGAGGAAACAAGGTGAGAATGCTTACGCCAGGCCGCGTTCTTGACAATCTTATCGAGGGAAGGGCCGATCGCACGGCCGCATCTGGACTTGCCACCTAGGGCTTGCGAAACCGACATTGGTGCAGAATCAAAGAACAGAAATCCATTCAGCGAATCATGGTTGAAATTGAATTGAATCGGAAGAAAATTACCAGAGGTAGCTTCAATTCAATGTCCAATTCGAAGCTGAATCTGTTCATGGGCTCATCGATTTTGGATTTCCCCCTTTTTGGTTTGGCCCTCGGTTTGGTGCCAAGTTGCAGGCTCTGTGAGTCGAAACTTGTTCAACAAAAGCACACAGAAAGAGCGAGGAGAAAGAGAAATGAGAGAAACCCGATAATTACGTAAACCGGAAATTTACATCGTAACGCAACGTTTGGGTTGGACTCGCGTGCATCACACGCGCCTTCTTAATGTGGAAAAAAATCCTTTTTTTTTTAAATATTGATATAATATTAATGTCAACGTTTGTAAAAAAAATATATGAAAATTGAATTCTCATTTTAAAACTAAAATAATTATTATTTTAAAATTCAAATATTTTTCACAATCGCTCGTTAACAAATAAAAAAATCAAACGTAAACATAACTTATTCACAAAGATATCCATTTCTTCGAGTGGAACTAATCAAACCTTTTAAACTCAACAACTTAATATTTATTTTTTAAACGAATGCATCGATGTCCACCTTTTAACTTCAAAGAAGGGACGATTGTTGGCTGACCAGCCAACATTAACTCTCTGTAAACATCATTTATCACACCGTACACGAGCTTTTAGCCATGCAACGGGAGGACCTATTAGCACGGGAGGCAAACTTACTGCCCCTCGTATGAGATCATTGATTTATTCAAAACTCTGTTCACGAGGCACTCGAAATCGATAGGTATCCAAGAGACAATTGCTTTCGTTGTGTAGCCTCCTTCGTTTTTTACGACACGAACCCAAATAGTAGTATCACGTTCAAAAATAATCTGAGAGGTATCCATATACAATTTTCGTTTATGCATCGACGTAAAAAAAAATTGAACTGTTTTTTTTTTCTCAATGTTAAGGATACTAACTTTAAAATTTCATGCGTATTTTTTTAAACAAGTACTAACCGTAACAAGGGTATAAAAGTATTAATAAAACTTTTGAAAGTTCGATAATATTTTTGAAACAAACTCCTGCGATTTTCATTCAAAACTAACATAAATGTATTTTTTTTAAACATTTTTAAAAGTTTAAGGATATTATTGAAACAAAATACAAATTAGGGCATTTTTATTAATTTAGCCTTTAATTTTAATTTTTTTTATTTCATAACATTAAATTATTTAGTGATTTTATGTTACAAAAAATGAAATTAAAAAAAATAACAAGAGTATTTAAAAATGGGATTAATTAAGAATATATATTTTTAACAAACACCCTTGGATAAATTGTAAAAACAAACGAAGCTTTAAAATATGTAATAAAAAATAAAATAAAATTACAATAAATAGAATAGTTTTTTAATATAATATTATCAAACAAATTTATCATAAGTTAAAATACTATTTTGCTAATTTATTTAAATTTAATTTTTATACTTTCAATAAAACCAACTTATTATATTTTTTTTAACCAAAATTGATGAAATACTAATAATAATAATATTATTATTTTTTTTAAAAAAAGATGAAAATATATTTTTAAAATTTATAGAGAAAAAGGTAAAAAAAAGATTATTTTATATTTAAAAACTAATAATGAACTAAAATTCAATTTTTTAAGGTTTTTATTATTTAAGAAATTATATTTTATATATAAACCTTTAAACCGTTCGTCTCACGAACCGATTCAGGCGGAAAGAAAAATGGCGGTTCATGGATGAATAAGAGTTGGGGTGGGACTTCGCGGGAGAGAGCATCTAATAATGAGTTTCTTAGCAACTTCTCCGTCGCCGACGATTCTCGGTCCTCCGTGCGAGTTACTGAGCGCCGGTGGGGAAGCATCTTGCCTGCGTCTAGGAAGGGCGGAGGAATATCGGAGAGTGATAGTGAGAGGAGGAAGTGAGAACCGGAAGCCGCTGCAGAAGGGAAGGAACCTTAGCATCGAAGCGATTCAAGCGGTACAGTCGCTGAAGCGAGCCAAGGAAGATTTACAACAATTGGACCGAGTGTACGATTCCGAAGTTAGGCGCTTATTGAAGTTCGATATGATGGCTGTTCTTCGCGAGCTCATTCGTCAGAACGAGTGTTCTTTGGCTCTTAAGGTTATGCCTCTGCTTTCGATTTTTATGTTTATCCGTATCTTTGATTTATTGCTACCGGAATTACTCCATATTGCACGATCGGTATCGATTGTTGAAGTATCACAGCAATAGCGAGATATAGATTTTTGCTTATGGTAAATTCCTTCAATATTCCTTGCTGATATTTTGTATTACTTTACTGTTGATATTTGAGACTTAGATTTTCGAAGATGTTAGGAAGGAACACCGGCACAAGCCTCAGGTTTCGATATATGCTGATATTATTACATTATAGGCTAGGAGTGGATGTTAAAATATCATCACTAGCCCAATAGAGTACAGTCTAATAATTGTACGAAAGAAATCTCAATAAAAAAATTTAGATATTTTAAGAAAAAGATTTAGATTTGTTACGCCTATATTGGGTAGGCTCTATAAATACGGCTGCATCCTACCTAGGTTTTCATCTCAAGAAATACCATAAACTATTTACCGACTGTTTTGTAAATCTCAAAGAAATAAAGTGTGAGTGTTTCTCCAAAGAGTTGTGTTCAACAGTGGATTGTTCGAACAAGTACAAATTATTCATTCCTATTTGAGATCAGAAACTGACGTAGTGCCTGATATTGACGGGTTTAATGCTCTTTTGAGAGCTTTGGTTAGTAATAATTTAGGTGAACTTGTGATTGAGTCCTATTACTTGATGAAAGAAGTAGGTTGCGAGCCGGATAAGACTTCATTCAGGATTGTCATAAAAGGACTGGAATCATCGGGAGAGGCTACTGGTTTAAGAATGTGAAGCAGGATGCACAAAAGATTTACGGTGAATCGCTCGAGTTTCTAGAGGAAGAAGACCCGCAGCTACAGCCATATCTACGCATTGAGCTGCTGATCGGGCTTTGAATCATGGAATAGAAGGCGTATACTGATTGAACTTCTGGCAAGATGGAGTTCGTCAATGTTTCCTTTGAAGAAACCTGAGAAGACCGAGAAACTTCCCTTGGAAATGAACTTTTGGGATTATGTTTGATTGGATAAATGACACTAGTTGGATAAATTGTATCCGCAAGTATACTCTCCTCCCCATGTTCGTTTGCTTCATTTTCTCACGCTGCTGGGATCCAAACACTTTCCTACCCTTCTTGGAACTGTCACTGGTCTATGCAGAGAAGAGCTGATCATCTGGCAACATACTTCAGCTCCTGTCGTGAGGATGAGAAGTTCATCTAAGCCCACCTAAGACAGAAATATTAGGAAAAAAGCTGGACTATAAGGCAAAGTGAATGGTACATGATTTCGTTTTCCATCCAAAGAGTACTGAAATTTATGTAGACTACATTAGGACAAAACATGTAACAGCCCAAACCCACCGCCAGCAGATATTGTCCTCTTTGGACTTTTCCTTTCGGGTTTCCCTCAAAGTTTTTAAAACGCGTCTTCTAGGGAGATGTTTTCCCACCCTTATAAAGAATGTTTCGTTCTCCTCCCCAACCGATGTAGTATCTCACAATCCACCCTCCTTCGAGGCCTAGCGTCCTTGTTGGCACACTGCCTCGTGTCCACTCCCCTTCGGGGCTCAGCCTCCTTGCTGGCACACCGCCTCATGTCCACCCTCCTTCGGGGCTTAGCCTCCTCGCTGGCACATCATCCGGTGTTTGGCTCTGATACCATTTGTAACGGTCCAAGCCTACCGCTAGCAGATATTGTCCTCTTTGGACTTTCCTTCCCTTCAAGGTTTTTAAAATGTGTCTGCTAGGGAGATGTTTCCACACCCTTATAAATAATGTTTCATTTTCCTCCCCAACCAATTTGGGATCTCACAAAACTAGGTTTGGTATTGCTGCATTGCCTCTCGAAAAATATACAGTAAAGATGAAAACTATGTGGGCTCTACGCCCAGACTGCTAATTTTGTGCAGTTTGATTCTCATGTGTTTACATATCGAGAGATTTAACATGCCAGTGTACTTATGCTCAAAGCTTCTAGTTATATTTCATGATGAAGGCCTAAAGTTTTGGATTCCCTAGTTGCATAACGATGTCAAAATTGTTTCCCTTCAAATGTCTGCCCGAACCGCCAGTTTCCAGGTGCAACACCATAGGAAGTAAGTGCTCTTCCACTGCTAGAGGTAACTTCAAAAGAGAGAGGTTGCCCATGAAGATTGACATTGCTTTGCCAGTTTTGTCCCCAGTTCCTTGCCAGAGGTATCCATCCTGTTCTTGATCCCTTCACTTTCACTCCCACTAATTCACCATCCATTCCAACATTAGTAATCAGAACTTGAAAGAATCGAGAATTCCCGCTAACTGTGAATCTTAATCCACCACTTCTGTCACACATCACCCTACACAATTTAAGACGATTTTCCCCTTAGCTCGAAGATTAGAAAATGTTTGAATCTATGTACATTTAGATTAATTTTACCTCCTATATTGAACTGGCACAATATCTGCTTTTTTCTCTGCTATTTCAGTAAATGCTGCCTCTGACATCTCGAAGTGTTCTTTGGGAAAATTGCACCATCCACCATAATCAGAAGATCGGCCATCACTGGGAGGACAGAAGTCGGTGGCGGTTAGAATGACAGTCGGACTTCCTTCCAAGCACCACAAGATGTGGTCAACACATCTAAGCTCAAAGCATGCTCCACAGGTACTCCCTCCATTAAACAACATGCTACTCAATCCAGCGCTATGTTTTCCATAGCGAATCTTATGTAGATCTCCATAACCACAAGCACCTTCTGCAACATTAACAAAAAGCACTTGAAATACTAGTTTCGGTTAGAAATCACGACTCTCCACAATGGTATGATATTGTCCACTTTGAGCATAAGCTCTCGTGGCTTTACTTTGGGCTTCCCCAAAAGGCTTCACACCAACGGAAATAGTATTTCTCACTTATAAATCCATGATCATTCCCTAAATTTGCCAACATGGGACTCCATCCCAACAATCCTCAATAGTTTCCTCCCTTTTGGTTACAAAATGCCAGCCATGGTTAACGATTTTACTTCATCTTTTAAAGGTGGAGTAGAGATTCCTTTAACAACCCCCACAGGATATGAGTTGCAGGGTGGCACTTGAGCACCCAAATAGATCTCGTTTGATAAACATTTTTGCTTTTGAAAATTATGCTTTGTGCTATCTACTTTACTTTTAACTCTTGATCTCAAAATTCAAGCTAAGTTTTTGAAAACCAAAACTTTAGCTTTTCAAAACTTATTTTTATTTTTGGAATTTGAAAGAACTGAAATGTCTCCTTACAACTTTTAAGAACTAGGCGGTTATAAAACACCATGTTTAAACACTTAGCAATTTTATGAGTTTTCTGATGAAGGAAAAGAGTACCTGCAATGATTGACCCATGTATTTCTTTGGTGTATGTTGCAGTAGCAGATTTCCACTCTTCATCCTTAGCCGCAAAGATGTTGGGTGTTGACAAAAGAACCAAGTAGACTAACATAGCTATAAATGCAGCCATTTCAGAGGAGTTCAAGGCCTTGAAGAATAAGCCTGAAAGGGCTCAAAATGAGGTATATTTCCTTTATGAAAACACCCTCTTCCCAGCTTTCTTTTTTCAAAATTCCCCTAATTTGTCGCTGAAATGAAGTGAGCTTCTCTGATTGACAAACTTTTGACAAATTTCGAATATTGTAGCTCTTCATTCACATTAATGGCGCGTTTAACGAGGCAAAGGAAAAGACACGCACATTGTTTATCAGCCTCCTGTTGTTTATCTTCTTGTCCCCGCCGAGAGTGGTGGCTCAAAGAAGCAAACTTGGAGGAGCCTCCATTTTTTGCTGTTATCGAGGTAGAAGGGTTCGAAGCTTTATGTTGATGGCGGCAGATACAGAGCGGAAAGCCATAGAAACAGGTATGTGTTTCCTTTAATATAATTTAAGATCCCTTGAACAAAAGAAGAATCTCTTAATAAAGAACCCCAAAGTGGCCTATTTTGGTTTTGATGTCTTGATGGTTGGACCCGAACGAGTTTTAAAAGACTGTGGCTTTTGGGTTTATGGCTCATCTTTTAATAACAAATAGGGTAGTGGGTGGGTCCTAGAGTTGGAATATGTGGATTGGCGGGAAACGGTGCTACATTACTTTTTTTTCCTTTTTTTTTTTCTTTAGCCTTTTATTTTGTTTTATTTTTTTTTAATTCTCATGGATTTAATGGATTAGGTTTTCTTTTAATTTTAGATCTTAAATTTTGGGTTTTTTTTTGTTTTTTTTTTATTTTTATTTTTAGAAGTTTAAATTTGGTCTCATGATTTAGTTCTACATCATTTAACTTATAACTTATAAGTTATCTCAAACCATATAAATCAAATTTCAAGTTAAAAATAAAAATCATAAAGACTAAGGTAAAAGAAGTAATTCATTTATAAATTGCAAGATCTCACTCTGGTTGGAGAGGGGAACAAACTATTTTTTATAAACATATGGAAACTTTTTCCTAATAGAAGCATTTTAAAACTATGAGTCTGATGATAGACTAAAATGAACAATATCTACTAGCGGTGATGTTGGACTGTTATAAATGGTACTAGAGTTAGACACCAAGTAGTGGGCCAGTAAAGACGTTGGCAACACGTAATTGGCCAAAACAAACAAGTGGTATGAGCTGTTATAAATGATATCAAAATCAGACATCAAGCATTGCGCCAGCAAGGACGTTGGGCCCCCAAGGACGTGGATTGTGAGATCCCACATTGGTTGGGGAGAGAACAAAATATTTTTTATAAGTGTATGAAACCTCTTGTTTTAAAAATGTGAGATTAACGACAATATATAACGAGCTAAAGTAGACAAATCTTAATAGGTTTAAGAGTTTCATTCAAACTTCTTTCATTATCACTATTTTGTTCGTTGTGTAACCTAGAAACTCTATACCCTCGTAAAACATTAAAGAATTAAAGAATACACATTTTAAAGATGTGCTACTAAAAATACATCAAAATTGTACTCATTGTATTCATTGATAATCTTGTAGCGTTATAATATCTTTCAAATCAACAACACAAACGATATCTTCATCAATATTATTCTTTACCACGTTTCTATGGTCGTCATTCCCTTCATCCTTGGTGGTTCTATGGTTGTCATTCTCTTCATCCTTGGTGGTATCACTATTATCACCGTTACTATTCTCAACAAATTCATATCGATCTATTATTGTTTGATCTAATGTCCCTTCTACGTAAGCATAATGAATATTTTCATTGTACATACGACACCAATTCCTATTTTGATCTTGGTTTTGAGACAATGGCAATCCTCTACAAGTAAACAACATAAAATTGTTTTAAAAATATATCCATACATCTCATATTGTTTCTAAAAGTTATGGGTAGATGTGTTGATAATTTGTACTTCAAACAGAGAGTTTTATTTGACCAATACAATAATCACTCATAAAATACGAAAAAAATACAAAGAAGTTTTTATTTAATATTCACTGAAAAATAAAATTTAAATTGTAAAGAAACTAAGTTAAAATAAAATTTAAATGGTAAAGAAACTAAGTTAGTTTAAGTAGTTTTTTGTTAAATTATACTTTGTAAACTTCTGAGAGTTTGATATTAATAATTAGATGATTTTATTGTTATTATTATTTTAATTAAACTCATATAGACACTACTACGGTTTTTTTGTTTCTTTGTTTTGCTTTTTACTTTTTTTTAAAAACCAATCTAGATTTCTAAGAATTTATAAAACAGAAAAAAACAAAAAAAAGGTATTTCATTATTTAAAAAAAAAATATTTTTTATGTTTTAGATTTCACTAAAAATTCTAAATATGAAGACTTACAAAAACCATTGTTTAATTTCTTAAATAAAATATGACGTAATCTCATCGATCATCTAGACACCAAACACATAATCATCTTAATGACTAAATATAAAATCTAATGAAAATTGAAAGAAAAAAAACTAAAATTCACAATTCAAATATAAAAATATCAAAACAGAAAGCATATAAGTTCATAACAAATTAAATTTTTTTAAAGGTTATGAACAAAAGTTACAAAAATTAAAAATTAAACGACCAAAATCATTATTTCTTGTGGTCATGCGTTGGGTGATAAATACAAAACATGCAAGGGAAAATTACTGCATATCGCCTGCGTTACATTTACATGCAGGCGTAGACTTTAATGTTGTCCAATAGTTAAATATAATAATTTAAACAATTAATTAATTATGACTTTTTTAAGAGTAAAAATAAAAACAAAAACAAAAACAAAGACGGACGCAGAAGACTAATTCATTATTACTATTATTATTTAAAAATACCTCTTAGTGTTAGAGAATATAAATAATAAATACGGAAAATATTTATGTTCAATTTAACCTTTGTAATTAAAGAACTCAAAAGGAGTTGATTTTCTTTTAACAAGTCTTGTTTATTTTTCAGTAGCGAAATTGGTTAAATAACAAAATAAACAGTTTGGATTACAGTAAATGTAAATGTAGAAATTCAGAAAGAAAAAATAAATCAGAGAATAAATTGAAGTACGTAACTGGTCTGAAGTTATTTTTAAAATAAATAATTTTGTTTTTAAAATTTTTAAAAAATATCTTGATCGTTTATGAAACAAAAAAACAAATCATTTTGCATATAAATGATTTTAATTATTTTTTCGTATTAAAATAAATACAGTAACTAAAAAAAATTTAATATCAATTATAAAGAATTAAAGACAATAAAATTATATTGAAAAAGAAATAAGGTTTCGTTCATCGGAGACAAATCAAGTTAACATTTCCATACATTTCAAATTCATAAATTAAAAGCCAGAACTCAACCAGAACATTTTGTTTTTACAGTTCATTTTCAACCATTCCAGCAGTCAATCGTAATTTTGATAATAAAAATCTCCTAAAATCAGAGTTCAATTTTTTGAAGAAAACAATTTCGTAAAAAAAACTTGAAAAGAAATATGAAAAGACGATGGAACAGAGAATCATTTTCAAATCAACGAAAAGCGAAACCGCAGACGAAAAAAGCACAGAGAAATTCACCAAAAATTATTAATAAAAACAAGAGCAATTAAAGATAAACATGAAATCAAAAGGAATTGACATTGTTACCTAATATGGAAGACATCGGAGATGTTATATTTCCGGAGATAAAAATTGATTGCGTCAAGAAATGCTCTGTACGTATAAATGTGAAGACCGTCGATTCTCGGATACGGCAATCGCGGCATCGGCGGATGCTCCGTCGTCGACATTGACTTGATCAGGCTATGAGCGCCGGAGTATACGTATGATTTCCAGGAGATTTCGTCGTGGTTAATGACCGGTTCGAGGCCGGTAAAGCCTAGAGTCGCCATAATAGGTTCGAGCTCGTCGTGCGTCATGATCGGCTTGAAGGTTTTGGTGAACCACATGACTAATTTCCGCTTGGATTGCTTGAGGTATTCATCCATTACACGGCGGAGTTACGGCGGCTTAATCGGACAAGATATTGGAAAATCGAAGGGTTAAGGAGGGTGGAGTGATGGAGAGTTTTCTTGAGTTTTCTTTGGGAGGAAGGGATCTCGAATGTAGGGATTTGAGGGAGTATTTTTGGAGGGTGGAAGTTTGAAGGAGGACTGCTTTAATAAACCCTCCAGATTTGCCGCAAATTACTGATTTACCACCGAGAAATTTTTTTACCGACTGAACTGTAAAAACATTTTATTTTTAGGTTAATTTCGATTCTAAATTTTAAAATTTATAAAAAAAATATAAGTTTTTAAATTTAATTTTAAGTCTAATAGTTTCTCCCTTAATTAATTAATTAATTAATATATATAAAATTAGAATAAAAAAATTCAATTTAACATATAATAAATAGAGTTATACACGGATTAAGTTGGGTTGGTTGGGTTAGAAAAATCTTTTAAACCAATACGAAATGTCGAGCTGGTTGGGTTGGGTTGTGTTAGTAACTCGAGTAGCCTAAATAGAGCTTACAATCCAACTTAACCCAATTCTTTATTTTCAAGTTAGTCGGGTTGGGTTGGGTTGGGTTGAGTTTTTTTTATTTTATAAACTATTAAAAAAATATATATTTATTCACCGTGTAAAATCTCAACCTAACCTAATCATTTAAAGTTAAGCGTGTTTGACTTAGAGTAATTTTATGGTAGGTGATCTGGTCAAAAACGCACCGTTTCGATTACTTGTGGGCCAGGCTAGAGAAAAAAAGAGTGGCCGTTAACAAACCGGGCCCAATAAAATTCGTTCGTTTTGGTTTTTGGGCGCACACTCTCTCCTTTCTCTCATTTTTCTCTGTAAACTCCGTTGCTTCATCTTCCGCCATAGCTTCTTCACTTGTCGAAACCTAACCAGAAGCTTCGTGGAAGACTGTTGCGGAAGCTGACTGAGATTCTTTGGAGGTTGTTGTTGGAGGGAGAATTTTACGGTTTCGAGGTGTAATTGGGCGGAATTGGCGATGTCTCTGAGAATAAAGGCGGTGGTGGATAAATTCATGGAGGAGCTCAAGGAAGCCTTGGATGCGGATATTCAAGATCGAATCATGAAGGAGAGAGAGATGCAGAGTTACATTGAAGAGCGCGAACGTGAGGTTGCTGAGCGCGAAGCTGCTTGGAAGGCTGAACTCTCCCGTCGCGAGGTACTCGGTTGAATTTTCCCTCTTTCTCGTTGAATTAGTTTGTTTGTTTAGGATAGCCAACCGATGATTCTGATGAGTTCCATGGATGTATGCTTATTTTTATATCCCGATGTTCTCACGCTTAATTTGGTCAAGAAGAGTTTTCAGTCCTTGTCACTTCTCTTGTACATGCTCGATGTAACGTGAATTCTTTCATTCCGAGTTGTTGAAATGAAGGCTTTTGCTCCCAATCTCATCACTCCGTAGTTGAATTTTTTTAGCATTCAAATCACAGCTTAGTTATTAGGGCAGAATTCTTGGTGGTGCTTTCACAATTATGTTATAAACTGATCTTGTTGTGGTAGGTTTGTTAGATTTTTAGTTCGAAATTAAGATGGCGAGAGCTTATGTATAGTAGGATGCCTTTCTGCTATCTATTTAAATTCAAGATTGCACCTTCTTTATTTCTTCCCCTGCTGTGTGGCTCTTACCTTTTAGGTTGTCAAATGCTTGTTTTCTGGACTTTACCTGCCATTACTGCACGAATTACAGGATGCCCATTTCCTTTGTCGCTTGTTTTCATATTTTCCTCCAAATCTTGGCAGTAAAGATCAAGAATTCCGGATGATAAGTTTCCATGGGATGGTTGGCATATGATTTTAAAGAGTTGGGAACATGGAGCCAAGTTTGTGTGAAGGAACAAGCTATAGTTTCGCAGGTTTGGTTTTCGTAGATTTACAACCGAGAGACATTAGCATATGGTATAAAAGGTGGCATGATTAGAATTTGTTTTCCAATAATGGGTATAGTGCCAAGGGAAGTATTAGATAGCTTCCCTTTCTCTCCCAATACAGTCTTTCACAATTGTCAAGCCAAAAAGATGCCCAACCAACCCTTGCTAACAGACCATATAAAGACCCATCTCAAAAACATTCCCGAGGCCCACTCCTAGTGTAACGGCCCAAGTCCACCGCTAGTAAATATTGTTCTCTTTGGGCTTTCCCTTTCGGACTTCCTCTCAAGGTTTTTAAAACGCGTCTGCTAGGAAGAGGTTTCCACACCCCTATAAAAAATGTTTCGTTCTCTTCCCCAACCGATGCGGGATCTCACAATCCACCCCCCTTCGAGGCCCAGCGGGACGCTGACACTTGTTCCCTTCTCCAATTGATGTTGGACCCCCCAATCCACTCCCCTTCAAGCCCCAACGTCCTTGCTAGCACACCGCCTCGTGTCCACTCCCTTTGGGGCTCAGCCTTCTTGCTAACACATCGCCCAGTGTCTAGTTTTGATACCATTTGTAACGGCTCAAGTCCACCGTAAGCAGATTAGGAGAATAAAGCATTCTTTATAGGGGTGTGGAAACCTCTCCCTGGTAGACACGTACCTTGAGGGGAAGCTTGAAAGGAAAAATCCTAAGAGGATAATATCTGCTAGTAGTGAGCTTGGGCTATTACACCTAGCCAACAATCACCTAAATGATTACCCACTCTCTCTCTCCTCACGTGCCTCCTCTTGTATACCTATTTAATAGGAGGTCTATCAGGTCTATCATATTAGTTTTAATGGTGCAACACATCATAGTAAATTCAGCTTAGCGAATAAGGTTAGGTGTAGAACTTGAAGTTACCCATTCTGCAGATATGTTGATTGTATCGAGTAGCAATAGTTTAATGAAAGATGAACAGAATATGACTCTATCGGTTAAGGTGTATCTTATTGACTAAGAGGTCAGAGGTTTGAATCTTTCACCTCGACCAAAAAGACAAGAAGAGCTTGAGTTTTTCTTTTATTATTATGTTCTGTAATTCTTTTCATCCCCCCTTTTTCTGCATCAACCAATTAACCATTCATGCTTCCAAAAAGAAGAGTTCTTTTCCTGCTGATAAACAATAATGATAATGATAAAAGTAGAACCAAAGATGGCTTCTCATCAGGCTTTGATTTTCTTCCCCCTCGTTTAGGCAGAGATTGCACGACAAGAAGCAAGGTTGAAGATGGAGAAGGAAAATCTGGAAAAGGAGAAAAGTGTGCTAATGGGAACTGCATCAAATCAAGATAATCAAGACGGAGCTCTTGAAATCACTGTAAGTGGTGAAAAATACCGATGTCTCAGGTTTTCAAAGGCCAAAAAATGAGGCTGACATAAGGAACATGATAAAGAAAAAAAGTAAAGGTAATGTCTTGTTTGTGGCCTCTTCTTCCTCCTCTTAAGCTTGTTATAATTTTTTTTCCAAAGCAAAATCATTAGTGTTGAAAGCTTCTAAGATGTACATGTAGATAATTGTTTATTACATACATTATCATTATGCTAACATTTCCTATATTTGATCATTCCATTTCATTTATTTAATGAATCAATCAATCTCCATCCTCCAAGATCTCCCTCCCTCCATCTGTCTTTTTGTGTCTTTTTTGTGAGAAAAATGCATAAAACACGAACTACCCAAAGATCGAAAAGTCTGACCATAGGTTTTCCATATTTTTCCATATATTTTGTGAGAAAAATGCATAAAACACGAACTACCCAAAGATCGGAGAGTCTAACCATAGGTTTTCCATATTTTTCCATATATTTTGTGAGAAAAATGCATAAAACACGAACTATCCAAAAGATCGGAGAGTTTTATCATTGGTTTTACTAACGTTCTTGAACCCAAATGAGAGGGAGTTGACTAGCAAAAGTATAAAAGTATAACTAACCTAAGACTATGTTAGTTGATAATTGATGGTCGAAAAAAATGACGTGGCAATTGTTTGCTTATTGACTCGATAACTTGGCAAATTATATTATTTTATTATTATCATTATCATTATTATTTTGTAGTTGAACGATGTGAGTTGACAACTCATTCGTTATTTTTTTCTTCATTCTTCCCCTCGTTGAGGAAATTTTGCAAGCATTGTCGACATCACACCCTCTCTTGTTGGTACCTCCCATCTATCATTCAGCATTCGCCCTAGGTAGTTGAGAAATATTGACAAAGCTTTCTCATGAACGAACAAGAAATATTTCATATTCTTATAAATATTTCATAACTACTTCCGATGTCTGAATATAGTACTTTTAAAATTAGTCTAGATAAGTATTCCAGTCATCTCTACACTTGAAAAGAATAATTGTGAAAGAATAATAATAAATTTGAAATAAGATTTTTTTTTAAATAAATAATTTAACGTTTTGCCAAGTATAATTAGCCAAAATATTAGAAATAATAGAAAATAAAACGACATGTCGTTTCCGACTCTTTCCCGCTTCTTTCTTCGCCCGATCTTCCACTTCCCTCTACTTCAGTTGCTCTGCATGATTGATTCAGTTGCTGGTGCCATTTCCACTGCTGCTCACACCGATTGATTCAAATTATAGAGCCTGCACCATCCCCTACTGATTCGCTTCCGATAATCCTCGCAAACCCACTCCCATTGAGCTCTAATGGATCGGCGTCTTCTACAATTCCATCCCTTCCCTCAAGTACATATGATTTCTCCCTTTCTTCAATTTCGTTTTCTTTTCTTCTTTGATTGGGCATTCTGCTGCTGCGGGAAGGGGAAGTCGACAATGATCTTTATGTTCTAGTTAGCGATGTGGATGTGGTCTGATTGTTAGAGTTTTATCGGCTGTTTAATCGGTTGATCTTGTTTTATTGAATGTGTATCTGATAGAGAGCTTTTAGGATGTGATTATCAGAATGGTTTTCTTTCGAAGAAAATGATACAATCGGTCGTTCATACGATAGAATTCATTATCCGTTTTTATTGTTAACTTGTGCGAATGACAATTTACAGTTCTTTGTGTGATTAAATAGCATTAACTTTAGATAACATTTTATGGCTATGATTTCTTTTGAAATTTGGTAGTACTTCCCGAACTTTTGTTGAGAATTATTGAGAGGAATAGTCTCACATCGGTTATTTAGGAGGAAGATCATGAGTTTATAAGTAAGGAATACATTACTATTAGTATGACGCATTTTGGGAAAACCAAAAGCAAAGCCATGAGAGTTTATGCTTAAAGTGGAAAATATCATACCATTGTGGAGGTCCGTGATTCCTAACACGGTATTAGAGTCATGCCCTTAACTTAGTCATGTCAATAGAATCCTCAAGTGTTGAATAAAGAAGTTGTGAGTCTCAAAGATATAGTCAAAGGTGACTCAAGTGTCAAAGAGTGTACTTTGTTCGAGGGCTCCAGAGAGAGTCGAGCCTCGATTAAGGGAAGGTTGTTCGAGAGCTCTAGAGAAGGAGGCCTCAAAGGGAGGCTCTATGGTGTACTTTGTTCGAGAGGAAGATTGTTGAGAATTATTGAGAGGAGTAGTCCCACATTGGCTAATTAAGTGGAAAGATCATGAGTTTATAAGTAAGAACACTATCTCCATTGGTACGAGCGGAGGCCTTTTGGGGAAACCAAAAGCAAAGCCACGAGAGCCTGGAAAACTGTTAGCATATTACAGTAATTCATTTCCTTTTCTTATCTGCTGCATATGAATACATGTTTATGTAAGATGCAATGTCCTTAGAGAATGAGTACAACCAATTTCATGTCGAACCATTACTGATTTGGTCGTTTTATTGATCAAAGGTAATAAAAAAGTTACAGAAATTCAATATCAATTTGAAAGGAACATGGAGGGGAAAAAAGAGTATCGAAGTGTTCAAACAACATAGAGAGAGCTTCAATGGATTAATTCTCTTTGGTTGGATACGAAGCCATTTGGTTGATTCCACATAGTCCTTCAGCTTTTCCGGTATTTCTCTTCATCCTAATGTATCCATTTTCTCCCCATTTTGGTCCCCATGAGTTCTTCACAATAATATAGTCTGTTCCCTCTGCTGAACCATACCCGACCGCAGTCACACCGTGATCCATCTCAGTTCCGCATCGACCTGTGAATATTCCCTGTGAAGTTCATAGAAAAACCAATGATTTCATAGTTAGATTCAAGTGAAACCATCCATTTTGATTTGTTTGTCAGGGAAAGTATGATGCTATGCTTTACAATCTATCTTACCCCTTTGTAGAATTGGAAATTTCTGCCAGAAGCCTCAATGGCTACGCTGACAGGTTGGTTACTCAATGCTTTTAGGAGGCTCTGTTCGTCGTTTGCTGGTACGTCTTCGTAACCGCTGATCGTTACGACATCAAATTGTTCCTAGAGATTATAGTAACATGTTTTAGTTAATAATAGGAAGTGCAAGCTTTATCTTAGTTGTGTTCAGGCATTAAGTGTTGAGGATTGTTGGTGGGGGAGTCCCACATCGGCTAATTAAGGGGATGATCATGAGTTTATAAATAAGGAATACATCTCCATTGGTATGAGGCCTTGAGAGCTTATGCTCAAAGTGGACAATATCATACCATTGTGGAGGTTCGTGATTTCTAACATGTTATCAGAGTCATGGCTAAATAAAATCCTCAAATGTCGAACAAAGAAGTTGTGAGTCTCGAAGGTGTAGTAAAAAAGTGACTCAAGTGTCGAACAAAGGGTGTATTTTTGTTCGAGGGCTCCAAAGAAAGGAGTTGAGCCTCAATTAAGGGGAGACTATTCGAGGGCTCCATAGGCCTCGGGGAAGCTCTATGGTATACTTTGTTCGAGGGGAGGATTGTTGGTGGGGAGTCCCACATCGGCTAATTAAAGGGATGATCATGGGGTTATAAATAAGGAATACATCTCCAATGGTACGAGGCCTTTTGGTTAAACCAAAAACAAAGCCACGAGAGCTTATGCTCACAGTGGACAATATCATACCATTGTGGAGGTTCGTGATTTTTAACATTAAGTATATTTACCTTTTCTCTGATACATTTTCCTTCCTCCATCAGATATGGGTAGTCCTCCTCCTTTCGAAGTCCAGAGTTCGACATTATGTATTGGAAGGCGTAATCCATCAGACCGCCATAGCATCCATTGTTGAAGCTTCGATCGCAGTCGATCAATTCTTGTTCGGACAACGAGGTTAGATTTCCAGTAACAATTTGGTTTATCCCCTCCACTGCTGCCACAGTTGAAAACGCCCAACAACTCCCTGCATTACAATCATAGTTTTGTTGAAGCATCATATAGGAAAAATCATGATCTTATACCATATATCCATAACTAAGTAGATAAATAGATAAGAGAAAGAAAGAGACCACAGGAGCCTTGGTTCTTGACTGGAGTAACAGCTCCTTTGAGTCTCCAATCGACCGACTCCGGCACGTCCTCGAAATCCCGGTAACTAAAGCCACGAGCTGATCTTTTCCTCGGAGACTCGACTTTCAATCCCAAATATTTACTCTTAAACTCTTCATGGCTCAGGTCTGCAAATTCATTCAACCCCAGCCAATAGCTAGAAACCTTCTTGTTTGTCTCATCAATGTGCTTCAAATTGTCAAGGAATATCTCAAACCTATGGAGCTTCTCTTCAATGCTCCTATACGTTTTACTATGCCTCGACATCCACGACTCGAAAAGCTCGATGGTTTTATCCATGGAGGCTAAATGCTCGGGGGAATATCCCACGATCGAGAAGTCGTGAGCGATAGCGTAGCCGATGAACAAAGTTGCAGAGAGGGCAAAGGCTAATTTGGAGATGGTAGAGAGAGCCATTTTTGGAGAAACTCTTGAAGGGAAGGGAAAGGGAAGGGAAGAACTTGGTGAATGAGTTGAAAGGGGTTGGGATTCTCCCTTATATAATGTTTTGTTTGGTAGATTCTGTGGTGGGGTTTCTTTAAAGTGAAGTAGTTTATATCATTTCATTTTTGTCAATACTGTTTCTTTAAGATTGGTTCTTTTGCAGGCTTTCTCACAAAGTTATGTTAATTAATTCTTTTTCTTTCTTGGTGAAACTCTTGAGGATGGAGCTTTTAAACGGGTTAAAAAGTACCTTCTAACTCTTTCCAAATTTTAATTTTTTAATTTTTTTTTATTATTTCTTACTCCATTCTCTGTGATGTCCCACATTAGTTGAGAAGGAGAACAAAACAACATTCATAAGGGTGTGGAAACCTTCCCCTAGCCGACGCGTTTTAAAGCCTTGAGGGGAAGCTCGAAAGGGAAAGCCCAAAGAGGACAATGTTTGCTAGCGGTGGACTTGGGGTATTACAAATGCTATCAGAGCTAGACACCAGACGATGTGCCAGCCAGCCTTCTCGCTGTTCCCCGAAGGGGTGTAGACACGAGGCGGTATGCAGTAAGGACGCTGGACCCCGAAAGGGGTGGGTTTGGTGGCAGTCCCACATCGATTGGAGAAAGGAACGAGTGCCAGCGAGGACACTGGACCCCGAAAGGGGGTGGATTGTGATGTCCCACATTGATTGGGGAGGAGAACAAAACATCTTTTATAAGGACGTGGAAACCTTCCCCTAGACATTGGTTGGGGAGGAGAACACCCTATAAGGGTGTGGAAACCTTCCCCTAGCAGAAGCTTTTTTTAAAGCCTTAAGTGGAAGCCCGAAAGGAACTTGGGCCGTTACACTTTCTTTTTGAAGTTTTCTTTTCATTATTTGTTATTTATTTATTTTTATTTACCAATTATTTTCAAATAATTTACAAGAAGGTTGGGAGTAAAAGAGAAGAAAGGATAATAAATTGAAATATATGTGTTTTATATATGTATTTTATGTCGAAAGAATTTAGATAAATTAATTATATTTATTTTTTGAAATATAATGATCATTGTATTCATTACTTTTTAAGTAAAAATTTGTATAATTTTGTTAATTTAATTTATTTAAGATTGTTTGTTAAACAAATTCAAGAACAAAAAATTAAAAGTTAATTGGTTAAATTTATTTGATAAAAATTATCTCATAACAATTAATTATCTAAAATTTATTAGTGTAATAAAATTGTTGGAAGACTTAATAAAAATTCATTAATGTAATATACCCCAAATGTTTAACACAGCTGAGTCATTCAACCGAACCGATTAGTTCGGTTTAAATAAGACTTTGATTCGGTCTTTATCTCAGACCGAACCGGTCTTGAACCGAAGTTAAGTACCGGGTTTTAATTTCA
Source organism: Cucurbita ficifolia (assembly GCA_033971965.1). Taxonomy (NCBI): domain Eukaryota; kingdom Viridiplantae; phylum Streptophyta; class Magnoliopsida; order Cucurbitales; family Cucurbitaceae; genus Cucurbita; species Cucurbita ficifolia. The sequence continues at coordinate 8,851,760 of CM066972.1, forward strand.
TTAGATATTACGTCACCCTTGAGTTTTTCAAATATGGACAAGTAGGACTTTTTTTAAGGATGAAAGGACTATTTTACCCTTCTAGAATGCCCTAATTTTTATTTTTTTTTTGTCTTCCGTCCTTCCCGCGCGCGCATTTCTCCTTCCTTCTCTCGAATGAAACCTACAGCGGCGAGATTGAAAGGCTGCGGCGAACGGCGACCGGTGACTAGCGATCGGCGGCGAACGGCGACCGGTGACTAGCGATCGGCGGCGAGTTTGAAGGCGACGACTGCGGCTTGGAATATTTTAACCCCATTCTCCTGTAACTGAACTATTTTTTTCCAAGAGCAAAACTTGATGGAGTTTTGTAAGACAGATTCTCAAGAACTTTTATTACAGATTCGGCGCCAAGAGGAGCTTTTGAAATCTAAAAGAAGGTATGTCTTTCCGTAATCAGTTTATTTTGTTTGCTTGCGCCACATACTGTAAAAATGACGAATTGAGGAATAAACTAGATAAAGAAGTTTTAAATCATTGATATTGGAGTTTCGACAAGCATTTCGCTGTTTAAATCCAATTTTGTCTCATTTTTAGTGCGTATAAATGTAGTGTCCGGACGGCATATATTATTACTTTTAGTAATTTAGATGTCGATGCTGCAGTTTTCGATTTATTGGAAACGGATTCTACAAGTTTAGAGTACTTAATTGATAAATTGCATTTTGATGGCTATGATCGGTGTGTTTGGATGAATGGCAACCAAACATCACTGATCCAGTTTGAGTAATTTGGAGACCTAAATTGTTTCAAGCACTGAAGAACCAACTTCACTGATACCTGATTCCGTTTTTTTTTTTTTTTTTTTTTTGTAATTTGTTGTTGAAAGTAGTGTTTTAGAATTTTAATTTTTTCAGTGTGACTTCATTGGAGAGTTTGTATGTAGACCCATTAGGAGGCGCTGAATATGTTGAATGTATGCAGATGGCTGCTGGGGCTTCCTACATCTGTACCTAGTCTAAAGCATTTTGATCATTCAGACTTTTTAAATAAAAAGTAAGTGAAGATTTATTAGACAATTCATATATGTTAAATTTAGTTCATCGATTCCTTACTCTAATGAATAGTTTGTTGTTTTTTTATTAGAAACTTGCCCGAGTCATTGCTGAGGGAAGATGATGTAAGTTACATTTTCCACCTTTTCCTTCCCTCAGTTACTTTTTTTTTTATACAAATTGTAATGCAGTAATGAAAAATTTATTATAATTTTTTTCCTGAAGTAACTTTGGATCCTGTTGTACTTTTCCAGGGTTAAGTCCCAAGTTTACAAGATGATACACAAAATAGTCCATCTTTTGGAAATGTAAACCTTATTCACTGTGTTTTGTTCTTTTCAAACTCTGTTTTTCAGGTTTTCTATGAGACTGTCAAAACAAGAGTTGAAGAAGCTTTTGGAGCTTTAAATGTTGAAACAAGGCGTCTTGGTATTCCAGATGATCAAATGTTAGATACTTGCAAAGTTAGAAAGCTCATCTTGTCATGTCTTAATGATCTGAGCACCAATGGACTTTACCTTCTTGCTATAATATTTACAGAAGACTCTGTCAAATTGGAAAAAACTCGCTGCAAGCTGAAAAGGGTCATCAAAGAGTTTATTCCAAAAGTTCTGAGAACGAAAAGTCAAGATTGCCATCAATTGGAAATTGTTAAACGATTGGCTCAGCTTCTCAATGACCCAAAAATTTTCCGAAGAGGATGCCGAAGAGGATGCTCAGCAACTTCGACATCAAGTTTGCCATCTTTCCAGGATGCTGCATCACAGGTTCTGTATAGATTAGGAGACCTGCCCACCCAAGGTCTCATAGCAATGCATCGAAAACTTTTAGGAGTTCGAGTTATGCCTCAGATGAAACGTCACAAGCATGGGTGGGGACGTGATCGTCTTATTAATGTTCTTACAAAAATTTGTAAGAAGATGCTTTCATCTCTTGGAGAAGGAGATAAATTACAAGAATCACTTGCAAAAGCTATGGCCATGGCTGAATTATCACTTAAGCTGGTATCAGGTCACCACAATTCATCCATAATTGAGTTTTATCCCTTCTCACCTCAAATAAAAGCCTTGCATAATGAAATAGTAAAAGCCATATGGTTTGTTAGAAAGAAGAGTGACTTTCGGAAGCTCAAACAGTTGAAGTCTTTGTTGGATCCTGATTCTAAAGTGTCCAATAGGGGCTTAAGAACAGCTATTAAGCAGATGTTAATAGAATCTCTTTTTGAGTGCTGTGATATGGACACTGTGCCAAAGTCTCTTTTGAAAGCTTTAGCTATGATAAATGCAGATTCTCGAAGTGCGTCACATTCATTTTTCTCGCAAGATGAAACTGAAGAGGAGGTTGAATGTGTATTTAGTCTGAGTGCTCAAATGAAACAAGTAGTTTGGGATTTACTACCTAACCGTGAATTTGCACACGAATTTGCTGATGCATATATGGAAGAGTTAGAAGAAAGTGATGACGATTTTGATGATGATGGCAGTGGTAGTTGTGATGGTGGCTTGCCTAGAGAAGACAATGGGTCCCATTCTGTTTATGTTGAAGGTATGGGGGAATCTATGCCAGGCAATCTGGGGTATTCATCAGTGGGTAATGTCTTGTCCCCTAGTAAGGCGTCCATGAAAAGTGCTGATGTTAGGCCTCTCCAATGTTCAGAACTTACGCATTTTACCAGGGAGGGCTCTTTAGATTCTTCTTTTAATTTCCGCTCTTCATTCATGGAATCCAAAGTTCAGATAGATACATATAACTTATCTTCTAACCAACAAGTGGGGAACAAGGACACGATCTCATTTTCACATCATATAAATGACTCTCCTTCCTCCAAGTTCACACCAAATATTTTGTTGGATAAGAGCACAATTGATCTTGCAAAAACACCCTGTTTAAGTTCTTTCAACATGTCATGTGCAATGCCTCAGATGGAGCCTAGTAAACCAAGCCCGTTTAAGAATCAGTACCTTGTGATTCAAGAAGCTTGTGATGGAACTAGCATGATTGCTTATAATTTCATTGGCCGTTTGCTGGAAGAGTTTGCAAAGAGTGAAGGCGTAGACTTAGATTGGTGCGCTAATTTATATCTGAGTACTCACTGTTCAATTGAAGAAGACCTTCCTGGTATGTCTTTTCAAATTATAGATGCTTTCAGCCTTTGCTTGAAGTCTGATTTGAGTCCCTTCATTATTTATTGTTGTATAAAAAATAGCCTTCAAGGAACTTTTTTATGCTCTTGTTAGGTTGACAAATCAAAGAAAACGAAAATACATAAGCATAACTTTTTTTTCTTTTTAGTTCAACAACTGTGGGGTTGAGACTTGAACTAATGAGTTTTTGGTTGAGGATGTATGCCTTATAGCTCAGCTTGGCAGCAAGCATAACTAGTTAGTAATGTCAAAAAGTATACCGGAGTTATTATATGTCGATTTTTCATGATAGAAAATTATTTTAGTAACTAAGTTTGTTGGTTTCATTTTTTTTCATTGTCAGAAGTTGAGCAGACTCATACTAAGGCGAAAGGAAGTGATTCAGTAATTATTAAAGTTTGTGAAGAGTTAATACCTTCTCTTTCTGAGAGGTACGATGATTTAATGGTTTCTGTTCTTGTGTTTGGTAAAAAGTACTAGTCTCTTGACATGCCACTTTGTATATATATGCTTTGCTTTACTTTACTTTCAGCCTGATTATGAATCAGTGACCTATTTTTAAAATTTTTCCATGAAAATAATCTGGAGTAAACAGGATCTGAAACTTTTTTGTATGCATGATCACATTGGCAGTGGAACAAAGAGACTTCAACTGTTGCTGGGATTGTGATTCTCAAGAGATTTTGGTTGTTCTGGATTAGCAGTTGATCTCTGGGCAGTCCAACAACAGCGGAGCAACCAGAATTGAATCACTTGAATTCATCTTGGGGCAAAATGAAGAAGTTGGTATTGCGTTTGAGGATGTTCATACGAGGCATTTTTGGCGACACTATGTAAGATATATATACATACATATTTGTATATATATATATATATATATAACTCACCTTAAGAAGTAGTAAATTCATCAGAAGCTAGAGAACAAAAAGTTAACCTGTATAGGCTAGTTAATTTCTTCTGCATAATGTATATTTATTGAGACTTCTTCAATCTTTTACAGATGCGTGCATGCATCCATTATGACCCCAGAAAACACAGAACTGCTTCAGAAGTCCATTTATGCTTATTCTTACTCTGAAGAAGATAAAGGTGAGATTCTAATTGACCAATTCTTCCTGATTGGACCTGATCAAGGTTTAAAATATAGATGTTGAAAGAAATGTGGATGCCTCAGTTTTTTGATAATATCTATGGAAATAGGAGATGGGAATGTTGATTCACCCTTTATGTCGACATCGAATCTATAGACACACGTGATATGTTGCCGAAAATTTAATACCATGCTCTTCATAACTACCTGTTTGTTTTTTATTCTTCCTATCTCACTGTTGCAGAGTTTAAGCTTCCGAAACTGTTGAGTTCACTGGTGACGAGGCTACGAAACGGAATTCAAAATTGCTGATCAGCTCTCTGAGCTTACCATGAGGCAAAGATGTGATTGAAATTAGGCGACGTTGAACCGTCTCGATCCGTTCATATTGCAAAGCGCAAAGCGGAAGTGGCTGGACAAATATTTTTTCATTGGCAATGTTCTTAGGTAGTAGCCCTGTTTAAACAGAGGGAAATTATTGATTCTTATCAACGCATGTTGGTCCTTGATTTCTTACAAAGGCTTCTTTCTTGTTGTAGGCTGTGGCTTCGGCTCAATAACATAGAAAGGCCATTTCAGGGCAAAATGATGGCTTATCACGAGGTTGAACCTTTGACCTTAAATAAGGTAATACATGTCTTTATTCGATGAGCTATCCCTGTATTGACATGAAATTTTTTACATTTAAATCCTCCAAATCTTGGTTCATAGTGTTGTGGGTGAGGTCTTAGAAGATATTATATCACTAACATGTAGTTTATATCCACTTGTACGAAAATCGTACTCGTGAGATAGATAGCTCTAAAGATGACAAAAGAAGACTTCCTTAGTTTTATATGGTTTGGGCTCTACGTGAGCACGTTGTTTGCCTAAACAAAAATAAAGTGTATACCGACTCGAACCAATACAACTCATGAGACAAATAGATCTAGAGGAACCTTATAGAGAGTCTTACTTGTGAGACAAATGGCTCTGATGATGACCAAAGAAGACTTCCATAGCTTTATATGGTCTTTGCTCTACGTGAGCGCGTTGTTTGCCTGAACAAAAATAAAGTTTATACCCATTCAAACCAATACAACTCACGAGACAAATAGGTCTAAACGAGTCTGATAGATAGAGAGGTGGCAAGAGGAGACTTCTTTAGCTTTATATAATTTTTACTCTTATAGACTCCTAACGTTCTTAGTTTTTATATGATGTATTAGTTCACAAATTCACAAATTAAAAAAAAACTTAATAAAAAACACCAATTATATAATTATATAATGAATGTTAATCAATGTAATTCATTCTATTATTAATTTATATATTTTTTTAAATGTCAATAAAAGGAGAAAAGTACTTTTTCAAAAAAAAAACATTTTAAAATCAATTTATTGTTTTTTTAAGGATTACGAATATTATAATAATGGTGGGAAAATATACAATAAATGTCAATGGCCCTCTGAAAAAAATAATGGAGTTCATCAGGCTGGCTCATAAATATTGTCATTTTGCTTCTCAAAAATATTAATTTTCTATATAAATATTCTATAAAACAAAAAAAAAAAAAACAAAAAAAAACGAAAAAGCTCTATAGAAATATTTATTGCAATACATTTAGACATGAACAAAATTAAATTATACTCTGTTTCCTAAAGTTATGACCAATTTTCTTGTCATTCTTTTCTAAAAATGTATCAATTATCTTGAGGTGACTCTTCATCGAATTCTCGAGCTAATATCACCTATTTTCTAACATGAACATAATTCAACGACGTAAAATATATGGAATTAAACACAAATTAAAAAGTATATGTCAGGGTCTATTAATCATAAAAATTTAATATTAAAGAACGTATCATATAGATTTAAAATCCAAAGAATTATAAGATAAAAATATATATATATATATAAAGGACTTGTAAGATATAAAAAAGTTATAAACTTAGTGACCTATTAGATATTTTATAAAATTTCAAATAAATATATTTAAGCCGAAAAAAATTAATTTTTTTTTGTTAAATGGTAAACAATCAAATTCAACCATTACTTTAGAGGGTAATATGTATTAAAGAAGTTTTGCAACCTTAATCATTAAAAAGTGATTTCAAGATCATTTTTAAGTGTTTAAAGCAAAGAGGTAAAAGTTGAATCATGTTCCTTTACCTTATAAAGAAAAGAAAAAAAAGGAATACATGAATGAACCGATACTACATTTGAGTAAGACTGATTATAAAAATAAGATGATTAATTTTTTTTTAAAAGAACTGATATTATTATCTATATTAACAAAGTGTACCTTCCTTTCTTCCTTCCTTTTTGTTAGTTGATAGTAACTTTAATTTAATTTTTTTTAAAGTATTGAAAAAATAATAAGAAAGAGGAATAAAAATAAATGGATTTTATTGCCACATAAATTTACAGTTTTACCGTCTCATTATGTCCATTTTTTTTGTTTTTACTTTTACGGTCATTAAAAAATGAAGTTAGTAGCAGTAATTTTCAAACAGTATCAGAACGGACCCCACGATAATCATCGGCAACCCCCCGCCAAAACTGAATAAAACTCTCCTCTCATTGCCAAACACGCCTCACTTTCCCTCTCTCTCTCTCTCTCTCTCTCTCTCTCTACTTCTTTCCGATCACCGGCGCCAATCCCTCCGCCGCCGTGGCCTCAGTTTCATCACCATGACTTCCATTCCACGGCGGAGCTTTCTTCCTACGCGGCCTCTCAACGACGCGCTTCCTGTCTCGCAGCCGGACTCCACTCAGACGCTACGCCGAAGGCTCTCTTCGATTTCCTTCAAGATCCAGCCGATTTCTTCGCCTGTTACTTCCTGGTCGTTTCATAGATCTAAATCGGTGTCTTCTTTGCGCGATCATACCGGCAAATCGCTCCGGAAGTGGTGGGATTGGGGATGGTCCTGGATCCTCTCTCGCAAGGCTGCCTTCGCTCGAGATCTGGAAATGAACGATGAAGAAACTAAAGCTCTTAGATCTAATTGCAGAGGTAGTTTCAGACATCTTTTCTATAAAGTTAGGTCTGAGTTCCGCAAACTGATTCGCTCCGATCGCGTCGGTCTTCCTCAAACTTTCAAATACGATTCGGTTAATTACTCGAAGAATTTCGATGACGGTGTGAAATCTTAGGTGTTTACATTGTAATCGATTTTATGTGTTCGAAGGAATTCAGACTTTTGTGTTGAATAATATGCTCTGTTTCAAGCTAGATTCAGGAAAACTACAAGGATATAGAAAAAGAAGCTTCCGATTCCGGCAATGGAGGCCTCTGATTTTCGCTGTAATTGTTGCCGGTAATCGATTTGGCTAAATCAATCTGTTCATCGTGTTCATTGCTCCGTTCTTCGATCGATCAAAACAGAGAACGCACATTTGATTGCTCGCCGGTCCTGAGGTGAAGAAGAACAGAGAGATTCCAGAGATCTTCATCGCAAATTATGAGATCAAAGAGTTTGAAGTACATAAGAATTCTACTTGTTTTTGCAGATTTTGTTTTTTGTTTGTATAATCAACGTCAAATTTCATAGTATTTCTCCATTGTAATTCCAATACTACATTTTCTCTCCTTACTTTTATATTCTAGTATTAGTTTTTTCCCATTATTTATTTATTTATTTATTAAATTATAAATTTAGCCTCTAATTTTTTTATTTTATATCTAATAAATTTTTAAAATTAAAAAACATCACACTTAACCTCAATTTTATATATTCAAAAATGATTTTTTATTAGATATAAAATTAAATTTTATGAATATCTAATAAATTGGAGAATTTTTAAAAAATTTAAATTTAATCTAATTTTTATTCTACGAGCAAAGATAATGTGTTTTTATTTTTTATTTATTAATTTATTTCTCAAATTAAATAAGTGTGTCTTATGTTTATTACAATATCAATTGTATAAAAAAAAAACTTTTAAATAAAATATGGAAATCAACAAATATATTTCCTTATTTGTGTAAATTGTACCTAAAAAATTTAATAATATGACACCGAAGCAAGTTATGAATAAACAAACATACCACGAAAATAAATTTGTACCAAAGTTTGAAAAATAATCTTTTTTTAGTAAAGTAATGATAAATACAAATAAAGAAAAATGTTAAATATTAATTAATATATCTACTTCCCAACCCAACTTTCATTTAAAAATAAAATTTAAAGGTAAAATGTCGTGATTCCATAATGTTGGTAACATTCCACATCGATTGAAGAGAAAAATGAAATATTTTTTATAAGGGCGTGAAAACCTCTCCCTAATAGATGCGTTTTAAAATCGTGAGGCTGGTGACGATGTGAAACGGATCAAATTAGACAATATTTGCTAGTTAAACTAACTTTAAAAACACGTCATTAAAAAAGTAATTACTTAGATTTATTTAATTTAATTATAAATTATCACCGAGCTCCATGATTATTATATTACATTTTTTTAGTAAAAACCTCTAAATTACTAGAGTTAAAAAAAACAGTTTAGTAATTAAGTTAGATATAAATAATTGACTACAAAATTATTTGTTTAAGAAATTATTTATTTTCCCAAAAAAATATCATATAATTGTAGAAAAAAAAGTGGTGTCGGTGTGAGAATTAATGCACTAGATCTAGAGAATGGCAAGAAATTGATGAATAATTAAGATCCCTTCGTAGTTCATGCTCTGTCCAATCTCTTGCAGACACGTCACATCCTATTGTCGGTCACATAACTCTCCTACAATATTGGAACCATATCTTATTTATTTCTATTATTCTTTTAAATATTATTTCACCAAAAACAAAAAAAAAGAGTGAGTCAAAATCAATATATATATTATTTTATGTTGAGAATTGAAGGACAGAGTAGCCGCTCATTTATTTAGGGAATGATCATACATTTATAAAAAAAAATTTTATATATGGTTTTACCATTCTGCCCCTTGAAAAGTTGGAGCTTACTGGGCCAGGCAGGTCCAAAAGGTTGCTTAATGGGCTCGGTCCAAAATGATAAATTATTGGGCCAGGCCAGAGCAACGTCATCTGACAACTGACACGTGGACAAGTTAGAGCATGTGTTTACAGAGGTTAAAAGCGACGTCGTTTTGAACACATGCAGGTCACATGACATTTGAGTTTAATTCGGCATTTTTGTTTTCTTCATATCAAGCTATTTTCTTCTCCATTTGTCTCCTGATAAACTTCCTTCGCTGTTTCTCTCTTCTCTTTCAGAATTCTCCGATTCCCTTCCGCTCCGGCGAGGCTGCGGCTGAGGAAACGGGAGAGTTTCACAGGTTTCATTTGAATTACAAACAGTTACTGAAAGTTTCTTTGTAGGATTTCTATGACGTTCGCTTCTCCTAGCAGTGTTATCTGTCAGAACAGAGCCTTGACGTTCTCCGTCGTTTCTTCTCCGGGAATTCTACACCATCGCTGCTTCTCTCGCCTTCACCAGCAGCGTGTTCTTCATTGCAATCGTCGTTCGTCTTCGAACATCGGGATAAACGTCACTCCGGCGGCCTCTTCCGTCGTCGCTAAAACTGCTCTATCCGATACTCACGTTCAAAGTCAGAGCTCCAGTTCTGTTCCTGGTAGTGGTATGTATAATCGGAACTCTTTTTTTTTTTTTTTTTTTTTTGTACTTTATTTCTTGTTTATCGTGCAATTAGTTTTTATTGGAATGACTTGCAACGTCAGTTTGATTGGATGTTTGCGCTTGGTTCGTGATTAACTGTAGTCATCGGCGTTTTGTGATTTTTTTTCTTTGACACGAAATTTGGCTTGAGTATTGGAAATTTGGAAAACAGACGATTTATTTTGTGATTGCATTCGTTTTAAGGATGGTCCGATTTTGCCAAAAATGTCTCTGGAGAGTGGGATGGATATGGTGCGGATTTTTCTTCTGAAGGAACGCCAATTGAACTTCCAGAATCCGCTGTTCCCGATGCTTATAGAGAATGGGAGGTCAAGGTTTTCGACTGGCAGACTCAGTGCCCCACTCTTGCAGGACCAGAACAGCCCTCTTTCATGTACAAGACAATAAAACTACTCCCCACAGTGGGATGTGAAGCCGATGCTGCAACCCGTTACAGCGTTGATGAGAGAAATTTCGGAAGTGGTGCAAATAAAGAAGTAAATGCATTTGCATATCAACGTAGTGGATGTTATGTAGCTATCCAGCCGGTTGAGGATGGAGGTTCTAATAAGTTATTGGAGTTGGAGCATTGCCTGGTTAATCCTCAAGATCGTGAATCTCGTGTGAGGGTTGTTCAGGTTGTTCGAGTTGAAGGCACACATCTAGTTTTGCAGAATATCAGAGTTTTCTGCGAGCAGTGGTACGGGCCATTCAGAAATGGAGAACAGCTTGGTGGATGTGCCATCGGCGACTCGGCATTTGCTTCTACAGCTGCCTTGAAAGCTTCTGAGGTTGTTGGTACATGGCAGGGTCCTGTCTCTGTGGCCCGTCTAGATGGCTCTCAGAATGTGAGTTATATGACCTTCCTTTGCCTTTTAGACCATCTTTTACTTTTATTACATGGTGAAGTGATCATAAAATTTCAGTTTTTGGTTAGATACTGCATGGCTTATGCTTAGTCGTTGATTTAGAACTTTTGTTTTTCTTTCCTGTAAGATTCTTAGAGGTCAAGTTTTACTTTTTCTTGCTATCTTTCAATCTGATAAACATGAAATTAAAGATTGTCTGGCATCATAAACAAAATCTGTGATACTGTGACTCGTTTTCAGAATAAAAAATCAACAAAAATTGTGACTTCTATGCATGCGTGATTTCTCTTGAATGATTGATTACAAGTCCCAACTTTTTTTTTTTTGTTGATGATATGCCCACACCTCATTATTGTTCAAATTATCTGGTGGCAAGTTATATCTTAAGCTGAGTTCTCGGGCCTTTCTTTCTTAATTTGTGGAAGAATGTGTGTCAAAATACTCGTCTGGTCAGGAAGAACTAATTTTTAGTTTGTTTGGGACCATCCATCTTATAATCTGATACTAGTAATGCACAGTCCATTAATCCTTCAGTAATTTGTTCGTTACTTTACCAACAATTTCCTCGTTCCATTTCCTTTTCAAGTCATTAAATCTATAGTGTCATTATAACCATGATAAAATTACTTTAACAGGCACAATATAACTCGATTTCCTGTTGAACATGTACACAAAAATTGATACAGAACGTTGCTCAAGAACTTATGGCTGATGATGTGCAAAAGTCGACGAGAATTGAATCAGACCTCAAGGTGCTTCCCAAGCAACTATGGTGTTCCCTTCAAAGTAAAGACAGTGGCGATGCTTGCTGTGAAGTAGGATGGCTTTTTGATCACGGGCATGCAATTACATCAAGATGCATCTTTTCAAGCGCTGCAAAATTAAAGGCAAGTTCTTTCAGTTACATTTGTTGAACAGTCCACTTTCCAATGTTCAAATTATATTCTAAAAAAGATTTAGGTGCTTATCAGTATATGTTTATACATGCTTCCTACAAATTAGGATTCCCACGTCTAATTGTTAAATTATACTGCAATTTAAGTAAAAAAAACAGAACTGGTTACCTCATTTTTTTCCCTGCAAAATGCATATGTGCGGACTGGTAATCAATCTCAAGTCTTTTCCTCTATGCTTTCGTGCTTCATACCAAATGACACTCTAAGCTAGTTAGTCCTTCCGAATCATGTTTGTCTAGGGAATTATTCGCATTTTGATTTTGTAGATGGATTACGTTCATTTGTCAAAATGCTCATAAGTGAGAACTGAAGTTTGTTGGCACACAAGTTTACGTTTCTAGCCACGGCATTTCTTCTCATGTCTCAAATGTTTGGATTTGGTTGGAGATTATTTTTTGTTTTCTTTGGTCTTCTTTTCGTTTTCATGGTGCGGGAGGGGGGTTGTCGACGAAACAAGCTTTATTAATCCTCTTCGTGTACAACTTTGTTAAACGTGACTAACTTTTCGAGCGGAGCGGAGCGGAGTCAGGAGTTATCATTAGAGGGTTTTTCTTTATAATTTAAATGTATATATTTGTAGATAAGACTTCCCAATCAAGACAAGCTGTTATTATTGATCAGGAATTTGCATATGAAGGCAAAGTCCTTTGAAATTTAAACTATAATATATTTGTAGATAAATTTTCCAATCAAGACAACCTTTCCTCCATATTTCCTCTTGGCTCCGATCTTACATGTGTGCATAGCTTAGTTTGACATTGCCCACTTTTTCACATGCAGGAAATATCGATTGCAAATGAGACCCCTGCTTAAGATGGTAATCAACAGATGACAGTTCAAGCAAAAGCTGCTGAGGCGATCCTGAATCCTTCATTAGCCATCAGGTAGGCTTTATAACTTTCAAGGTGAATTCGGGAGAAAATAGTTCTGAAATAACTATGCTATGTATTTGCCATTCCATAGAATGAGGTATCGAAAAAAACTCACATGTTGCCTGCAATTATTTTCAAGTTAAAGTAACAAAATCTTTTGGCATCCATCATCTATGAAACTTTGTTTGTGACGAGCCGTTCCACTTGATTTTGGTAGTGCTAGCATTATTATGCACTAGGAACCTTTCACTCTTCAAATTATAAGTACATTTATAGGAAAGATTCCCTACTGTTACCTTAAGTTAGTTTTCCTTTAGTAAAGGGCAAAGCTTCATGAATTATAAACAAATCAGCATATTTTATGACTTTCTTTCAAGTATTATGAATCACAAAGTTGAATCCGTGTCATTTAGGCAGCACTCTCACAAGCTGCAATAAGATGATGGGAGTTTGTCAGATTTAGTTTAATACATAACATAAAACTATGGTGTGGCTATTAGTTTTGGACGAATGGACAACTTGATGGAATTAGCAATGGAGAAAAGTTACAATATTGTAATGAAATTTGAAGCAGAGGTAGAAGAAGATAGAGTATCTATACAAACAGATAAATAATCCCCAAATGAAAATGTTATGCAAAAGAACCCTAGCAACTCAAACATCTCTCTTGCACTTTCACACTCGGAGTTCATATTTCTAACCACATCATCATTTGGCTATACAGCAATGAGAAGGAAATATATTAGGGAAATGCTCAAGCAGAGTCTTCACTACAGATATCCTTCGCCATGATCCTTGAAGCTAGGAGGAAGAGGAGCTCAATCGTGTCGGGCCTCAATTCGACAACCGGCTGTACAACCTGCAGAATCCCAAGCCGTTATATGTACGATAGCGTGCTTGTAAGTCTCATACCCGATAGACACGAACAAAATCTATGAACTTCTTAGAAACTATTTTTGCATCAGCCTAGATTGTTAAGTTCAGACTTTACACATTGCAAGTAGCATCATTCTAAAGTACTTTTATCATCATTCATCAACCCTGCTGTTAATCTTTTTGGCCTTCCAAACTCTCAAAAAGGAATGAAACTGATATGTAAATATTGATAGGTGATCAGTACCTTTACTGAAGCGTGTGGTTCGGAGGCTAAAGAGCACCAGGTCCGTCTCTCATGCTCAAATTCAAACTGTTTCTCATAGTTCGTCTTCCAATTCCTGCATTGCCTTTCTGCATCATGGCAACAAACTCACCATAATCGATCCTTCCATCCTGCATGAACAACAAAAGTTCATCACTTCACCCATATGGAAAAGGCAAGAACAATTCACTTTGTTTCCCCATTTAATGGATAAATCTTCTGCAACGGAAACTAAACCAAGTGCAATTTTCTTTTCTTCTCCATCCCATGACCCACATAGGTTCCGAGTGTCCTGGTCTAAGAATACGGGTGTATAATCATAGTATAAAGTTGTGAGGAGTACATTATCTTGGTCGACTTCTCTGATTACGTCCTCGAGGTATGCATCTGTCATATTATGTTCTGCGCAAGCTTGCTGCAGCTCATCAACTGTGATGTAACCACTTCCATCTTTGTCGAAGTATCGAAATGCAGCAACAAGGTGTTCTTCACGCTCTAGTTTGTTGAGATGGATGGTTGCAGCAATAAATTCTCCATAGTCGATAGTCCCACTATTGTCAATATCAGCCTGAAAGAAATTTAAGTAAAATTTCCAGGGGTTCAAGAGCTAGTAAGCATACAAACCATACTCATTCTTATGAAAATTCAACTAAGTTGATTGATCATAGAAACAAATTCGTTTCTGAAACTTGAAGCAGTCTTTTCTTCCATAGCCACCTTCTTAAACAGGGAAGAAAGACAACCACAGAATAGTAATATCAGTACTGCGGGAGAGAGTCAAATTCCATGTTGAATATACGGATTTCCCACAACTTTTTTATAAAAGAAAAACAAGAAGAAAGAAGTTACAAATAAGTCAAATTCTGGTATAGGAACCTAAACAAAAGCCACGACAAGATTCTATATCAAAGAATTCTACATCCCACTACTACTCAGTCACCCCAATTCTTGCAATGCTCCATGCCCAAGATTCGGCATCCGAATTTGGCATCCCTGGTATTCCGGTATTCCCCTGCGATATGATTACATTACTTCATGGATTTTTTCAGCATGCTTTATCCTCACTCACATGCCTCCTAAGAAAATTCTCGAAATGTCACCTAACATAGAATTGTTCCAAGCACAACACGTTGAACTTTGGAGTTTTTATGATTGGGTTACCGAAAAGGAAGATGCACATTGTTGGTATAGATAGTAACTTTCAATTCTTTTAAGCCTTTTTTAGTCATTGTATCTTCAGGATCACTCTCATTCAAATGTAGTTTCAGTTCATTTATGTACCTCTCCTTTATTTGGGTTTCACATTCCCACCCGCTTCTACCTTGGTTCGTCCTTGAACCACATCTTATTAGGAGAGGTACCACTCTGATATCATTTGTAACGTCCCATGCCTAGGATTCGGAAACTGAATTCAGCACCTATGTAACCCGGCATTCTCTTGCAACATGATCACAATATTTCTTAATTTTAAGAGTGAAAACTATTCCCACATATCTACACGGGTCCTTTTAGCATGCTTTGTCCTTACTCATATGCATCCTAGGAAAATTCTCAATTGCTCCCAGCAAAGCATACATAACTTTGGAGTTTCCTACTATTGAGCCACAAAAAATAAGTGTAAGTGTAGTTGGTATAGGTAGTAACTTTCAATTTTTTTAAACCTTTCTTAACCATCCTATCCTCAGGATCACTATTATTCAAATGAGGTCCAAGTTCATTCATTTACCCCTCCTTTACTCGGGTGTCACAGTTCTAGTGGCTATTAAGAACACAATAATTAGTCCCAATTTAGTCTTCCACTACCGCAGCTATATCATATCCACATGTGCATCTAAAGTTACTGCACATTAAGAACTACATAATGCTTTGACTTGAAATAGGAGCAAGACTAGTGAATATCACGGAACCTAGTTGCGAGGGCTATGAACATGAAATTTCTTGAACCAAATAGCACAAGGTAGCAGAGAATCAGAGATGTACCTCATCTAAGCTAGACAAAATGGAGGGGCTAAAGTTAACAATGTCAATGTAATAGATGATGGTGAAAAATATAAATATACTCATGCAGTGGAAAGTAAATGTTCCTCAAGACAAGCAAAAAGTTACCGCGTCCATAAGGTCTCGTATTTCAATATCTTTCAAGGTCGAACCATATCTTCTCAAACCAGCTTTGAGTTCATCAAAAGTAATTGCGCCACTGTTATCAGTGTCCATAGCTGTAAACATTTCTCTAAGGCCAGCAATCTCCTCTTCAGAGAGGCTTTCAGCAATCACCTAACGGTACAAACGTGCAGATTTTACACATCAGTCATTTAAGCCAAAAGCTTGCATTAAGCTTTTCTAATAGTAGGTATTCTATGCGAACTTGCTAACATTTAATTGGGTGTTGAATTTCAGCTATCCCACCTAGGTGAAAGGGCTTGTTGGTATACTTACTCGTAATGCCATCTTCTTTAACTTATTCATTGCAGAGAATTGTTTGAGTCGAGAAAGTACGGCAGGATCTAGAGCCCTATCAGGAGCAACCCCATTTTCGCAAATCCAAGGATGACCTGTACAGATTATGAAGGTATAATAATTTAATCAGACTCGTATAAAACTTAGAATATTCTATAAGTAAACCTGTAAAGAAGAACTCATCTTCTTTCTTTTCTTTTATTACCTTCCTCACGTATGTTAAGATCGAATTCATTCGATTTCTAAAAAGGATTACTAATCCTTAACTTTTCGAGGAATCCTTCATCAGTGGTACTGATTTTCGAGAATCCTTAAATTTTACTTTTATAAAGATTAAAGAAATGTTGAAAAGTATACATACATAATACTTCATGAGCAGTCAAACGATCTGATGGTCGAGAACATAGCATCTTTCTGATAATATCCTTTGCACTGTCAGATATTAGGGGCCAAGGGTCTGAGTCGAAGTCGATATGTCCCTTAAGCACAGCATCAAATATTCCTTGTTGAGTTTCTGAGTGCAGAGAAGAGGAAGAAAATAACTACTTAGCAACCATACATAACAACTTGTTCATTAGTTTCCTCTTCTATAACCATGGTATTGGACCACACCCCACTAGAGCTTAGAGAGATATCGACCCTTGACTCTACCTCCAGAGATATCAAATATATCAAAGGTTTCATGGTTAATCAATTTGTGCGAAGCATTGACACCAAGGACCTGGGTGCCCTTACCACCCCACACCCCAGTTCCTCAACTAATAGGCAATAACTCATTCAGGTTCTTAGTCGTACTTTTGTTTGAAAAAACTACAATTACCTGCCCAAAATGGTGGCACACCACTCAGCAATATATACAAGATAACTCCTGCAGTCCACACGTCCGCTGCCGGTCCATAGTGCTTAAGAAGTACCTCCGGAGCAACATAGTATGGGCTTCCAACAACATCAGTGAAGATTTGACCTGAAGTTGTTTTGTGCATATCAGCAATGAAAAATAATTCGATGTATTGATTAAACAAATGATAATGGAAGAAAAAGAAATCCAAGTCAAGTGAGCTAGTTTTGTATAATTGAAACGTAGATAATCAATCTCTTGAAATATTCAGAATCTTTTAGGAAAGGATCAGGAATTACCTCCTTTTGATTTATTGCAGCAGTCCTACTTCTCTTTTTCTGCATAATGCATGTGATAATTCCTGGAATCTCAATCTTTTTCCTTAAAGAAACTGAATATTTCAATAAAAATTGTTTTCTAACTCATTGAGGGGATTATCATATGATTTATCTGATATGCCACAGATGATTAATGAGGATGAATAGTTACTACACATGCCATAAACACAGTTAAGGAGCAATATTGCCGAACCATACATCTAATAGGACCTTTGCTTCATCAATAAAACTCAAAAGGAAATAGAATAACTACAGAACTTTCTTTTCACCTGGTTTGAAGAAAACAGAGAGGCCAAAATCAATAGCTTTAAGAGAGAAGTCATCATCCTTGTTAACCAACAAGAAATTCTCTGGCTTCAAATCTCTATGCATAACTCCAAGCGAATGGCAAGTCTCGACAACCCCGACAATAATCCTGGTTAACTCAGCAGCTTTCCTCTCACTGTAATGTCCCCTATGGATGATCCTGTCGAACAACTCCCCGCCGCTACAAAGCTCCATTACAATATGAACATACAAAGAATCTTCATAAGCACCCTTGATGGTTACAATATTCTTATGACCTGCCAAATGGTGCATGATCTGAATCTCCCGTCGAACATCCTCGACATCCTCCTTTGCAATCAACTTCCTCTTCGAGATAGACTTACAAGCATACTCAATGCCAGTGGTAATCTCAGTGCATAAATAAGTAGTTCCGAACTGTCCCTGTCCTAATTTCCGACCGAGCGTATAGAGATCTCGAATGTTTGCAGTCTTATGACCCAAAACATAATAGGCTTGATTCTCAGCGCTTTTCCTCATTGTGAAGTCTTTCTTCGTGGGGCTTAAGAAGGCTTGATTGTAATCGTTATCCTTGGATTTCGTCTTGTTCTCTTTGGCAAACTCTTGCGCAATCAAATTGTGAGTGTTTATACTGGTAGGGGAAATATCAGAATTCGATCGGGCTGAAGAACTGCTGTTATTGCGCTTAGAATGGGGTGTTGAGCTGTCCTCAGGCTGGCTGTAGCCCTGAAATATATTCCCTTTGAAAGATCCACGGCAGGTATTGCCCATGAAACACGTAATCGCCCTTCAGGTCTCTCTCTCTATCTCTCGCTCCCTCCCTCCCAAAACTCACCAATTACGTCTCATCAATCACGAAACCCTAACCAAAACAAACAAAAATCAATCCTAAATTGACGAAATTAGAGATTCCAGAAATTCTTCACAAATCAAACCAGATCGGAAACCAATTAATCGCACTATTAGCTTGAAAAAGATGCTTAGATTCTAAAAAGAAAAGGAAAAACTGAGATAGAATAATTGAAGAAGAAGAAGAAGTAAAGAAATGACAAAAAAATTATACGAAATCCAAAAGAAAAGGAGAGAGAGAAGAAGAAGTACCGAATTGTTGTTGTGGTTCTGGAATCCATGAACAGTGGAGAGAAAATGATTTGAGCAGGAAAAATGAAAGGGATAAAAAGAACAGGGAAGGGGTATATAAGCAAACAAAAATAAATTAAAAATTATAATTAATTAATTATTAATAATAGTAAAATAAAAACCGGGGACCAAGTCCGATTTGTTATTTGGTCTTGGTTGGTTGCTGCTGAGAAACATCGGAAGTCAGTGCTGACCAGCTACTTTTTTTTTTCTTTTTTTCTTTTTTTTTATAAATTTTTTAATTATATATATTTTTTAATTTTTGTTTGTATAAATTTAGAAATAAATTGGTAAATACGCGTGAGGACAGTTCCCTTTGACCTGCGCTCACGGTTTGAGGTTTGGATCCAAGTTTTCAACTGTATATTTATTTATTTATTATAATTTTAAATTCTGTTTTTTATTTTAATTATAACTAATTTATGTTTATTTAAATTTTATTACTTCGGACATTATTTGATTGTCATTAATATATTAATATAAAATGTTTGAATATTTAACCAAATACCACTTGTCACCATCGCACTTTTGATAGCAGTGGACTTGCGATTGTGCGGCACTCATTTCCCAGCCACGAGTGAGCTAAGTCAATTCGTTCTTGCGTGCCTCTGACCAAACGACGTATATTCAAGCCTCTGACCCTTGTTTAAGAAGAAAGTTTTAAAAAACGGGACAGAGAGATTTCAAAAGAGAGTTTTGAAAGCAAGAATTGAATGATTGAAATTGGTGTTATATGTGATGCAAGCAAAAAGACAACAACAACGGTTTACAACATATAACTATCGGGTGGAGAGAGTTTCTATTTGATTGAGCTAAAAATATTAAGAAAATTTTAATTTAGGGTTTCACGCACAAATTTCTTATAAATGATCTCATAAAATCTATTTGTTCCGTTTTTATTAAACTACTTTAATTAATTGTTTGTAACTGTCTAAGCTCACCGCTAGCGGGTATTGTCCATTTTTTATTCATTACATATCATCGTCAGCCCCACGTTTGAATATTTAAGGAATGTTTCGTTTTCCTCTCCAATCAATGTACTGTACGATATGATAAGGGGACTCAATTTTAATTTTTATAGTTCATGAATTAAAAGGGATATTTTGAAAGTTTCGAAATAATTTTTTTAAAAAAAATTAAATGGGTATTTATGTAAATAAGTATTTAAATATATTAGAAGTGTTTTGTTAAATGAAAAATAAAAAGTCAATATGTATTGAAATATTTTGTAATAAAAAAAAGCATTTAGTTGGTAAATTTGAAAACGGTAATAAATAATAGATAAATTTTATATTAATTATTTAATTAATCCTTCCAATAATTAATTCATATAATAAATATTTTGAATATTTGATGGTTCATGCAAATATTTCTAGACTATTTACCAAAGTATGTGATTAAAGGATATTTATTTATTAATAACTTACTTATAATTAATCTCGGAATAAACTTTCTATATTTAACCAATACATAAATTATAAAATTAAAATATTTTAAATAATATTATTTTAAAAGCTAATAAAGGAATTAAAATAGTTCAATTAATTATTTTCTGAAATAATATGTCTTTAATTGACTATGATACAATAATTTTTTTTTTGTAATTTACATGTTAATAATTAAAAAATTAAATATAACAATTTAGCCAAAATTTTTAATTTAATTTGAATATTATAAAGAATATTTTATTTTTTTTCTGGTATAAAAAAAATAAGTTATCCATTTGTTTTCGGAAATCTAAAGATTTTCTTAATTATGATTGGTCCGTGTAGCACACGCATTAGGAAAGCGCTTGTCGAATTGTAAGTTTCCAATGCTGTCGGGTCAATATCAACCGGCCATTGCCCGGTGTTTCGGGAGGATAAAATCTAAGCTTTCATATTGGCGCGTGGGGCGCGTGTAACTACCATCCCGTTTTTCTTCTTCAACCTTACTATTTTTAGTATGTCCAAGTTTGGTCATTTTCATATATATATATATATATATATATATATATTTTCAATTTAGTATTTATTATTTTAAAAATATTATTATAATTTTTGAAATAATATTCACAATTTACTTTTCTCACATTAAAATTACTATTATTATTTAACTAATTTTAATAAAAAAAAAAACCTAAATGAAAAATAGGTTAGAAAATTGACCAAAAAATCAAAGCGTTCTCATTTATAAAGACTTAATCTAAACATTCTAATTTCGTCACATTAAGTTTCATCCAAAGATCGTTGTGAAACACGAGACAAAATTCTACTCTAAATATAATTTTGAAACACGGGGCAAAGTTCAAGTAATTAATTATCAAAATTTTCTTTTAAAACAAACAATTTAATAAAAATTATGCAAGAATTCGAACTAATTGTGTCCGAGCCGAGCGTTTCTATCCGATAGCTACATAGACACAATACAATATCTCTCTCAAAGATCGATAGCTATAGCTGTTTCTCCAATTCATCGGTCCTCGACTATAAGTTCTCGTTGATCACGGCCTATAGGAACCAATAGAGAGAAAATAGTGTAATAAAATTTTTGAAGATGGAAACTCATCACAATTCTAGATAACATGATTGCACATCTTTTGATAGCACAATGATTTCTTTCGACAACCAATTACAACCCATAATAACATTTTTTTAAATATCTATGGGTATCCAGGTCAACGTAAACGCTACCCATTTCCTCTCCTCTTATTATTCAAGGCTCTTATGATCGACGGCGAAGCCAACCCACAATAGTTAAATATGATATACGTTAAAACGAACACAACATTCTAATGCATATAATATCTCTCTCTATAACAATGTATGAACTCCGATAAATTCATATTAGCAGACAAAATAATTCAAAGTTGGAAAAAAATATATAATCTTCCTTGAATATATACAAAAAATGTTTTTCCATATAAATTTCACCATATATGTCGACGTGAAACACGACATATATCATCGACCAACGAGGTCCAAATCTCCCCACCTCACATGATGAACTCGAAAAAAGAACAATAAAAGTAAATTTCGTGATATTGTCGTTGCAACAAAAACCCGTTATTCTAATATATACATATATATATGAAGATTTCGAACGATAAAATTAACGAGATTTTAGTAAATTTTAATTTATTTAAATGGAAATAAAGAGGTAAAAGTAAAATTTACCATGTTTTTATTGAATTCATCTGATGATGATCAACAGTTCTGCCCTTCACCAGAAAGCTCCAACAAGTTGATGGCTAAGCTTCTTCCAATTGCCTGTTGACGCCTCCACTTGTAGGCCTAAATTATAAAAGAAAAATAATAGAGTTGGTAGAACTAGGCATTTTACTAAATTGCCCCCAACAAACTCGCTAAATTATAAAAAATACCCTTAATTTTTTTTTTAAAGTACTTCCATTGTTTCGAAAGTTGCAATAATACCCTTGACCTTTCATAAACGTTTCAAAACTACCCTTAGAATAGAAACTCGTTAGAATGTTAGATGAAAAGACGAGGTGACAGTGACCTAGAACGACTGGGATGCTTGCATAGATTAAGTATGAATGCAAGACATCAAACACGTCGACTTTTCGTCTAACATTCTAAGGTTCTTATACTCTAAAAGTAATTTTGAAACATCTATGAAAGGTCAAAGGTCATATCGCAACTTTTAAAACAAATGACGGTTATGTCAAACAAGTCTCTGAACTTTAAAGTTTACTTCTAATAGGTTTTTGAACTGACAAGTCTATAAACTATCGACGGTTTAATAAGTCGATGAGCTTGCAAATTTGTATAGAATAGCAACATTATTTTAATTGATGAATCTATTGGACTCAAAATCGAAATTTTTATACCTTAGTAGATATAAAAGTTCAAATTTGTGTCTCGTAGATTCATTCATTTTAAAAGAATGTTGAACTATGACAGCCCAAGCCTACCGCTAGCAAATATTGTCCTTTTTGGGCTTTCCCTTCTAGGGCTTCCCTTCAAAGTTTTAAAACGCGTCTAATAGAGAGAGATTACCACGCCTTTATAAGGAATGTTTCGTTCTCCTCTCCAACCAATGTGGGATCTAACAATCCACCCCTGTGGGGACCCAACGTCCTCGCTGGCACACCGCTCGGTGACTGGCTCTAGTACCATTTGTAACAACCGAAGCTCACTGCTAGTAGATATTGTCCTATTTGAGCTTTCCCTTCAAGGGCTTCCCCTCAAGGTTTTAAAACGCGTTTGATAGGGAGAGGTTTCCACACCCTTATAAGGAATGCTTTGTTCCCCTCTCCAACCGATGTGGGATCTAACAATCCACCCCCATGGGGCCCAACGTCCTCGCTGGCACACCACCCGGTGACTGGCTCTGGTACCATTTGTAACAGCCCAAGCCCACCGCTAGCAGATATTGTCCTCTTTGAGCTTTCCCTTCAAGGGCTACCCCTTAAGGTTTGATAGAAAGAGGTTTCCACACCCTTATAAGGAATGTTTTGTTGCCCTCTCCAACCGACGTGGGATCTCACACTCTCCCTCTCTCATCCCCCGTCACCACTTCTAATGCATCTTAACCATATGATATTTAAACATTGAATAGGATGTAAGAAAAAAATACTTACAGTCCACTTAGCACTTTAATTGTGTCATAAATGAACCACTGCGATGTAACAAGGGGACCAACAAGTGCAATTCTGACAGGAAGACTTCTAGTAAATAGATTGCCAAATCCTATGTTCTTCACTGCCTGCAAGAGGAATATCCAAACAAAAACACCATTTCGTATTACTTTTAGGAGCTTAAAGTGCAAGCCAAACACACACACATATATATATGAAAAAATATGGAAATAAATTAGCTCTGAGGTCCCACGTCGTTTGGAGAGGGAAATAAAGCATTCTTTATAAGAGTGTGAAAACTTCTCCCTGGTAGATGCGTTTTAAAATCTCGAGGGGAAGCTTGGAAGGGCAAGCCCAAAGAGGACAATATATGCTAGTGGGCTTGGGCTGTTACAAATGGTATCAGAGCCAAACTCCAGGCAGTGTGCAGCAAGGACGTTGGGCACCCAAGAGGGGTGGATTGTGAGATCCCACATCGGTTGGAGAGGGAAACGAAACATTTCTTATAAGGGTGTGGAAACCTCTCTATAGTAGACACGTTTTAAAACTTTAAGAGGAAGTCAAGAAGGGAAAGCTCAAAGAAGACAATATCTGCTAACGGTGGGTTTGGGCTGTTACAAAAGATTTCAGAGTCAGACACTAGGCGGTGTGCCAGTAAGGACGCTGGGCGCCCAAGGTGGGTGGATTGTGAGATCTCACATTGGTTGAAGGGAACGAAACATTCCTTATAAGGGTGTGGAAACCTCTCTCTAGTAGATGCATTTTAAAACTTTGAGGGGAAGCCCAGAAGGGAAAGTCCAAAGAAGACAATATCTACTACGGGTGGACTTGAGCTCTTAATTTATAAGAGATTTGTGGAGAAAAACAAGCATTTTTCAAAACTATTACTTAGGTTCTTCCTTTTAACTCATCTTTTGACAAAAGGGTCCCAAGGTGCATGCTACATTAAGAGCGCCACGCTTCTTCTTAGCGAGGGACCCTAAGGTACGATGTTGTCGATAACTAGGCATACTTTTTAAAGAATAAGAGCTAGAGAGCAGCAGGAGTACCTGCACTATACTATCAGCCTTTTTATTATAAAGAGAGGAAACAATGTTATCAGCTGGATTCGAGACAACAGTACTAACAGCTCCCGCTGCATAGCCAGCCAAACATGTAACACCGAGCTGTTGTGTTCTCGAGCAATCTTCCTTTCTACGCTGAATGATCTTTCGATATATGAAGTCCACCGAATGCTCAAATGTTGAGAACATAACCATGGAGACTGTCAAAGACAATTCACAAATGATAATATTATCAACGAGAAACAATTACGCTTTAGAAGTTCAATACATTAGCGTTCCACGATAACCTGAAAAAACTTAAGCCCTGTTTGATAACGATTTTTAATTTTCCATTTTCGAAATGAAAAGATATCACAGCTAGAAAATGCAACGAGTTAGAGATGTTACATGGAAGATTTCGTCCCCAAAGTGGAAAAAGCCCTCGGTAGAAACTGCAATAAAAGGTCGATATCAACGAAGATATTGAAGACGTAAAAGACGATAGAGAGATGTTGTATTACTTTTGTTTGTTGCCATTGCTTACCCAGAAAGACCTTCACTGTAGTATAGCTTTGGAAAGCCATCAGCCAATCCCTTGGCATAATAGGGCTGTGTTTGGACTCTGACCTTGACAGCTTCAAAAGGGCAGAGAGCAACATCAGCAAAGAATTGAGCAGAAGCACTACTGAGAAAGTATATGGAACTTCTGCTGTGGCCTTCCAGCAAATCGGAGTACGACTTCTTGAAGTACTCGTAGAGACCGAATTTGAACCCGCCTTGAACGCCGTATCCAAATAACTTGCCTGACCAACCTCTCCAAAGGGATGATGGACCTTGTTCCCTCCAAAGAACCGAAAAACCAGAAGAAATGCCATTGTACTTAATAGGATTCACCTACGGTAGAAAACGAACTCGTAAAGATTAGCTTTATTGTCAATTCTTGTTTCGATGAGACGTATAAATATGATGGATTAACTTCTGAAAATAATGAACAATATGAAGAGGATTGTTGGGAGGGAGTCCCACATCGGCTAATTCAGGGAATGATCATGGGTTTATAAGTAAGGAATACATCTCCAATGGTACGAGGCTTTTTGGGGAAGCCCAAAGCAAAGTCACGAGAGCTTATGCTCAAAGTCGACAATATCATACCATTGTGGAGAGTCGTGATTCCTAACATGGTATCAAAGCCATGCCCTTAACTCAGTCATGTCAATAGAATCCTCAAATGTCGAACAAAAAAGTTGTGAGCCTCGAAGATGTACTAAAAAAAAGTGACTCAAGTATCGAACAAAGGGTGTACTTTGTTCGAAGGCTCCAAAAAAAGGAAAGGAATTGAGTCTCAATTAAGGGAAGGTTGTTCGAGGACTCTATAGGCCTCAGGGGAGGCTCTATGGTGTACTTTGTTCGAGGGGAGGATTGTTGAGGATTATTGGGAGGGAGTCCCACATTAGCTAATTTAGGGAATGATCATGGGTTTATAGGTAAGGAATACATCTCCATTGGTATGATGCCTTTTGGAGAAGTCCAAAGTAAAGCCACGAGAGCTTATACTCAGAGTGGACAATAACATACCATTGTGGAGATCCGTGATTCCTAATGTATATATATATCTCGTTTGATAACTATTTGGTTATTTGTTTTAGTTTTGAAAAGTGTACTCGGTTTTCATCATTCCGAAAGAGACGCTTGAATTCTTAGCCAAACTCCAAAAACGAAAACAAGTTCATAAAAACTATTGTTTCGTGTTCAAAACTTCGCTTCATCTTTCAAAACACGGGTAAAAGGTCGATAACAAACAAACGAACTTATAAGTGGACGTTATATTTCTAAGTTTAGTTTTAAAAAACCAAATGGTTATGAACTTAAGTTCTTAAGAACTTGTTTTTGTTCTTGGAATTTGATTAAGAATCGAAGGGTTTCTTTAACAAATGTGAAATCCTAAGCATAATTTTCAAAAACATGAGCTAAAATTCCTTTCATACTCCCTCAGTCTCATACTAAAACTAGTCACAAACAGCTCACAAGACTCATAAACTATGAACATTTGAACTAAACCATTCTTGAAGGAACAGAGCAGCAAGGATAATCAAAGCAACCTCATAAGAACATAATGAACATCATACAACAAAAACCAAGAGATACCTGCATATTAACCTTCAAGACATCAAGAGGCGTAAGAGCAAGATGGGTAGCCCCAGCACTGAGCATTCCCCCAACAGTACAAAGGCCATAATACCCAGCTGAAAACTCCTGGCATAGCCTTCTTCCTTCAACCTCTCTCATCTCTTTCTCTCTCTAAACCCTTCTTCTTGTTCTAGATTCTTACTTCCAAACCAGTCCCTGTTTGTGCTTTTTCAGAGACACCCATCAATGAATTTGATTGAAATTCCTGTTTTCTACCCTGCGCGGCTGGTTCGTTATGAAGATCACCACTTGGGTAAGTAAAGGGTTTTGGGAAATGTTTCGCTGTTTTTCCTTTTTCTTCATTGCTGTGGATACAGCCACGTTCGCGATTGGAAAATACATGGCCCAAAAAGTTTGGAATAATTGTGACACTCTGTCCTTGACTTAGACGACGACGAACATGTTCCGCCTTGCATTTTCCAATTGGGCCCTCTGTGGCATGGCTGGGTTGCTGTTTATCAAGCCCAATTCCTTGAAACTTGAGTGGTCGCCCATGGACGTTTGGCGGCCATTGACTGCTAAAAAAATAAGGAAATTGTGCTTCATGGGTTGTTTTCAGACCACATATTTTTACAAATTTTTGTAAAGAAGTCAGGAGGAAAGAGGAAAGTTTCAGGCTAATTTAATTTAGGGAATGATCTCCATTGTCACGTGACTTTATTGTTATGTGGTTTTTTGGGAAGCTTAAAGTAAAGACACGAGAGGACTCAAGGTGGACAATATCATACCATTGTGGAGAGTAGTGTTCATCTAACATAGTATCAGAGTCATGTCCTAAACTTAACAATGTCATTAGAATCGTTTTAATATTAAAAGAAATTAAAATTTTAAAAATGAAAGAAATAAATAAGAATCTAATTGGTCGATGATAGGTGAGGGTATATATACAATTTTCATCCCGATATTAATGATAAAAAAAAATGTTTTACTTTTTTAAAAAAATTAAAATTATTAATGAAAAATTTGAAAATTCTAATCAATATTTAAAATTAAAAAGAATAGTATTAATAAATTAAGAGTATTTTTTTTAACTAAATATTAAATATTTAATAACGAAGTTAATTTTTTTTTTTTTTTTTGTATATATATATATATATTCACATAATACAAAATTTTAAAATATTTTTATAATTTTTTTATTAATGGGGAGAAAATAAAATGACTTTGTCATATTCATTATAAGAGGGGGGGGGGGGGGGATTTTAAGAACCACACAACAGAACAGAAAACGAAGGTTGAAGCCTTGATTCCATGGAACTCAATTTACGAAATCCTCTCGACGTTCACTCGGAAATGTATTATGATCTTCGATCTTTCTTTTCGAATATCTCGTCTTTCGATTCTTCTTTTTGTCTGCAAACGCCAAGAATTTCCGCAGACGCGTAGGGGTAGAAGTAGAACTGCCGCTGGTCGACGGCGAAGCTTCTGGATCTTGTTTCAACTGGCGGTTGAATTGGCACATCGTCAAGAAAAAGTGAAGCAGAAGAGCGAATAAACATACGCCGGCACATATGGAGAACAGACCGATGAAACTCTGTAACTGAAGCTGTTCTAAATCAGAATCTTCTGAACTGCAAGACTTTCTTGAGAACCACTTATCGTGAAGCTTTTGAAGGCTGCCGCTCTCTGATAGAGTTAGTATGGCGGTCGATAAGTCGACTGCTAATGGAGAGTCTCGTGGAAATGCCTATCAAAATTGCAGAAAAATATGGTAAGATCTATGATATTCAAATTTGCTGCAGCAAATATCTAATTCCTTACAATAGTTTTCATCTTTCTTGACAAAGTATTTGAATTCTCGGCCAAATTTTAAGAACAAAAACAAGTTTTCGAACGATTTTTTTTTTAGTTTTCAAAATTTGACTTGATTTTTTAAAATATCTGTAGAAAGTAGATAACAAAAGAAAGAAACTTATAGGTAGAAGTATAAGAACCAAAAACTAAATAGCATTCAAACAGAGCCTTAGGAAGCAGAATTCATAAAGGAAAATTGATGAAAACTGTGAAGTCTTGATATACTTACAAATCCCCATCCACTTTTGGTGAACTGTTGGCCCCTAATTGAAAAATCGCAGTACTCGGTGAGAAAGAGGTCGATGTATGGTTGTTCATCGACAATAGCTCCGACCGTTCCATTCTTGAGGGCAGCAGCATACTCCTCTGGGGATCCAAGAGCAATTAGCCTAGACTTTTGGACGTTAAGTTGCTCACTTAAGTAACTTTCAGCAAATGAACCAACTTGGAATCCTATAGGTACATGGCTAGATATCAATGAATCAATTCCTGTGATAGGTGAGGCTAGTTGTTGTACTGTGAATATGGATGTTAGACTAGCGGTGTAGCTCGAGTTGATAATTAGAACCACGAAAAGCCAGACGACAAGCACACAACGTCCGAGCGTGCTCACGACGTTTTCTCCTGAAAATGAGAGTATTCAAAACTTTGTAGCTCTTGGGAGGCTATGAAAAATACTTGATAGTAAGGTAACAAGCATGAATCTTCAAGTAAAAGACTTACTATGTGAAAAAAACATTGTAGAGAAGCCAAACCTGCATGACAAGGCAAGAAATACTAAGATGAGAAATGTACCAAGATTGAAGAACAAGCTGCATATTGGATTGACTATATCGATGTGACCTGAGCGATTCTTTAACTCGAAAAAGAACTATAGTTATCCTATAGTCACATTGCTAAATTGGGACAGGGTATAGAGGAGACAACGCTATTTCGTTATTTCTCAAGTATACGACTGTCCTTTCAACACGGTCATTATTTCTCGAACGTTTCATTTAAGTTGATGTCAATCGTAGAGTTAACAAATGTTTTTTCAACATGGTCATCTCAAGTATCATTGCACAAACATATATCTAATGTAATATTCTCTTCTTTGTTCAGATCAAGTACTCACCAGAGGATCGTGACAAGTTGTGTCCTAGGATGTCCGCGGAATTCATCGTTTTTTCGATGTTCCAAAATCCACACGACTAATCCAATGAGGAGGAAAAAGGCTGCTGTGGCAATCCACATCATTGGTGTGAATGGGCGAAGGAATGCCAAAGGACTTGAATTCAACTTCTTGACAAGGACCATAACGACCAACCCCGAGTCGATATAAGGCTGCGTAAAGTCGACAACCTTTGTCCGACTAGTCACAATGGCAATGTCACCAACAGCAGCATCAAATTCCTACAAAGGTAGTATCCCTCATTCAGTAGAGTCTACATTCTTGCCATTACAAAAGAACAAGCCAAAAAGCCCATTGAAAGTTTACTTACTTTCAATGCAACATTATTTACAAGCTCAAAGTAGCTAGGATTCTCCTCACCATCTCCAAACAAAACAAACTCATAATTCACTGCATATGGAAGCAAGTTTATGGCAGCAGTGAACACATCTATGCAGTATCCTCTGATTGTGCCATTACCATTACCCGGTGTCACAAATTCCTGATAACTAACTCTATGTGGAACACCAATTCTTAACCGCCTTCCATCGAGTGGTAGAACCCAACCACGAGGCTTTATTCTCGATCCCCCAGGCCACACTATGCTGCTTAACTGTTGGGACGATGTAGAACGATTGGCTGATCGTTCATACAACGTTTCTGGTGTCACGATAGATAACCCGGAATAGTTGGACCAATACCCAATTCTCTTCATACCAGATTTCACAACATTTAAGATATCATATGAAGGATGTAAAGGGTATCTATCTAGAAACTGAATAGGCCCTGTCAGACCAGTCATGCTGATGTTCAATACATTGTTAAGCAGTTCCTTTCCTTCATTAAAGATTCCTAGTGAGCTAAAATCCAAGCTCTCTCCACTAAGACTACCAACACGTTCATCTTTGGAGAAGGAGATGGTGCCATTTTGATCAAATAACTCTTTTAATCCTTTTGCAATCATCCAAACAGTATCATATGCATATAGGCTGTATGCATTCAACCCAACCGAGCCATTACTCAGCTTGTTCCAACGAGATATAAAAGATCGCTTCCTTTTAGAACTCGGTGTGTGCAGTCGAAGCGTAAGAACTCCTTGGATGGAGTTGGTAGTTTTCAAGGGAAGTGGTGAATAAGAATCTATTACTGTTGACAACCAACTAGAAGCTATCCAAACAAATCCAGCCTCCATCATTCCAAGGCTTTGAGCCACTTCGAAAACCAAGAAACCTGTTTTCGAGAACGTGTACAATACGATCACTCGAGATTCCATCGTTTTTATCTTTAGAAGTGCATCTCGAACTTCTGTTCTAGTTGCTGTTGGGTAAGGGGGAAGTGCCACTTTAGAGGAAATTTTTAAGCTTCTCTCTTCAAGTTTATCTCCTAATGCAACCATACCGTTTCGACAGTGATCATCGTCGGTGTAAACGACGACTATGTCATGCCAATCATAATAACCAATAATGTCTGTAATTGCAGCCATTTGGAACTGATCATTTGGAGCTGTTTGAATGAAGTATGGATACTGCAAAGTCGCAAGTGCTGGGTCCAAGGCTGTGTATGATAATAATGGGACATGGAGTTCATTTGAAAGATGTGAGAGTATCTGTGCCATTGTAGCATCTTGAGGACCGATGATGGCAACTGTGCCAGACGTCATGTACTTCATTGCTGTGATCAACAAAGAAAAGAAAATTACTCGGTTCGCCAAAATGTTCATTTTGGTTCTCATACTTTCAACGTGTATTCATTTTAGTTCTTGTAGTTTCAAACGTTTATTTTGATCTATGACTCTTAAAAAGTGATTATGCAACAGAAGTAAGTTTTCTTGAGGTGTTTGACTTCCATTTTGCTAAATACAGGTATCTTAAACAGATGATCAAGGAGTTCCTGTAACGGCTCAAACTCACTGCTAGCAGACATTGTCCTCTTTGGACTTTCCCTTTCAGGCTTCCCCTCAAAGTTTTTAAAACGCGTCTACTGAGGAGAGGTTTCCACACCCTTATAAAGAATGTTTTGTTCTTCTCCCCAGCCGATGTAGGATCTCATAATCCACCTCCTTCGGGGCTCAGCGTCCTTGCTGGCACTCGTTCCTCTCTCTAATCGATGTGAGATCTCACAGTCCACCCTCGTTGGAAATTCAATAAGACCCAAATGACAAGAATCAAATTCACGAACAAGAAAGAACAATGTAGAGGCCTTGTGTTGGCCAGAGTTATACCTCCTGTGATACCAAGAAAACCACTGTAATTAGCATCATGAATGGATATGGATAGCTTTCTTCCACCAAGAACACTTGGATCAGAATTCACATCTTTCTCAGCAGCTTCTATGGCTATCTTGGACACTTTCCCATTGACAGAAGTAAGTGAAAATATAGCTCCAACTTTCACAATCTCATGTCCTGAGCTCCCTTCTGAAATCCCTTGGATATAAAGGAGTAACAAAAGGAGCCAAGCCATGTTCATAAAGATTAAGCTCAGAATTATGCTTTCTATGTCAGAATGAATCAATCAAATGAGCTTGGAGGAGTAATGAACATCCCACAATAAAGAAAATACAAGATGTAGTAGCTAAAGACCTGAGCAAATGAGACCACTTATAATAACAAGAAAAGTATATGCCTTTCTTTTAATAATAACAAGCATATATTGAGCAACAAAAGTCTAGGCTACTGCTACCTGATGAAAAAGTGTGAGATCCCACGATGGTTAGAGAGAGAAACGAAACATTTCTTATCCCACGATGGTTAGAGAGAGAAACGAAACATTTCTTATAAGGGTGTAGAAGCCTCTCCCTAGTAGACGAGTTTTAAATCCGTGAGGTTGACAATGATACATAACGGGCTAAAGCAGACAGTATGCAATGGGTTGGGTTTGTAATGGTGTACTAACAAGGAGTCCAAGTTAAAGGAAGAACAAGAAGAAAGCAATAAAAAGCAAGAAGCTTGAAGATGAAGGGAAGTGGACACTGAGCTTTGTGGTGGTACTTTCCAATATAATATACGATATTGTGGCAGAATCAATGAGCAACTCGGTAAGTTGGGAATCCACTCAGCTGCTTGTGGAGGACTAACCCAAGTGGGAATTTCTTCACATTGCCATATACAATCCCAAAGGTCAAATTCTTGGGACAGGAACAGGATTTGTCAGCTCCATTGAAGCAGTGAGCCCTGCAAAACCTACGATTCTACCGTGAGTAGATAGTGTCTGTTTTGGTCTATTACGTATGACCGTCAGCTTCACAGTTTTGAAACGCGTCTGTTAGGGAGAGGTTTCCACACAATCCACTTCCTTAGGGATCCTAGCGTCCTCGCTGGCACATCGTCTGGTGTCTGGCTCTAATACTATTTGTAATTGTCTAAGTCCACCGCTAGGGAATATTGTTCTTTTTGGGCTTTTCCTTTCGAGCTTTCCCTCAAGGTTTAACGCGTCTACGTCTGATACTATTTGTAATTGTCTAAGCCCTCCGCTAGCGAATATTGTTCTTTTTGGACTTTTCCTTTCGAGTTTTCCCTCAAGGTTTAAGGCGTCTACTAGGTAGAGGTTTTCACACAATCCACCTCCTTGGGGACCCAGCGTCCTCACTGGCACACTGCATGGTGTCTGGCTCTGATATCATTTGTAACTGTCCAAGCCCACCACTAGCAGATATTGTTCTCTTTAGGCTTCTCCTTTCGGGCTTTCCCTCAAGGATTAACTCATCTGCTAGGGAGAGGTTTTCACACCCTAAGGAATGTTTCGTTCTTCTCTCCCATCGATGTGGGATCTCACAATCTAAAATTTGGGATCTCATAATACAACACACAATCATACGATAACAAACAATTACGGTCTTTTTCGAATTAGCAAAGGGGATATTCGGAAAGAAACAATCCCATTTCAGGAACTCGAGAAACATTCCCATTTCAGGAACTCGAGAAACATTCCCATTTTCTGTCGCTTCTTGAAATTTGAAGGGGTAAAAGGAAAAGTGATTTCTAAAATAAATAAATTTAAAAAAAAAAAAGTATTTATCTTCCATGGTTGGCAATATTGGAATCCAATTCAAAGCATATTTATTCTCCTTGTCCACAGCCACTAAAGGGAGATATGTTTTTTTTAGTGCAAGAAAGGGGAATAGAGGGCGTTTTCGTCCTCGAACTATATTTACGTTGATAAATGTGACATAAATTGTGAAGCGTTTTCTTGTTGATTTTGCTTTCTACTAAATACAGTTTCAACAATTAGTATAGTTGTGCTATAAAACTAATATGTCATTTATTTCACCATCATACGTACAGTAACTAACTCCGACGCCTAACTATTCCCTATAAAACCACATTATACACTTACAGTCCTTTTACAACTAAATTTTATGCCTAACTATCAAGGTACGTTCCTATCATAACCTTTTTTTTTTTTTTTTTTATCAAAGTGGAGTTACACTGACCTCAAATAGTTGAAACAAGGGCGGGAATGGCTCAGGAGGGTCAAAAATCTAAGAATCGGTATATTATCTGTATATCGAGCCGCTAAGCCGAGCCTCCAAGCGCACACGCGAGCCGAGCCGAGCCTCCAAGCGCACACGCGAAGCCGAGCCGAGCCGCGAATGCAATGGAGCCGCCGACGAAGCCGGAGTACCGAGAAGGTCACTGGCGGCGCACGGCTTCTGGACGCGGGCTGGTGTCGCTGGTCTTGGGCCGGGATGGATACGCGGCCCAGAGTCGGTGTCCGAGCGCGGACTGCAAGGCACGGGCCGTACGTTGGCTGAGGCGAGCTCGAGGGATACCCGAAGAACTGACCCGCGATCCGCTGCTCTGTCTTCCTCACCCGAGAGTCCCGACGAGCCCTAATCGCGGAACCCGACTACTGTTGCCGATGAGACCGTCGTCGTCCGTTCGTCCTTGACGGTGCGTCTGTCCCTCTTGTTACGAATTACCCCGGCGTTGGTTCGCTCTATTAGCAGACCTCGCCGGAAATCGCGAGATTTCCGGCGTTTCTTTTCTTTTTCTTTTTTTTTTTCTGGAACGCGTATCATTACAAAGAGTTACCATTAAAAGAGGTGTGCATTAATGTGATGTTCATATTGAGAAATGTCTTATGCATTATTTTGTTATTTGTATGTTGTGAATAAGCATCTTGAAGAATTTTAGTAATGTTTTCTTATTTAGTTAGAAATTTGCAGGCATTATCAAAGTACCCTAAAATTCCAATCAATGGAGGCCATGGTGAAAAAGTATCAGCAAAGATTCAGAAAGTTCAAAGATGAAATGGATCGCTGGGACGAGCTTCAAGTTTGCTTGATTTCACAGTTCACAAACGCTTCCTCCATCATTGGGAGGTTGCAGGTCAGCCTCAGTTCTCATTTTATTATGCTGATAGATTTTTGTTTTCAGTTTCAAAATTAGAATGTTTGAAAAATTATTGTCAGGTACTTCAAGATTCTAACAATTATGGCAGTCTGTCTGGCATGGATGCCATTGTAGATGCGCTATTGGCTAAGCAGATGGAATCCTTGCAACTCGTTTTCTCGTCTATTATAAAGACAATGTAAGTTTGTTTTTGTTTTTGTTTCAATTTCCTTTCTTGCTTCCGTGTGTGGTTCCTAGGATACGTCGGAAGAAAAAACCAGACCGTTATGAAATTTTCAACTTATATTGATTAAAACATATATCCTCGATCAAGATGTTAGAAGTTCATGTCATTGAACAAGAAAATGACAATCATGAAATTTGTCCAAACAGTTCGACAAACGTTTTTGCTGTCTTGTTTACATCAGTGAAGAATCTGAATAATTTTCTCAGGGAAGAACTTGGGAATATTGTCCGTTCAATGGAGAAGATTTATCGTGATGGGAAGCAATTAATCAAAGGTGGTTCGAATCGGCCATCAACAAAACAACTGCAACAAAAAGTTGGATTAAAACCCAGTCTTGAAGATTGCTTGAACGGATTAAGGCTTCTATGTGACATGCACCGCTCTGAGTAAGAATTTTTCTGATCATGAAAGCAAGTTTTTTACTGGATGTGTATTTGGCTTCGTAATGAACTTGTTTCAATCTCTTTAGGTACCATCTTAAAGAATCTATGGTCTCAGCACTTCCAGAACTTTTCTGGAAAGCCAGGTAAATTTTGTATGAGTTGAGGAATTTAAAAAAATCTTTGGGGGGATGAAACTGGTTGTAACTAGACGATTGATCAAGATCTTGAATTGTTAGGAATCATTGTGCCCAAGATCTCAGTTCCTTACAGCAACTTTTGGTTGATCAACCTAACATTCGGAAAGAGGAAGGTTAGTAGATGACTACTTTCTTTCGGCACATCGTATTATGAACTTTAGTGATGAATGTGTAATCCGTAAGTTTAGAAGTATCAAATTTGTGAATCAAAGAGGCCATTTAGTGTATACATTTGTTGGTATGAAATTTAGTTTTTATGGAAAAAAAAAATGGAAGAGTGTACGGGTGCATATAAAAAGAACCCACTAAAGGACTTCAGATTCAAGAGGATCAAATCAAGCTGTAACAACCCAAGCCTACCGCTAGCAGATATTGTCCTCTTTGGGCTTTCCCTTTCGAGCTTCCCCTCAAGGTTTTTAAAACGTGTCTATTAGGTAGAGATTTCCATACCCTTTTAAGGAATGGTTTGTTCCCCTCTCCAACCAATGTGGGATCTCACAATCCACCCCCTTTGGGACGGCACACCTAATTAAGGCTGGTAATAGACACCAACAAGGATGAACTAAACCTAGCTACGCCCCAATCTTCCTCCCACAATCCATCGACCTCCCTAAAAATTCTGATGTTCCTCTCAAGCCAAAGTTCTCACAATAAGTCAAAGGAATAAGTCTGCCACAAAGAAGAACTATCTTGAACTTGAATTAGTTGTCTGGTCGGACGGCTTTCAAGTATTCACTTACCGTTACAGGGGCATGTCCTGCCTTGCTGTTTTCTTTAATGCCTTTTGTTTGATTTAAAATCTCTTCTTCCCTGACAAGTATATTAAATATTATGTTTAGAGTCATATAGTTGTCCCATGAAAAGAATCGAGTCGAGGGGCATACAAACTGACCAAACGATCACAAATATTAAAAAAAAAAACAGTATATTAAACCTGATGTCTAAAAAATTTGCTTAGTTTGGCCGTCAAGTGGTCTATCTGTTGTCAGTGGGGTAGAGCTAAAATTTTGTTGCCTTTGCATCCATTTGGTGCTTGGATTAAGTTATGATGTATATACTGTATTGATATGCTGCATTTTGACATATGCAAAATGGCTTGATTCTTGATCCTCTTTTGTTGTAGTTGAATTTATCTTTGATACCATACTGGTTCCGGAAGCTAGCTAAAATGATGAGATAATCAAACAGTTCAAGAACACATTTGATTGCATCTACATGCCTTCTTCTAAGGAAGAACTTGTATTCTTGCAATGGACTATTGGCAGACATTATCAAACCAAGAAATTTTCAGGAAGAGGAAGCTTCAAGGATATTTACCTTGTGAGAATACAACACCAACAATATCAATTGAAAAGCAAAGTAGTGTCGGTATTCATCTCTATTCCCCCATTATAGGTAGTAGTGCATTTGACGTTTTGGCCGATTATATGATTTAATCAGTTGAGTTATGTTGAGGTTAAATTTATGTTTTACTAGTGAGATCTTTTATAATCTTTTTAGTTTTAGGAACACAATTAGTTTTGACAACATTTGCGGTGGAGGGATTCAAACTTGTTACTCTTGGTCGATGGTACATGACAATTACCACTAGGCCAAGCTTACTTTGACATGTATTAAGATACTTTTGTTCATAACAAAAAAAAATCAGGCTTTAGTTTTTGGAGAATTCTCTCGTGTGCTTTAGACTACAACATAGAGATGACTTATCTACCATTACCAACCGGTGTGGTATTGCTTCCCGTCCTTCTTCACGATCGTAGGTAGTAGGCTAGCAGGTTAGAGGAAGGAGATGAAGTAAAAGAACAAGGAGAAAACAAGGATGTTTTTGCCTTTATAAATGTGAAGCTTTTTGATATGAGTTTCTGAAATGCGTTGGTAAAGAATGAATATTGGTGCACTTGCATTTTCTTTTAGTTTTATAAAGACATCAGTCAATTGTGAACTCTATAAATGAGTTGATTTCTTGTATTGGGACCCTTTTGATTATAATTTTCAGGGAATTCTTTCTTTTATGTTCTATAGGTTAAGTTAGATTGACAGATACAATCATATTTTCAAAACCATAGCCAAAGTTTAAAAAAAAATAGACTTGGAGAAACAAGGTATTGAATTGTAGTAGAATCAGACGATTGTCCGATAAGATTAATCGAGATGCGCACAAGGTGGTCCAAACACACTCGTGGATGTCAAAAGATAAATGGATATAATTTCAAATTACAATTTTAATTTCTTTAACTTTTTAGAATTGTGTCTAATATACTAAAGTCACAAGTTTATTAATAATATGAAATTAGCACTCATAACAATACATTCCATCATTTTGATATGAAACAATTTCATCAATATGATGAAATTAATTGGAAAGGGCGAAGATCCCATCCAATGAAGATTTTAAAAATAATAATAATAATAATAACAACAGGTAATATAATATATTCCACTATGGAGCAAAATTGCTGCAAAAATCACTCTAAAGAATAAAAAAGGTCACATACAGAAGCAAGTCCAGCAGCCTCAAGGCTCAGTGGGATCATAGTTCAACAGGTAATAATACTGTGCAAATTAATCAAATTTATCACGCCAATAAGAAGCTGTGCATAGGATTCTCTTGAAAAGAACATACAAATGAATTTAAAATTTATATAAAAAAAAATTGAATACACAAAGGTGGAACAGAAAAAATACATCACAAGCATCAATCTGAGGCAAAGATGGGGCACACTGAGGACAAACCTACGTCTCAAATAATATCATATTATCCCAAGCTTAAACCGCGTTCTAGAAGGCTTTAGACAAAATATATCATATGTAAAATGAGCAATTCAAACCTGGCTAAAATGCACTCCAATTATCTGATCCTTTCTTTGGAGTTTGATTATCCAGGGATGCCCGAAACAGCCCTGTTGATCCAAAGTCTGCATCATCGAATGATGGAAATCCGTGGCCTTGATCAAAATCTTTGCTGCTACGCATCGAATCGAACCGTGACAATGAAGGGAATTCCTGATCGAAGTCTTTGCTGCTGCGCATTGAGTCAAATCGTGACAACGAAGGGAATCCCTGATCGAAGTCTTTACTGCTGCGCATTGAATCGAATCGCGTCAATGAGGATCCACCCTGGTCAAAGTCTCTACTGCTGCGTGATGTATCAAACTGACCAAATGGTGAGAATCCAGGGCCCTGGTCGAAGTCACTACTGCTGCGCATTGAGTCGAATCGTGCAAATGTGTCTCGCGGAGGGAAACCACCTTCATGCACACTGGAAGAATCAAACCTTGAGAAGCTCTCAAAACTTGGTTCTGATCCCTCGTGGTAATTGTGCGGAGAATTGCCCGAGTTGAAGAGTGGGGTGCTAGGAACAGACTCATCGAAAGCAAATGTGCTTCTCTTGGCCTGGAATGGATCTGTTCTTATAGGATTCAAGCCCAAGTCCCCAGAATCGAAAAAATAGTTGTCTCGGTTAACATCATTGTCAGTCTACAAAAAGTAAAAGGAAAAATTAAATATATGTATCAGCAGGTCTCACTAACAGCTTAACGAACAAACGTGAAGGAAATGAACATTAGCAGCAAGCAGATCTAAACAAGATCTCAGAATCACCATACAAAAATAGCATACTTATTAAATAATTGAATTTTCAAGTACAAAGGCATTTAATGTGTGAATATATTGATACATTTAACAATTCATAATAGATATATCACATAAATGTAACAAAAAACTAGAACACAAAAAAATTATAATTGAATAATTTTCTAAGGGTTGCAATTGCAGCAACCATTCAATTGGTTTGTTTAGGGCTGGGTCATTGCGTATATATCGGCTCGTTTTTCATACTTGTTAGTGGTTGCGACATCAGTGTGTAACCTTCTCTCTTTTTTGGGAGGAACATGTCCATGTGTCCGGAATTCAAAAGGAAAAAAAAACGACTTTTTTTTTGGTTGTTGGGCATGTGTTCTGTCCATACATGGGTGTCCAACACGAATACTCAGACATAAATAGAGCATCCATGTTTCCTACTTCCCAAGTATAAGGAACTGAATGCATCAGGAGGGAAGTTCAAGGGGAAAATATTTATAGAATAAAGTGAAAAGCATTTGTGCTAATTGATTCGTCAATTATAATGTACAGTTTAATGCTTGCCTTAGTGGAACCTCCAGCGTTGAAGCCCCAAACAGAGTCAATATCATCATTCATATCGAATGTTCCCCAAGCTGGTTCGTCATAGCTCTTGTCACCAGAAAACACAGATCCCGCACCTCCATGATCACTGAAGAAAAAGTTAAAGATAAAGTTACTTCTTCGAGAGCAGAGAGAAAACATCAATGCAAAAAAATCATAGGAATGATAGTAGTATGAACTCCTTGTGCAACTCTAGTTTCTTGATAAAGAATCAATTCTTTTTGTGTATCTCCCCTCTCCTGGTTTTAAAATAAATCCGGAGTTTTCCAAAACATGTCAAAAACAATGGAACTCAGCTATAGATCAAGACCATGACCCATTACCCACAAAGAAATGGTTACACAGAAACAGGCTATAGAAGTGAAAAGTTAAAACAAAAACTCTTAGAGAAATAGAGACACAAGAAGACGAGTTAGATTGAGGAATTTTAATACATTAAATCATCACTAAAACTATAACAAATTTAAGTTGTTGGGCTACGGTAAAATATTTTCAACCCATTCTTCTTTGATACTTTTTATCCGTTACATA
Organism: Cucurbita ficifolia; assembly: GCA_033971965.1. Lineage (NCBI taxonomy): Eukaryota > Viridiplantae > Streptophyta > Magnoliopsida > Cucurbitales > Cucurbitaceae > Cucurbita > Cucurbita ficifolia. The sequence goes on from CM066972.1 coordinate 8,892,162, forward strand.
GGGCCTAATCTTTTCAAATCATTTTCGAACACTCCCCCTCACCATGTACACTTTGGCCCAACATATGGTCATAAACACTACTTCGAGAGAAAAAAAAAAAAAGACAGTTGACAATACCTTAGAGTATCCTTATCACGGGGTGAAGCATCAAAGCCAGCAGCCTTCCCAAGATTGGAATCCCTATATTGAGTGTCCTTATCACGGGGTGAAGCATCAAAGCCAGCAGCCTTCCCAAGATTGGAATCCCTATATTGAGTGTCCTTATCACGGGGTGAAGCATCAAAGCCAGCAGCCTTCCCAAAATTGGAATCCTTATATTCCTTGGGACTTTCAATAACACTACTAGCAAAGGGGCTGTTAGGAGCACTTCTGGCTGATCCATCTTCACTTTTATTATCGTGAACGGAACCATTTTCAACAGCTCTTTCATCCATACTAGGAGGTTTCTCTCCCTTGGGATCAGCATCTGGTGTAGAACCTCCGTCCTTGGTATCAACATCTGGTGCAGGTGTAACTTTTTGGCTGTCGATGGCTGAACCTTGTTCTTTTTGCACCGAATCAGATTTGGATTTCTGCTTTGGAGGTGCTATGACATTCTGCACATCAAGAGTGAGTTCCTTGACAACAGTGAAACCTGAAAAAAAATTATGAATGATTCATCGTTCTGCAGTCACCACAAATAAGGTAAAGCAAGAAGGCATAATAATCAGTTAATGACTAATATAAATTCCTCTGGCATACCTTCCTCCTCAAATTTATCCCAATCCTCGTCCCAGTCAGCAGCTCCCACTTGGATGCCAGGTTGCCAGCCTTTATTTGAAACAATGAGAGGAAAATGATCAACAACAAAGAAAACAAAAAGATCTTAAGAAGACAAGAAAGAACCAAGGGAAAGAGAGAGAGAGAACATCCATTTATAATATGTCGACACAAAAATTGACACGGCTAGAAAGAAAACTGCAGTAATACCCAGACAACTGAGATTTGGCAGAGTAAATAACGCATTTCAAGAAACTTACCGAAAGGTAGTTCACTCAGAGTTATTGGTTTCGCACGCAAACCATAACTCTTGCAGCGTTCATTGAGAGATTTCACTAATTCTTCTATATCTGCTTGAATACGCTCAGCACGAACCTGAAATTTTGGGTATATAAATGACCTTAGATGAACTCCTGCACTGTTCAATCGGCCAGAAAACTAAAATTTACCTGAAGAATGCCATCTTCACTACCATCTTGTTCCATCTTCACAATCGCATGATACAGTTCCATCTTCTTCTCCTAAACCAGAGTAAACAACAGCATCAAATATCATTAGTTTCTGAATGCATAGTTTAAACTGGTTCCCACAATCTGATTTACAAACAGCGAAGGAACCTGTATATCACGGAATGTAGCTTCTTCAACGGTTAATCTGGAGGCTACATCACCAGATTGTTTGTATTTCTCTTCATATTTCTTAGCAAGGGACTCTACCTGAAATAATCAAAACCTTCAATGAGTTCACTATAATCATTTAAGTTAAACAAGGATGAACTACACATTATTCCATCAAATAGATACCTCACGTTTTTCTGAAGACACTCTTTCAGATATTTCATTCAGCCGATTGTCACATCTGCTCTTGTACAAGACCTTATTGAAAGAAGAAAAATTCAGGAAAAGCAGTAAGGTAATAAAGAACTAAATCCATCCTCAATGAACATATACAGCACAAAAGCCTAATTTAGCAAAAGCAAGACAGAAATGAGTGCTAATAAAATCATACACCTTTCAATCAAGCATGCGAGAGGTGCTCGGTTACATTTCTAGAATTTTATTATTTTTCATAGGAAACAGCTTAAATTCACAGAATGAAAATAAATGCAAGGAAAAAGTTGCCAAAAACACCAATGCAAGGTGAAAATCAAATAATATCCAGAAAAAATATATATTTGTATTCTGCAGTTTTCTTTTCTCCCTTGTCTGTGTGGAGGGGGGAGGCAAAGCATCTGCAACATCAGAAGCATCATCTTTCCAAAACTCTTTGGACAATACTCATTACAGTCCGTATATAAGTATAACAACCACGAATACCCCATGGTTTAAAGAAAAAAGAGAATACATAAAAGAATTCTTCAGTACTTACAAGTTCTTGCATTTTAGTACGATAATACTCAATTTTCTGTCTAGATTCCAAAATTTCCTTCTCCAATTCTTCAACCTTCATTGAACAAAACAAGATGTATCGAAGTATGAGTGACAGACAAATCACAAAAGCAGTAGTAAAATATAAAGTATTTAATAACAGAGCAACTGATATTATGGCTTATTTTTAACAAACTAAAAATATTAATCCCCATGATGGCTTAGCACGAGGGGACTTCAAACTTCGATCAAAACTTCTGACTACAGAAGAAAAGAAGAAAAGAAAATAAGGGAGAAGATACACTAACAGTAAGTTCTCCAATCTACAAAACCTATTTTCAAGAAATAAAAAAGAGCATCTATGTGTACAAGCGGGGTGTCTTATTTCTCATTCCATGTTAACTCAGGTGAAATCTAACCAAGATCACTACTATGTTTATAACAGAGGATAGGACAAAAATAGGACATTAGAAGGAAATGAGGTGCCTTTTTCTCCGCATCTGCTGCTTCTTGGAACTTTGAGTTGAGGGAGTTCTGCTCCTCTGTACTAAGTTGACTAACAAGATTTTTCTCCAGCACAGGAACCTTTGATTTTGGCTTATTGGTCTGTGGCTCATCCTCAACCGGGGAGGCAGCAGCAGGTATAGGCGGTCGTACTCCAACTATAGGAGCTCCATGTAGATTACCAGACCCAGGAACCCCTTGGTGCTGTTGGTAACCTTTTTTAATTAAAGAAAAGAGTTAGTGTTGGGGTAAATTTAATCCCACCGAGAGGAGTCCAACTAATTGCAAAAGGCCATGAAGTAACTCGTCAAAAGGGATTACCAGCTGTAGGTCTCCAAGCTGCATTGCTATAGTTAGATGCAGCCGGAGTCACAGGATGGCCATTGCTGGAAAAATCAAACACGACGTTGCTAGGAAGCATAGCAGGAAGAGTGTGGCCTTCTCTATGTCGCTCCAACAAATAGAGTGCGATACAGAACTCCCTGACAGAAAGCATGCTATCATTATCTTGATCGGATAAGTCCCACACTTGCTTTAAAACCTCTGACAGATGTCAACAATAATATACTTGTGAGAATATCATTATCAACCGAGAAAATAATACTAATAAAATAGATTTATCAAATAAACAAACAACCATTTAAATAAGAAAGAGAAAGATTCTAATCTGACCATCAATGAAACAATTCAAAATTTTCCAACTTCTAGGAAGAGAAAGGATTAGCATAGTACTGACTTTGTAGTAACTAAAGCAAGTTCAGAAAACTAAAATTGAATTGCTAACACAAACAACCACGGCACAAAGCAAGTTTCTTTATCAAGCGGCAGTGTGTCTCAATATAAAGAAATCACACATGAAAAGAAAAGGAAATCCCCCCACCCAACAATTTTTTGTTTTACATTCCGTCTTAGGAATAAAATTGTTTCTTAACCATAGAAGAAAAAATAAGTATCATCCAGGGGAAGTAACAGAGCATTTAACAATAAAATAAAAGGTCAAAAGGCAGTTTTCAAATGTTGTATCCGAGTGTATGGGTGTGTATGCAAGTGGAGTTGAGTGGCAAGCACCATTAGACAACTCAAAGATAATTCATCAATATCACACTAAATGATTCACAACTAGAACCTAAATTTCACTTCATGTTTCAATGTCCTGAGAAGTTACAGAACAGTCCAAACTTGTTGTATAACAGACTCAAAAACAAACTAAGAATCGGGAATGATGATAAATAGGAAGTGGAAAAGGTGACAGCGGCCTTGCAAAATTTTAAATGAAAAGTTCAAAACCATCCTTGAAATGAATCTATACCTCTTGGCAGTCTCCAACTCAAGAACAAATTGCGTGCTTCTTCACCGGTAATTTTTCCATCTCTATCTTTATCCACCTCAACAAAAACTTTAGTATATTTCTGCACATCAGTCTGTGTCATTCTAGGCCAAGGGTGCTGAGATTGACCAGAAACAGAGTTCTGAGATCCTGTTGATAATCCAGAGGAAGCAGGGTGCGATATGCTCTGTTGATTGGGCTTCCCTAGTGGCTGGTTCCGTGGAGGCTGATTAGCAAGAGGTGGTTTCATAAATGAATTTTGCAAAGAATCAAGGGAACCTGCTCTAACTATTGGTTGTGTAGCAGAAGGTACAGGAACAGTGACTGGTGTAGAACTGATATTGCCAGTCGACAATTTATCTGAGGGGACATCTTGTTTTGAGGGAACAGAACTTGCAGCAAAGTGCCCTCCTCCAAAATATGATCCAGAAGCAGTCCCATTTCCAGAAAAACCTTGCACAGTACTATCCACAGGTGATGGTGTAGCCGACTTTATTCCAGGAGCAGTCTGAGGCCTAGGGGGTAGAGAAGTTATTTGTCCTGCACTTGATTGCCCAAATCCAACCTGTGTTCCAGCAGGACTGAATCCTCTGTTCGGAGGCTGTGAGGGTGTCCCCTGAACTCCACCAGCAGGGTCACTGACCCAATCCTTCGAGATGCTAGAATTTGTTGGAGGTGGCCCCGATACGGGACCTACTCCTGGAAATCCCTGCGCTGGATGGAAAGCAGAATTTGCAGTGGCCAACGGAGGCCTTACAGATTGATTCTCTCTAGAAGGAACCGGTGAAACATTCGTAGTGACACTTCGAGCAGCCTGTGATTCCAACCCAGAGCTTTGTGAGGGAATTGGAGTACCAATGCCAGTCTGAGGTGAAGGTAATGCTGGAGTAGAATTGAACTGAGATGCAGGCGGGGTATTGAAATTTATTTGTGGTGCAGGTATTTTAGCTGCAGCTGGGCTAAACAATGCTGCTTTTACAATATCAGGGGTTAGTTCCCTCTTACTCTGTGCTACAGTGACCAGCCTAAGGGCATTATTAAACTCCGCCCGACCGAGAAAACCAATCTGTCTCGGGTCCGAAAGTGCCCAAATCTGCAGATAGATCAACAAAACAGTAACAAATAGTACAAGAGCTGAAGCCAAATTATGAAGATACAAGATTAGAAGTTCACAAAGATTCTCAAACTAACAAAGCCAATAGGTATCAAAATCGCAATTCCACCCTCTTAAGATACCAAAAGAAAAAAAAAACTACAGACCTGATTGAAATCTCAGTTAAATTAAACCCAAGCAACATCAATTTTCGTCAACTTCAAACAGCAACCAAAAACCCACCACGCGAAGTGCAAAACAACACAAACCCAGAGAAAAAGAAAGCAAACACCAAAAAACAAGAAAGAAAAAGGAGGAGGAGTGACGGAGTTACCTGAGCAAGAACCTGTTTGGGCAATCCAGACCCTTGAAAGAAGGCAACCGCTTCAGCACCACTAATTCGACCATCGCGGTCCAAATCGGCACGTCGAAAGTAGGCATCAAAGAGATCCACATTCGGCGCTGAGTTCTGCGCCGATGCCATTGCTGAAATCAAAATCTACAACTCTTGGATCGGAGCAACGAGCCAACGGAATCACAGCACACGCGCATGAGGAATTAAAAAAAAAAAAAAACAGATCAAACACACACGGATTAAGAACAAATCGAAGAACCGTGAGAAAACAAAATCAAGTGATTGAAACGACCCTCGCAACCCGATTGAGAGAAAAAAACCATACAAAAAAAAAAAAGAAAAAGAAAATGGAAATGAAATGGGATACACACTGATGCAGGAGCAGGTTGAGAGATGGGGGAGGGGGGAGGTTTCTGTCGCTGAGAGAAAAAAAAAAATTTTAAAAGAAAAAATAATTAAAAAAGAATCAGACGCTTTTAATTTCTCCGTTTCCGGTTTTGTTGATCTTATTTACAAAACTGCCATTTTCTTTTCCCTTTTAATACAATTCTAACATAATTATATATTTTTATTATCTTATCATAAAAATGGTAATTAATATCTCCTCAATATAGCTATATTAAATATTAATAACATGATTAAAAATTTTGGGTACGAATAATAATGTAGTAGGTTATATTAGAATATCGTTGCACATATAGCATTGAAAGTACATATGTATCGGCAATTAAGGTAAAGATACAAGGTGTCACAACCGCACTCTTGCAGCAGCGAGGCAACTTGTTCTAACTCAGCGAACAAGTCAACCATGAGAAATTCAGATTTTACAGACAACGTCGACACATACTCGAGTCTCGAGTCACATTTTAGGAAACGTGGACGAGAAAGCAATATTATAAGCTAAAAGTGATTAGGTAACAACAACAGGTTTGATAGCATATAGTCGGGATAGGAAGAAGTGATAGCTAGTCATATCCCCTATAGTACATTTTTGGGCATTTTAGTCAATGCTGGTGTAGATATGATTTTGGTGACCGGTCATACATCTCCGTATTAACACAACATGAAAGAGTAAAAACCTATCTAAGATAAAAGCATGTAAAAGGAGTATGGAACGCGCATGTGTCCGTGGACAACACGTCTTGAATAAACATGCCCGGGACATTCGACATGCGGTCATAGACAACACGCTTTGGACAAGCCTGACCGTGACACAAGGCGCGGGAAGAGCATTCCTCGACCTCATCCCCACCTCCTATTTTAATTTTTATTCTCTCGAAATTTTCTATTTATTTTTGTTGGGATTAGGTCCCACATAAAAAAAAAATCACTTATTTATTTATATAAATATATATAAATAAATAAAAACATATAAAATTACTTTTAAATGAAAGGGGTAGATGATAAAAATGTGTAAATTACCTCTAAAGCCCATGACAGGCCCATATTTAGGCCCATATTTAGGCCCACTGAGTCAAGATATCTTCATTGATGGGCTCTTGTTGAAGCCCAAAACTGTTAAATTATTAATTTAAATAAAATTAGAATTTAATTATAAATGGTTTATAGCGTTAAGACTATTTACCAGACTTTTATCAAATTATAAAAATAAAATGCGTAAGAACTAATATAAATATTATGTAACACAGTCAAAGTAAATAAAATGATCACACACCTCCTCGAGGATGAAGTCGAGGAGATGCTACGACTTATTCCGCTCATCCTTTTCTTGAACTTCACAATTTGCTCCTCTAGTCATCCTTAATGAAGTCGATCAAGTGTGACATTCGGGTTCTTCATATGTGACGATCTTAATGCTATTTTCTTCACGTGTGACGTCCGTGTTCAATATGATGTGAAAATTTCACAATAAATTTTCAATTCACTACAAATGGCATCGATTATTAATATCAAAATTTAGATATGGTAATACATTTTACGTATATTAATGAAATTTTTTTAAAAATTTACCATTAATATATGGAAGAAATTTATATCCATAGATAATTTCAAATTTTTTTAATATTATTTTATGAATATTTTTAAATGTAATAAATATTTTAGCGAAACACGACAAGGTGAATCCGAATCGTGTGGGGGGAAAAGGTGAAACGGTGCGGATTGACGATCGCGGTAAAACGTCAAATACGGACGGCCCAAAAAAGATGCCTCCGTAGGATTGGACGGCCTGGATCAGCCGAATTTGAATCTCTCATAGTGCTGCCTTAAAGCGGCCTGCTCCACTGGAATCCACTAGTGTGACAATGCCTACAATTGTTAGATTCTTATTTTTAAATTACTATTCAAAATTTACCTTAAATTACCGATTTAGTCTCTGTAATTTTAAAATTTTCAATTCCGTCTCTCGATTATAAAGTTTTAATTTTAATTGTTACATAATTTAAACTTATGTGTCGTTATTCATCTAAAATTTATTTTCGTTTTATTTATTTGATCATAAATCTTTACACAGTTAGAGTCTAAGAAAATTGTTCGGTCGGAAATTATGTTGGTAGACATGTGTTAGACATCTTTTGTTTGTGCAAACTAACTTCCGAGTTGACGAGGGGAAGGAGCGAAACAACTCGATCGAGAGGAAGAAGAGAACGTAAATCGAACCTCATATCATGAATATCTTTCGCTCGTTATCTCCTTATCTTCCTATTTATAAGCCACAGCTCACTTCGACGTTTTCAATTTTCCATAGAATCTCTAGAGCTTCTCTAGCCACTCTCGTTTTATTTTTTTTATCTTCTTTGTTTGAAAAAGGTATCGACGGCTAAACAGTGATGGCCAATTTTTTCCCCTAATGCACTATGCATTGAGAAAAAAAAAACCTAATTTCGACCTAAACAATTTTTACGTGAAGCTATTGCACCCTAAATAAATACTTCTCGACTCTACTTCCAACCCTACATCCTAAATACGACTTCACAATGCACTAGAACATAGATTAAATAACTCTCCATATTAAACAATTTTATGTAAATAACTATACACCGACCAACCACGAGCCTTAAACACCCCTAAGTAGCTGTAGCTATCATCTTTGGAATGACTCGAGAACCCAATCAACCCAGACTACATAGCTCAAATCATAAAAGTTAAGTTGGGCTGAATTTTTTGTTAACTGAAAACTCGAATCGGTTCATGAGTTGTCATATGTTGGTCAAGTCAACCTGTCCAACACGAAAATAGGGTTACAATCCAACTCTACCCTACTTTAAAGATTATTACAAAAATTAAGAATATTTGACGTTTTTGTAACCAATGTCAATGATACATTATAACATGTACCGTGGATAAGTATATATATTTTTTAATAATTAAAGAAAAACCCGACAACCAAACCCAACCATGGTTTAGGTTGAGTTGTGAACTTTATTTGCTAGTGTCATATTCTATGTCGTCTTTTCCCGAGACAAACTCCCGGGCCGATTTAAAACTGTCGTCTTTTCCTTTTATTATTATTTTAATTAATTATATTTGAAAATGACATATTAGCATCAAATTTTGTGACTGATAAACGCTGAATTCTTAATTCATGAATTTTTTAGGCCCCATTTAATAAATAATATTATTCCAATTTTTTTCATTTATAAAAATTGTTTGTTTGCAAATAATGTAATCATTTCATTTCCTATTTCTTTAAAGCATTTTTTTAAATATAAAAAATTTAATTTATTATTTATCAAACGAGTTCGTCGTGAAATACTTTGAGAAGTTAAAAATAACGGAGATTCAGATTTCGTGAATAGGACAACCTTTTAAAGTGCGGTTGAATTCATGGGTAAGCTAGAGACAACCGATCAAACTGGAACATCTTAGTAACCGAGAGGGGAAGAAAGAAAAAGTGATTCCCGTAGTAGCTGCGAACCAAATGGGAGCAGCTTAAAAATGTCGTTTTTTTTTTCTAGTCGGTTAAAAACTTGTAACCTCCGAGAAAATATGTTTAATGTTGCTGATTTCTCCTCTTTTGCAATCAGTTAAAAAAAATCATTTAGACAACATTTTACTCTAGCATCAGTTGTTAGAATTAATAGATCGGGCTACTCAACTGCGTATCGATTGTGAAGGCAGGGCGGCACAACCCCCCCATCAAGGGAGTGATTACATCCAGTATATCCCACCTTATTCTCGACATGCTATGGTACCCCGAGATGGGTAGGAACAAGCCGAGCCCATATTGCCGCGTCTGGATCTGATCTATCTATGTGACAATCCATCTGGTGATTTCACGGTCGCCAAAGAAGCATAAAGCATTTTCAGATGAGATCCATATAGCAATTCTTAGATAGCAGGCACTAACTCGCACTAACTTCATATGGGTATTTAGATACCCTAATGTCCGTTTTTCATTAAACTTTTTATTTTAATGTATATATCAAAATATATTTAAAACTTATTATTAATAGCATAAATCTTAAAACTTATACTATATGGATTTAAAATAATATATGATGACCACTTATAAAAAGATTTACTTAATTTCTTAAGTAATTTTATTTTAAAACTAAATTTAATGTATAATATTTGGATTTATTTATTTTTAATACAAATCATAAAGAGTAACAAACAATTAAATGAGGAGAAATTATTTGAGGCACCAAATAATTGATTTACAAACTATATTTTAAATTTATATGAAACAATTATTAGGGAATAATATCATTCTTTCCTATAAGAATTAAAAAAAAAAAAAATCGAATAAATACAACATTTTTTTATTACGAGAGTGAGAAATTCGAATATTTAACTTTATGTCAGCTCGCGTTGATATAATATTTTTTAGAAATTCTTAATAGTTTTCGATAGAAACGGTTAGTTTTTTCTTTTAAAAAATACTTTTAAAATTAAATTTTTTAAAAAATTAAAAAAATACCGTTTCTGTTGCACTATGTTTATAAAAAATATTAATGACATTTTTACATTACATCACTGTCAATTACGAACGAAAACCATATATTCACATCTCATAAATTATCTCCAAATTTTTAATGTTATTTTTTTAAACGTATTATTAACTAATATATTTTTTAACTTTTAAAAAAATATGTAAAAATATTAGCTCAAATATATATTTAAAAAAAATTAACGATTTTTGTAAAAGACTAAAAATAATAGTATTTTTATTTTTATTGAAAATTTTAGTATATATATTTTTTTAGATAAAATGGCTTTTTTCTAATTATTAATTTAATATGGAATAAAAAGTAAATATGAATGAACAGAAATTCAAAACTTCCAAGAAAGCTTTAAAACGTTGTCGTTCTTAAAAGCCAAAACATAAACCAAAGCAATCAGTTTTTTCGAGAACTGAAATTAAAGTCATATTATTCCACTATTCTTCCTCGATTATCGTTCCAAATTCATTATTCCATAAAAATTGTTTAATAAATTATTTAATTTTCAAATTTGTATGGATGATGTCACACATTGGTTAGAGAGGAGAACAAAAACACCATAAATAAGTGTGTGGAAACTTTCCCCTAGCCGATGCGTTTTAAAACCCTTGAGGGGAAGCCCTAAAAGGGAAAACTCAAAGAGGACAATATCTGCTAGCGGTGGGTTTGGGCTTGAGCCGTTACGAATGGTATTAGAGCCAGACACTACACGATGTGTCAGCCTTCTCATTGTTTCTCGAAGGGGTAGACACGAGGCGGTGTACTGGGCTCCGAAGGGGGTGGATTGTGACCTCCCACATTGGTTTGGGAGAGCCAGACACCACACGATGTGTCAGTCTTCTCATTGTTTCCCGAAGAGATAGACACGAGGTGGTGTGCTGGCCCCGAAAGGGGTGGATTGTGACCTCCCACATTGTTTGGGGAGGAGAACAATATCTTAAATTTAAAATTTTAAAAATTTATGTCTTAAATAGATACCATTTAAAATTTTAAAATTTTAAAAATTTAGTGATTAAATAATTTTTAAGGTTAAAAAAATATCAATAAATTAAATTGTAATTTAACTTTAAAAAAATGAAATAAAAAAAAAGAAAAGGGAAAAAGAATTGGAGTAAAATCAAGTAAAGCCACATAACTAGCTGTCTCCAACCACATTCCCTTCCCTGAGTTTCACCGTCCCTATAAATACCCCTCCATTTCCGCCTCTCTGCTCCACCTCCTCCGCTGCTACCGCCGCCGTCTCCGCCACTGCATCGGCCATGAAAATGTCATCTCTCCGCCCCCTTCTTGCCTTTTCTATTCTCCTCATTCTTTACACCGATATCGTGGCGGCAGCTTCTTCTTCTTCTTCGAAATTTCGGCCGGGATCCGCCACCGTGCATAACCCGAAACTTCCGCCGCCAAGCCTCTCCGCCTCGAAAAGATTCGAGGGCTCCTCCAATTTGGTCAATCTCCGGTACCACATGGGCCCGGTGCTCTCGTCTTCTCCGATTAACATATACCTTATTTGGTACGGCAAATGGGCTCTTCCGGAACAGAATCTGATCAAGGATTTCTTGCTCTCATTCTCCGTCGCCGCCGCTCCATCGCCCTCAGTCGCAGAGTGGTGGCGGACGGTCACTCTCTACAACGACCAAACCGGCGCCAACGTGTCCCGCTCCATCGTCATCGGCGGCGAATATTCCGATCTCCGATACTCCCTCGGTACCCAACTCACCCGTCTCTCAATCCAACAAGTCATCGCCTCCGCCGTCCGATCCGCACCGCTCCCGGTCGACCACCGCAACGGAATCTACCTAGTCCTAACTTCCGGCGACGTGATTGTTCAAGATTTCTGCAGAGCCGTCTGTGGATTCCATTACTTCACTTTCCCGTCGATGGTCGGCTACACGTTGCCGTATGCCTGGGTTGGAAACTCCGGGCAGCAGTGCCCGGAGGTCTGCGCATATCCATTCGCCATTCCAGGGTACATGGGCGGCGGAGGGCCGGCGGCACTTTCGCCGCCGAACGGGGATATCGGGGTGGATGGGATGATAAGCGTGATCGGACATGAGTTGGCGGAGCTTTCGTCGAATCCGTTGGTGAATGCTTGGTACGCCGGCGAGGATCCGACGGCGCCGACGGAGATTGGGGATCTGTGTGAGGGGCTGTACGGGAGCGGCGGCGGAGGAGGGTATATTGGAGCGGTGATGAAAGACGGAAAAGGGCGGAGTTTTAATTTAAATGGTGGAAATGGACGAAGGTTTTTGGTGCAGTGGCTATGGAGTCCGGTTTTGAAAGCCTGTGCAGGGCCGAACGCGTTGGACTAAGGAAGAAGATGAAGATTAAAGTATTTGAATTTTGGTATTTTTTATTTTTATTTTTATTATCTTTTTTTATTTTTGTATAAAGAAAATAAGGATCACAAGTTTTGTGCTTAGCGTTCAAATCATTATATGCTTAGTTGAATTAAATATAATCTAAATTAACCTTTATTTTAGATTATTACGTCATATTTAATTTGATCATTTATCTTTAAATTTTAAAATTTTAAAATTTTATAATTTAACTCTTAAAAACCATTAAATATGTACTTATTTTTTAACTATAAAAATATTTTAAAAAGTTCAAGCTCGAGTTTTGGTCTTTTTAGTCAGTTGAGCTATGTTCGACTAATTATTAGAGATGTTCATATAATTCGAGAATCTGAACTACCCAACCCAACTTGGACTAGCTTAGACTTTTTTCAATTTAGATTAGGTTAAACTTTAAGAAGACCGAAAATTCAGGTTGGTTCGTGGGTTGACATTCTTTTATTGGGTCAACCCGATCAACTCGAAAATAAGGTTACAACACAACCTAACTCTACCATAATTGACGGTTGTAATCAATGATTTGTGAATGTTTGATATTTGTACTGTACACAAGTATATCTTTAAAAATAATAGAAAAAGAATCGACAACTCAATCCAACACAAAATAGAGGCCGGGGTTGTTAACTTTCATTGGGTTGTTCGGGTAACCAACTCAACCTAACCGAACTCGAACTCCGGAAATATATACATATATATATTAAAAAATTACCATATACAAAATTAAAGGTAGGTATAATAAAAAGTTGAAAATGAGGGAATTTTGTCTGAGCACAGCTGTAAGTATAATTCGACTTTCGTCCAAGTGGAATCTGCTTCCCAACTAATTTTGACTAGTCGCCAAAAATAAAAATATCAATTATATTAAAAATTAAAAAATTAAAAATTAAGGTTTTTTGTTAAATTAAAATAGGTATAATATAATATATGGTATTGTAAAATAATAATTATACCAAATTTAGAACCCCATAAATTAATTAATTAACTAAATACATGTACAATAATATTTATATTATTGCTTCAAGTGAATTTTATGTTTAATAAAGTTATACATTATAAATTTTTTATTTAGCATATTTATAATTTTTATAAAAAATAAAAAAATAGATATTAAATATACCTAAATTGTCAGGTCAAAGTCACGTGAGGCCCACGTTTTGGGCCCACCAACGCGGATTGATTGGCCCATTAGAATGGAAACTCACGTGATCATAGAAATTAAGCTCTTCAAAACAACTGTAATCCACTCTGCAATATTTATAGAATTATTTTGAGTTGAAAAATTATGAATGTATTTTATTTTTAGTGTTAAATTATTATTCTACCAAAATTATTTTAATTTATTAAATGCCATTGTCATATTATCATATATAAATATATTAATTTTCTTTTAAATGCATGTGATGAGTTGGCAATTTATGTAAATTGGCTTTTGGTAATATTTGGTTGAATATCCAACTATTTTGCCTACATATGGCTTTTTTTTCCGCTACACCCGGCACACTGTACTCAGAGGTTTTTCTGGTCAAGATAAAAGTTCAATGTCTGACTAATGACTTCCAAGAACTCTTATCGATAGATTCGTTTGGCATCTCGATGTCAGCTCATCACATCCTGAGATTGAAGAAGGTCTCCAAGGGTTCGGTTGTTTGTTGATGCAAGAGATACATGAGTTGGGTTTAGAATGTCGTGAGACAGTTTGGTTCCTATCAATCGTTAGTGTTAAAAGGTAAGTGAAGCCTTACGTAATATGGGCGCTAACCTATTTGATTCAAATTTTAATAAATACCTGTTAGTCAATATATAATTTTATTGTTAAAGCATAGTTTATTTCTTACCAGATATAACATTTGTATTAAAAAATAAAAAAAAAATTACAAGTATAGAGACTAAATTGTTATAAATTTGAAAATATAAGGACTAAATTGTTATAAATTAAAAGTATAAGGACTAAATTGTTACAAATTTAATAGCTCAGTGATTAAAACATCTATTTCGAATTGGTATACCTTTATGGTTGAACCGAACTTAGCTCAACAATAATTGACAATTACTTATTTTTTATAAAGAAGACGGAAAATATATTTCTAATAAAATATTATAACAAAATTATCCCATTATTTTTTAAAATAAAAAGTTCAAACAAATATATATATATAAAATAAAATTTCCAAGTGTTCAAGAATTTATCTGTTCGCCACGTAGACAGGAAAGAACAAAAATATCTGTCCCTTCTCGAACAATATTGGTCTCGAACAGAGCACTCCCAGCCTCCACGTGTCAATCACCCATTAGTTGTTCCCAAATATCACGTGACAAGCGTGCCTCCCCTCCTCAATTTCACAAAACTCCTTAAAAAAAATATATTAAAAAAAAAAAGAAAAAAAATTAAATTATTCAAATTGATACTTTGGTGTTAGTTTCAATTATGTCTTTATTCCATAGAAAGCTTTTCTCGAGCTTTAAAATTATTTAAATTCACGCATTTAAACAACTATTCTTTAAAATAAATAAAAAAATGCTTAATATAGGAGACTTTAATTAAGTACTAATAATTACCCCATAATTGCTTTTCATGTCTTTATTTGTAATTCATTTTAACTCGATTTATATCAGTAGCTACTTAATAAGTACCAATATTTACTGTATTTGCCATTTATTTTTTAAAAATCTCGTCTCATTCGATTTATAATTTATTAATTATTGTCATTTTTTTAAATGTGGGTATATTAAAATAATAATTACATAAATAAAATTAAAATTAGAGTCAAAGTTTGGGTATAATTCAAATAATTAAGAAAAATGAAATGGGTTGCAAAAAGAAATAGGGAAAATGTTAAAAATGAAATAAAATAAAATAAAAAATAAATGGAATAATACGGCTTTGTTTGTTTTCTCTCCAGAGAGAGAGAGAGAGAGAGAGAGAGAGAGAGGGAAGCAGCAGCAATGGGTAAGGTAGTGGAGAGGAAGAAGAGGAAGAAAGGGCGGCCATCGCTGTTGGATCTTCAAAAGCGGAATCTAAAGGAACAGCAAGAACAAGAGGATGAAGAGCAGAAGCAACAGAATCACAACAAACCCAAGCGAATCGACCGCTCCTCCGCAATTCCCAACCCTAATTATGCTTCTCCTACTCCCTTGCGGCGATCTACTCGCCGGAATCCCAACCCCGACGGACTCACTCCCGATGACCTTGCCGATGACCAAGACGATGCCGAATACAACCAAGAATTGGCCAGGAACCGCCGCGAGAAGAAACTCAAGCTCGTTCTCAGATTGCACTCTCAGAAACATCCCGTCAATTCGTCCTCTCTCAATTCCGGTGGTTCCGATTCTAATGCGGAGGGGGACGATAATGTTGCGTCGGTGAATAAGAAGCGGAAGATCGGTTCGATTGCGGAGGGATCTAGGATCCAAGACTCCGAGAAGGTACTGCAATTTGTGGTTGAATATTCTGGGTTTGTGTTTGTTTTGCATTTTCCCTCTTTTTTCATGGGGGAAATGGGGGCTGATCTTGTTGAACAAAGTAGCAAATGTTAAGGCTCCAAAGTTATTGGAAGATTCGTACGTTTTTATTTTGTGGGTGAGTGGAGAAAATACGGTGACAGTGTCCGAAAGAGTTTCCTTGAATTTCGCACTTTTGAATTTTGCTGTTGGATTTTCGAGTATCTCAGTCAAGGGTAGTTGACTTAGCTAATTTGAAATGGGTACTCTGAATTTTCAGTTGTGGTTCAATTTTTTTCTTCTTCGTCATATTAAATTCGTTGCTTACTATTTGATTTATGAGCATTTACTGGATACTTATCTTCCTTAAAAACGATCTGATTTGACTGTCATATTTTAAACGAAAAAGTTCGGATTTGTCTTTTCGTTCCTTAATTATTTTCCCACTTGATAATCGGGTTTCTTTTTTTTTTTTTTTTTCTTTTTCTTTTCTCCCCATTCGTGGCAGTCTGATTCCTAGTCCTGTTTACTTTTTTATTAGATCTACTCTGTTTCTTGAGCTCACCCATAATTGGAAAATTATTTGTCCGACTGTAACTGTTGGCGCATTGGCTGTTTCTTTTTGATGTCTCAGGGTGAAAAGTCCATTTCTGCTACAAACCCATCGGAAACCCTTCAAGGTTTTTGTCAATAATCAAACGCCACTTCTTTGAAAATCATGTTTGTGACCGTTTTTAATCATTTTGGACATAATTACATGCAGGGTCGCATATGGATTCGGGACCCTCGACGCTTTTGCCTGATAAGAAGCTTTTACTCTTCATCCTCGACAGGCTTCAAAAGTGTGTTTTTTCAGCTCATCTTTCTGTGGTTTTTTTAATTAATTTTAATATCCTTAGTGCTTTAATTCCAGGAAGGATATCTATGGTGTGTTTTCCGAACCAGTGGACCCCAACGAGGTTGGTTTTGGGATTGATGATGCCAACCAGCTTTTGGGTTTTATGAGATGCTTTGTCTGATTTTACTTTTAAAAATGATTCTTTGTAGCTTCCAGACTATCATGAAATTATAGAGCATCCGATGGATTTTGGGACTGTTCGTGAGAAGCTTACTTCTGGAGCTTATACCAGTTTGGAACAGTTTGAAGTATGATATTACTTTGTTGTTGTTCTGTTTCGTTTTAATCGTTTGTCCTGTTCACCTGAATTCTTGATACCTTCATGTTTGGTCCACTACAAAATTTGTGTTTTTAACCATGCTAATCGACTTGCTACTTGAGTGAATGTTCTTAATTGTATTTGGTAAGTTGGATTTGAATTGGGTGGCGATTCACTTGATATTTTGTTGACATTCTGAATATAAGCATTGTAGGCCTTATTACAGTGTTCTTTCCATTATATGTCAGTATTTCCTTTTCGTTTTGCACCCGAAATCTACCGACCACGTTGTGTTCAATACTTTTATTAGTGAGGGGGATGCTTGATTCTGAACAAACTGGCTGTGGAAATTGGAACACTTGTTCTAGAACTTGGTTTAAAATTTAATACTGCTTATTTTGATGAGCAAAACAAGTTATTACCGTGTTACTTTGCAGCTTTAGTTCGATACAAGTGTGGTTTAAGATTTCATGAGGTTTCTCCTTTATTCTTTTGCAATCTTCTCTCCCCTCCATCTGTTGTTCTCCCGAAGTCAGATTTTCTTGAGTTATTATATATTCAATTATCTGTTGCTAGTTTGCATGGTAAACGTGTAACGACCCAAGCCCACCGCTAGCAGATATTGTCCTCTTTGGGTTTTTCTTTTCGGGCTTCCCCTCAAGGTTTTATAACGCGTATGCTAGGGAGAGGTTTCCACACTCTTATTAGAAATGTTTCGTTCTTCTCCCCAACCAATGTGGGATCTCACAAAATGTGTTACTCAAAAGCATCTTATGTGCTATATTTTTATTAAACGAATGTTTCTTTACAAATTCAGGGTCGTGTTATCCCCTCGGATATAGATTTTCCCCATCTTTAGATCCTTTGAGTTTAACCCAACAGCATATCAAATGCTTTACTCAAGTTGTATGAATGCTAAGGTTTGTTCATTAGTATTGATATAATGCCTTTTTCCCCCCTGCAGAAAGACATTCTCTTAATCAGTTCAAATGCAATGCAATATAATGCCCCAGATACCATATATTTTCGGCAGGTTTGATCTGCACTGAACTTCCTTATTGTTCTTTATGTTTCTACTTTGCATACACAATGAAATTTAATTGTATTTTTGTCAGGCACGTACCATACAAGAGTTAGCAAAAAAGAATTTTAAGAACCTGAGACAAGATAGTGATGAGAATGAACCAGAGCCTAAAGTAGCAAGAAGAGGTAGACCACCGACCAAGCATTTGAAAAAACCATTGGGTCGACCTTCCTTGGAACGTGCTGGTTCCGAGTTTTCCCCGGATGCCACTCTTGCTACTGGTGGTGAAAACACGAATCGGTCAAACGATTTGAGGAAAGGATTTCATCATTTCGAAAAAACTAGTTTAGCTGATTTTTCTGGCAGATTCTCCTTCTCTTCCAATAGTGATGCTGCTGCATTTAATTTGTTTAACCAGAGCAGAATTGATAGAAGCGATGATATTACAGGTATGAAATCTTAGGCAAGCTTTTTTACTTTAGCATAAGATGCAACCTAAGTTTTGGTTCTATGATTATTCTTTCCTGGCAGGTTCCGGACTGAGAATTAATTCAGTGAGACAGGGGAAAAGACCAATTGTCTCTGATGAGAATAGGCGTAACACATATAAGCAATTTCAAGCGGCAGCTGCTTTGATAGAGCCCTCTGTGTTGAATACATTTGATAGAGAGAGGAAGCTTTTAATGCCAGTATGTATCTGACTTATTTACTGTAAACATTTTCTTTTAAGTGCCATGCTTGGAGTGACCATTAAGGTTGCCCAAGCCCACCGTTAGCAGATCTTGTCCACTTTGGGCTTTCCCTTTCGGGCTTCTCCTCAAGGTTTTTAAAACGCGTCTGCTTGGGAGAGGTTTCCACACACCTTTATAAAGAATGCTTCGTTCTCCTCCCCAACCGATGTAGGATCTCATAATCCATCCTTCTTCGGGGCCCAGTGTCCTCGCTAGCACTTGTTCCCTTCTCCAATCGATGTGGGACCCTCCAATCCACCCCACTAAGGGGCCCAGCGTCCTTGCTAGCACACCGCTTCGTGTCCACCCCCTTCGAGGCTTAGCCTCCTCGCTGGCACATCGTACGGTGTCTGGCTCTTATACCATTTATAACGGTTCAAGCCACCGCTAGCAGATATTGCCCTTTTTGGGCTTTCCCTTTCGGGCTTCCTCTCAAGGTTTTTAAAACGCGTCTGCTAGGGGGAGGTTTCCACACCCTTATAAAAATTGATTTGTTCTCCTCCCCAACCGATGTGGGGTCTCACAATATTCAATTATAATCGGAAGTTTTGGAGCTGGGCGTCTGATATAGCTTCTTCTTGTCAAAGAAGATATAAAAGCATAGTTGAGGATAAGAGGAATTGGACTGTTATTTTCAGTTTCTGATTTGTCAATTGTGTTGGCTTGAATATTTACTGTCCTCGTCTAGTTAATATTGTCTACAACATGCTGCCATTTGGTTTTTGTGACTTGAATTATACAAGGAACTTATATGGACTTTTCGGTGGGATAACTCGTGCTTTATGTGAATCAGGTCGGACTTTTCTTGGAGCATGCTTATGCACGAAGCCTCGCCCGATTCGCTGCAGATCTTGGATCTGTAGCTTGGAGAGTTGCTTCGAAGAAGATCGAAAGATCTTTACCAGCAGGTTCAGGTTTTGGTCCTGGATGGGTTGTAGAAAATGATACCACACCAAAGAGAGTGTTTCTACCTCAAGCTGAACTCTGTCAAAGGTCAACATTACAGCCCTATGCTGCAGCAGATGTAAAGCCTCTTGCTCCTGAACAAAAGGGCGTTCGATCATCCGACAACTCCGAAGCCGATACTTCATTTAAGACACACGACGACGAGCCTTTTTATGTCCCGAGTTCAGATGGCCATTTAAGTAGGCCTCCCACTGAGTTTGCTGCAACTTCATCATCACCGTCGAGTACTCAACGATCTTCTGAGCTGTGCAGGGGACAGGCTGAAGCAGTTGAAGGATTGAATCCCAGTAGTGATTATAATGTATTGGAAAGTAGTATTCCAACCTCAAGGCCTTCATTTCAGACACAACGCCAGACTCCAACAATCCGCCCTGGTATGAATGGATTCAATGGTACTTATGCCTTTGATCTCTCTGCTCACAGGGGGAAACTAATAGGAGCGTCCGAGCCTGCTGGTGAACAACCTCAGTCATCTCGAACGCTCGAGACGACGACCTCCAGGACTAATGCTAACTTCATCCATCCAGCAATGACGACCAACTTGAATCCAAAAGAACCAAACTGCCCTGAAAACAATCCCAGTACAACAAACTCTTCCAGTTCATTGCTCGGGCCGGGGAACGAGACTCAATCGCAGGGGCCATCACCAGCAGAAAAAACAACAACAATACACCACAAACCGGAATCAGTTCCCCCGGACGTGAACGCGAGATTTAAATCTCCAGGATCTCCTAGCTGTAGTAAGGTGGAGTGTGGTAACCCTGATTTAGTATTACAGCTATGAGGAATACTAATTGTTGATCATTTTTCAAGTTCTTGATTAAACCATAGAAATGGTGGGTGGGGGGTTTGAGATCTCTGTTGCTCATGATGGAGTAGTGGCAAAACCTACCAACTTGTGTTGTAAAAACATTAGAAGAGAGGTTCGTTCATGTATAGATTTATGTATCCTAATTTCTTAGGTTCAGAGGGGAAGAAAATATAGGTGCCAATTTCTGTCCTCCTAAAAGTGTAGGAAGATTTTTTTTTTTTTTTTTTTTTTTTGAAATCATATATATATATATATATATATATATATATATATATATATATATATATATTGTTCATTTTCTATTAAAAATCTGTAATAATCTCAGGAATGGCAGGATTTGGTTAATCATGCATATGGCTTCTTGTATGCAAGTAAAGATGTATTTTTTAAAAAAAATTAAGGATAAATTTAAATTAGTTCAATTCAGCCCGATCTAATTTTAGGTGAACACATGAACCAATTCAACTCAACCCAAATTGTACGTGGGATAGTGGTTGGGGAGAAAGGGAAAACCCAAAGAAGACAATATCTGTTAGTGGTGGATCTGGGTCGTTACAAATGATATTAGAGCTAAACACCGGACAATGTGTTGGTCTTCTCACTGTTCCTCGAAGGGGGTAGACAACTCAACATACTTGAAATGGAAAGCCTAAAGAAGACAAGAACAAAACACCAAGGGTCTGGAAACTTCTCCCTACTAGAACAAAACACCCTTTATAAGAGTCTGGAAACTTCTCCCTCCCAGTAGATGCGTTTTAAAGTCTTGAGGGGAAGCCTGAAAGGGAAAGCCCAAAGAAGACAATATCTGCTAGCGGTGGATCTGAGTCGTTACAAATGATATCAGAGCTAGACACCGGACGATGTGTTGGTCTTCTCACTGTTCCCCGAAGGGGGTAGACAACTCAACATACTGCGAATATTTAATAGTAAAATTTTAAGGCTAAGTTTAAAAAATCCCTAAAGTTTATTAAAGACTTTGACATAAACAAAAAATATAATCTAGAAAAAGAAAAAAAAGAAAAATGGTCCAAGAAAGCAAATATATATATATATATATATATATATATATATTCCATTTTTCTTTACTTTGAATATATAGGGAAAGCGATAAAGTCTTCACAACCATCTTCTCATAGTTGTTTTCACACCTTTCTCTCTTCACTATATATATATATATAAACAAAACTCAGGATTGACTCAATAAATTGAAATTATTAAACAATTATGTTCGGAATACTTAAACTCTATAAGATCAAAACAATCTGACCCCTTAAGCTTGAAAGAATTTGACTCACTCGTAACAAAATAAAGAGAACACCTCGTTTAGCTCATCGAGCCAAACCAAGGACCAGTGGTTGCACACACTGGACACATGTCCAATCAAAGGGATAAGTACCCGACCCTTGGGAAAGTATAATAAACACCACAAGTCCACCCCTCACAAAAAAAAAAAAAAGTGCAATACATAATTGTGCTAAGCTCTCGACTACTCTGACCTAATCTCCGACTTAAGCATCAGAGCGTGTTGGACACAACATCACACCGATGCTCGGAGTCTCCTCTTGCAAGTTTACGAGTCCCTACTCGATACCACCTTAGAATACGTCATACTTGCATACTAAAATTCAATACTAACATATACTCTTAACTGAGAGGTTAAAAGGTTCAAATCTTCTCGATGTAATTAAAATAATTATAGATTTTATATTAACCCTCAATAAATGGTGTGAAGTAAAATGGCAAATTTGTCAATGACCAAAGTTAATTTATTTTATTTTGTGTCTTAAAAAAGTAAAATTATTTTGACTCCAAAGAGGGGAAAGTAATCAACTTTAATTTTTAAATTTTTTATTTCCAAAACTTTGTTAGGTGAGTCAATTATAAATAATTTATTACTAAGAATCTCGACCTTCTCGTATTCCCTTTATTCACACTATTTTTATAAATTAAATATTGGAAAATTAAAAAATTTGAGATAATTTTTAAATTTTGAAATTTATTAGATGTAAAAATAAAAGTTTAAAGATGGTAATATAACCGAGTATAGATAACTAATTACAATCCAGCAGTTAAAAGTTCAAAGTATATATAGATTTTAATCAATAAATTAAATTTAAAAAAATTAAATGTTTTTATGGTTCGATAAAATACTTATAAATAGTATAATCAAATTATTATAAAGAATTTTAACCTGACGTAGAAACTAATTTTAATATTTAAAATTATAGAGCTACAAATTTAAAATTATAAGAAATAACAGTTTGATTTAAAAGAAAAATATATATGTTTTAATAATTTTTTTATTATTTATTCTCCGACAAACTCTTAAAAATAAAATTTATAATTTTTTAAAATATATATTCATGGTAAATTTTTATTAATTGTTCGAAAATAAATAGGTTATTTTTATTAAAAAATAAAAATTTATTATTTAATAAGATTTTTTTGGTGGAAAATTTTGAGAATCTATTTTTTGAAAATGTTTCAAATCAATAAAAATAAAAAAACGGTTGAATTTTCGTTTCTTTAGGGTCAACAAAACCAGGCTTTCGTCTTTTGCTAGTTAAAGCGAGCTACAGTTGGCGGGGCCTCCAATGGCGGAAAATGGCGACGCCATAATTCTTCGACCCCACTCTTCAAGTAATTTATATCTCCTTTTATCAATTCTCCATTTCTTTTCGTTATCTTTGAATTCAATTTTTTCACGTAGATTGAAACCAAACATATATGATTCACGCTAGTTGACTTTGAACAAACGGACAGATTTTCAGTCCGTTGTCATCTTCTTCAGTCCCCACCTCTTTTCTATTTCAGCGACTCAGTCTTTCTGGTAATATCGTCAAATCCTTCATTTAAACGCCTCATTTTCCACTGCATTTGGATTCATCGGTGTTTGATCGATTTATTGATTGATTTTGTCTTTTCCCTTAAATCTGTGTTCATTGGATCATATTTTTGAAGTTTGATTGAGAGATTTCTGAATTAATTGGTCGTACAGGTGGGATTGGGTATGAACTAGTTGACTGAGACGTCTGGATTGCTTTTATTTTATTTTATTTCATTAGTGCTCTCTTTAATTATCTTCTTCTTCTTTCCCTTTTGTGATCCAACAGGAAGAAGAAAATTAGAGGTTGAGAGAGAGAGAGAGAGAAATGGGGATTTGTTGGGGTTCTCCTGTTGGTAATCATACCCCTAATACCACTGGACATCTCAGTTCAGGTAATTTCAGCTTTGTGCTTACTATCTGCAGGTTTTTCCCAAATAATTTTTCCCTCTTGAGTTTGAAATTCTTTGATAGGGTTGCATTTAATCAGTCCTGGGAGTTATTAATGTTGTGTATTGTTTATCAATCTTTGAGGAGGAAATATGTGATATTCCATATTGGATAGAGAGGAGAACGAAGCATTCTTTATAAGGATGTGAAAACTTCTCCCTATCAGACGCGTTTTAAAACCTTGAGAGGAAGCCGGAAGGGAAAGCTCAAAGAGGACAATATCAGCTAGCAGTAGACTTGGGTTGTTACAAATGGTATCAGAGCTAGGCACCGAACGATGTGCCAGCGAGGACGTTGGGCTTCGAAGGGGGGTGGATTGTGAGATCCCATATTGGTTGGAGAGGGGAACAGAGCAGGGTGTGGAAACCTCTCCCTAGCAGATGCGTTTTAAAAACCTTGAGGGGAAGCCTGGAAGGGAAAGCCCAAAAAGGACAATATCTGCTAGCGGTAGGCTTGGATTGTTACAAATGGTATCAGAGTTAGGCATTGAACGATGTGCCAACGAGGACGTTGGCCCCGAAGGGGGTGGATTGTAAGATCCCATATTGGTTGGAGAGGGGAACGAAACATTCTTTATAAAGGCGTGGAAACCTCTCCCTA
This sequence comes from Cucurbita ficifolia, assembly GCA_033971965.1. NCBI lineage: Eukaryota > Viridiplantae > Streptophyta > Magnoliopsida > Cucurbitales > Cucurbitaceae > Cucurbita > Cucurbita ficifolia. The sequence continues at coordinate 8,916,826 of CM066972.1, forward strand.
GTAGACGCGTTTTAAAATCTTGAGGGGAAGCCCGGAACGGAAAGCTCAAAAAAGTCAATATTTGTTAGCAATGTGCTTGTGTTGTTACAAAATATCTTCTGAAACTCTTTTCCGGTCTTCCCATATGGGTATTTGTTTGTTTAATCTGTTTGGAGTTTCGTAGTTTTCGAGTGTTTGGTCAGTTTTTTCCATTAAACTTGGTTCTAAGACTAAGAGATATATGCAGATAATGGTATCTTGTTTCTGACTTGGAAAAATTTCCCTTGTATAATTCAAATCTGTGTCTATAACAGTGGTATCCCAGACAACATCATCAACGGTCAGCAACATCTCGAAGTATAGTAATTTTTCGGTAGCAAGTGGAGATGAAGCTTTTCCAAATGGTCAAATTTTGCCCTCTCCAAATTTGAGAGAGTACAGTTTGGCAGAGCTCAAAGCTGCAACCAAAAACTTCAGAGCTGAGGCATTGCTTGGTGAAGGAGGATTTGGCAAAGTTTACAAAGGTTGGCTCGAGGAGAAGGGCCATGGAAAGAAGGGAAATTCAATGGTTATTGCGGTCAAAAAGTTGAAATCTGATAGCTTGCAAGGAATTGAGGAGTGGCAGGTATTGTTCACTTCATGGTGATTGTTCACTCTATGTCCTAGCTTAAGATCTTAATAACTTGAACTTTTTGTTGTCTCTTAGAGCTGGCTTTAGGATGGGCAAAGTGTCTCTATGAGGACTAGTAGGGTGGACAATGAGTATAAATCAAAGGGTGACCTCTGAATCACCTGAAATCGAAAAGAAAAAAACGAAATAAGAAATTGGTATTCACTCTCGAGAGAATCACTTGGATGAATTACTTGAGTGCATTTGAACCTTCTAAGTACTGTTTCTGTACAACTCAACTGAGAACGAGTTAAGAAAGAAAACCATCTAGATAAATTTTGAGTGTTGAGAAAAACTGACAGCATTTTGTTTACATCATTCCAAACGACACCTAAATGTGATTTCCATCATTCATGTCACTGTTAACCTCTGTTCGAGTGTTGATATAATAATTGTAACGTCCCAAGCCCACCATTAATAGATATTGTCTTCTTTGAGCTTTCTCTTCTAGGCTTCTCCTCAAGGGTTTTAGAACGCATCTGTTAGGGAGAGGTTTCCACGCCCTTATAAAGAATGTTTCGTTCTCCTCCCTAACCGATGTGGGATCTCACAATCCCCCCCTTTCAGGGTCCAGTGTCCTCGCTGGTACTCGTTCCCTTCTCCAATCGATGTGGGATCCTCTACCAATCCACCCTCCTTCAGGGCCCAGGGTCCTTGTTGGCACACCGCCTCGTATCTACCCCCTTCGGGGTTTAGCCTCCTCGCTGGCACATCGTCTGTTGTCTGGCTTTGATATCATTTGTAACGACTCAAGCCCACCGCTAGCAAATATTGTCTTCTTTGGGCTTTCTCTTCCGAGCTTCCCCTCAAGGTTTTTAAAACGCGTTTGCTAGGGAGAGGTTTCCACACCCTTATAAAGAATGTTTCGTTCTCCTCCCCAACTAATGTGAGATATCACAATATTAAATTTTCCATAACCCATTAACTTAGGTTTTTGGGTTGAGTGACGATCTAACATGCTTTTTGAGTAGGAGGTATTGTGTTCAAACCTCCTACTCAAGAGTTTCCTCCTCGAGACGTTTTGAAAAAATTACACATAATAACCTTGTCTGGTTGGTTGTGCAGTCAGAAGTGGGCTTCTTAGGAAGACTCTCTCACCCAAATCTGGTGAAGCTGCTCGGTTACTGTTGGGAGGATCACGAGCTACTCCTCACTTATGAGTTCATGCAAAAGGGAAGTTTGGAAAACCATCTGTTTGGAAGTAAGAAACTAATTGATGATCTTATCCTATTTTGTTCTTCCACTTAATTGCTAGTGTTCTTTTCTTTGTTCTCACCAACAGAGATATCAACCTTTCTGTGAAATGCAGGGGGCTCAGCAGTTACACCACTAGAGTGGGATACTCGGCTTAAGATCGCCATAGGCGCTGCCCGAGGGCTGGCGTTCTTGCACACATCGGACAAGCAAGTAATTTATAGAGATTTCAAGGCTTCTAATATTCTGCTTGATGGGGTAAAGTTCTGTTTATGATGAATTTTTAGGTAAATATACATTTTAAGAAACAGCCTTTCTCATAATAGCCGTTTCCTTGTTGATATCTTCTCTCCTTATAGAATTATACCCCAAAGCTATCAGACTTTGGTTTGGCAAAATTGGGTCCTTCTGAAAGTAAATCTCATTTGTCGACTCGAGTTATGGGCACTAATGGTTATGCTGCCCCGGAGTATATAACCACAGGTAGAATAAAACCGTCCAAAATTCGAGAACTCGAGACTGTTATCATGTAGAGATTATCGAGTATTTTCAAATTCTCAATAACGATGATGTTTATAATACAGGACATTTGTATGTCAAGAGTGACGTGTATGGTTTTGGAGTTGTACTGATCGAGATGTTAACGGGTTTACGTGCACTCGACGAAAACCGTCCAACCGGTCACGAAAACTTGGTGGATTGGATAAAGCCATACTTATCAGAGAGGAGGAAGCTGAAAAACGTGATGGACTTTCGGTTGGAAGGAAAGTATCCATCGAGATCAGCATTCCAAGTGGCTCAACTAGCTCTACAATGTATTGAGCAAGAACAGAAGAACAGACCAGCAATGAACGAGGTTGTCGAGACACTGGAACGGATCGAAGCTATGAATGACCAACCGGCCGAGCCTAGAGACCGTTCGTCCCGTCAGCCTCTTCACCATAGCTCTCCACTTCACCTGAAGCAATATGGAAGCCATGCTAATCAAACATCACCCAGGTTGAGATAGATTTCATTGGTACCGATTCTCTTGTTCCACTCTCATTTCTTCATTCATATGTTTCTTATAGATCTTAGAATGGAATGAACTCGCATCATTTGATTCTCGAAAGGCAGAACGGATGAACAGTTTGGGACTGGGCACGACCCTGAACTGTGTCATCGAGTTACGTAGATGTTAGAATAAAGTTTGTTTTCTCAGCTGTAAGATTGTTGATAGAGAGTAAACATTTGGTAATATGTAATTAAATGTTACTTGGGCTGTGGATGTTTGAAATTAGGACAGGTTCTTGTTATTATTGCATTACGCTGGATTGTAAAGTTTGTTTGATCTTTGAAGTTCAGCTGTTCTTATGTTCTTTTATAAATTGTAACCAGAGATGATGAAATTTTATATCCGCTTTGACCCGTTATATATCGCCGTTAACCTTACGGTTTTTAAACGCGTCTGCTAAGGAGAAGTTTTCATATCCTTATAAGGAATGTTTTGTTCTCCTCTCCCCCCGATGTGGGATCTCACAATCCACCCCGGTTAGGGTCTTCACTGACACACCGCCAAGTGTTTGGCTCTGATACCATTTGTAACCGTCCAAGCCCACCGCTAACAGATATTATCCACTTTGACCCATTACGTATCGCTGTCAGCCTCACGGTTTTGAAACGTGTCTGCTAGTGAGAGACTTTCACACCCTTTTAAGGAATGTTTCATTCCCCTCTCCCACCGATCTGGGATCTCGCAATCCACCCCGGCTCGAGGTCTTTACTGGCACACCGCCCAGGTGTCTGGCTCTGATACCATATGTAACAGTCCAAGCACACTGCTAACAAATATTATCTACTTTGGTCCGTTATGTATTGTCGGAATGCTTAAACAATTATCGACCGAGACTTAAATTTTCATTTAGTTTAACTCAATGCATAAATTAAGAACTAATTTCTATCGAAGTAAATTGTATCTTTAATTCTTATTTAGTCCTTGAAGTTTCGTTAAATTCAATTATAGTCTTTGTTACGAAATTAATGTTGTAATTGTATATTTAAACGTTCAAACTAAGCTAAGTTTCGTTGGATAATTATTGGTCTTTAAATATTAAACCTATAAATATTGCTTTTTATATATATATTCTTAATATTTTTTTTTTATAAAATAGCTTTTATTTTAAAATTTTAAAATTAGCTTTTATTTTAAATTTTTAACTATTTTATTAACAAAGATGAAATATAGAAACATATAAATTCAATGAGAAAAATAAGTACAATTAAAAAGAAAATTAAATAAGATCATAATTTTTTTTTACAAATTTAGTTAAGAATTCAAATATTTTAATTAAAAAAAATTAGAAATAAGAAAACTAAATATTAATCTATTAGACATTATAGAAAGGAATATATATATATATATATTAAGTTGAGAAATATAATATAATAGGATCTTGAAGAAACTAATTTCTGAAAGTTCCATTTTCCATATTTGCTTCCTGATCTACCGACTTTGAAACGCGCTTTCATGGAGTTCGGCATCACAGTCCCGCGCTGGCGAATGAAGACGAAATGAATCTTGAAGATACTGCCTTCGTTCTACTCTGAAGCGATAAGCCACTGATTGTCTCTCTCCAATTTCTGCCATGGAAGTTCTTCGAAGAAGAATTTCTCTCAACTTGAATCTTCTGTTTCTCCTCTGCGTCTTATTGGTAACAAGTTTCCATTCCTTTTTCGAGCATAGCCTGTAATTTTTGGATAATTTTGTTCTGTTTCTTTTTATCTAGTTGAGATGTGGTAGTGAATTTATATATGTTCGTCAAGATCCTTCTCATTCGGTACTGTTGCGATTGTGAGCTGAATTCCTTCGGGACCTTAATGAGGTCTTGAAATTACTTTTTCTGACGGCATTTCGAGAAGTCTGCTGTAGATTGATGCCGATTGTTTTGATACTTTTTGGAATTTTCTTTTTTACTTGTGCATCTGTTAGAGATTTGATTGCGTCTTAGTGAAATGAACCGGACTGTTGACTCTGATCTTAAGGCTGTGCTTCTGTTGTGTCGCAAACTTCCCTTTGCAAATCTTTATTTTCAGAATTTATTAGAATTCTTTCCAGGATTAGATCGTAGTTGTCGGATATATCAATTTTCATTTTCCAGATAGATGCAGTTTAAGCCTTAAGTTCAACTGCCTAATTCGATGCAGGTTGTATTTCACATTGGTCTCATTGGAGCGGATGCATCCAATGTTTCTCTCGCGTAAGAAAATTGTTGAAAGATTTGCTATGCCAGATATTTCTTTATTCTTCGTTTACTTGTGTATTCTTTATTCTATTATTATCACGCTTGGATAGACAATTTCTGTCTGATAAATGAACATTGACGAGGCTTGATCTTTTATATACTGCAGTCAGAATGAGAAGCCTTTGCATCAATGTGTCCAATGTGGAAATGGAGAGGTATTACACTTGTATCTCTATGTGGTACATTGTACATTTAATGTTTCTGTCTTATTTTCTTTTATTTTAATTTGTTGGTAACATATATATATTTTATTTGAATCGAGATTTAGTCATTTAGTCGGTAAGTGAACTCCTATTACCATTTGTTAATATTTTCCCATTTTAATATATTTTAGTAGTGGATTGATTGCACAACATTGCCAAATTAAAAGACGTCAAACTGAGTAATGCTTGTGTAAAGATTATGAAACTCTCGACGATCACCTTTGAGGACAAGGATGTTTATATGTGTGCGTGTATGCATTTTTGTACTGAACTTTTTTTTGGGCACAATACCTTATCATCTAGCCTCTAAGTGGGTGGAATCATTAACATTGTTTAATTTATGGCATTACTTGAACTCTGGTGACTGGTGTTATGCCTGTGGCAGTAATAACATATGGTAATATGCATGCATACAAATGGTTTCTTATCTTATGGTCATTTCAGGCAATTATGAAATTTTTTGGTTCCATACCTGTGTTTTTATTCCAACTTGTTTTGCTAGTTGTATTGGTTATAATTATTAAGATACTTGAATTAGAGAGATCGTTAAAAGAGAAAAAAAGCAGTTTGTTTTGCACGAATGGAAAGGTGAGTACTTATGTCATTAAAGGTCTTCTTGATGAAGTTATGATTTATTTATGAGTTTAGATTCTTCCTCGCATTACAAAGATGGAAAGAAATTCATTTAATTAATCGTGGGATTCTTTCCGTACTTTCTATTCTAATTTTCTTTCATTTATAAGCTTTATGCATTCAGAAGTCCTTGCACTTATTGACCAACTCAAATGCTTGCAGGAGCAACGAATTGCAAATAGAATCAGCACCAATGAAGATGATAAGGTATTAATGTGTTATGAGGTTCATAAATTTTAGTATTATTTGCATTCAACACTTACAATGTTTATGTTCGTAACGTTCACTTCAAACAGGATATTGACATAATTGCAGCCTATAGTGATCCTTCTGGGGCTTTTCGCCTTGGAAGGGTCAAATTGAAGGATTTATCTGCCTCCTGGGTATGGGAAAATTCTGTGGATGGAAACCACCACCAGCCACTGAGTTCCCAGGTACTGAGAATATTTTTGAAACTGATCAAGTCCTCTTGAATGTTTTTTGTTTGGATAATGTGCATGGGGTCAACTGTTAAAACATGTTATATTATACTTATTGCTGATTTAGTTAGGTTCTAACTTTCCATAATCCATTCAAGGTAAAACATCAAGGGTCGATGTTTTTTCTTTTTCTGTTGTAGCTCACTAGACTTGCTTAGTAGTTTGATGATATTTTCCTGGTGCATATGCATATGCACATGTAAAATATAATTCATGTATTCGTTCCTTTCAGACAGACCCATTAGTTTCCGGGACGGAGAATGAGAAGGTGGAACACTCTGTAGATGGCCAACCTCCTGCAGAAGGTGAAGCTGATTTTTCTCATTTATCATCGATGAATCCAGTGAAGCTAAAACGGAGGGTAAGATTTCTCACACTTCTACTTGGCATTGGCACATAGGTATTTTGAACTAATTTTCAATATTTAATTACTTCAGGCAATGCGAATGGAGAGGAGGGCTCTACGAGCTGCAAATTTGATTAGAGAAGATAAAGAGGTAGACAATCAGATGGCAGCTGCTGCTATCGAACGGTCTAAAAGCTTTGACACTACAGTAAAGGGAAAGTACAGCATTTGGAGGAGAGATTTTGAAAACCCCAAATCTGATTCCACCTTGAAACTTATGCGCGATCAGATCATAATGGCCAAAGCATATGCAAATATAGCTAAGTCAAAGAATGATACCAGACTTTACAATACTCTAATGAAACACTGTAGAGAAAGTCAACTGGCCATTGGAGAAGCAAATTCTGATGCTGGGCTTCATCCAAGGTTTTAGAAAGCTTCATTCTCTCCTCTTGTTAACGCTTGCTGAATTTTCTTGGTATTCATGCAATGTTCTTTGTTTTTCTGCAGTGCACTAGATCGAGCGAAAACCATGGGTCATGCTCTTGCCATGGCCAAAGACGAACTATATGATTGTCTGACTATGTCGAGAAAGTTGAGAGCCATGCTACAGTCAACTGAGGATAATGTGAATGCCCAGAAGAAAAAGAGTGCATTCTTGACTCAGCTAGCAGCCAAAACAGTCCCTAAATCCTTGCACTGTCTCCCTTTACATCTTGCAGGAGACTATTTCCTGAAGGGTTACCATCTTAATCATAATATCGACAGAGAAAAGACTGAAAATCCTTCTCTGTATCACTATGCGATTTTCTCAGACAACGTGTTAGCAACATCGGTTGTCGTCAACTCTACTGTTTTGCATGCAAAGGAACCCGAGAAACACGTCTTCCATATCGTCACAGATAAGCTGAACTTTGCTGCTATGAAAATGTGGTTTCTTGTTAATTCTCCTTCGAAAGCAACGATCCAAGTTCAAAATATCGATGATTTCAAGTGGTTGAATTCCTCTTATTGCTCTGTTCTACGACAACTTGAATCTGCAAGACTTAAAGAGTATTACTTCAAGGCAAATCATCCTTCTTCCCTCTCTGTTGGTATGGATAATCTGAAGTATAGGAACCCCAAGTATTTGTCCATGCTGAATCATCTTCGATTCTACCTCCCCGAAGTGTATCCAAAGTTGGACAAGATTCTATTTTTAGATGACGATATTGTAGTTCAAAAGGATTTAACGCCGTTGTGGTCCATCGATCTGAAAGGTATGGTGAATGGGGCAGTGGAGACCTGTAAAGAAAGCTTTCATCGGTTCGATAAATATCTCAACTTCTCAAATCCAAAGATCTCTGAGAATTTTGATCCAAATGCTTGCGGTTGGGCATTCGGCATGAATATTTTCGACTTGAAGGAATGGAGAAAGCGAAACATGACTGGAATATACCATTATTGGCAAGATATGGTAACACTTACCCCCTTGCTTTGATATTCATTTGGTAGTTTCACATGCATCTTGAGCAGTTATCATACAACTTGCAAGTATGTAGCTCTTCTTTCTTTTAATTAAACACACCTCGATTACTAACTGAAGAAACTCTCATGCAGAACGAGGACCGAACTCTGTGGAAGCTCGGGTCGCTTCCACCAGGTCTGATCACATTTTACAATCTTACGTATCCGCTAGACAGAGGATGGCACGTGCTAGGTCTCGGATACGACCCTGCGCTGAACCTCACAGAAATAGAGAATGCTGCTGTTATCCATTACAATGGAAACTACAAGCCCTGGTTAGATTTAGCTGTTTCCAAGTACAAGTCTTATTGGTCTAAGTATGTGATGCCTGGCAACCCTTATCTCCAGCTTTGTAACATCAGTGAATAGCAATATATTTTTTTTCCCCCTTCTCCCACTCAATTTTTTCAATAGAAACAATACAAAATAGATTAGTTTTGGTGTTCAAGTTCTAAAGAAACAGGAATTCGTCCACTGCAACAACGTCGTATGATGATGATCCTTTGAGGGTCTTTTTAGTGTCGAAATTTAGAGAGGTTATTCATTCAATTAATTTCTTTATTGTGTTGTCAATGAATACTTGAATGTTTCTGTTCTATTTGTTCCATGCGCTTGGCTTGCACAGAAAGCTCTGAGGTTCATTTTTGCCAACCAAACACAACTTGTGTGGAATTCGAACTTGTTCGGCCACACACGTCTCTCGTGTGTGCATGTTTAATTATCTGCAGCTCAATTTGACTAGTCTCTACTCTAGGCCAAGTCATTAGGCTTGACCTTGCTTCTACTCGGTGTTAAAGTCTCTCACATGCAACGTCGGATCTCTTCATGTAAGCATCTTAGTTTTCAATTAACATGGCTCACGTCTTGATGCCATCTTTATTCTTGGGATGTCATCGGCCATCACAGTTCGCTCGATCATGCTCATTGATAATGAACCCATGTGTCGTTCATAATATTGAGACATCCCGAACATCCATCTGAATTCTATCGAGACATTTATCCCTCCAGTGTCCATGCCATGTCATTTACGGACTATGTAATAGATGATGTGTGCATAGACCAACCTCCGACATATAAGCTTGGACGCAATGTCAACATACCGTCGTCGACACTGTCCTTGAAAGATCTATTTCAAAGAAAGTCACCAAAGACGCATGAGTTCTTGTATGCTTCCTTATATTATTATTATTATTATTATTATTTTCTATCTTTTTTTTTAAGATTAAATAAATTAGCATTATGTTTTTTTTAATCATAATTCGTTTTGAACTATGGGTCAAGATTAAATTTTTTTTAATGGCTTTTTTCTGTTGGAGATAAAATTATGACAGCCGTTGGATCAATCTTGGCAAGTTTTTTAAACTTCAAAAATGTATCTTTGAGTTTGGTACGATTCTATTTTTTTTACATTTATTCTCAACATTTATTTAAGAAATGAAAAGATGACGTAAGCAAAAGGAGTATACAAATGAGAATTTAATTAATTAAAATTATATTAATAATTTAACCAAATCAAAATAAAACAATTAATTATCTAAAATTAAGTAATATAATAAAACTATTGTAATTAAATAACTAAATAAAAATTTAAATAATTATATTTGTTTGAATTTTGTTTTTATTTTTTGTATTCGTATCTCTCTACTTTATTTTAAAACTTTCTTTGAATTTTGTTTTTATCTTTTTTATTCGTATCTCTATATTTTATTTTAAAATTTGATAAAAAGGCCTAAAATTAGAAAGTTTGTTTACACGTATATGTTATTTAATTAAATATTATGTAAGATATTAATAATGTATTGTTTTATTTAGATAATATTTAAAGAATATATCAAGATTAAAAAAATTAGAGTTATTTGAGAAAAAGTAGAATAAAATATCGGAATTTTAGGAACAATTACATAGCGAAAAATCATTCAAAATATCTTAAAAGAAAAAGGATAAAGGATGCCATTTTCAAATTAAAAATAAATAAATAAAATATCAAATTTCTACATAATATATAATTATTTTATTTTATTTTCTTTTCTCCAGTTCTCCGATAAAATTCTTACGGTATTCGGATCGATCTTGGTAAGTTTTCTAAACTTCATTAACGATCTTTTTAAGTTTCCAATACAATACGTTCTATCTGTTCTTTATTTTGACTGTAATTGTATCGATTGCTATTATTTGTCTACATATTTCTATTACATATTATAATAAATCGATTTTTTATATTTTCTTCTTTCATGATTTTACGTAAATAGGTCATCATTTTGTTGCAATTTCTTATAAATATTATTATTTTATATTATAACATCTAAGATTTTAAGACTGTGTTGACTTTTTTTATACGTCGAATACTATGTTGTTTTTTAGAAGTAGAAGATAAAATTAATACTGTGGTTGGATCGATCTTGATAAAAATTTTAAACATCATTGAAAGTATCATTGAGTTTAGTAATATGAGTTTCGTTTAAGCTTCTTAAGTGTATGAGGTTACGAGGATTTTTATGATTCTCATGTTCTTCTTACATATAGTCTCAACGATTATTCAAAAGATGAGGATGATGCAGACAAAGCGAACATACCTTACCGACGTTTCCTCAAACCACCACATGGTATTGCCAAGTAATGTTACGACCTTCTTAAGACCATCAACCGCCGTCCGAACCAACAAATCTACTGGGGATTCTAAACCATCCCTATTCAAAACTCCGCCATTAAGGACAACGGCACAAGTATTATCGCCCACAAAGGCTGCTCGAACACAAGTATTACCGCCCACAAAGGCTGCTCGAGTAGAGATGTTAAAGGCTAAATTTAGTGATACTATTTCAAAAGCTCAACAAGCACTTCAATCCAAGTCTAAGATTGCTCCTAAGGTTGCCGTTCCAAAGGTATGCTCTACTGAACAAAAACGAGCTGCTCCGAGTGAACAAAAACGAGCTTCTCCAAAGGTATGCTCGGTAAGGGAACAAAGACGAGCTGCTCCAAAGGTATGCTCGGTAAGGGAACAAGGACGAGCTGCTCCAAATGTATGCTCGATAAGGGAACAAGGACGAGCTGCTCCAAAGGTATGCTCGGTAAGGGAACAAAGACGAGCTTCAAGAAAAGCTCTCGATGCGGTCAAGCCGACGTATGATTTTAATGCGAACCTCGATGCCATGAGAGAGTTCGAGAATCTACTGACTAATGGTATTGAATGTAATCCAGATTGTTTAATTAATAATACTTTGGGATGAGTTAGATGATGAGGATGCTAAGGTTATGCCAACATAGTTGGGATAATCGGGTGCATCTACTGATTCCTCATCACCAATAATTTCCTTTTCTTTATCTCACACGTTCCAAAGTCACTAAATCGTGCATTATAAGATCTCAAACAAAGTATTTGTGATTCTTAGACATACTCTGACCGAACTTAAATTCGAACAAAGTATCTAAGTGTTCTTAGTTCTTAGACATGCTGAAAGCTAAATATGATGAACAAAATGGGGAGAAAGCATTGATATATTAATATATTTATTGTAATTTATTAGAATATTTGAGAAATGCTTCTCGCTTTTGTGTGTCAGAAATCTGCAAATGTGTACCTAAATGTGGAGGCAATAGAGCATAGAGGTAGAGATAGAGACAGGCATCGATATTACAATATGTACTAAACCCTAAATCAGAAACATATGAACAATTTGTTGTTCTTAGAGGCCCAATCTGAGATCCAGAGTGATGGCAGAGGAAGAGGAATATGAAGAAGATGAGGCATCTTCAACAGGCGCAGGCATATTCAAATCAAAATTAACACAAACCTCTTCATTAGCTGATTCATTCTCCCAATCGGAAGCCCTATCGATGAAATTAAGGCCATTCGCGAGCATTATCAAGCAATCGGCGATGCTCTGTTCCTCTTCGGTAATCGAAGATTCTTCAAAATCTGGAACAGGACTAGACGGAGAAAACGAAATCGAGCGACGGAAACAAAGCGGCGGATTAATCCCTCGCCATTTACGTTCTGGATGACACCTCATGTGACCGAAAAGCGCTTTATCCGACCGAAATTTCCTCCCGCACTCTGTACACGGAGGAGTGATCTTCGGCTCAATCGATTCAGGCTTCTTGCTATACTTAGCCTTGGAACCGACGGTGACAGCGGCGGAGTCGTTTTCTTTTGTGCAGCGCTTCTTGCGAGCGATACGGCGGCGCTTGGAGGCGGAAATGGTTGTCTTGACCATTCGGAGTTCAGATGGAAAAGCGAGGCTCAGCGGAGTGGTGGTGCTACCGGCGGATGAATTTGGATTTGTGAACTGAGCGGACTGGTTCTTCTCTCACGAACTCTCACAAATATGGCGGTTTTTATTTTATTTTATATATAAATAAGTTAGTTACCGAGATTACCGGCTTTTTTTTTTGGCGCCTTTTTCCACCGACATCTGTCATCCTCAAATGTGATCTTGACCGTTCATTTGTAGATGCGTTACTCAAATATGATCTTGACCGTTCATTCGTAGATGCAGATGGAGAGAGTTTTTATTATTGTTATTATTATTTCGTTGATATAAGTAATAACTATTAAATTTTTTAAAAATTATTAATTATAATTTAAAGTCGGATGTAATTTTGATTCATTTATATACGTCATTTTTACGTGAGAAATTGTTAAACATTTTTTTTCATGCGGATTGATTTATCATCATCATTTTTATAAATGCATAGTTTTCGTGTTTGAGAGGACGATTCTCGAAATTTAAAACGGGCACGCTTAAATCGTCATGAATGAGTCTACCATTAATATTATTTATTTGGATTCTTTTTGACCTATGTACGGTAACAAGTTTGGTTATTTAAACGTATTTTAATTTAATATATAAGTAAAATGTGTGAGATCGTACATTGGTGGGAGAGGAAAACGAAACATTCTTTATAAGGGTGTGAAAACCTTTCCCTAATAGATGCGGTTAAAACCGTAAGGCTGACGACGATACGTAACGGGCCAAAGCGGACAATATCTGTTAGCGGTGGGCTTGGATTGTTACAAAATGGATCATATATTTAATCCCACCTCAGTTGGAGAGGGAAACGAAACATTTCTTATAGGGTGCGAAAAACCTCTCTCTAGTAGATGCATTTACAAGTAACGACAATATGTAATGGGCCAAAGCGGACAATATCTGTTAGCGGTGGATTTGGGCTTGCCCTATTGTCCGAAATAACAGGTTTCGCTCTAGTAGAGGCGTTTAAAACCGTGAGGCTAACGACAATACGTAATGGGCTAAAGCGAACAATATCTGTTAGCGGTGGATTTGGGCTTGCCCTATTGTCCGAAATAACAAACCTTATATGACAATATCAGTGAAAATAACACCCATCATCTATTTCAACCTTTGTTTGCACCCCACGTGATAATTCACAATAGTTCGATATTGAAGAACACAATTTCAAATCTTTCACCCTCGGTAGATTCTCATCTGTAGCTAGTGACTTCCATCCCAAGAATGGATCTATTTCACATCGGGAAGACAATTCTGATTCCAAAACCACCACAAGAAGTACTCGTTCTCGTCGCTCAGAGTCGTAATGGAGCGAGATAATTACGAATTCCATAAGACGAAGGGTCGATTGTCGGGTTAGGTATAAGGGTAAAGATGTAAAATCATAGGTCAACTAGATTTTATGGGATGCTTGGTGCTTTATTTTTCAGTCAAATAAAAAAAAAAGGAAAAAAATAAGAAAAAAGGGAGGCCTGGTCATGCTCTTTTTCCAGATTATTCCAGCCCAAGAATATCTGGAAAAATCCAAGATGAGGCCCACTGAAGGATCGAAACCCTATCATGCCGGACTAGAAGGAGCAAATCCAGGCCCGATTTAAGAAGAACGAAATATCAATTTTCATTTCATCAGTCTCTCAAATCACACACTCATCTGACGCGATTTTCATTACTGCTTTCTCCAATTCTCCACCTACCTTTCTCCATTCATTCAATTCTCTCCCATTTTGTACAGTAAATACTTCAATTTGATTTTGTGTTACAGTATTTTTATTTTTTTCATCGCGTTTCAATCTGTGGTTTTCGTTATCGTTCGGGGTTTTCCATGTTTCTTCTGGGATAGGGTCAGTGTTGGTTTTCTTTTTCGAGGTTCATTTTGCTGATCGATCTGCGTGTAAGGGATATGGGTGCCGACGGTGATTCCAGCGAGCACCGGGTTGAGGGCGGTGGCGATGGTGAAGAAGGTGGAGTTGGTGTTTCTGTCAATATTCGATGTTCTAATGGTTCGAAATTTTCGGTGATGACGAGTCTTGATTCCACGGTTGGGACATTTAAATCAATTCTTGCTCAGAATTGTGATATTCCAGCTGATCAACAGCGCTTGATCTACAAGGGTCGCATCTTGAAGGACGATCAGACCTTAGTCAGTTATGGTATGTTCCTTTTTTCTTTCTTCTTTTTGTTAATCTGGAAGTCTTGAACTAAGGTATGGATGGTAGCTCTCGTTTTGCTTTATCTGCTTCGTGTACGAAGTTTCCTGTTCATTAGAATTGAGATTTTTCCTCTTTGGAAGGATTTGTGAATGTGAATTTTGCTTTTCATGTCTTTGTTGAGGTAATTTGTTCCAAGGGAATTGCTTAGTTTATTGGATTTTAATCGCCTCCTGCATCATGGCTGCTCTGTGACTTGATTCTTTCGTTTTCCCTTACCCCGAATGTTCATTTTTCTTTTTGGGTACAAAGTTTAACTTAAGCTAAGGGCATGTTTGTGAGTGATTTTCATATAAGCATTCTTTGAGAATGATTTTGAATTGGTTAAAATCACTTTTGTCATGTTCAAAATTACGCTCTAACATGCTTTAAACTAAGATTACGAAACATACTTTTTCATGTTTTACACTTCTAAACACAAATTTGCACCATCAAAATTGATTTTGAATCGTTAAAGGCATGTTAGAATCTTCATTTTGGCTGATGATCCTCTCTTTTCTTGGCTTTCTCAAGTCGGTCTATGTGTTTTAAGTCTTGTGACAATGCTATCTTATTCTTTCAGAATCAAATATGCATTACATAATGTGAGGTGTCCACACATTCAATCATATATTTGTATCCAGATATACAGTTCAAGCTTTTGTTTTCCATTCCATTCCTAGTGGTGGATTTTTTATGTTCATAGCGAATATTGGCTGAGTTATGTAAGTATATTCTATTTGTTATCAGGCTGATTAATGCAGGTCACGTTACACTGATTAGTCCGTTATTTGTAGCCTTGTGTGCATTACAAGAACCCTTTGATCTTGTGTCATTAGCACTCTGGCATTTTGTGCTGTAATTGGCATTGAGAATATGTTTTCTTCTTCGCGTCTTTCCTGTGATCTGAAATTTACTTCACATCCTTTTTACCTTTCTTCTTGAAGGGTTACAGGCAGATCATACTATTCACCTGGTTCGTGGGTTTCCCCAAGGTTCGTCAGCACCTTCTGCACCTGCTTCTAACGATAATAGTAGAAGTTCTGAAACTGCTCCTGGTGTTACAAGAGGTGTTGGTTCCACTGGGAGTGATGCTTTTGGAAATGCTGGCGTTGGTGGATCTTTATTTCCTGGACTAGGTTTCAATTCTCTCGGTGGCGGTGGAGCTGGACTTCCTGAGTTTGAACAAGTGCAACAGCAGTTGACTCAGAATCCAAACATGATGAGGGAAATAATGAACATGCCTGCAATCCAGAACTTGATGAATAACCCTGACATGATGCGAAGCTTAATTATGAGCAATCCTCAGATGAGGGATATTATTGACAGGAACCCCGAGCTTGCACATATACTCAATGACCCTGGTATTCTTCGGCAGACATTAGAGGCTGCAAGGAATCCAGAACTCATGAGAGAAATGATGAGAAACACTGACAGAGCAATGAGTAACATCGAATCTTCTCCTGAGGGATTTAACATGCTGAGACGGATGTATGAAAATGTTCAGGAGCCATTTCTGAATGCAACAACGATGGCTGGAAATGCTGGGAATGATTCGAATTCAAACCCATTTGCAGCTCTCCTGGCAAACCAAGGGGGTGCACAAGCTAGGAACGAGTCTAATAATTCTTCTACTACAGGATCGGAAACAACAGAAAATGCTGCTCCGAATACAAATCCACTTCCTAATCCCTGGGGTAATAATATTCTAGTGCCAAACCATTGCCACTTACTTTCTTATACCTTTTTAAGACTAGTTAACTACAATTTTGGTAGCAATTTTGTTCTATTCCGCTCATAATATTGCAAAAAGACGCCCGTTTGCATTCAAATGACTTTACTTACATTTTCTTTTTTTCTTTTTGTTGGAATTAGAATGGGAAATCTAATGTTCCTCTTTATTTGACTTTATATTTACATATGATTTATAATTTTATGTGGTGGTTAGCTGAAGGTAATCTTGCTTATCCGTAGTCACTTATTATTTACTTTCTATCAGGTTTTTTGTTTTCAAATTCTTTTCCTACTAGGTTATAATATTTCTTTTGCCCAAAGTAAGCCCATGACTCTTCTTCGTTCCGTTCTTCTGAGCTTGCTTGGCGTATTCCATTGTAAATTTGAATCTCATACCATTCAGTTAGGAACCTAACTTCCCCATTTCCTTCATGCTATTAACATGGAAAGTCCATCACATCTTTACTGAATGGTGGCATATTTCGATGTTAATTTCTAGGAGGAACTCAGACTACAACCACACAGCCTACTCCAGTTGGTGATGCAAGGCCTGGTATTGGGGGTTTAGGAGGGGCTGGTCGCACAAATGTGGACCGTTCTGTTGGTGGCACGCCGGATGTGGCTCAGTTGAATCAGTTTCTGCAAAACCCGGCTATTTCACAGATGATGCAGAGCCTGCTCTCCAATCCTCAGTATATGAATCAAGTGCTGTGCTTATATGATGATATAACTTCTGCTAAATTAGTTAAATGCCATTTGAAAAGTTTCGTAATTCATATATTCTTTGATTTGAACTATAGATCCTCAATCTCAACCCACAGATACGTGGTATGGTTGATATGAATCCTCAGTTAAGAGAAATGATGCAAAATCCCGAGTTTGTTCGCCAATTAACTAATCCGGAGATGATGCAGGTACAACTTCTCAGACATTCAACACTCGATCCATGTGACTATTTCGTTAATAGGCATCCGTTGTATGGCGATGATGGTTCATAGTAGCTTATTGATATCATTGCTATTATTTTTTCTATTACAATACGTTTATAATTTTCTTGGTTCATTTCTGCATTTCCTGCTTGCAGCAAATGCTATCAATTCAGCAGTCACTTTTCTCAACCTTAAATCGACAGCCATCATCTCAGTAAGTCCGAATTTCTCTCTCGAATTTACATTATTATGTAGCCCAAATACTAGGCTGTTCGAAACTGCGGTCAGGATCACGTTTTATATTGAAGTCCGCAGTCTCATTATCATATATCAGAACTTTTTTCGTACTTGTATAATCAAACTTCATCCAGAACGAATTATGTGGCCTAGTAACTGTTCACTAGTTTAGTAGTTTGTAGATTTGAGCAAGTTTGTAAATTGTATGATTAGAGCTGAACGGATTTTCACACGACGTCCTTTTTTTAATTACTCTTTGCTTTTGACAGAGATTCTGCTCAAACGGGCGCTGCTGCAGGTACGGTGAAGGATAACTTCTACGTTGATGT
The DNA here is from genome assembly GCA_033971965.1 of Cucurbita ficifolia. NCBI lineage: Eukaryota > Viridiplantae > Streptophyta > Magnoliopsida > Cucurbitales > Cucurbitaceae > Cucurbita > Cucurbita ficifolia. The sequence continues at coordinate 8,934,782 of CM066972.1, forward strand.
TTGTTTTCTTTAGCATCATCGACGTTTCTAAGTCGTGTAAGTTATAGGTGTTCCTAACACTGCTGGATTGGAGATGTTGATGAACCTGTTCGGTGGGCTTGGCGCCGGAGGGTTGGCTACTCCGAACAATCCCAACGGTTCGATCATCTGCTTGTTACATTATCTTCTTTTCCATTCTCCCTCGTACTTAAGATCAAATGAACCTTGTTTGCAGTGCCCCCAGAAGAACTATATGCAACTCAACTTTCACAGCTCCAAGAGATGGGCTTCTTCGACACGCAAGAGAACATCAGAGCTCTACGCGCTACGTCCGGGAACATCCATGCTGCTGTCGAGCGACTGCTGGGAAATCTCGGGCAGTAAATTGAACCGAACCGATCTACGATTTTTCTTTCGAAATTGAATTGAGATTTATCATGCAGACAGACGATATGTAGTAGTGAAAATTTAGATCTACAGACACCAAACACAGCTGCACATGCCACAGACATATACAGGTTATGTTTTGGAATCTGAATAATTGAAATGCCCCATGAGATAGAGATATATATATATATATATATATATATAGACTTGTTGATATAAGTTGTGAATTACTATATCAAATTCTATGCTCCCTTACCCAAAAAAAAAAAAAAAAAAAAAACTTGTAAATACATTTAAAATGGTTCAAATTCTTTGGTGGGTTCTCGTTCTTACTGCCTTTCGATTTTATTTCCTTAGGATTTAATATCTTACGAGTTACTTTGCAACTAAATTTAGCAGGATCAGACGAAATTAGTTGCTCGTTATCTCGAGAGATTAGTCGAGATCCGTGTAGCTTAATAAGATGAAATATTGCTCACAACTCGAACAATTTGTATTTTTGAAAAAAAAAAGGAGTAAAATAATGATTCTTTTATCAGTGAATTTATAGAATAAGGTTTAAATAGTATTTTATTTTTTGTGATTTTGGTTTTGGTTCATTTTATTATTCTTTTTTGTACTTATTAAATGTCTATTTTGATTTTTTAAATATTTTAAAAAAATTATCAATTTGGTTCTTTAAATTTTAAGCTTTATAAAGGATGATTTGAAAAATAAGAAAATCACAAAAAAAAAAAAAAAAGAATTTAAATATATAAATAAATAATAACCTTACATAAGTTAATTTACGTATGCCTCTTGAAAGTCTAATTTCCCAATTAAAAAATCATTCATTTGCACTGAAAAAAAATGATTTATTTGAATTGGAATATTAAAACAAAGAAAAATAAAACCTAATGATTATTGAAAATTAAAAAGAAAACATAAAAATAATTGAAAAACAGAGCTCAAACAAACTTTTTTCTGAACTCAAGAATTCACTTTTGTGCGAAACTGAAAAGTACACGGAGGGAGAGCAATTTCCTTGCGCCGCTGCTGCAAGTCGTCGCACCGCCGGTTGCCGGCGAGGCCAAATTGACATATTCCATCTCCACCCTTCTTCTTACACTGTTTCAAAGTCCTATTAGAATCTTCAGATGATATATCCAAGAATCTTCGTTTGGATCCTAACGACGGTCGTAAAGATTTCGTTGTGAAAAGCTACGTCTAATCGAATCAACCTGCTGTTCAAGGAACGCCGGCGAGCCGCCGACGCCGCCGCTTCTGCAGCGGTGGATGATGCGCGTCATTCCGGCTGAGAGTGAAGAAGATCGCTTGCTCGTGGATTGATGGTTATAGGGACTGACAGGAAGAGACGATAACGATTCAGGTCCGTTGGAGGCTGGAAATTGGGCGAAAATCTTCTTCCCCCACGGTTGTAGTGAACGGGACGCACAGGACTCCGAAGTCACGTGCCTTCCCTGTGCTTCTGCTGCACATTTCCTCTCTTACGTCTCTCTGACCAATTAGCTGGATGAAGCTTTAGGGCGTCGTTTATCGACTATTCTGTTGTTCTGTTTCATGCTTCTCAAGTTTCAAGGTGATTTTCTGTTGTATCATCTTCATTCCCGTTAGAGTTTCTATGATTTTATTATTACATTCAAGTTTTGATTCGTAATTCCTGGATTTTCCCCAAAATTCATCAGTATCTAACAAGAATTAATGAAACTTTGATCTCCATTTTCCCTCTGCCTTTCTTCCATTTGGCGGAGCTGACTCGGTTTCCATCGTCGTGGCGGTTAATTGTGGCATTTGTACCCTTTTTGGCTATTCAGGTGAAATGGGGACAAATTTGTACTGGGTCATTCCCAGCGAACTAAATCGATTCCCTAGAACTTTCCCTGTTTCATAGGAGTAGAGGCAAATTAGGTCTGTGCGAAATTAAATTAATCTTTCTGAAATGAACCCTTGATGCATCTATCTATCATCGAAAATTTGCTATCAGTCATCTTGTATTTCGGAGCTGCGATATGGCAATGAAATCAGTTCATAAAATGTTAAAGAGTTTTGAAAACTCAAGCCAAAAACTACAGGCCTAGTGATGTAAAACTCGGATCATTCTTCATTCTGCTAGTATTAGAAGTTTCTGGACCTGCTATAGTATTAAGGGATGTTTGGTTGTGCGTATTAATAACATTGTTGGTGCGTTTCAAGAGGTTGATATGTTTCCTTCCTTTCTTTCAATTGAAAAAGTTTGTTGGTGAACTGTAATATTTTTATGCTTTCTTTATGTGGAATTCAGGCAATAGAGATTAGAGGTGAAGCTGTTGAGTGAAGATATTGACTTATTTCAACATATCAATGACCTACACACCTCCAACATGGGCAACATTAGCTGCTGCTGCATTTGTTTTTTTGTCGCTTGTTCTATCACTTTATCTGTTGTTTGCGCACCTTTCTGCATATAAGAATCCGGAGGTTCTCTTTTTCAATGAAGATGCTTTTCTTGTATTTTAATTTTTCCCATTTTCTTTCCTGGAGTATAATTATTCCTGGTTGCCATCTTTCAGGAGCAAAAGTTTTTGATTGGTGTTATCCTAATGGTGCCAACTTATGGTGTAGAATCAGTAAGTTCTTAACTGAATGCTTCATGTTACGACTTGACAAATATTTGTAGATACATTTCTTATTTATTTTCTTTCTATCCCCTTATTGGGTGCAAGTAATCTGAAACCTCCCTTAATCAAAGCTTTATGGTTGAAATAGCAAGAAGTTACTATGTCCAACTGAACTGATTATTTGTGAGATCCCATATCGGTTGGGGAGGAGAACGAAGCATTCTTTATAAGAGTGTGGAAACCTCTCCCTAGCAGATGAGTTTTAAAAACCTTGAGGGGAAGCCCGAAAGGGAAAGCCCAAAGAGGACAATATCTACTAGCAGTAGGCTTGGGCCGTTAAAAATAGAGTTCACATCTAAGGAGAATATTTGCTTGAGCAGATGAATGTTACATTCTTAAGGATGCATTCCATATATGGAGTCTATAACTATGGGACCTTGTATCTTCAAGGTTATTATTGGTTTTCAGAATTATAAATTATAATCAACTTGATATTTGCTGCTGGTATTTGATTTGTTTTTAAGGATTGACAATCGATTTGATTTTATTTATCAGAAGTTTTATTAAGAGGATTGACAACAGATATCTTGTTTATCTTACTTGGCTTATTGTGAACAGTTTGTATCATTGGTGTACCCATCAATAAGTGTTCATCTTGAGATACTGCGAGATTGCTACGAATCCTTTGCTATGTACTGCTTTGGACGTTACCTGGTTGCTTGCTTGGGTACGTTCTTTGGAAAGTATTTCTGATAGTATTGTAGGATTATGACAGAAGCTATGGTTCTAAATTTGCAGGAGTCTGAACGTAGTTTTTATACTATATTTGCCATTTGTTATTCATTTTTTCTCTTCATCTTCAAAGTTCCAAAATTTTCTTGCAGTTTTCTCATGGATCAAGCCATCTACTGACCCCTTTAGTATATATATATTTTTTTATTTTTACTAGGTGGGGAAGAAAGGACCATTGAATTTTTAGAGAGAGAAGGACGTTCAAATACAAAGACACCATTATTAGAACATAGCCTAGAGAAGGGAACCATCAAGCATGTTTTCCCCATGAACCTTTTCTTAAAGCCTTGGAAAATTGGTGGATGGGTTTACCATGTTATCAAAATTGGAATCGTCCAATATGTACGCTTGCCATTGACCATTGATGCTCTGTTATCCAATGCCTTTTAATACGATTAAAGAAGACTAATGGATTTTCTCCATGGCAGATGTTGATAAAGTCCCTAACGTCTATTTTGGCTGTAGTTCTTGAGAACTTTGGCGTTTACTGTGAAGGAGATTTTAATTACAAATGCGGGTAAACCAAAATTTCATGTATCTCTGTTGTTGCTTACTCTCCTTCACATTCGACTAACTTTATGCTTTAAGTTTTGAATTTGTTTTATCTATTCATGCGATGGGGTTTTCATTTTTTTCTATTGGACATGGTATTTGGATAATTAGTTTATGTATCTTGTTACTGTTAACTTTGATTCACTAATGTGTATGTTCTTGTTTTTTCAACCCCTTGACTTGATCTATCTGTCAATTGTATGTGTGCATCTGTGGACTATATTGCGACAGACCTATCACGTGGGCATATGTTCCTTTATGATCCTTGGTCATGTCGAGGTTCTATTTTATTTCTATTAGTTTTCTTATACTTGTTTCTAGACTGGTTATGTTTTTTAATTAGCTGATTAAGTCTCAATTCACCGATAAAGTCGCATGTGGTAGTCTGAATTTCGGAATTCATTTTCCTCATTGGCTCGTTATTTTATCTTATGGATTACTTTTAGGTGCGTAGTGCTGAAGTAAATTTTTGTTACCTTTCGAAAATGGTTGACAAGTATTGGAGATTCTACAGCCAAATTTTTTGGTTGATGGTTTTAGCATTTATTTTGTAGGTATCCCTATATGGCAGTGGTTTTAAATTTCAGTCAATCATGGGCGTTGTACTGTCTGATTCAATTCTACGCAGTTACAAAGGAGGAATTGGTACATATAAAACCACTGGCCAAGTTTTTGATGTTTAAATCTATAGTGTTCTTGACTTGGTGGCAAGGTGTTGGAATTGCTCTCCTATCTGCCCTTGATTTGTTCAGGAGTCCTGTAGCCCAAGGGTTACAGTTTAAGTCAAGTGTACAAGATTTCATCATTTGTATAGAGGTAGCCATTTCTTCCACCTGAGTCCTTTTTTTCCCCGCTGTTTCGGATCTAATCACGCACCTTTGATCAACTGTCGTCAGGCTTGATGAATAATATTTTCTCTTTCTCAAAAGCCATTTTCCCCTTTGATTTGGTTGTCTTTCTTCTTTCCTTGCTGTTTTTCCCTCTTAGTTGGATAAAGCTTTTATAATATATATGTTATTATGTGTAGTCGTCCTTTATTGTATATCTATACATGTATATGTGTGAGATCCCACATCGATTGGGGAGGAGAACAAAATACCCTTTATAAGGGTGTGAAAACCTCTCCCCAGCAGATGCGTTTTAAAAACCTTGAAGGGAAAGCTCGAAAGGGAAAGCCCAAAGAGGACAATATTTGCTAGCGGTGGACTTGGGCCACTACATGTATACGTGTGAGATCCCACATCGATTGGAGAGGAGAACGAAACACCCTTTATAAGGGTGTGGAAACCTCCCCTAGCAGATGCGTTTTAAAAATCTTGATGGGAAGCTCGAAAAGGAAAGCCCAAAGAGGCCAATATCTGCTAGCAGTGGGCTTGGGCCGTTACAATATGTGACTTTAATTATGTGACTTTAATGTAAAAAAATATACATGGAGTATCTTTCCCAAAAGCAACAATTTGTATCAAAATTTCACTAAATAATAAAAGCAACTATTTCTTTCCCCATGGAGCATTGTTTTATTTCTTCAATTTCTTGTTCTCATTTTACAAATTATCCTTTTCTTTTCTAGCAACTGTTCTCAATTCTGTTCTTTTAAGAAAGCAGCTTGGAGTGGTTAATTGTAGTGAAGACTGGTTATTAGTAGTAATGTATTCTCATATTCATAAGATTGTTGATGCTCATATTCATAAGATTGAATTCTAACACATCTATAATTCATCCAGCACAGATGGCCATTGCTTCTGTGATTCACTTATATGTATTTCCAGCAAAACCATACGAACTTATGGGAGACCGTTATACTGGAAGTGTTTCTGTTCTTGGCGACTATGCATCTGCCGACTGTCCTTTAGATCCAGATGAGATCAGGGATAGCGAGCGTCCTACCAAGTTACGCCTACCCCAGCCCGACGTAGAAAACCAAGATACCAGGATGGGAATGACAATCAAAGAGAGCGTCCGAGATGTCTTTGTCGGTGGTGGCGGTTATGTGAGTTTTCTCCCTTCATTCTACATATTAGATCCATGATTTCTCTAATTGATTGGGATTAATGTCTGTGGGGATTTTTGCTTCCTAAGGTTACATATGTCCATACATACCTATATATTGTCATGGAAAAGTAGATAAACATGGGAAACTATCTTAAAGTAAGCAAACTAAGCACTACGGAATTTATACTCTCTTTTTCCACTAATCATCCTAACTACTTTCAGTGGGCCGAAGAGCCTGTGGAAGACAATAGAGAGCTCTTACACGAAAAGTCATGTAGGTTTACATTAGAAAATAAAGATTTCGGGTCTTTTACGTATTTATATTTCTTTACTAACTCGAGCAATCTGTACTTGCTGAAATTACCATTTGAACTTGCTTACAGATTGTGAACGACCTGAGATTCACAGTAAACCAAGCAGTCGAACCTGTGGAAAAAGGCATAACAAAGTTCAATGAAAAACTACAGAAGCTCTCCCAAAACATTAAGAAACGAGACAAGGATAAAAGAAGAACCAAGGATGATAGTTGTATCACATCGCCCACACGAAAAGTAATTCGAGGAATAGACGACCCCCTTCTGAATGGGAGCTTCAGCGATTGCGGGGTCGTAAGGGAAAAGAAGAACCGTCGAAAGTCGGGTTATTTAAGTGCAGAAAGCGGCGGAGAAAGCAGCAGCGATTATGGTTATGGAAAGTACCAAGTCGGGGGCCGCCGGTGGATCACCAAAGAGTAGTAAAAGGTAATAGATTCTTACTGCCCTTATAACAAAGCAAGAAAAAAGGCTGGTTGTGGTTCACATATCAAGTAGAGAGTCCTAATACAAGAGATGTGTATTGAAGTTTCAAATGCCTGAAATTCTGCTTTGTGTGAGCCATCTCCAAATGTAGTTATGGCATGGCAATGATGGGGAGGAGATTCACCAAATGCGAAGGTAATTTCTTGGTGCAAAGAGGATAAATGAATCTATGGCTTTTAGTGTATTATCATGATTACAAACTATGGGCTTGCTTACTGTTCTTGTAAATAGCTGCCTATGAGTGACAGAATTGGTATGTTTTGCATAATTTATTTGTGGGGTGGACAGATATTAGTAGAGAGATTTGTTAAAATCTTATCAATTGATGTGTTTAATGATCTTTAAACTTAGTATTCCTGGAACCGAAGAAGCTTCATGTTACTATAGATTCGACTTTCTGCACACGTACCGATCGGAGTCGTTACGTAGAAACGAAGAACTTGGTCTGAATATGCTTTTTGGAAGAGACTCATTTGATCTTTATACCTTTTGATTTTAAACAGGAAAAGTCGATATTGTGATCCTATATTGTTTGATTATAAATAGGAAAAGTCGATATTGTGATCCTATATTGTTTGATTATAAATATGAAAAGTCGATAATGTGATCTTATACTGTTTGATTATAAACATGAAAAGTCGATATTGTGATCTTATACTATTTGATTATAAACAGGAAATGTCGATAGTGTGATTTTATACTGTTTGATCATAAACAGGAAAAGTCAATAGTGTGATCTTATACTGTTTGATCATAAACAGGAAAAGTCGATATTGTGATCTTATATTGTTTGATTATAAACAGGAAAAGTCGATATTGTGATCTTATACTCTTTGTTTATAAACAGGAAAAGTCGATATTGTGATCTTATACTGTTTGTTTATAAACAGGAAAATTCGATATTGTGATCTTACACTGTTTGATTATAAACAGGAAAAGTCGATATTGTACGTAGATACTAGTGAGGTCATCCACTATAAGCTTACGAGTCATTTTCTTATTTTTTGTTTACTAACTTGAAATTAGGAAGCCGAGCAAGAAACTCGATTTGGTTATTGAAAACATAGATAAAAGTGGTATTTATAAATTTAATTTAAAAAAATTATGATTAGATAATCATTTAATTACTTTTTTAATAAAATATAATTTTTTTAAAAACTAGATTATTATCAAATTTTAAAAGAGAAATAAAATAGAGAAGTCGTTGTATGAAACGGCATCGTATTGAAGAAGGTGGAATCGTCATCCACCATTTCGTCGCCTTTTTACTTTTCGTCTTCGTTAGAGAAACTACGCAGAGGAACCCACCGTCGCCTTCTCCCTCACAATCCCATCTCCGGCCGACTCAATATCTCCAACTCTTCATTTCTCTTCACAGCTCGATCGGATTCCTCAGCTATGGCTCTCAATCTCCGCCAAAAGCAGACTGGTAAGTGCTTTTCTTCTTCCTTAAGTCTCAGTTCCCGCCAATCAACCATACATATTAAGCACTCGATTACGCCGGATTCCATTTCTCCGATCTTCTTTGAACTAATTTTATCTTTAATTGATGGCAGAAAGCATTATTCGTATGTTGAATCTGAACCAGGCTGTTAGCGCTACGGGTACGGCCAACGATGAGGTTTACAAGATCCTGATCTACGACAGGTTCTGTCAAAACATTCTTTCTCCTTTGATTCATGTCAAGGACCTACGCAAACATGGCGTTACTCTTTACTTCCTTATTGACAAGGACCGTAAGCCTGTACACGATGTCCCTGCTGTTTACTTTGTTCAAGCAACTAAGCATAATATCGATCGGATCGTTGCTGATGCTTCGCGTTCTTTGTATAATAGCTTCTTTCTCAACTTCTCATCCTCTGTCCCCCGGCCGCTGCTTGAGGATCTCGCGTCTGAAACGTTGAAATCGGATTCGATTCAGCGAATTGCGAAGGTGCATGATCAGTATTTGGAATTTGTTACTCTTGAAGATAATTTGTTTTCGTTAGGTCAGAGGTCTAGTTATGTGCAATTGAATGATCCCTCGGCAGGGGATCGTGAGATTGAAGAGATTGTGGAGAAGATTGTTGGTGGGTTGTTCTGTGTTTTGGCTACGCTTGCTGTAGTGCCGATCATTAGGTGCCCACGAGGGGGGCCTGCTGAGATGGTTGCCATGGCGTTGGATCAAAGGTTAAGGGATCACTTGTTATCGAAGAACAACTTGTTCTCTGAAGGTGGGGGGTTTATGAGCTCCTTTCAGCGCCCGATTCTGTGTTTATTTGATCGTAATTTTGAGTTGTCTGTTGGAATTCAACATGATTTTAGATACCAACCTTTGGTGCACGACATTCTTGGGCTGAAATTGAATGGGTTGAGTGTTAAGAGTGAAAAGGGTGGAATGAATTATGAGTTGAATAGTTCGGATCCATTTTGGTCGGCTAATGGATTCTTGGAATTCCCAGAAGTTGCAGTCGAGATTGAGACACAGCTGAACAAATACAAGAGGGATGTTGATGAGGTCAATAGGAAGACTGGTGGAGCTGCTGAGGCTGAGTTTGATGGAGCAGATATGATAGGTAACACTAAGCATTTGATGAAGGCAGTTAACTCATTGCCTGAGTTGACCGAGCGGAAGCAAATCATCGACAAGCACACAAATATTGCTACTGTTTTGCTTGGTGAGATTAAGGAAAGATCCCTTGATTCATATGCGAAGAAGGTGAACGAGATAATGTCTAGAGGTGGCATTGATCGGAATGAGCTTTTGGACTTGCTTAGAGGTAAAGGCACTAAGATGGACAAGCTTCGGTTTGCTATCATGTATCTAATCTCTTCTGAAAACATTAATCAATCGGAAGTTGAAGCAGTGGAAGAGGTCCTAAAGGAGTTGGAAATCAACACTAGTGCATTTCAATATGTAAAGAAGATGAAATCATTGAACGTCTCATTTGCATCTGCAAATTCCACTGGCAAAGGAAACATTGTCAATTGGGCTGAAAAGCTATACGGACAATCAATTAGTGCTGTGACTGCTGGTGTAAAAAATCTATTATCTAGTGATAGGCAACTTGCATTAACAAGGACTGTGGAGGCTTTGATGGAGGGAAAACCAAATCCTGAAATTGATTCGTATCTCGTCCTCGATCCTCGTGCTCAAAGGTCAAGTGCTGGAACAAGCAGCAGCCATTTAAAAGGTCCTTTCAAGGAAGCGATCGTATTTATGATTGGCGGGGGTAATTACATAGAGTATGCAAGTCTGCAGGAACTTTCCCTGCGTCAGCAGCCTCCCAAACATGTTGTATATGGTACAACAGAAATTCTAACTGGCGAGGAGTTTGTAGAGCAGCTTATGCTGTTGGGGCAGAAGATGGGGTTGGGCGGTGCTTCTGCATCCTCTTCTGTATCCTCAAGTAATTAGTTCATACCCTTGTGTAGAATTCTAAATCAGTAGTTTGGAGTTAACTTTTGATTGAATGAAATATCAGTGGTGGAGTTCTAATCTATCAGTCATATAGAACGCTATGGTTACTATTGATCTACACTTGACCCTCGAGCAGCCTGCATGATCCCAAGTTGGTCACCTCGGAGCCTCTTGGAAATTCTTCTTTCTGTTGTTAGATACGGTAGGTTCAGTCGATTCGAAGCAAAAGTAGAGGTTTGATGATCAAGACCTGTCTAAATTTCGCTGTCTGCAGCTTGAAGGAATGAACTTACTGAGTACGTCAACTCGACATTTTGTTACGTATTACACAAATATATATGAAGTTATCCTTGCTTAGTAGTTCCATTTTTATTAACATTTATGCTTCACACGTTATTTTGTTTAGGAAAAGTAAATAACAGAACGTGCATTATATTTATATACATGGCTTATTAAATCCCATACCATCTTATTTGCTATTTAAATTCTTGATCATACACAAATAGTACTCTGACTCCCTAGCGATGATGGAAGCGACCCATTTGAGGACAAAAACCAAATGAGAGCATGAGAAATTTGATGCCATAAACTACAACTCTGAGTATGTCCCAACTTGGAAATTACTGTGCAGGAACCACCATGGACCATTTTTTGAAAGCAATCTGCATAACAAAACAACCGCATGGAAGTTATAAATGTTTGTAGAGAAGAATCACATGAAAATTAGGGATCAATGATCTATAATCTATCTGAATTCCAGAGCTTAACATTGACTATCCCTTTCAGTATCATGATAAAATGCATCCAAGGATAGAATTAGAATGCAAGCACTTCTGCATAATTTTCCCATCTAACTACTTAGTTATGAGCTAAAAACTATTGGTAGCTTCACATTTCGAACTTCAATCTTGCATATTGATGACCTATCATCATAAGATTTGCTCATTTTATGTGATGAACTTTTGGTTGTCAGGTCGTTCGAGAATGATAACAAGTACGAGATCTATTTCTATAGGCTATGCAATTGTGTCCTTGAGTTCAAGAACGAGATTGTACCTGGCAAAACCAGCTGCAGTACGCAAGCCCATAAAGAGTGTCAAGCCTAGCCATGTCCCATAGAGACCAAAACTGGAAGGAGCATAAAGTATAACGGATGCAGAGACTGCTCCAACCACCACCTATTATAACCAACAAGTCTGTCTTCACTCTGGAGAAAAGGATATTTCATTTTAGTAATCTTTACTATGAAGGAAAATGTTTACCGTTGACCAAGCTGCATACGGGAAGTCCGAAACACCATAATGCAAACCATCAAAGAGAGTTGCTAGAGGAATCAAAGGTTGAGCGCCACTTACAAACTGTACAAGATTCAATGGAAGCATTCTGTGAGCCACATATATGAAAAGGTTCAACCTAGTAAGGACGAGTTTTGTTCAAAACGAAACTGCATAACTTACCAGCACTCCCTTTCTAACAATTTCTAACACATGAGGATCCTTGGTGAACAAAGGGGCCAAAGAATGAAAAGATGCTCCAAGGACTGCCCATAATATGATACCTAGGAGCAAGCCTACCTGAACCAAAATCCATATAAAACTTGTCCATTTCTTGAAACGTCAAGTTTCAAAAGACTTCCAGTGGGAATGTAGACTCAAATGCACAAATAAAATGAAATTGTACCTTTATGGCTAATCTTGTAACTTTCTTTGCAGTCTTATAATCTCTTTTTGATGCAGCACTCGCAACTATAACCTATCAGTGTACGCAATTTCAATGTCAAGGAGAAAAACAGATAAAGCCATGGTGAGAACATCCTCAATTTCGGACTTCATTATTTCAAAAAATGTGTACCTGACTAGAAGTAGCAAGAGCTTCAGTAAGAGTAGTTACTGCTAACCATACTTGCATACATATTTGATGTGCAGCCATAGGTACTGCACCTTGACGAGCAACCATTGACATCGCTACCGTCATGGTCGTTAGAACGGAAAGAGTCCTTCCAAAGAGAAAACTACCTAATGGCAGGTACACATCTAATCAAACTATGGAAATCAGTGGCTATTGAGTCTATAGGTTAATAGATTTGTTCCAAAACAAATTTCTCTAAAATGTTGATAGCAATTGTGTTTGACAACAGTTTTTCTTCTTCTGTGGTAAGATAACATTAAGTTCACTTTTTAAATATTATGATTTAGATGAAAGAATATAAGGCAAGCTTTGAAAGAGGAAGTCAAGCTAAAGAAGAGGGGCTCTTGTTAAATAAATTTAAGACCCTACGAAAGTCCAAAAATTACTCGAGCCCGGTTCCTATTATTTCCTTCCTATAAACCCTAGAAGATTGCACATAACACCCCCATTTGTGTAACAGCCCGAGCCCACCGCTAGTAAATATTGTTTGTTTTGGTCCGTTACGTACCGCTGTCAGCCTCACGGTTTTAAAATGCATCTGCTAGGAAGAGGTTCCCAAACCCTTATAAGGAATGTTTCGTTCTCCTCTCCAACCAATGTGAGATCTCACAATCCACCCCCCGGGGCCCAGCATCCTCATTGGCACACCGTTCGGTGCCTGGCTCTGATACCATTTGTAATAGTCCAAGCCCACTACTAGCAAATATTGTCCTCTTTGGGCTTTCCCTTCCAGGCTTCCTCTTAAGATTTTAAAACATGTCTACTAGGGAGAGGTTTTTACACAAGGAATGCTTCTTGGGGGGCCAACGTCCTCGCTGGCACACTGCCCGATGTCTGGCTCTGATACCATTCGTAACAGTTTGAGTCCACTGCTAGCACATACTATCCACTTTGGCCCGTTACGTATCGTCGTCAGCCTCACGGTTTTAAAACACGTTTGTTAGTGAGAGGTTTCCACACCCTTTGTTCCCCTCTCCAACCGATGTAAGATCTCACACCCCCATTTCCATGAAAACCTCCCCTTCTCTCGAAAAGGCAGATGGAGGAGAGCTCTTCGAGCGTCTCCGTATGTCTATTCTTTGCAAAGAAAAGAAGTCCAATTTTGGTCGATGCATAGTAAGAAAAGCTCAATGGAGAAGATCACTCCCAAGAACATACTTTTGTTCATATCAGACTTTCTCCAAAGTATGAAGTAGAAGAGGAAAACAGTTCTGAAATTACCAGATTTCATATATTCACCAAATTGCAGTGCACCAAACTTCGGCGATAGCAGTACAACCCTTTTGTTTAAAAACCATATCATTAAAAAAGCAATAACATATCTGAAACATGAACACAACTCATTAGAATTTGGAGGCCATAAGAGAACACAGAAGATCAGTTGGAAAGTTAACATACTGAGACACTACAATGGAAATTGCTGCTCCAGTTGCGCCCAATTGAAAATAGTAAATCAATAGTGGAAAAAGACAGACAGCCAAAAAGTTGCCAATTCCTGCCAAATAATACAAATTCATGTCCAAAAACGAATTAGAATCTAAAAAAAGAGGTTAAATTACGAGTTTAATACTAAACTTTATAAAGCGTTTTTAAGTCCTACTTAAACTCTATTAGATATTTTTTAACATTCGAGGACTTGTTAGATACGAACATAAGAGCTTCAAGACTAAACCTGGAAGTAACCACAAAAAAGGAATTACTAAAACACAAACTTTGGCATTAGTATAATTTTAAGTGTGATAGATAGATGCATGCCTAGACATAGAACAAGAGTTTTGGTATCCTTAAACCCCCTAAAAACTCCTTGAAGAGTCAAATAAAGAGCAGCAGCAGGAGCACCAAGGGCTCTAAGAGTGAGAAATTTTTGGGCTGGAATGCGCAAAGATGACCCCTGTGAAAGACAAGATAAACCAACATTCTCAAAAGGGTCAAAAAGATAAAAGAACAATAATAAAAAAAAAACATCGATTATAAGTTAGTCAGTAAACTTTTAAGTTCGTGTCAAATAAGTCTCTAAAACGTATTAATAGGTAAGTTTCCGAGCCTTCAACTTTGTGTTTAATAGATTTGTTTTCTATCCGACACTTTTAAAATTTACGAATCAAGCTTAGAGGCTCGAGGACTTACTAACACAGGACTAGTACAGTACTTTTAGGAGTTCATGGATCAACTTGACACGAACAAAAAAGTTCATAACTCAACTTGTATCTCTACCCTAAAACTTTGGAGAGAAAATAGAGGAAAGCGAACAAATTATCAGTTTTGCTTACACAAGGAATGCTCATGACATTCAGAAGAATTCCAGATCCAAAGTAAAGGATTAGAGCCTCAAAAACTCCAACTCCAAGTGCCAGCACAAGAGCTGTAGAAACTGAAGATAAGTGCTTTCTCTGCACAGAATCTGCTTCCATGAAAAGTGGATTTGAGAATATTATGAAAGTTCTGAAAGAAAAAAAGTTGAAACAAAAGCATTGGAAGAGAACCTAAAGAAGGATGTTGGAAGCCATGTTTTGAAATGTCCTCAGCAACAAAGGAAGTAGCTACACTTAGTAGAGGGACATTAAAAAGCTTTGATAAGTAGTTAAATATGTTTATGGAAACACCAGCTGAAGCCAACTCCAAGGCACCTGCACAAATGTTCAAAAACGGGTTATTCAACTTAAATCATCTCAACTTTTTCGTGTTTAAAATGAAAATTTATCGAACACTAATATACTTCATGTTATGACTTTATTTATTTATTTTTATTTTTATTTTTTTAAGCTTGTAAGAGCTGCAACAATTCTAATCTTAGCCTTCATCATCTAGCATATGAAAAGTGGCACTTGATGGTAATAAGCTGTTTCCATCCAAAGAATTTGAGATTATATAGCTTACGTACTCCCCTTTAGGAAGACCCGAACAAGGAAGCCTAACGAATGTTAGATGCAAAGCCCCGCACCTCATTAAGATCATATTGGCATAACTCCATTGAAGAAGGGAGGTGTTTAGCATAATGAATCGAAACTAGGGATGGACCAAACATCAAGGTAGTTTGCCTGCGAAGCTGATAGGCGAAGGGCCAAAGGATAGAGCATACAAAGTCAATCGAGCCATAAATGCCCAACTTATCAATTTATCATGTAAACTAATGGTCACACAGCCAACATCTTAACAGATCAATGAAGTAAACATACATGAAGTCAATTGACTTCTGTTTAGTGGATAAGACATTAGTTTACCATCCTAGCAGTTGGTAATTCAACTCTATCGACCCTTCACCGAACAATCATCGAGGTCAATGAAAAGAAAAAAAAGAAAAAAAAAAAAGAAAGAAAGAGTAGAGGAGAGGGGTAAGTAGAAGGCATGCCTAATTTTCCAACAGAAGCAGTCTCCAAAAGCTGTCCAGCCAAGAGCATAGCTTGTCCAGCCATTGCAGGTAGACACAGAACTACAAGTTCATATTTAACATCATCCCCAGATTGTTCATCATACTTTTCATTTTTTTCCCAAACCCTGCATTGCAAACATCAGAATTAGGCATTATAATTGAAAATAATTGATTTTTTTTTCTTTTGTTTTTGTTTTTGTAAGAGAAGCGATCATATCTTTTATATATTTTGTTCAAGATTTCTATTAGCGGTCGTTCAGTTGAGCTTCACACTCACACATTATCGCTAATAGATTTTGAAAAAAGGTTGAAAGGTTTAATTGCAACACTTCGTAAGTAACCAATTAGGGATGATTTTGAGAGTTATTATCAGTGAATATTGGAATTTGAAAAGGAGTCAAAGTCAAAGTCAAAGTCAAAGTGGGGACGGTTAAAATTTGGAGAGAAGTCATAAGTTGCATGCATTGAGATACGTCCAAGAAGTGTTTATCACTCCCTCATAAATGTTCCACAAATGAGACAAAATGTTCATTACAACCCAAGTGTCTCAATACACTTAATTGCATGTAAGTTTTGAGTTTATCTCCAAATTTCAACGGTCCCCATTTTTACTTTTTTTTTTTTTTTTTTTTTATTCTTGTTTCATATTTAAAGATTTGTTTTAATTTTATGTTAAATTAATAAAAATACTTTTATACTTGTCTTTAAAATATTTTTAAATTTTTTAATAATACTCTTCTGCTTTAAAAATATTTTTACTTTAGTCAAAAATAGCCTTTGATTTAAAAAAAAACTTTCAAAATTGTTAAAAAAATATCTTTGAGCTTCCCAAAATATCCTTTTAATTTTTTTTTTTTTGAAAATTTCAAAAATACTTTTTAAAACTTTTTAAAAACGGGATGAAATTGTTAGTATCACATTTAAAAAATAATTTTCTAAAGTAATATTAATACCCAATAACTTTTTTGAATTTGTTTGTGCTATGAAGTATTTGTTAATTTTTTAAAAGTTTGATAGATATTAGTAAAAAAATTTAAAATTCAAAAAGTATTTTTAAAAATATCAAATCTATTGTCAAAATAAATTGCTTACCATTTTCATCTTAAAAATTGTGATGTAGCTCAAACATCCCACCATTAGGGTAAAATAGTCTTTTGCTTAATCATAGTTTAAGCTTAAAATTATACCAATAAAAGAAAAAGAAAAAGAAAAAGAAAAAATATATATATATTTTTTTAATGAAAATGTTGATGTAAGCCTGGATTAAAAAAATGAAGAAATTTTAAAAAATATTTAAATTCTTACATGGTGGCGCTGTTCCTATCGCGGGAACTATCTTCTTCTTCATAGAGACTGTCGCTGAACCGATTAATGGCATTCCGCCGGCCGGCGAATAGAGGGGCAAAAAGATCCTTGTGAACTCCGGCAGACAACTTCCCGGTTCCGTTAGGTTTTGCCAGAATCGTACGACGAAATCGGGAACCGAAATCGACAGCATGTCTCGGGCCTAGAGCTAAAGAACAATCCAACATTCTTCTGCGATTTAGGGCTGTTCGAGGAACTGTGAGCTCGCTGAAATGACAAGAAGCAGAAGCAGAAGCAGAAGCAGCAGCCATTGATGATGTCGATTAATGGAAATTCAGCGAAAGAATGATCGGTGGTTGAATCGAGAGGGAAATTGAATGAGCGAGGAGAAGGCGAGAGCTCAGAGAAACCATGCAATGGTGGGAAGGACTTGCATAAATTTGGTGCCACAAAGGCCCCTTGATTTTTATACGGTTCTGGAGGGGCTATGTGGCAGAGCAAGTTAAATGAAACAGTAGAACTACAAAATTTGCCGACCTTCACAGAAAATGTTAGCAATTCCTAGTCTCCTCCATGATTTTGTTTCCTTTTCAAGGAAAAAGGACAGTCGTTTTCATATTACTGACAACTATGGAATAGTTTTTAATCAATAGTGTTGTATAACCGAAGTTGAGGTCGACCCTTGAGATCGATGGTGTCACCCATGTGAACCTTTGAGACCGTCCTCCAAGAAACGGTTCCCACAAGTTAACTAATGGGTCAAAGATCCATTTGAGAAACAGTTCGACTGAGCAACTATCCAATATATCAAGGTTATAACACTTCATTATAAAGACGATTTCTAAACCACCCTATAAGAACGATACTCGCACATTACTCTCGAACTATATTACCAACTCGATGACTAACTTGAATATCATAGTGTAGGTGGGTTTGGCACTAGATCATCGTTCAACGTTGAATTTTGGTTATGGTTAAATTATAAGTTTCACCTCTAAATCTTTCGTAATGGATGAAAAATTGTAATCTTAAGATTCGATTTCAATCTGTTTTTAATTGAAAGGACTTATTTCATTGATGGAACAAAATTGTGGGAACTACAACTTATAAGGCTATAGAATAAGAAAAGAGTCTAAACTGATGAACATTAAGAACTCTGAAATTATAAGGCTCTATGGGGATGTTTGAACCTTGGTATTCTGGAGATCACTGTGCAGGAACCACCATGGACCATTCTTGGAAAGCAATCTGCATAATCCAACAATAAATGGAAGTTATAAGCTATGCAGAGAATCATAGGAGAAGCAAATTCCCATCCAAAAACTACCCACCAGACAAAGAAACATACTTTCGAGCTAAATATGAATGTAGATTAGTCGTAGTTCTCAATCATTTCGTGGTACCGGGCGTGGCTGAACTATCTACAATGGGTTTCTAATAGCCATTCAAAAACTACCCACCAGACAAAGAAACATACTTTCCAGCTAAATATGAAGCTAAATTAGTCGTAGTTCTCGATCATTTCGTGGCACTGGGCGTGGCTGAACCATCTACAATGGGTTTCTAATAGCCATCCAAAAACTACCCACCAGATAAAGAAACATACTTTCGAGCTAAATATGAAGCTAAATTAGTCTTAGTTCTCAATCATTTTGTGGCACCGGGCATGGCTAAACCATCTACGATGGGTTTCTAACAGTGTGCCGAAGATGCCAAACAAGGAGTTTTCAATAAGGAAATTAAGAAGCATCATTCAAAAAGGCATCACTTCTCTAACAATCTTCAGGCAAGTTCATCATTATCTTAAATCATTCATAATATTATAACACGTTTCGCCCGAGCCCTTTACGGGCTATGTCGCTCTAAAAATCATTCAGTTGAGAGAATGAAAGCAAAAGTGTGAGATTCTACCTGAAAAAACCAGCAGCAGCACGCAGGGCCATAAAGAGGGACAAGCCCAACCACAGCCCACGAAGACCCAAAACAGAAGAAGCATACACCAAAACGGAAGAAGAGATAGCCCCGACCACCATCTACAGTTCATTAACAATATCAATCAAAATCATATCTGCTAGAGAATGAATTTTCAGTAATGATTTCCATTAAAGAAACTGCTTACCATTGAGTAAGCAGCATATGAGAAGTCTGAGACACCATAATGCAGACCATCAAAGACAAATGCCAGAGAATTCAAAGGTTGAGTGGCACTAACAAACTGTAGAAGTTTCATGAAACCAAAAAAGTAGGAGGATTCACAATTTATCACAGAAACGCTTGAAAAGTTAATAATTTCACTTAGCTTACCAAGACGCCAGTTCTAACAATTCCTAAAACGTCAGAATCCTTGGTGAACAAGGTGGCAAGCGAACCGAAGGATAGCCCAAGAATTGCAAATAATATGGTACCTGCGAGCAATCCTATCTGTACGGTATAGACAAATTCATATGAAGCTCGACGTCTATTTCACGGGTTATATATAGCTCAATAACTTCTCATCGTACTTATTAAGGGTGAAGACAGGAAAGTGTAGAAATTCAAATCTGCACATAAAAATTCTACCTTCAAGGATAGGCCTGTCACTTCCTTCGCAGTCTTGTAATCACCTTTTGATACGGAGCTAGCAATCATGGCCTACCAAGATAGATAATTCGAAGATCAAAGAGAAAACAAATAAAGACGTCATCGTTAGAAACCTCAAGGTCTTACATCACGATTAGGAGATAGGATGAAACCATAAATAAATTGGAACTTCATTACTTCAGTAACCAATTTTGTACTGTAGCTTTGTACTTAAGATAGAATTTCATAAGGTTTTAACCTTGCATTTCATTCTCAGCTCAAAAGAATGCTTGCTTAGTTTTGCATGCTCTTAACAATACAATGGATTTTCTAATAAAATAAAATATTTTTATGGAATAATGAAGGACAAGACAAATAAATGTACTTTCTTTATATTCGTGAGTGTTTGTGCCAATCTGCACACACCTCGACTATTCTCACAAGACTGACTAATCCTACTACATTTGGTTGCCAAGGTAACTCGTGGGATATTAAATCCTTAATCGCTGTCAATGGTATGTCCTTTATTATTTACATGGCCCTTGACCACAAGGCCAACCCATGATAGTTAAATAGATGTTCTTAGTATTAGGATTTCTTATAAAGAGAATGAGCTAAAACGAATAAAAAAAAAAAGTATGTACCTGACTTGAAGCACTAAGTGCATCAGTTAGAAGAGATACTGCTAACCATACTTGCATACATATTTGGTGTGCAGCCACGGCCACTGCACCTTGACGTGCAGCCATGGATGTACCCAATGTCATAGTAGTTAAAACAGAAAGAGTCCTTCCAAGAAGAAAACCACCTAATAGAAGACTCCATGAGATTATAAAAAGTGAGAGATCTTGATCATATAACGTAGCCAGAAAAACCATAAATATAGCATTGATCTAATTGCATAGGTTCCAGCTTTCTTTGATTTTGATTAATGTGATATGTACGACTATTTTGAAGTGCACGAGACGTGAATAATTCTAGAATTTACAGAAAATTCAAATGATTCCTCCATCATGCATATAAGATAAAATTTTCAAGGATGAACATTTCAGAAAACAAAATTAAAGATAGATAACCAAAGTTTAATCAGTGGCTTTTAAGTCTACGGTTTCAGGGTTCGGCTTAATACCAATTACTATAAAGTGACGACTATTGATATTGCAGACAGAAATCTCGTGTTCGATAGCTTTTTTTCTTTCTTAATCCTTCTCAAAAGTTTGCAACAGACCTCTCTTCTAAACAGTATGCTGTTATTAGTGAAGATGGGCAAACAGAAGCCAGTGCTGGCCATTGCTTTGTGACTAAAGCATAATGAAAAGATTACTCCCAGGAACATAACATTAGTAATAATAAAAATTCTACAAGATATGAAGTAAAAGAAGATAAGATTTCTGAGATTACCAGATTTCATGTATACACCAAATTGCAATGCACCGAACTTCGGCGGTAATAGTACAGCTCGTTTATTGAGAAACCATAACATCAAAAAGGCAATAACATATCTGAAACAAACACTGGATAAGTTTGGAGGCTATGATAAAGAATACAGGAAGAAGAGTTATTAGAAGGGAACATACTGAGACACAACGGTAGAAATTGCTGCTCCAGTTGCACCCAATTGAAAATAATAAATTAACAAGGGAAAAAGACAGACAGCTAGCAAATTTCCAATTCCTGTGAATCAAGAACACAAATTTAAGCAGGAAGATGAAGTACAAAAAAAGAAAATAGAGAAAAAGCTTAGAAATAAATTCCACCATGAACATAATTCTAGGTTTCATGACTAGATGCGTGCCTAGACAAAGAACAGGAGTTTTGGTATCCTTGAAACCCCGAAAAACTCCTTGAAGGGTCAAATAAAGAACGACAGCAGGAGCACCAAGGGCACGAAGTGTAAGAAATTGTTGGGATGGAATGCGCAAGGACGACTCCTGTTAACAAAATAAACCAACATATTCAAAAGATCATAGAGATAAAGAATCTTACAAGTATAAAGAGGAATCAATTTTCCTAATAAATTTACCCATCTAATCAGCTCCAACAATATGTCTGTAACATAAGTGAGATAGCATATGGAAACGTAAACGTAAACGTAAATGTAAATCAGCAGATCAAAGCATAACATAAACTGGCTTCCAATTTTACTTACTGAAGAAATGCCCATGATGTTAAGAAACACTCCAGATCCAAAATACAACGCTAAAGCCTCAATAAGTCCAATCCCAACTGCCAACAATAGGGCCGTAGAAACTGAAGATAGCTGCTTTCTCTCAGATAACCGCGCAACTAGTTTCTCATCCGTACAGCCTTCTAAGGAATCTACTTGCATGAAAAATTCAAAATATAAGTTTGAAAGCAAAGTTTCCCATCAGTACAGCCTTTTAAGACGAAAGTTTGTACAATCCAAAGGCCAAAAGAAGAACCTGATGAAGGATCTTCAATTGCATTCTTTGAAATATCCTCAGCAACAAAAGAAGTAGCTACACTCAGTAGAGGTATATTAAAAACCTTTGATATATAGTTAAATATGTTTATAGAAATGCCTGCTGAAGCCAACTCCAAGGCGCCTGCACATATGTTGAAAATGGACAAGTATGAAAATACTAGAAAATACTGCAATACAGAAGGATGTTAGCATCCAAGAATTCCCATCAAATTCATAGTCTAACAGCTTAATTGATAAATTAAATAAACAGATATTGACTAACAAGCAAAAGAAGACATCAGAAAGTCATCCGAAAACACATGAACATGAATCAAGGTTTTCAAATAAAGGATCTCTACAGAAAATAAATTTAAGTAACTTAGCCACTTCAAACTAAGGTTGTCCATTCGAATGTACGACTCCACGGCCCAAAAATATGCAGTCCACTTCAGGCTAAGTTTGGATCACAGTTATTCACAGTATTGAAATCAAAGAAAAAATCAAACCAAATGAAACACAGAAAATAAATGAACAAAATAAGCAGACTAACTTAAGCACAATTTGACTGATATATATATCTCTACTGAAAAGAATCAAATAGGACAGGGTAATGATGAAAGAAAAGAATCAGGGAGTTGTTCTATAACATGGAAACTAAAACTAAAGAATATTGGGCCATTTGAAGATACATGCCTAATCTTCCAATATAAGCGGTCTCCATAAGCTGTGCAAACGGTTCAATAGCTTGTCCAGCAATTGCAGGCGCACACAGAGCTAAAAGCTCACGCTTAACATCCAGAGGCTGTTGCTGATAGAGGGAAGGTTCTTTCCACTGCCTGCTTGGAAGTAAGAAAAGTCAACCATTTAAACACCCTGTAAAATTTCATAAGATACTTTCTAAAGCAATCGAAAAAGGAATGCTAAAGAACAATCTATGATAATTCAGCTAAGATGGAGGTATCTTGAATTCTTACACTGCACCATTCTGATCCCTTGAACTGGCATCATCTTCTTCTACACACAAACTTTCCTCCACTCCGGAGGAATCCACCCCATAATCTGAGCTCAACTGATTCCTAGCCACAATGAAACCGGAATTTCTTCGGTGTACAACAGGTGAAGTAAACAGATAATTGTGTCGAAAACTGGCGGATAAATGACAATTTCCAACTCCATTTCGATTCCGTAAAACCTTGCTACTAATTTGAGAAGTAACTCGAACATCCCTACGCTTCAATTTTAAAAATGACAATGTCTTGTCAGGAATTACTTGCTGTTTCCCTACTATTCTAGCCAAACCACTAGAAACTGTCCCGTCCCTGACTTGACAAGCCATTTCCAATTGAAGGTCTGCAAATTCGCGCGTAAATACCAAAACATGAATGGTAAACGTAAGCAATAAGAAAACGCTTGAACGTAGAATTTATGAACAAACAAACGGATGTTCATCCCATTTTCATAATCTACCCCACAACAAACCTAGTAAAATCCATAGGCAAAAAGAATTCGAAGCAAGAAAAACAGAGCAAGAACTGCAAAACATAAAACAAAAACAAAAAAAGTAAACCCACAACATGAAAACAGGATCAATGAAGATTAAGACAAGCACCCAACAGAAATGAGAAGGAAATGATTCAGAAACCGAAGTCTACAAGAATTAACATAGCATGAATATCCAGAAAGGCAACAGATCAAATATACGGCGTTGGAGTATAAAAAAACACTTGCCTTGCCGATAGCCCAAATCGAGTTAGGGTTTCAGGAGGAGAGTTCCAAGGAAGATGACGAAAACGAACACTGAATTTCAATCTGGAAAGGAAGCGCGAAGGCACAGAGGAATAAGAAAAATCGTGTCAAATGGGAAGAGAAGTGAAAGGAAAGCTCCAAAGTTTGTCGAACGTATTAAAAAAACTACTCGCACCGAACGGAGCCATCAAGATTAAAGTTCCTTTTTTTTTTATAGTCCGAAAATTCCTTTAAAAAAAAACAAAACCTTAAAATTGTTAGAAATAAAAATTATAAAAATAGTTTGAAATAATAAGATTTTTTTTTTTTTTTTTTTTGTTGGTTAAGATAATTATTGTTAAATTATAATTTTTATTTTAATATATCTAACTGTTCGAAACTTCTAAAAATTTAATAATATTATTTATCAAGTTATTGTACTTTCACCTTTTTATTTTATTAATTTTTAGTTACGAAGTCCAATTTTGTTTAATAAATTGAAAAGGTTTATGAAATATTAGTTATAATAAAATTTTATTAAATAGGTAATTTAAAGTTCAGTGATTTATTAGATATTTTAAATTATTTAAATTATTTTAAATTTTATGAATTTATTTAGCTCTAACATATATTTTTAGTTTTTAAGTGAGTGTCTGTTAATTATAAAATTATTGGTTGAAAATGAAAGGAGATTTTCATATTATTTTGGAAAGTTTCCTTTTGATTCTATCGGGAAAAATATACATTCAAATAGAAAATAGTAGGAATAATTCCAAATTCTACGAGATTCAAGAAGCCTTTACAATCGTACTATAAAACGACCTTCGAGGTTGTATAGTTGAGCTGATGAGTTCTAGGTTAAGACACATTGACAAAGAAGAAAATTAAGGACTTAAAGTTTGCTCGAGGCAACCTTGAGGTCATATAGTTGAGCTGACGATTCAAACTTTCAAAGGCCCTATCCTCAAGAACATCTCAACCTAAGTCAACTTCTGCTCTCAGTATGTGGTCGCATCTTTCTCTTACCAAGAGTCTTTATGACTCGACCATCACCAAGTTCAAGTACATCTAGGAGTGGAACAAGGTCTATTAGACATATGCTCGAGAGGGGGATGAGACCATCAAGAGGATCCTCTTTGTTGGTGCGAGTAAAAGAAATTTTCTTTTGGTTTCTCTAAAGAAATCTCGTACCAATGAAGAAAATTGTCCTGATTTATGTACTCATGATCACTCCCTTCCCTAACCAATGTGAAACTTTGCTAAAACTCGAGATTACACGAAACTATTAAACTCACGCTACAAAACAACACAACAAAAGTTATCGACCTTTAAACTCCCGTCTCGGTAGCTTCGAGTAACTATGAAAAGAAAACTCCCAACCCCAGAAGAGAACTTGAAGATCGTCTAAACATGCAGAAAGGAGCTTTGATCGAAATCGAGCAGCCAAGCCTAGAATGTTTTCGATTCAGGTACCAAGTTCACTGATATATATATATACACACAATTCTTCAAGCAAGCAGTAGGAATTATTCAGTCATTGTATCAGAAGCTAAGGTATGAAAACAAGGGAAAATCATCATTCTTATTCCTGCAACAATCTCAGTGCACAATACAATACATTCATCAACACATTACAGATCAAAATCATAATCAAAATCAAATTCACAGCCAACTATGGCTTCTAATCCAGTTCATCCTCACGATTTCTCGCCACGAACAGCTTTATTTCAACTCAATTTATTAATGCTTAACGAGAAAAAAAGGAACCTAAAAGATGGCTATTTTATGATAAATACAGAACACCAAGAATCTACCTACATTATTATGATTATCTCTCTATGGCAACATACGAGAAGGAAATTATACTTCTTACTGAATGAGAAGGGAACCAAAGCTCAGTAGATGCATAAAGACGACGAGACCGACCAAACTCAGACCTTGTGAACCTGTCCTCCTCAAGGCGCTGTTTGGATTATCTGCTCATACATGATTGGAAACAGTCAGATTCTGGATGATGATTGTAGTGAAGGAGAGGTGTGTAAACAAAAGCATGTGTTTAGGGGTGGTGTGTAACAGCCCAAGCCCACCGCTAGCAGATATTGTTCGCTTTGGCCCGTTATGTATTGCCGCTAGCCTCACAATTTTAAAACGCGTCTGCTAGGGAGAGGTTTCCATACCCTTATAATGAATGTTTTGTTCTCCTCTCCAACCAATGTGGGATCTCACAATCCACCCCCTTGGGGGCCCAACGTCCTCGCTGGCACACCGTCTGGTGACTGGCTCTGATACCATTTGTAACAGCCCAAGCCCACCGCTAGCAGATATTGTTCGCTTTGACCCGTTACGTATCGTCATCAGCCTCACAGTTTTAAAACGCATCTGCTACGAAGAAGTTTCCATACCCTTATAATAAATGTTTCGTTCTACTCTCCAACCAACAACCAACGTGGGATCAAAAGTGCTTCTCAGCCAAGACTAAAAGCACTCTACTAGTGTTTTCTCACAAAACACTTTACAATGCTTCTAAGCTTTTTAAAAAACAAACCACATGTAGTGTTCTTTTGACATTTTTAATAGTGCTTTCATGTTGCTCTCAGACAATGATTTCGAGTAGTGAGCATTTTCTATCCATAATAAAAGTAGTAAAAGTAGGTTAAAATATCGTTTTGGTCCTTGTATTTTTAAACGACTTAAGTTTGCAGCTCACCTTGAGGTCCACCTTCAGGTCCAGGGCAAGTGTTCAGAGTGGAAATATTTGTGAAGATGGTTTGTTTAGAGAAACCAGCATAGGCACATGTAGTGGTGCTGCAACCAGAAGCTGTTGAGTTACCAAGGAGCAAATTGCTACCTTCACATGGCATGGCTGGGCATGTCGACCAATTTGATGATTTCTGTGAGGGTGGCTTCAGCTGTGATGGCTTACAGTCGAGACTGACAGAAAAGAAAACCAGAAAAAGGCGTTAGGATTATTTGGAGGAAGTCCCACATTGGCTAATTTAGAGGACCGTCATGAGTTTATAGGTAAGGAATACATCTCTGCCACGAGAGCTTATGCTCAAAGTGGATAATATCATACTACTGTGGAGGGTCGTGGTTCCAAACAAAAGGTAAGCTCACTAACTCAAGCTACCTTCAACTTAGAGCAAACAAGTTAATAAATAAATTATTCGGTATTGGCACCACTTACATCATGTTTTTTGCAGCATCACACTCGCACAATACGCAGTTGTTCGCTGTGTAATCATACGTGCCGTTGGGGAGGAGGAATGGGAAGTCTAAAGAGTCTTGCCTGATCACAGATGAACAAGCTGCAGATAGAATTCAGAACAGTTATCTTTCATGATAATGGCATTTGTTGAACAAAAATAAAGAAGCTTCAGGAATGATGATGATGATGAATTGACGAACGAAGCATATTTTCATCGAACGGCTAGTCAGCTGGTAAGCATCTTTCGATCTCCGTCGTTTAGACAATACAGTCTAGGATTAGATTGACGGAGTGAGGTGTTTGTGTTATGAACGTGAACATTGAAGAGATGTTTGGGAGTGATTTATGCTCAAAATCACTAATTTTAGGCATAAAAGTGATTTTGTTCGTTCTAAAATCACTTTCAAACATGTCCAGAATTGTTAGCTATTAGAAAACAAAAACTATCACCACTTAGAAAAGACAACCTAGTGAGAACGGTGAATGTTTAAAGAATAAGTTGCTCATGAAAATCTTTGTGGTTTAACGACGAACCAAATCCGAATCTATTCCGAAGACCCTTCAGTCCCTCTAAAGGTCCTATTATTCCTCTCACGAGTTACACGTAACTACACAAAGAACTAGCATGCTAAATGATTCAACCCGAACATGGAACAACAAAATGTAAAAACGTCCTCTATCATAGAATAGCGATCTCTCTAACGACATTCCTAGAAATATGATCAAAGTCAACAAACATATCCTTATACTTTCAATGAGTTCATCACTATGGCCCCAACAAGAAGAGTGCACCACCCTCACAAATGCTCCAAGAGCCAACCGAAGGGTGTGAAGACAATATGAGGAAGCCTCTCTCTCTAACGGCCTAGGCCCACGGCTAGCAGATATTGTCCTCTCTGGGCTTTCCCTCAAGGCTTTAAAACACGTCTGCTACCCCTATAAAGGGTGTTTAGTTCTCCTCCCCAACCAACGTGGGATTCTCACACTCTCTCTCTACTAACACTAATACCAAAACTACCCTTCCTCCACTTCGTATTCTAATGGAGGATTTTCCTCCCTCCAAGAGTCAACCCAAGGGTGTGAAAACATCAGCATTATGAAGAAGCCATTCTCTCTCTCTCTCTCTCTCTCTCTCTCTCCATTTCTTCTTATAAAAAAATTTCAAAACCTATCAGTGTGACATCAAGGTGTTTGCTAATATAAAACTACCAAACAGCGTATTGTCTCAGACGTCAATGTAATTTAGTACTCAAAAGTCAAGTCCAGTCATTTTCCCAAACGGAACAGGAGAACAACCAAATCCTTAATATCAGGATCAAACCATACAACCTTAAATCATTAAGGAATCTACAGACCACACATTAATAAAACAAAAATGTCTATAGGTTGACCAATGCACACACTTAGCAAAATAACAGCTTTGTTTGCTCAATCGATAAAGATTAGGGCAAACTCTTACCTTATATATATATTCTTCTTTTTTTTTTTTTTTTTTTTTTAATTCTCAACATTTTGACCTTTGTAAAAAATCTCAAAGGTAAAAAGAGTAAATTAGAAATAAAGTTAAATCTTAATAGCTTTAATATAATTTATATTTATTAACAAATAACGACATTTTTTTAACTAAATTTTTTTTTATTATTTCAATCGTATTTCTAAGCACCTTAAAAATATATATATATATATATATATATATATATTCTCAACATTTTAACATGTGTAAAAAATCTCAAAAGGTAAAAAGAGTACATTAGAAAATAAATTTAAATCTTATTTTTTTTAAAAAAATATATTTTATATTTATTAACAAACAACTTTTATTGAACCAAAAAAGCAACTTTTATTATTTCCATTTTATTTATAGATTTTACAAAACAAAAAATAGGGTTTAAAAAAAAAACTTTTTTAAATAGACATTAAAAAAAAAAGTTATGGAAAATTAGTTATTCAGGAACTTAGGATAGATTTTAAATTACTTAAAATAGAGTTTTATTTATTTATTATTAATATTTAAGAATACGAGAAAAGACAAGAAGCAAAAGGACTAAAAAGTAAAAACAGTTTCTCTCTCTCTCTCTCTTCATTCAGATGCAAAAATCTTTCAGTTTAAACCCTAAATCATACTTAGAATTAACGATTATGGATTATATATTGAAACCATCAGAAAACAAAAGCCAAATGGATGAAGAACTCAGCTAATTAAGCCCTAAATTTGTTCAGAGTGATAAAAGAAATCATGTAATCAGTTTCAGTTTCTACCTAAAATCGACGAGAAATTCAGAAATAAAATGAGGAAGATGAAATGAACCTTTGAGAGGAATATCCAGAACTTGAGAAGCTTTAAGATCTCTCGCATCTGCAATTCCATTCAGCTTCAAGATCGTAGCATCCGATACATTAAACATTGTGGCAATCGCCGATACGGAGCTTCCAGGTTCCACCAAATGTCCGTAATGGACGACTTTGTTCCCCTCCACATCATCGCAGCTACACGGCAGAGGAATCCACAGCTCTTGCCCTAACTCAATTTTATTCGGATCAGGAATCCCATTTGCGGCCGCGATTTGCTGGAAAGTTACGAGTCTCGCGAAAGTGATTTCCGCGATTTTGTCGAGAGTATTTCCGCTCTGGACTTTGTAAATCGGACGCTTATCGGAGAGACCAGTACCGTTTTCACACTTGCAGTTGAACGGAATCTTGATCTTTCGAGACGCCGGTAAGGAAGAGCTTGACGAGGTGTTCATCGGAAGGTTGTTAGCCCCGAGGAAGGAGAGGAGGTGCTTGACATCGAAGAGCTTCATCACGTCTTGAACGGTGGTTGCGTTTGGCGGAATGTAGTCGATTAGAGAGCGGCATTTTGAGGTCGAGCTGCAGTTGAACCGCGGCGGCGGCTGAGCAACGCATACAGCGACGATGGCGGAGAAAACGATGACTCTGAAAAACATGGTTCCAGCTCCGGAAGCCATTAGCGTCTTCTCGTCCTTGTAGTAGCAAGGTTCTGGTAGGATATTAATGGCGGATTGAAGTTGGGAGAAACGCGGTTTTCGAGTGGGAAAAGTCGAAGCGGACTATGATGGAAATAGGTACTGGTCAAGCTTCAACGTGGGTAAAGGGCATAGACCTTAGAGAGAGAAGATTAAATGGGAATGGAGAGAGAAGCAGAAGCCGCCATTGAAGAGACTGAAGGAAGCTTTTTATTGATGCTGTGAGCAATTACGGAGAAATTGCATTGCGACGAAAATTCTTTTCAAATTTCAAATAATGTCTTTTCAGGAAAATAATAATATTATTAATAACAATAAACAAAAGTACGGACGTGTTTATTAATATTTTATGATATCGACTTTCTATGAATAAAATTTTGGGGACAAATATTAATAAATTGGATAAACACAAGTTTAGTCGCTTTTAACTTCATTTAATAATCATTTAATTTTTTAATTTATTACTAAATTATAGTTAAATTAATAAATAATCATTTTATAGCACAGATTTAAAATGTTTATTATTAATGTTATATATATATTTTATCAAATTTTAAAGAAAAAAAAATGTGTAATATATAAAATTAAAAAAAAGGGCAAAGAATAGTCAAGGCGGTTCTCGGACGGAAGGGCTCTTTAGTCTTTTCCAAAGTTCGTCATTGCCACGTCACTCCCAAATAATTGATGGATGATGTGGGACCCAACTATCCATTAATATACATTTAAGTTATATTCTAATTTTTATATTTATTTTTATTTATTATTAAAATTATGATTCTTTAAAAAGTAGCTAAAAGTTTCAAACTTTATGTTAGTTATAAATCCATTTGAATTATTTTTTCTAATAATGTCATGAAACTCTCAATTTTGTATATATTAAAGCTTTATTGTGTATTTATTATTGTATTAAGAAAAAAAAATGCTATTAGTAAAAAATAAATCGGTCTACCATATCTTAATATTAAAAATAAAAGAATATATAAATTAATTATAAATATTGTAATTGAATGAAAATACTAGAGAATACAAAATTTAGGTATATTTTTTTTCTATAAAGTACAAGGATTGAAAATTAATATTTAAAATTTAGAAATTTAAAAGAAAATTAGAACAAAAGAACAAATTGGAATTAAAATAAATAATTTATTTTCTTATTAAGTCATTAAGCAATAATTAAAGTTAGATTAGGTAATAAACGTGTTTTAATCATGAATTTACTTAATAAGTTAACCTAAACATATTTAAACTGAGCTGGAGAAAGAAACCACAAATTTAAAGAGTTTCAAGCATTGAACACCAAAATTTAGGCTCATTACAGAACACTATGAGGTACACACAAGATAACACTCTTAATGAAGCTTTTCTGCAACTATTGAAGCTTTGCTTAACGAAACTACGTCAGGCTTGTAACTACTGAAAGAAGATATCGACTCACCTCGAGCGCATCGTCGACGATTATTCAAATGAAATGGTTCGGGGCAGGAAGCTGTTATCCATGGGTAAATGCAGTTCTAAGACGAGATGCTTTATTTATCGTCCAATAGCTGTAGCACCGACTCGGCGAAGCTTTGTTGCCTGAGGGGATAATAAACCATGTGATGGAGTTCTTAGGAAAGGTATGTTCATCAGCCAAAGTGGAGGATTGGATGTCAATAAGACTAAATGATTAGGAAGATAACGGAAGAGAGAGGAGGCTTACTTTCGTTCTCGGTATTTCGGGCTCGGGCGAGAGTGCTTCAAATATCCATCCCATGGGACCTTCTTTAGACCTGCCCGAGCGCAAATTATGTCCCTGACCCTGTTAAATAACGGAGTATTAGTGTAACAACCCAAACTTACTGCGAACAAATATTGTTCGCTTTGGCTGATTACGTATCGCCGTCAGCCTCACGATTTTAAAACGCATATGCTAGGGAGAGGTCTCCACACTTTTATAAGAAATGTTTTGTTCCCCTCTCCAACCGACGTGGGATCTCACAATATTTTGAAACAAACCAAGCCCACTGCCAACAAATATTGTCCGCTTTGGCCCGTTACATATCACCGTTAACCTCACGGTTTTAAAACGCGTCTATTAGGAGAGGGGTTTCCACACCCTAATAAGGAATGTTTCATTCCCCTCTCCGAACGATGTGGAATCTCACAATAATTTGTAACAGTCCAAGCCCATTGCCAACAGATATTGTCAGTTTTGACCCGTTACGTATCGCCGTCAGTCTCACGGTTTTAAAGCGTGTCTGATAGAGAGAGTTTCCACATCCTTATAAGGAATATTTTATTTCCCTCTCCAACCGACGTGGGATCTCACAATTAGAGCCCATGACCGAAAGATCCTACACTGAAAGAAGAACAGCTATCACATTGCAGGTAGGGAAAGCAAGGTTACCTCTCTGCAAACTCGATGGGTGTTTCTCCAGGCTTCAAAACTTGGGGCTCCAGGTACCAAACATCACAAACAACAGCCCAAGAGGTCATAAGCTGCAGCAGATGCATGGTGAACGACTGCCTGAAAAAACAAACACGGTCCATGAATCATCGACCTCGCATAACCAATTCTATGCTAATCCATAGCGAACCTAAATACCGAATTAGAGTTACGCAGAAACATATGCAAAAACACCACCATTAATGGCACATGGACTACATTTTGGCAAATTCAACTATCATTCTAACCAAAAGGGACAGATTCAGGGCCACAGAGTTAATTCAGAATATTTGTAATAAGCAGCCATATATGAAGCCCAGGCCTAAGCATGTTCTTAATTTATTTCCTGATGGAAAACTTTATTTGCAATGCAAAAAACCTCATCAGAATCAACTCATTTTCTATGGATCATAAGTAATCATCTATAAGCTATCAGAATTTGTGGTTTCTTTAGGTTGGTATCAATTTTTCATTTCATTTTCTAAAAGCTGTTTATAATGATATTTACTGTTTATGCTTCACTCTATTTGAAGTATCTTCTCCAATATATATAGCAACAAACAACATTACTTATTTGAAAACAACATGTTTCTTAAAGTTCCTAAACAAACAACTTTTCAAACATGTTTTACGAATTCGAAAAGTATTGTCTGTCTCGTACCTCGACTATCAAACAGAAATTACGTTTCTATGAACAAAGACTAATCAAATAAAAATCTCCTTACTTCCTGCTGTTCCAAAAAGCATCTACGAAAATTTTGTTGTATTTGATAGCAACTGGGCAAACAGAGCAGCCAAGTTCAAATGCACCCTGAAATCATTTAGTTAAAACAAATAACTAAGGTTACCAATTACATTAAAGCCTTGGTAGCAAATTTAAGAAGTACTAAAAACAATACCTTCTTGAACATAACAGAGTAGTGGTTATTTACACAAGTTCCTTCAGGAAATATAAGAAGAGGATTGTTGTCAGCCCCTTGAACGTGGTCGTTTAACCTAAAAGAGAAGAGGTTTTAGTAAGGATTCCACTAACAATCAGTATTTACTTGTAATTCTCGTGCTCCTGTTGTATGGCGACACTTACTTCTTTGCTACAACTTCACGGTCCTTCAACTCGGTACGGTTGAACCATATACATCCAATACTCTCCAATATAGTGCTTTGCAATAGTCCTTCAACAACATATAACATAAAGTATAATATGACAACCAATCAGAACGAAGACGAAGACAAATATGCTTACTGGGTATCAATAGCAAGAGCTTTCTCTCAAACTTCAATTACTTTCTCTAGACTTATTCCGACAAACTAAATCTTCATTTTACGTATTTTTTCATAATAAATGCACTCACCAACCCAACCAGGATGTTTTTGCATAATAACAGCAAAGGCAGTCATTTGCTCCAAGATTATGAAATCGATCATGGAAGTATGGTTGGCCACAAAAACCTGCTCAACCAAGAATGGGAAGACAAACAATATAGCACTGAGAACGATGCTTAACATCTCGAAAAGGGAAAATACGATATGACATTTGCAAAATGTCACCTAAAACCCCGAATACCTGCTTTGGTCTCATGCTAGGTCGTGGCCCATGATACTTGACAACTCCAGTCCAAGATGCAACAAAGAAGCTGCAAATCAACTCCACCAAAGACCTCTAACAAGGAAATATAGTGTTATCACACACAAGAATCCTCAACTATCATTATTAAGCAAGAAATTTTGAGTTCATCAATTGAAAAAGTAGGAGATCAAACCATCGACCGTTAGGATGTTAATAAATGCCTTATCCATAGAGCGAACGTAGACCCACAAGATTATAATTAAAACACATAATGGGGAAGATTAGAGAATTGAGCATGCACACCTCTAACTTAGTTCTCAGCTTATCATGGCCTTTCAATAGAAGATTCACTGGAATGAATGTTGAAAGGAAAATTATCCATCCTATTGTCAATATGAGAACCCTGCACCATGAGCTCAACAACACTTATACAAAGAAATGAAAGTTATACTAAGCACCACAAGAGTTCCTAATTCCTATAACTTAAAGTGACCATATCATTTATCAGATCCATGTTGCAACAGTGAGAAACTTCGTTACATGATTTCTTCTTCATATAGATAGATATAGGATCTACGGAGCAATTACTTAAAAGTACATTTTGTACATATCCCATGATCCTGAACCGATCTTACCTAGGATCGCAAATCCTAAGTTTATCTATGAAGAACATATCTAATTATATTAGTGTTTATAATTAATTTCTTCTGCATAATACTTCTCGATAGGGAGCTAACCTCGCCGGGAAGAGAATCAGATACCGAACCACGACTCCACAGCACCACAGAGGGAACAGATAAATATTCCAATTCCATGGTTCCGGTGGGTTTGATTTGAAGCACCGAGTGAACGAATCCTAAACATTCATTATCAAATAACAAATGAACAACAAAAATTTATGAAGTTAAATCGAGGAGAACAACCAATAGCCCTGAAAACAACAAATCCCATTCGCTATGAACAAAAATGATAGAGAAATCGTAAACAACGAGAAGGTAAAGCTCACATCAACAATAGCACCAGCAGCCTCAGTAAGGGTAGGCGAAATATCAAGCAAATCGCGCCTAGAAACAAGTTCATAAGCTCATCAAATCAGTCGGAAATCGCAATAGAACCAATTGGAAAACGGGGAGGAATATGAAATTGAAGGAAAAAGAGAGAGATAGGAGTAGATTACAGGCGGAGCTTGCCAGTGGGTTCTTGGATGGAGGATCCGGAAGGCAAGTAATCTTCAATATTGGGGCGATCCAAGTCCAATTCAGAGGCGGAGGATTTGAGAGAAGCAGCAGCGCCACTCATAATTGGCGGCTTTTGGGAATCTGGTCGAAATCTGGTGATGGGTCTTTCTTGTTCTATCTGAAATCCGTCTCTCAACACGCAGAAATTTGATTTTTCATCCCTCTTGAACACTTTCATTTCCCCCCCTGCGCACATGCCACCAACTTTCATTGAGCTCGTTTATATTGTCACTTCAATTCAAATGAGAATGTCTTACCTACCATAATTTGATTCCTCTCTTACTTCGTTTCCCTCTTTTGTCTTTGATCGATTCGACCATTCGATCGTTAGTTGAAGTGCATGTTCGTCTCTTTCATTTTTCTCTACGAACTAGCAATTTGGACCCTATAGACACTACAAGGATCTTTCTACTGTCGAAACAAAATCACTACTTCGATAGTTATGCTTCGACATTGAGATATATTTAGATCCGATGTTGAGATCGAGGATTGTGACTTGACCTGATCTAATCTCGAGATTGATAATCATGTTATCATATTGAGATTGATGATACTTTATATTCGGGATTAAGATTAGAAATATCCATTAAACTCCGGAGAAATTTTTGTATGAACGAGGATGAGGCAGGAAATGAAAAGATATTTGTTTCTTTTTAGTTAAACGGAACCAAGGAAGAGAATTATATTCTTCGTCTCAATTCATATCTCGATTACACCCGAATACTTACTTTCATAGATAATTTTATATATATATATATATATATATATAAATCAACGCAAAAAAAAAAAAAAAATTATTATATGTGTGCGTATATATCATTTCTTTATTTGTTAATAAATAAATAGATAAATGTTTTTAAAAGGTAAAAGACTAGGTATTATTAGATTTATTAATATATTTTAGTGTTTTTAATATAAATTATATTGAAAAATTAAAATCATCCATCTGGTATGAATATATTTTTTAAAATGTATTTTAAAAAATAGAAAAAATTCTTGGAAACCGGATGTTCTCAAGTTCTCTGTAGAGAATCCACACTCTGATCCCTACAAAAATAAAAGGAAATTTTTGTAATCTACTTGAGATGTCAAGTGTAGAGAGGTATCAAACCACTTCAGTTGAGCATAGACAATCGTATACGAGTCATGGATCTCCTCCTTGCACCTTTGAGAATGTCGACCCCCACCTGAGCATATTGAAAAGAGAGTGGAGGATGGTTTACGAGCCATTAAGGGCAAGCTCTGAGAGGTTCAGATGGAGTCGAGGACCATCATCGAGCTTATACAATCATTGTGCAAGGTATACTTATACCGGTCATACTAACAGGATGGGGTTCGGTCGGTTGGCTCCAGCTCATTAAATAAACATCTTTAATATAATGAATCCAACATATTATCTAGTTAGAGATCTAGAATTAATTCAGGTCAAACTATACAATTATATATGTATATTTATTTATTTTAATTTTATAACTATTTATTCTTCCCGCTCTTAAATATAAATTATTAAGTCTTTGAATGTCAAAATTGGATTGCAAATCTTAATCCAACGTTTGAAAATAAATAAATAAATAAATATTTTACATATTAACACGTTACTTTTATTAAAAAATAAAAATGAATTTAATCTAATATATTTTATAATCGAGTTGGGTTAATTTTTAACTATGGTTAGTTTAGATTAAAAAAATTTATTCATCCCTACCCATTAAAGAGCAAATTGAGATTTCAAAATAAATAAATAAACATAATTATTAGAAAAATCATTATTTTCAAAAGAAACAAAATAGTATTAAAAAGTTTTAAATTAATGCCTAGTCTAGAAAAATCATGTGCCTATTTTAAATAATAATAATAATAATAATAATAAGCTTTTTTAATATCCTAAATTCTAATTAATATTTAAGAGCAGCTAGAAAACTTTATTTTGTTTTATTTTTCTTTTTTCAATTTTTCAACGTCAATTTTCTAAAATAATTAATGTTAGTTTTTCTTTCCAAAATTATGAAATTATGAAATTATGAAAGGTGATGTAGGTAGGTAGTGCAATACAAACTTTCACAATTCACTAAAAATATTGCTTTTTTAAATAATTAAAACAAATTAAAAACTTTAATGCCTAATCCAAATAATAATAATAAATTAAAATTGATTAATTACCATTTTCATCCTTAAATTTGTAGAATTGTTCGTATTAAGTGACTAAACTTTTAAGAAATTTCATATAAATTCCCGAACTTTATAACCAATTAGATGGAAGATTGAAAATTCGAACTTAATGAAGTTAAACCATAATGGGCAATAATGACGGTGTAATTATAGTTACAAATTTTAAACCGAGCATAACTGAGTGAATAAGGTACTAACATTTACTGCAACCGAACGTTCGGTCTCCTCCCCACATGACTTATTTTTCTTTTTGAATTGCATATTTTGACAAAGAGATTAAAAGTTTATTCTTCATTGAAAATTTTGCTCGAACGAAATAATACGTACACATAAACTAGTCATGACACTAAAAACAAGTAAACAGTATCATACAATCTCGAGTCTAACACCAAAAAGATAATTTAGATTAGCTATCTAGAGAAGGGAACGAAACATTTCACATCGGTTGGAGAGGGAAACGAAACGTTTTTTATAACGGTGTGGAAACTTCTCCCTAGTAGACACGTTTTAATTGTTCTCTTTGGGCTTTCTCTTGAGGGGAATTGTTCTCTTTGGGCTTTCCCTTTCGGGCTTCCCCTCAAGGCTTTAAAACGCGTCTGCTAGGGGAAGGTTTCCACGCCCCTATAAAAGGTGATTTGTTATCCTTGGGACCGCCCCCAAATCCACCTCCCTTGGGTCCTCAAGGCTTTAAAACGCGTCTGCTAGGGGAAGGTTTCCACGCCCCTATAAAAGGTGATTTGTTATCCTTGGGACCGCCCCCAAATCCACCTCCCTTTGGGACCCACCGTCCTTACTGGCACACCGCCCGATGACTGGCTCGATACCATTTGTAACGACCCAAATCCATCGCTAGCAGATATTGTCCTCTTTGGGCTTTCCCTTGAGGGGAATTGTTCTCTTTGGGCTTTCCCTCTCGGGCTTCCCCTCAAGGCTTTAAAACGCGTCTGCTAGAGGAAGGTTTCCACACCCTTATAAAGGGTGATTTGTTCTCCTCCCCAACCAATGTGGGACATCACACGAAGCTTACTCGGTGCAGATCAATAGAGTAAGACTCCTATGACCTATCTTGCCTCAAGGTCAGGCCTCTATGGAAAGTCTGGATTTCAAGCCTTAAACAGGTAAATATGTAAAGGATTTATAGACACAAAATTAAAACAGTAACGGAATATTAGAAGCAAACATGAAACTTTAGTCAACTTGCAAATCAATAGGTAATATGTGAATGACACGTGAGTCAGATATTAACCCTCTAAAAAAATACGTATATTAAAATCGGTTAATCTCTTACCGTTCAATTTTGTAGGATATAATTATTTTCAATTAATTATTAAATTCGCTTAATTACTCTTATAAAGGTGGCTAGATGTTGGGTTTTGTATAGGATGCCATATTTGAACAATCCATTATATATTTTTTTTTAAACAAAAAAACAAAATAATATTTTTTAATACAAATAAGTAAATAAATAAAGAGGAAGATAGGTGAGAATATTTGAAAAAGATGGCAATAAATTCAAAGCTCCTAATTTGAGCTAAAATTAAATGCTTGGTCAACCCCTTTGGTTTCACCTTGTAGGCTTTTTATTTTTTATTTTTTTATTAATGTAATTTAATTATTAGAATATTGGTTAATAATAAATAAATAAATAATTTAATTTGTTTAGTAAATGAAGAGTATATGAATGAACCGAGACCATATCTAAATGAGAGTGATCCTGAGAATAAAATTCTTAATAAAGACCGAAAAGAATTGATGTAATTACTTATATCAATAGGGTGTTTGTTTTTTCTCTGTAATTCAATCATAAGAACTCCAAAATTAAGCGTGTTTAATGTCACGGTCATGTTTGTCCATGACGTGTTGTTTATGGTTGCATGAGTTCAGGGTTTAGGTTTAGAGTGCAATTGTGACATTTAGCTTGGAGCAATTTTACGTGTGAGTGACCTCAAAATTCTCCTAAGAAACATGTGAATAAGGACAAAACATGTTAAAAGGACCTGCGTTACTATGTAGTGATAAACCCCACTCTTTTAAATGACAAATAGGTAACATGATCATGTCGCAGAAAAATATCAACTCCTAACCTAAATAGCTCTTAATAGACCTGTATTTTTAAATTACATACATATATATACATACACATTATTATTATTTTACACAAAGCCTAGAAACGTTAAATTGGAAATTTTGAGAACCAAATAAAAATTAAGTTGCAGATCATAATAACTTTATTCTATTTTAATCCCGAACATTGGAAAGATGACCGTTTAAATTGTCGTTATTGTGCCGCTAATTGTTTGACAAATAAATAAATAGAGCTTCAAATATATGTAATGATGAGAAATTTTTATTTGTAATGACGGTATGATTAGTTGGATAAGAGGTATTGAGTGGATAAATATTAAACGACGAAAATTATTTTTTAATCAAAAAATAAAAAATAAAATATACATTTAAAAAGTTTCGACCGTGGTTAACATTAAATCTATCGATTTATTCTCGATTAGCCTTTAAAAACTTAAGCTTCTAATGTAGAATTGCTCCAATTTAAACATATTTAACCTTGAAGTTCCTATGACTGAGTCACCGAAAAAGAAAGTGCATCTTATTGGTATAGATAGTTCTCTCAATTCTTGTAAGTCTGTTTTAACTCTTTGATTCTTGAAATTACTCTCATTTGGATGTGATCTCGGTTAATTCATATACCCCTCATTTACTCAGGTATCACAATTTAGGTTAGAAAATTTCCAACGGAGTAACCTTAATTAAATATTAAGCTCAATCCAACTATAAAATATTAGAGTTGGATTGGTTCGAGTTGTTCAAGTTACTCATTTTTTTTTATGTTAATGCGTAAAATATCTATTTATTTAATTTCAAACATGGAATTAAGATGCAATTTAATTTCAATATATATTTTTAAAATATTATATTTTAAACATTAAAAATATTATGTATTTATAAGGGTATCATAGTCAATTTTTTTCTAAATTCTAAAAATTAAAAAAATATCTCATACAATTTTTTTTTTTAGAACTCAACGATATGTGAAAAAAATATCAAATATATTATTATTAATTTGAGTATAATTAATGAATATGCATTTTTTTAGTACATTAAATAGGACATTTAGTAGGATATTTGAAAAATAAAAATTGGCTTAAAATAAATATTAAAATATTTGTACTAAAAAAAATAATTTTTTTAACGTAAAAAAGAGAGTGAAAGTTTTAAA
The DNA here is from genome assembly GCA_033971965.1 of Cucurbita ficifolia. Taxonomy (NCBI): domain Eukaryota; kingdom Viridiplantae; phylum Streptophyta; class Magnoliopsida; order Cucurbitales; family Cucurbitaceae; genus Cucurbita; species Cucurbita ficifolia. The sequence continues at coordinate 8,975,396 of CM066972.1, forward strand.
TTATTAATGTTAAGTAACGGAAAATAAAGAAAATTTATGGAAATTAAAAACCATAGGGTCCACATAAATAACGACAATTTTTATTTAATTACACCCAAAAAAGAAAAAGTTAAAAGAAAATAAAAACGGTTCTTTAACAGGAAGGGTATTTTCGGAATTTCAAGGGACGCCAAAATTTTTCTCTGGAACCAAACACCCAATTCCTCTGTTTTCTCGCCCCCCATTTTCCTGCTGCACTAGCCAACCTAAGCTCGCACAACTTTAATAGCTATGGAAGAACTCTTTGGACTGAAGAATATTTGGATAATTTGATTGAAAATACGAAATCCTGCAAAAGAAAAAGTTGGGAAAAGAAAAGGGGAAAAGGAAAAAGGAATTACAGATTTCTTGCATTATATTATAGCCCTGAATTGTGAATTCTGATCATCTCTGTTTGTTCTTCATGTTCTTCATGTTCTTCATGTTCTTGTTCTTGTTCTTCATTGTCGCTGTATTTTTCAATCCGATTGGAGTTCTAAAATGGGTTTTAATGGCGTTCATGGAAGCATTCACGAGAATTGATTTTTCCATTTTGGCATACACCAACGCACAAACAAAAAGCTCACTCACTCACTTTCTCTTACTGTTAGAAGCGGACGATTGACGACAAACTCCCCGCTGGCAAAAGATTCCCTCACCGCCTTCTCATTTTTTTCGTTTCTTTCTTCTTCTTCTTGCCGAATCCGGATTGGGTTATGTTTTTGTCACTGACCCATTAAAGGAAAAGGGCAAAAGTTCAATTGGGTTTTGCTGGGGTTTGATTTTGTGTGGGTGTTTGTGTGTTTTGAGTTAATGGGTTTGTTTCTCTTCACCTTTTGGTGAAACCCATTTGAGTAATCTCTGGTTTGTGGCATCTACAACGCCGTGTGGATGGGCTGTTCTAGCTCTAAGGTCGATGATCTTCCGGCGGTGGCGCTCTGTCGTGAGCGTTGTGCGTTTCTAGATGAAGCGATTCATCTTAGATACTCACTTGCCGAAGCTCACATGGCGTATATTCATTCCCTTAAAGGGATTGGTCATTCATTGCATAATTTCATTGAAGAGAGTGTTGATCCAGTTGGGAATGGTGGCTCTGTTATTGATGATTCTGTTTCTCCTCCTCACCATCTCTGTCACTCCGATTCTGATGATGAATCTGATTCTCTTCATGATTTTGATCACTCCCCTCCTTTTGTCCCGCCGCACGACGGTCATATGGGTTATATGATGCCGGAACAAGAACATTTTGGCTCGTATCCCGGCGGCGGAACCGGCGGTGGTGGAGGGTTTATGCATATGAATTATATGACGAAATCAGTGACACCCTCTGTTGTGTATGAGCAGAGGCCTATGAATCCGGAGAAGGCTTATCATGCCGGTGAGTCGTCTTCTTTTTCAGGGCATTACCCTTATCCTTATTATGGTTATCCTCAAGACGGTGGCTATGGTTCAATGTCATCTGCCGGAGGTTCAGGCTCGTCGCCGCCGCCACCTTCACCGCCAAGGCCCTCAGCTTGGGCCTTCTTGAACCCATTTGAGACATATGAGAAGTATTATAGTGCTAACATACCAAGCCAGGATTTGAAGGAGGTGAGGGAAGAAGAGGGGATTCCTGAATTGGAAGATGAGGATAACCAACATGAGGTTGTTAAGGAGGTGAATGGAAGCCCGAAATTCATCGACGATGGCGGTGGAACGGGCTCGAAGATAGCTGCAGGAGATGAGCATGGTGGTGATGATACAAACGCCATGCTTTCCCAATCAAGGCCAAGCGCTGCAGCTGAGGATGATGCTGTTAAACATGAACTCCACCAGAGCAAGCCTGGTTCACAAGAGGTCTATGAGGTTGCCAGAGAAATTGAGGCTCAGTTCGAGAGGGCATCGGAGTCCGGTAACGAAACGGCGAAAATGCTGGAGGCAGGGAAGCTTCCCTATCAGCAGAAACATGGTGAGTATCATATAGCTCAGATCCATTAGAATTCTGGCTACTTACAAGCAATGTGTTTATGTAGAATGAAACTTGAATGTTTTGGATTACTTTTGCTTGATCTTGTCTAGTTTTAGATGGCTATTTGTTCTTAAACTGGGTTTCTGCTCTTGTTACCTCTTTTAACTCGCAGTTTCGTCGAAAAACTCGCATGTTCATGTTGCTCCTTCGGTTTCGAAGAGCGTCGATTCTTCAACTTCTTCTGCTGAATTTGGTTACATGGAAGAGTTTGGGATGGCCTCTGGGAATCTGTCTTCTACGTTAAGGAAGTTGCATCTTTGGGAGAAGAAACTCTACAATGAAGTTAAGGTATGATACACTAAGCCATTTGGGCGCCTTACAAAGATTTTGAATCCGTGAGACTGACAGCGATACGTAATAGGCCATAATGGACAATATCTGCTAGCGGTGGGCTTGAGTTGTTACAAATGGTATAAGAGCCAGACACCGAACAGTGTGCCAGCTAGGACGCTGGGCCTCCTACGGGGTGGATTGTGAGATCCCACATTAGTTGGTGAGGGGAACGAAGCATTCCTTATAAGGGAGTGGAAACCTCTACCTAGTAGATGCGTTTTAAAACAGTGAGGCTGACAGCGTTACGTAACGGGCCAAAGTGGACAATATCTGCTAGCGGTGGGCTTGGGCTGTTACAAATGGTATTAGAGCCAGACACCGAGCGGTGTGCAGCGAGGACGTTGGGCCCCAAGGGGGTGGATTGTGAGATCCCACATTGGTTGGAGAGTGGAACGAAGCATTCCTTATAAGGGTGTGGAAACCTCTCCCTAGTGGACGCATTTTAAAACTGTGAGGCTGACGACGATACGTAATAGGCCAAAGTGGACAATATCTACTAGTAATGGACTTGAACGGTTACAAATGATATCAGAGCCAGACACCAAATGGTGTGCCAGCGAGGACGCTGGGCCTCCAAGCGGGTGGATTGTGAGATCCTACATTGGTTGTAGATGAGAACAAAGCATTCCTTATAAGGGTGTGGAAACCTCTCGACGCGTTTTAAAACTGTGAGGCTGACGGCAATACGTAACGGGCCAAAGCGGACAACTTTTTCAAAAGTTTGTGCTCAAAATTTCTGTGGTTAAATCTTGTAAGGCGGAAGAAAAGATGCGGGTAGTTCACGAAAGGAAGTATCGAAAGCTGAAGCGCTTAGATGAGAAGGGCGCAGAAGCTCATGAAGTTGATACCACTCAAACGTCAGTGAGGAGCTTATCTACCAAGATAAGAGTAGCCATTCAGGTGGTTGACAAGATATCCATGACAATAAACAAGATCAGGGACGAAGAATTATGGCCACAACTGAATGAACTAATTCACGGGTATGTCTAATTCCTCGTATCGAAACGAAGTTACGTTCTCTGGGTTCATTTCTTCGATGATATATGTCAATTACTGTTGTTTCAGATTAACCAGGATGTGGCGGTCTATGCTCGATTGCCATCATGCTCAGTACAAAGCGATCAGTGAATCAAAAAGTTTCGATACGATCGGATCGGGTAAATGTAACGATAGCGAAGCTCATCTCGAAGCAACCAAGGAGCTTGAGCATGAGCTTCTAAACTGGACAATCAGCTTCTCTAGTTGGATCAGTGCACAAAAGAGGTATGTTAGAGTCTTGAATAATTGGCTTCTGAAGTGTCTTCTGTATGAGCCTGAGGACATGCCGGACGGTTTAGCTCCCTTCTCACCGGGACGAATTGGTGCGCCCCCGGTGTTTGTGATCTGTAACCAGTGGTCACAGGCTTTGGATAGCGTTTCCGAGAAGGAAGTGATCGATTCTATGCGTGTGTTTAGTACGAGGATGCTTCAAATTTGGGAACATGATAAGCTAATAACGCGACAGAGAATGATGGCAAAGGCTCGAAACTTCGACCGAGATGACCAAAAGATACAGAAACAGATTCAGGCATTGGACAAGAAGACGTTGATGGTTTCGAGAGATGAAAAGCGTCTCTCAGCTTCTGGAAATGCTGTGTATCAAAATGAGATGAGCTATGTTAACCTGCAATTGAGTGTGCAACGCGTTTTCGAGGCGATGGAGAGGTTCACTGCAGATTCGATGAAAGTGTATGAAGAGCTTTTACGACGAACCGAGGAAGAACGATTGAATCGGGAGCTGGAAAGAGTCGTATAAGTGTATGAAACTCTGCTTATTTGTTCCAAATGTTCAAGAAATGAAACTTTTCAGCTCAGTCACAGAGCTAGCCTCCTGCTAAGCTACACAGCAGCCATTACGACCCGAGCTCGACTGTTCGATATCTGATCGTTTCAGTGAGTTATCACTCGAATGCTCAGGATGATGTTCGAGGAAATGGGCGTTAATCCTTCATTGTCGGGTGCGAGCGGAGTCGAATGAAAAGCCTTGTTCAATGGAAAGCTTGTTGAATGGACAGAAACTGAGTAAATTCAAAGTGGTTTAACTGATGGTGGCCTTTTCCAACCAGCCGTAGCTGTAATGTTCAGTGTATATTCTGATCTGTACTTGCTGAGATCTTTTACCTTGGTTCGGAGAATCTCGATAGTAGTTTCATAGATTTGTGTTACGAGTAATTCGTGTAAAAGTTGGTAATAGTCGTTAGTTTGCTGCTTTTGAAGAGCTTTTCATCGTTCGATTAATCCGGTATGGACTATATGAGCTCATAGTAATTTATCGGATAAATTGATTTGTTGGCCATTTTCCGTCCACCAAATCAGTTGTTTGTCTCTTGCTTTGAGTTTTCCTCAAGTTAGCTTCCGCCTTTTTTGAGAGTTTGTTAAGTTTTTAGTAGATCCATGTCACGGGTATAGATGTCCACGTCCATGGGACAGGGTAGGGACGGGAAAGTCATTCCTACCACCTATTTCATTTCCCGTTCCGGTGAAATTCCTCATTTATTTTTTAATCAAGGCGGTGAGTCTCGACTGAGAATTTACGGGGATCGGATTCTTGCGGGTAATTTTTTCTTTTTATTATTCTTTTTAAAAAATAGTTATTTTAAAGTTTTTATTTTCTTCCCTATACTTTTATTAAAAAAATTTGTAAGAAAATCATAATAAATACGGTGGCACGTGCAATTTAAATATCTAAGCATAGTGAAAAGCAAACAAACGTTGTCATCTTAGGTAGGTAAGATCTTGGTTTGGTTTTTCTTCCCATTAATCATAAATAATAGTGACATTTGTTTGAAACATAAATGTTCTTGATCCGTCCATCTATTTAATTTACTGGGACCCACTTTAAACGGGTGGATCCTCATTTAATTAACAATGAGAAAGAGAGTGAGAAGAAATTTTGTATGTGACCGAAGACGAGGATTATAATCCCTACCCGACTTCGACCTGTCAAATCCGTGACCCATTTATATATTTAGAAATTAGGTTGAATATTATATTTTTACTTATCAAATTTATTAGATGATTTATATTTTTTTATTTGAAATTATATTGAAGTATAGAAATTATCCCTTTAACAAATATTTGAAATTAATATATATATATATTTTTTAAAACTATATAAAAAGACGGAAAAATCCCGCGCGGGAACTTGATCCCCAGTAATTCGTTGTGGGGAATCCCCACCCCTCTCAATCCCAAAAATAAATAAAGAATTTTGTAGAGACGAGGACTGAAATAGGAGGCGTCGTCGTTTTCACCCCTCCCGGCAGATATACCTAATTATATCGATAGGATTTTTTGGGATAAAGTCCAAAATAATATGAATTTTATTTTATTTCAAAAGTGAATAACACCTGATTCCGGGACGTAGTTTAACTTTACCCATATCAAACAAAACTAATCCCGAGCAACGTCATGGTTGTAAAAAAAAACTCTTAAGTCATATTCTTTTTATTAAATGTAATGCTCCATGCTCAGGATTTGGAATCTGGATTCAACATGTGGTGGCCTTGGTGATCCTTACATTCTATGACTATGTTACATACTTATCGCTTCTAAGAGTCAAGATTCTCTCACACACGTGCTTCCTACGAAAATGTCTGAGAAGTCACTCAACATAGGAATGCTTCAAACTAAGCACGTTTAACTTTTGAGCTCTTACGATTGAGCCACTGAAAATGAAAGTGCATATGCATAGTAGTTTTCAATTCTTTTAAACCTTAACCATCATATTCTTAGGATCACTCCTATTTTTTACTCATGCGTCACATTAAAATTTGTGCATTTATTTCATCTCATTTTGGTTAGCAGTTTATAAGCCTAAACGTGAACAAGTTATTCAATGAGGCTATCATAATATGGCTGCTCCTCCAATGATTGTATAAAATCAAGAATTGGCTAGATTTTGGAGAAGTGGTATAACAATCCAAGCCCACCGCAAGCAGATATTGTCCGCTTTGACCCGTTACGTATCGCCGTTAACCTCACGGTTTTAAAATGCGTCTACTAGGGAGAGGTTTCCACACCCTTATACGGAATGATACGTTCCCCTCTCCAACCAATGTGGGATCTCACAATCCACCCTCCTTAGGAGATCCAGCATCCAGCCCAATGCTAGCAGATATTGTCCGCGTTGGCCCGTTACGTATTGCCATTAACCTCACGATTTTAAAACGCGTGTACTAGGGAGAGGTTTCCACACCCTTATAAGGAATAGTTTGTTCCCCTCTCCAACCAATGTGGGATCTCACAATCCACCTCATTTGGGGGCCCAATGTTCTCGGTGGCACACTACTCGGTGCCTTAGTTTGATACCATTTCTAACAGCCCAAGCCCACCTTTAGAAAATATTGTCCGCTTTAGCCCGTTACATATCGTCGTCAATTTCACAATTTTAAAACGCGTCTGCTAGGGAGAGGTTTCCACACCCTTATAAGGAATAGTTTGTTCCCCTCTCCAACCGATGTGGGATCTCACAATCCACCCCATTTGGGGGCCTAGTGTTCTCGCCGACACACTACTCGGTGCCTTATTTTCTAACAGCCCAAGCTCACCTCTAGAAAATATTGTCCGCTTTAGCCCGTTACATATCGTCATCAATCTCACGATTTTAAAACGCGTCTGTTAGGGAGAAGTTTCTACACTCTTATAAGGAATGCTTCATTCCCCTCTCCAACCTATGTGGGATCTCAAAATCCACCCTCCTTAGGAGCCAGCATTCTCGCTGGCACACCGCTCGGTATATGACTCTGATACTATTTGTAACAGTCCAAGCCCACCTAACGGTCTACACCTTTACTAAGAAATGATGAAGGAACAACAAGATATTACATATTCTATTTAGCACACAACATAAAATGGCTGTAAGCTGTAGAAGACATACATGGGGTGGAGGAGACAAGCTTTTCTGCATAAGAGAACCAAGTTTCATGGCTGTCTTTCAGTAAACTAATACCCCTTCTAAACAAAACCACATATCATAAACCTCATAATGGTATCAAATTCATGAATATGGGTACAAAAAAGACACAAAAACAGGCCAGCTTTGGCATTGGTAGAAGGGAGACATAGCAAAAACACAGCTGATATGATGTTTCAGATCCATATTACAATCATAAAGCTTCAAGATTCTGTTTTATTTCTTCACCTCTTCAATAATGTTCTTGAGGTTCCTTCTGTCCCCTTTCCCTTAGTTATATATAAACTCCCCTCATCCCACAAAAGGATCATAAACTAAACTTCTTCAAAGCTTCCAATCAAGAAAAAAAGATGCATATTCGCTCCAACAGCTTGCCTTCCAAGCCACACCCGTTCGTCGATGAAGTCGACGAGCGTTTACGCAGCTTGAACAAGGCCACCTCAGAAGCAACATCATCTGAGCTATGCCATAAACTAAATGGCCTACAGGATTTGCATGATTGTATTGATAAGCTCCTTATGTTGCCTCTCACTCAACATGTCATCGTTGAAGAGAGCGATAAGAACTCGATCGACGAGTTACTTGAAGGATCTATCAGGCTTTTGGATTTGTGTGACATAGCCAAGGATGCCTTGTTGCAGACAAAAGAATGTGTGAATGAACTCGAGTCGGTTTTACGCCGAAGAAAAGGTGAAATGTTCATAGCAAGTGAGCTTCAGAAATGCTTAAGTTCTAGGAAGTTAATAAAGAAAACAATCTACAAAGTCTTGAAGGGAACTGAAAGGCAAGGTTGTGAGAAAAGTGAAGCCACTCCTGCCATTGTTAGCTCATTGAAACGAGCCGAAGTAGTCGGTCACAACGTTGTCGAAGCCTTGTTGTCTTTCGTGGCAGGACCGAAGTTTCCATCGAGTTCGAGCCGGTGGTCTATAGTTTCCAAGCTTGTGCAACCCAAAAGGGTAGCCTGTGAAGGTGAAGAAACAAGAAGAAACGAAGTGGCATTGGTGGATGCTGCATTACATTCAATTACAAGTCAAAAAACAAAGAAATTTGATTTCCTTGAGAACTTGCAGAGCTCATTGAAGACATTTGGTTCAAACATTGAAGAACTTGAAGGTGATCTTGAGGCTCTATATAGGCGCCTGATTAAAACTAGAGTATCACTTCTCAACATCTTCAACCATTAAGCTAGAGATTTCATAGAGTAGTATCATGGCCATTCCCATGAGTACCCATTTTTGTAGATTGTATAAAAAACATAGTAAATATACAAACTTTTCTCTCAAATTATGGCTTCTCCATGATCCTCTTGGTCTCTAATTTTCTAATTTTCTCGTGAGATCCCACATCGGTTGGAGAGGAGAACAAAACATTTTCCGTAAGGGTGTGAAAATCTCTCCCTAGTAGACGTGTTATAAAACTGTGAGGTTGACGGCGATACGTAACAGGTCAAAGTGGATAATATCTGCTATATACTATCAATTACCAATATCATTTTTCTATCCATCAAACTGTAAGAACTTTAACTGTTCCAATAATCAGGCCTGATGAACTTGTATAGAAGAAAAAGAAGTAAAAGAAAAGTCATAAAAATAGTAATCATTAAGTAACTTTTTCCTACGGCTAAAGTTTTGGTGAAATCATCGTTTGATTGGTCAACTAATGATGAAAATTAGGTACCTTGAATCAGCATCATTGACAACTATTAAGATTCTAATTGTCTCAACAATGGCATAAAAAATTCACATGGTTGACTAACTTCATAGGTAACCGCCGCAGGGCACCGCTATTATCCGCTTTGGCTCGTTATGTATTGCTGTTAACCTCACGATTTTAAAATGCGTATACTAAGAAGAGGTTTTCACATGTTTATAAGGAATGCTTCGTTCCCCTCTCCAACTGATGTGGGGTCTCACAATCCAACCTCCTTGAGAGCCCAGCGTCCTCGTTGGCACATCACCCGGTGTGTAGCTCTGATACCATTTGTAACAGCCCAAGTCCACCGCTGGCAAATATTGCCCGCTTTGGCCTGTTACGTATCGCCATCAGCCTCATGGTTTTAAAACGCGTCTACTAGAGAAAAGTTTCCATACGTTTATAAGGAATGTTTCGTTTCCCTCTGCAACCGATGTGGGATCTCGCAATCCACCCCCCTTGGGAGCCCAGCTTCCTCGCTGGCACACTGCCCGGTGTCTGGCTCTGATACCATTTGTAACAGCCTAAGCCCACCACTGGGAGATATTGTCCGCTTTGGCCTGTTATGTATTACCATCAACCTCACGGTTTTAAAACGTGTCTACTAGGGAGAGATTTCCACATGTTTATAAGGAATGTTTCGTTCCCCTCTCTAACTGATGTGTGGTTTCACAATCCACCCCCTTGGGAGCCCAACATCCTCGTTGGCACACTACCCGGTGTTTGGCTATGATACTATTTGTAACAGCCCAAGCCCACCGCTAGCAGATTTTGTCCGCTATGGCCTGTTACGTATCGCTATTAGCCTCAGGGTTTTAAAACGCGTCTACTAGAGAGAAGTTTCCACACGTTTATAAGGAATGTTTCATTCCTCTCTCCAACGGATGTGGGATCTCACAATCCACCCCCTTGGGAGCCCAGAGTCCTCGCTGGCACACCGCCCGGTGTTTGACTCTGTTACCATTTGTAACAGCCCAAACCCACCACTGGTAGATATTGCCCATTTTGGCCCGTTACGTATCGCCGTCAGTCTCACGGTTTTAAAACGCGTCTACTACAAAGAGGCTTCCACATGTTTATAAGGAATGCTTCGTTCTCCTCTCCAACCGATGTGGGATCTCACATCATATACCTGAACCAATAATGATATTCATACTTGTCTCTCTATTTAATGATTTGTAAAATAATAAGGCTAAAATAGTTTCTCAATAATGAAAATTTGGAGAGCAATCATTATGGATCTTGGCATCTCTTTAGCCGTAACCAATTCATTAAATGATTGATTAACAAGGCAGCATTTGTAGTTTTTAATACAAATATAATCAAGCAAGTGATCTGAGTCCTGCTTAAAATATTGAAGAAATTGATGAACGCACATGTGGGTTTGGCCTTAACTGATAATTTAAAGGTGATAATCTCTTGCACATGAACAGTTTTGTCAAAACTCCCTCGTGGGGCTTCATATTTTATGAACTGGTTTGACATTGTATAGCAGGAAGGTGCACGTGGATATGAAAGTTCCTGGAACGTTTCCCTCGTGTGTGTTTGGGGAGGAACCTTCTTGTCTGAATTAAAACATGTTAAACAAGTTTATTATGAGTTGGAATGTTGGTGGAGGCTGGAGATCATGAAACATTGCTCGAGTATTGCCATGGTTTTTAAAGATGTTTTAAGATCTGTGAGATCCCACGTTGGTTGGGGAGGAGAACGAAACACCATTTTATAAGGGTGTGAAAACCTCTCCCTAGCAGACACGTTTTAAAAACCTTGAGGGGGCTTGAAAGGGAAAGCTCAAAGAGGACAATATCTGCTAGCGGTGGGCTTGGACCGTTACAAGATCCAACAGATAGAGCATAGCTGCTTGCTAGGCTTTAGCCTTTAGATTCCACTCATGCTTCATATTCTAAAAGCAAGAAGTTAAATACTGATTAGGAAAAAATGAACCGAGAAGCTTGTGTGAGCCGGATTGTTGGGAGGGAGTCCGACATTAGCTAATGATGGGGATGATCGTGGGTTTATAAGTAAGGAATACTATCTTCATTGGTACGAGGCCTGTTGGGAAAACCAAAAGTAAAGCTATGAGAGCTTATGCTCAAAGTAGACAATATCATACCATTGTGGAGAGTCGTGGTTTCTAACATGGTATCAGAGTCATGCCCTTAACTTAGCCATGTCAGTAGAATCCTCAAATGTCGAACAAAAAAGTTGTGAGTCTCGAAAGTGTAGTCAAAAGTGACTCAAGTGTCGAACAAAGGGTGTACGTTGTTCGAGGGCTCTAGAGAAAGGAGTCGAGCCTCGATTAAGGGGAGGTTGTTCGAGGGCTACATAGACTTCAGGGGAGACTCTATGGTGTACTTTGTTCGAGGGGAGGATTGTTGAGGATTGTTGGGAGGGAGTCTAACATTGGTTAATTAAGGGGATGATCATTGGTACAAGGCTTTTTGGGAAAACCAAAAGCAAAGTCATGAGGGCTTATGTTCAAAGTGGACAATATCATACCATTGTCAAGAGTCGTGCAGTTCGTGACGAAAACTTTCATGAATAAGACAAGGCTGTCTCTTGCAAATAGCAGTAAACTAATGGATCTTTCAAACAATATCAAATTAAAAAAAGGCATATAAGATGCATCCGTGTGGCTATAGAGAAAAGACAATGAATGCCAGTGAGTAAGAACCTGGTTGGAGGGAGACAGTGTTTGGACATAGCTTCGACAGTGATGAACATGACATTAAGATACCCCATGTTTCTTCAACCCTCTTATATATATACAACCATCATTACCAAAACATGAAGCCAAATTGAAATTGCTTAAACTGATTGGTAAGATGAATGCCTCAGCTATGAACCCAGCCATCACCCAAGTTGATGAACATTTGAGCAGATTAAGAGCTTCAGAAGCCACATCTTCTTCTCTAAGCCTCAGACTCGACGCCCTTCAAGATTTGCATGGTTCGGTCGAAAAGCTGCTTCTTTTGCCTCTCTCCCAACAAGCTCTGGTCAAGGAAGTGTTAGATGACTTGCAAGAGGGATCTCTTAGGCTGTTGGACTTGTGTGACACAGCCAAGAATGCCCTGTTGCAAACCAGGGAGTGCACACATGAATTAGCGTCGATTTTTCGTCGAAGACGAGGTGATATTGGTGCTTCTAGTTCATTGAAGAAGTGTTTAAGTTCAAGGAAGATGATAAAGAAAGCAATCCACAAAGTCTTGAAGGGAATGGAAAGCAAAGCATCCAACAAAGATCATGGAAGTTTGAGTATTGTCAGCCAAATAAAAGAGGTTGAAGCAGTCACATTCCACTGCATAGAAGCCTTACTGTTCTTCATAGCAGGAACAAAGTTGATATCAAAATGGAGCTGCTGGGCTTCATTTTCCAAGCTTGTTCAACCCAAAAGAGTAGCCTGCATAAGCGAAGGAACAAACATAAGTGTAATAGAAAGATTGGATTTGGCTTTAAGTTCAATTAGCAATCACCAAACTGAGGTTGAAGATATGCAGAACTTGGTGAGGGAGTGTGGGGCAAGCATTAAGAAAGTTGAAGATAAACTTGAGGGACTTTATAGGGTCATAATCAAAACAAGAGTATCCCTTCTTAACATCTTCAACCACTAAATTTTGAAAAGTGTTTGAATGAATATGCATAGATGTATACATACAATACTCTATTTTTGTTTAATGATGAGCCTTTTGCAACCGTGCTAATGATTGTCCTCTTTGAGCTTTCCCTTTCGGGCTTCCCTTTAAAGTTTTTAAAACGTGTCTACTAGAGAGATGTTTCCATACGTTTATAAGGAATGCTTCGTTCCCCTCTCCAACCGATTTGAGATCTCACAGAGACTCTTCTACCTACAAAAGACTAAATAAATCAAATTACAAGAATTGGAAGTATTTTCTTGAGGTATACGTGTTTTAAGACTTGAGGTAAGCCTGAAAGGGAAAACCCAAAGAGGACAATATCTGCTAACGGTGGGCTTGGGTTGTTACAAATAGTATCAGAGCCAGACACCAGACGGTGTGTCAGCGAGGACACTGAGCCTCAAAGGAGGAGGACATCAGACGGTGTGCCAACAAGGATGCTGGGCCCTGAAGGGAGGTGGATTGTGAGATCCCACATCGGTTGGAGAGGGGAACGAAATATTCTTTATAAGGGTGTGGAAACCTCTCCCTAGTAGATGCGTTTTAAAACCTTAAGGGGAAGTCCTCAAAGGGAATGTTCAAAGGGAATGTTCAAAGAGGACAATATCTGCTAGCGGTGAGTCTGAGTTGTTATAGAGACACTTCTGGATCTTATTTCATTTGTTCAGAATTTTAAAAACGAGGTTCAGGTTTCCACAGTCCCCTTGGCCTTAGTTATATAAAGTTCCCTGATAGCCAAAAAATGACCATAAACTGAACTTGTTCAACTGCCTGGTAATTCAATGGCTTGGCCTCTGTCTGCTGAAAAGTTCCAATCAAGAAAGGAAGGGGAGGTAAAATGTTCATAGCTAGTGAGCTTCAGAAATGCTTAAGTTCTAGGAAGTTCATAAAGAAAACAATCTATAAATCCAGACAGTTGAAACCAAAAGTTGCAAGCCCACCGCTAGCAGATATTGTTCACTTTGGCCCGTTACATACTGTCGCCAGCCTCACAGTTTTAAAACGCGTCTACTAGGGAGAGGTTTCCACACTCTTATAAGGAATTTTTCGTTCTCCTCTCCAACCGATGTGGGATTTCACAATCCACCCCCCTTGGGTGCCAAGCGTCCTCACTGGCACACCGTCTGGTGTCGGGCTCTGATACCATTTGTAATAGGGCGAAAGCGGACAATATCTGCTAGCGGTGGGCTTGGACTGTTACACGAGAGAAGTCAAGCCTCTCCGGTTATCATTAGTGATTATCGAGTAACTTTTTCCTATGGCTTAAGTTCTAGTGTAATAATCTTTTGAATGGTCAACTAAGGTTGGAAATTAAGTACCTTCAATTTGCACTATTGCCAGCTAATGATATTCTAATTGTCTCAACAGTGGCATGAAAGATTCGCATGGTAGACTAACTTTATATGCCTCAGAGCAATAATTGTATGCAGATTGTCTCTAACCTTCATGGCCACTTGATTTAATAATTTTTTGTGAGGTCCCGTCGGTTGGAAAGGAGAACGAAGCATTTTTTATAAGGGTGTGGAAACCTCCCTTTAGCAGATGCTTTTAAAACCGTGAGATTGAAGGCGATACGTAACGGGCCAAAGTGGACAATATCTGCTAGCGGTGAGCTTGGACTATTACAAATGGTAGGTTCTGGGTGGTGTGCCAGTGAGGACACTCGATCCAGGGAGTGGGTTGTGAGATCCCACATTGGTTGAAGAGGAGAACGAAACATTCTTTATAAGGGTATGGAAACCTCTCCCTAGTAGACACGTTTTAAAACTGTGAGGCTAACGGCGATACGTAACCGGTCAAAGCTGACAATATCTACTAGCGGTGGTAGCGATGAGCTTGGACTTGTACTAAAAAAAAATGTAACCGCTCAAACCCACCGCTAGCAGATATTGTCCGCTTTAACCCATTACGTATCGTCGTCAGCCTCACAGTTCTAAAACGCGTCTACTAGGTAGAGTTTTCCACACCCTTATAAGGAAGGCTTCGTTCCCCTCTCCAACCAATATAGAATCTCACAAAAAACTCGAATCAGGAATAAAACAAAGTTAGCTCGACCAAAGAGGAGAGAAAATGTGAATTTAATAAAACCATATTTAAGTGTTCATATATGTGTACGTGTATCGTTTACGTATACGCGCTTGTCTGTCCGTACGTCGCTTTCATGCACAAGACAGACTGTCTTGATTGCATTACTTTACAAGAAGCTAATGAAACTATCAAACATATCATATTAAAAAAAAAGGTACATAGTTAAATAAGATGCATTCGTGTGGTTATAGATAAAGAAAAACAATGGATGCCAGTGAGTAGGAACCTGGTTGGAGGGAGACATTACTTGGACATAGCTGACACGGTAATGAACATGAGATTGAGCTTCCCCATGTTTCTTCAACCCTTTTATATATATACAACCATCATTGCCAAAACATGAAGCCAAATTGAAATTGCTTAGACTTATTGGTAAGATAGATTGTAACGGCCCAAGTACACCGCTAGCAGATACTTTCCCTTACGGGCTTCCCCTCAAGGCTTTAAAACGCGTCTGTTAGGGAAAGGTTTCCACACCCTTATAAAGGGTGTTTCATTCTCCTCTCCAACCAACGTGGGATATCACATGGATGCCTCATCTATGAACTCAAGAAACTCTCAGCATGTTCATTCAAGGAATGTGTTCACAAATCCACACCAAATCATCAACAAAGTTAACGAGCAATTGAGCAAATTCAGGGACTCTGAAGCCACATCTTCTTTACTATGCCATAGGCTTGGTGCCCTTCAAGTCTTGTATGATTATGTTGATAAAATGCTTCTTTTGCCACACTCCCAACAAGCATTAGCCCAAGGGAGTGACAAGGAAGTGTTGGATGACTTACTAGAAGGATCTCTCGAGCTGCTCGACTTGTGCGATATAGCTAAGAACGGCTTGTTGCAAACCACGGAATGTACTCGTGAGCTCGAGTCGATGTTGCGTCGAAGGCGAGGTGACGTTTGTAGTTCTAGTTCACTTCAGAAGTCAAGGAAGTTGATAAAGAAAACAATCCATAAAGCCTTGAAGGGAATGGAAGGCAAACATTTGTACAAAGATCATGGAAGTTCAACCATTGTGAACTTGATTAAAGAGGTTGAAGCAATGACATACCATAGTATAGAGTTCTTATTGTTCTTCATAGCAGGAACAAAGTTGATATCAAAATGGAGCTGCTGGGCTTCATTTTCCAAGCTTGTTCAACCCAAAAGAGTAGCCTGCATAAGCGAAGAAACAAACATAAGTGTAATAGAAAGATTGGATTTGGCTTTAAGTTCAATTGCCAATCACCAAACTGAGGTTGAAGATATGCAGAACTTGGTGAGGGAGTGTGGGGTAAGCATTAAGGAAGTTGAAGAAGAACTTGAGGGTCTTTATAGGTTCATAATCAAAACAAGAGTATCTCTTCTTAACATCTTCAACTACTAAATTTTGAGAAGTGTTGAACAAAACCATATAGAACACTTTGTATATTTGTGCTTTAATGAATATTCATGTGTACATACATATAAGTTACTCTATTTTTGGTTTGTTGAAGAGCTTTTTGCAAGAATCCAACTTTTCTAGCACTTGAAACTGCGTGTAATACGGTAAAAGCTCTATCAACTAAGGGGAAATTTGTTTAATTATCAACTAAACAGCTCTGTGTAAGTGAAGTTATGCAGAATGGCCTTGTCCCATCTAGCACAACAATCATGGCTTGTTACGTATCGTCGTCAGCCTCACGTTTTTAAACGCGTCTACTAGGGAGAGGTTTTCACACCCTTATAAGGAATGCTTCGTTCTTCTCTCCAAGTGATGTGGGATCTCACAATCCACCCCCCTTGGGGGCCTAGCGTTCTCGCTGGCACACTGCCTGGTGATTGACTCTGATACCATTTGTAACAGCTCAAGCTTACGGCTAACAGATATTGTCATTTTTGGCCTGTTACATATCGTCGTCAACCTCATGGTTTTAAAACGCGTCTACTACAGAGAGGTTTCCACACCCTTATAAGGAATGCTTCGTTCATTCTCTCCAATTGATGTGGGATCTCACAATCTACCCCCTTGGGGGCCTAGCGTCCTCACTGCACACTGCCCAGTGACTTGCTCTGATACCATTTGTAACAACCCAAGCCCACCGCTAATAGATATTATCCACTTTGGTCCGTTACGTATCGCCATCAGCCTCATGGTCTTAAAACGCGTCTACTATGGAGAGATTTCCACACCCTTATAAGGAATGCTTCGTTCTCTTCTCCAACTGATGTGGGATCTCACATCATTTGATCGCACAAGGAGTTACGTCAATCAAACTATGAATTTAAGAGGCAATTCACTTGTTCAGTTTTTAGACATAAGCATGAGAGCTAGAAGATGGCAGCATAGTAGGGATTGCAATGCTTACAAGTAGAACAAAGTTCTGCCTAGTTGAGAATGGAGGAAGTTTACAAGATAGAACAAGTTTTAAAATGGACAGCATTCAGCCAGAATTTAAGCAAGAGGATACAATGATATCAATGGAGGTGAGACCAAGGATATCCAAGACTCATTTCCTTGGTGTCTGATACCAACTCTGTCAACAGCACTCGTTGGCTTTATAATATGAACTAGTTGCAGGTTATATGAACACATTGAGGGATTAAGTACATAAACAATGAGCTAACAACCCGGTGATCGGTTAACATATCACAAACATCGCCCGACACGTATCCGATCCAATCTTGTCTAATAGAAAGATTCTCCTGCAATTCGAACACGTTAATTCATTTAGTTTATGCATTGAAAGCTCAAAGGATAGGAGACATTGCCAAAACATTGCTGCAATAATGTTTAGATCCAGATTCCTTGTGTCTCTCCAGCCCCAGTTGTTATATTGAAGCTGTTCAACTTTTTTGAAGGTCATTAGCTACCCTTTTGGCTTCTCCAAGAGAGAAAGAACCAAGATTTGCACGGTTGCATTGATGAGCTACTTCTTCTACCATTCACCCAACAAACACTTGTCCGTGAGAGAGATAACATGTAACGGTCCAAGTCCACCGCTAGCAGATATTGTCCTCTTTGGGCTTTCCCTTTCAGGCTTCTCCCCAAGGCTTTAAAACATGTCTGCTACGGAAAGGTTTCCACACCCTTATAAAGGGTATTTCGTTCTCCTCCCCAACCAATGTGGGATATCACAATCCACCCCCCTTCAGGGCCCAGCGTTCTCGCTGACACTCGTTCCTTTCTCCAATCGATGTGAGACCCCCACCAAATTCACCCCCTTCGGGGCCCAGCGTTCTTACTGGCACACCGCCTCGTGTCTACCCACTTCGGGGAGCAGCCTCCTCGCTGGCACATCGCCCGGTGTCTGACTCTGATACCATTTGTAACTGCCCCCCAAGCCCACCGCTAGTAGATATTGTCCTCTTTAGGCTTTCTCTATCGGGCTTCCTCTCAAGGTTTTTGAACGCGTCTACTAGGGAAAGGGAAAGGTTTCCACACCCTTATAAAGGGTGTTTCGTTCTCCTCTCCAACCAATGTGGGATATCACATAACAAAGGGGTTGATGACTTGCTTGAAGGATCTTTAAGGGTCTTAGACTTGTGTGATATGGCTAAAGATGCATTGTTGCAGACAAAAGAATGCGTACGTGAACTCGAATCAGTTTTACGTCGAAGAAGAGGTGAATCGGTTATCGCTAACGAGCTTCGAAAATGCTCGAGTTCTAGGAAGATGATAAAGAAAACAATTCACAAGGCCTTGAAGGGAATCAAAAGGAAGTGTTCTAAGCAATGTGAAGAACATTCAGCAACTGTTAGCTTGTTAAATGAAGTAGAAGCAGTGACATATGGTACTGTTGAATCAGTATTGTTCTTCATTGCAGGACAAAAGTTGATATCAAAGTTGAGTCCATGGTCTTTGGTCTCCAAGCTTGTACAACCCAAAAGAGTTGCCTGCAAAGATGAAGATGAGGTAGACATGTTGGATGCCAAACTATATGCAATTGCTAGCCACACGATCGATAAATCGTTCAACTTGCACGACCCGTTGAGGAAATTTGAGTCATGTGTTCAAGAACTTGAAGAAGATATTGAGAGTCTACAAAGGCATCTAATAAGAAATAGAGTTTCCCTTCTCAATATCCTAAATCACTAAGGATGGAGCTTAGATAATAGTATCATGGTCAATGTCATGAGAGTTCATTTTTGCTACATGTAAACACCAAATTGTATATATATACATATACCTTTCTATTTTTATGAGAATCAACTTTTTACACTTGAATTTGAAAGAGTTTGATAGGTAGGAATGCAAAGAAAAGTGTGTTTATTGTTCCAACTGTTATTTCTGTGAGATCCCACGTCGATTGGAGAGAGAAACGAGTAGGTCCTGAAGGGGGGTGGATTGTGAGATCCCACATCGATTGGAGAGGGGAACGAGTGTCAGCGAGAATGCTGGGTCCTGAAGGGGGGTGGAGTGTGAGATCCCAGATCGGTTAGAGAGGAAAACGAAGCATTCTTTATAAGGGTGTGGAAACCTCTCCTTAGCAGACACGTTTTAAAATCGTGTGACTGACGACAATACGTAACGGGCCGAAGCGGACAATATTTGCTAGCGGTGGGCTTGGGCTATTACAAATGGTATCAGAGCTAGGCACCGAGCGGTGTGCCAGCGAGGATGTTGAGTCCCGAAGGGGGTGGATTGTGAGATCTCACATCAATTAAAGAGGGGAAAGAGTACTAGCGAGGACGCTGGGCCCCGAAGGGAGTGAATTGTGGGATCCCACATTAGTTGGAGAGGGGAACGAAACATTCTTTATAATGGTGTGAAAACCTATTCCTAGTAGACGCGTTTTAAAATCGTGAGGTGGACGGTGATATGTAACGGACCGAAACGGACAATATCTGCTAGCGGTGGACTTGGGTTGTTACAATTACCCGACCATTGTTACCTGATGAAGCTCAATATCTAGATTAGCATTGCTGTCAAAGATTCCAATTGCCCCAATAATGGCAATAAGCATTAGAAGTTGCCTTTAAACTAAGAGGCAATTTGCTCAATTATGTATATTATAGTAAAGCAGAACAATTTCCTGCTAATGAAAGTTATCTTAAGCGATCATGGCGGATCTTGCCATCTTTACACAATAAGCACCATTTTTAACCGATTGATCAAAGAATTGCATGAATAAGGTAAATGAGGACATCTACAGCCCAAATCCACCGTTAGCAGATATTGTTTGCTTTGGCCGGTTACGTATCGTCGTTAGCCTCACGATTTTTAAAACACGTCTACTAGAGAGGAGTTTCTGCACCATGATAAGGAATGCTTCGTTCCCCTCTCTCACAATCCACCCCCTTTGGAGGCCCAACGTCCTTGCTGGCACACCGTCCGGTGTCTGGCTCTGATACCATTTGTAACAGCCCAAACCCACTGCTAACAGATATTGTCTGCTTTGGTCCGTTACGTATTGTTGTCAGCCTCACGGAGAGGTTTCCACACCATTATAAGGAATGTTTCGTTCCCATCTCCAATTGATGTGGGATCTCACAATTCACCCCTTTGGTGGCCCAACATCCTCACTGGCACACCACCCGGTGTTTGGCTCTGATACCATTTGTAACAGCTCAAACCCACCACTAGCAAATATTGTCTGCTTTGGCCCGTTACGTATCGCCGTCAGTCTCACGGTTTTAAAACGCGTCTGTTAGGGAGAGCTTTCCACACACTTATAAGGAATGTTTTTTTCTCCTCTCCAACCGATGTGGGATCTCACAATCCACCACCCTTAGAGACCCAGCGTCCTCGCTGGCACACCGCCTGATGTCTGGCTCTGATACCATTTGTAACTGCTCAAACCTACCACTAGCAGATATTGTCCACTTTGGCCCGTTACATATCTCCGTCGGTCTCATGGTTTTTAAAACGTGTCTATTAGGGAGAGGTTTCTACACCCTTATAAAGAATGTTTCGTTCTCCTCTCCAATCGAGGTGGGATCTCACACAACCGTTTGCCCCCATAGGAATTGGGTCAGTTAGCGTTTCTGATCTTACCCTGGTTTGTTTTCAGTAATTAAAGAAGAAAAAGAAGTCCATCAAACTCAAAGGCAACCCTTTTCTTTCCTTAAGGTTCCATAAAATTTCTTCCCTGCAGCAAAGAAGAATCCAGCAATTTTACCCAACACTCTGTCAACAGCACTCGTGTGCCTCATAATTTACAAGTTGCTCGACAATCTACTGCAGCCAGTGATGAAGAAAAGACTTGGATATTGAGAAACAAATCATGAACATCGCCATGATATCTCTGAAACTAAACGTTTACATGTGCAAAGCCACAAGCTTGTCCTCAACAGAAGGAGACCCAGATCAGCATTTTCAAGATGACCCAACAAAACTGATGCCACTGCAGAAAGATGCTTGCTTAAACAATGTCTTGAAAGCTTGGCAAATCAGAGACATAGCTGAAATTAGCATCAATAATGGTGGAGATAAGATGAGCTTGATATTCCTCTTGTCTCTCTCAACCAAGTTATATAAATAGTCTTATGAAGCCCAAAACATGAACTCAACTTGAAAATGGATTCCTTTGCTGCAAACCCAAAGAAATCATTCCACATCCGTTCTAACAGTTTGCCCCAAAAGCCACATCCAGTTTTGGATCAAGTTGATGAACATCTCTGCAGATTAAAGGCCTCTGAAGCCATTTCTTCATCTTCTTTGAGTCAAAAACTTGATGGCCTTCATGATTTACATGATTCTATTGATAAGTTGCTCTGTTTGCCATCCACCCATCAAGCTCTTGTTGATAACAAATCAGTTGATGACTTGCTAGAAGGCTCTATCAAGCTCTTGGACATGTGCTCTTTGGCTAAGGATGTGCTATCACAAATGAAAGAATGTGCACATGAACTTGAGTCAGCTTTGCGCAGAACAAGAGGAGATGACATTGAAGTTGATATTCAAAAGTATTTAAACTCAAGGAAGATGATGAACAAGGCAATCCACAAGGCCTTGAAAGGAATGGAACGAACAAGTTACGGAAATGGCGATGAGAGTTCGGAAATTGTTCGTTTATTAAACGACGCAGAAGTCGTTACATATAATAGCATTGGATCCTTCTTGTCCTTTATAGCAGGACAGAAGTTGTCATCAAAGATGAGCAGATGGTCTTTGGTTTCCAAGTTGATGCATCCTAAGAGAGTTGCTTGCAAAAACGTCGGTGCAAATCGAAACGAAGTCGAGGTGGTTGATGCTGCATTGTATTCAATCATCAATCAGAAATGTGATGTCCTTGTGCAAGTTAAGGATGCACAGAACGCGTTGAGGAAGTTGGAGTCGTGTATTCATGGCCTCGAACAAGATCTCGAGAGTCTATATCGACATCTTATCAAAACCCGAGTCGAATTTCTTAACATCCTAAATTACTAAGGATGAAAACTTAGAGAGTAGGCTCATAGGAATCCATTTTTGTCAAATGTAACCACCAGAGTACATATACAATATATACAGATACATTTCATACAACTTTTTGGCATTGCTAACCACCATTGGTGAATTCAATATCATCTTCTTCAAGTTAGTATTGTTGATATTGTTGATAATACAAACACAGTCCTACATTGGTTAATTAAGGGGTTGATCATGAGTTTATAAGTAAAGAATACTATCTTCATTAGTACGAGGCCTTTTGTGAAAACCAAAAGCAAAGCCATGAGAGTTTATGCTCGAAGTGAAAAAAATCATACCATTGTGGAGGTTCGTGATTCCTAAGTTTATGCTCGAAGTGGACAATATCATACCATTGTGGAGGTTCGTGATTCCTAACATGGTATCAGAGCCATGTCCTTAACTTAGTCATGTCAATAGAATCCTTAAATGTTGGACAAAGAAGTTGTGAGCCTTGAAGGTGTAGTCAAAAGTGACTTAAGTGTCGAACAAAGGGTGTACTTTGTTCGAGGGCTCCAGAGAAGGAGTCAAGCCTCGATTAAGGGGAGGCTGTTCGAGGGATCCATAGGCCTCAGGGGAGACTCTATGGTGTACTTTGTTTGAGGGCTCTAAAGAAGGAGTCGAGCCTCAATTAAGGAGAGGTTGTTTGAGGGCTCCATAGGCCTCAGGGGAAGCTCTATAGTGTACTTTGTTCGAGGGGAGGATTGTTGGAAGAGGAGTCCCACATTGGCTAATTAAGGGGTTGATCATGAGTTTATAAGTAAGGAATACATCTCTATTGGTACGAGGCCCTTTGGGGAAACCAAAATACGAGAACTTATGCTCAGAGTGGACAATATCATATACCATTGTGGAGATCCGTGATTCTTAACAAACATTAGATTCATATGTAAATGCCCTTTTCTATTCATATGGTACCATAAAAAGTTCTTCTTTCTATATGGTGCCAACTCTATCAACAGCACTCGTGTGCTTCCTAATATCAATACATTGGGAGGAAGAAGATTCCCACACGTTTTCATGTGTAAATCAACAATCTTGTCCTCTGCAGGAGATGGACCCAGTTCAGCATTTTCAAGATAAGCCAACAAAATCGATACAAATGCCTCGAGAAAGATGCTCGCTCGTGCAAGCGTAACGCGTCGGTTTGATTAAGCAAGATCACTATACATGTATAATATATACAAATATCTAGGGTGTCAAAGATTCCAATTGTGTGTCAACTCTTCATGTAGGATTTAAATAATCAACAATGAGCTAATCTAAACAGGTTTATTTTAAATCAAGTGGTATCTTCAAGAATGCAAGTGTGAAGCAATCTTCTTGTCTCCACAGTCACAAGCAAACTAAATCTTTTATAATATAAATAGATCTGAACATGCACTGATTTGAGAAAATTTTAAGTTGATGAGGTCTCAAATGCTTCCTTTGCTTTCTGATATATATTAAGCAGACAAAGAGGGAAAAAACACAGAGAGAACTGAATGAGCTACCAGTTGATTGAATGGATCACTCTGGCGGTTGAATGTCAAGCCCACCGCAAGCAGATATTGTCCTCTTTGAACTTTCCCTTTTGGGCTTCTCCTTAAGGTTTTAAAACGCGTCTGCTAGGGAGAGGTTTCCACACCCTTACAAGAAATGCTTCGTTTCCCTCTCCAACCAATGTGGGATCTCACAACAATATTTGCTAGCAGTGGGTTTGGGATGTTATAAAAGACGCGTTTTAAAACCTTGAGAGGAAGCCCTTTGAAGGGAAAGCTCAAAGAGGATAATATATGCTAGCAGTGGGCTTGGGCTGTTACAATAATCCATGAAGGAATGCCCTTATGAACTTCAATTCGATGTTCATCAAACACCAGTAACTGAAAGAAGCCTATGTTGAGGATTATTGAAAGAAGTAGTTC
This sequence comes from Cucurbita ficifolia, assembly GCA_033971965.1. Lineage (NCBI taxonomy): Eukaryota > Viridiplantae > Streptophyta > Magnoliopsida > Cucurbitales > Cucurbitaceae > Cucurbita > Cucurbita ficifolia. Next base: position 8,999,376 of record CM066972.1, read on the forward strand.
CACATTGGATAATTAAGAGGAAGATCATGGGTTTATAAGTAAGGAACACTTTCTTCATTGGTACAAGACATTTTGGGGAAACCAAAAGCAAAGCCACGAGAGCTTATGCTCAAAGTGGACAATATCATACCAGTGTGGAGGTTCGTGGTTTCTAACACTCTATTGGTACATGACTTTCAAGTTTCAAACATGTTTTCGACACGAAACCGATATAATATACTAATTGTGCATGTGCACGTATGCCTTAACCATTTGATTATAAAGAAACTGGCATTAATAATGGTGTAGATAAGGAAGAGGTAGGAGGGAGACATGGCATGAACAATGCTGAATTCATTGCTTCTGCATATGAGCTTAAGATTCCTCATGTCTCCTTTAGCCAACTAATATAAATATGGCTCCCTAATGACCAAAAGTTACAAACCAAGTTGGTTCATTAGCTTAAGCCTCTTCTTCTCCAAGAAAAATGGACTCCTTTGCAGATATCTCAAAGAAATCATTCCACACTCGCTCGAACAGCTTGCCCTTGAGGCCACATCCAGTAGTCAACGACGTCGACGAACATCTCTGCAGATTAAAGGCCTCTGCAGCCACTTCTTCATCATCTTCTTTGAGCCAAAAACTTGGAAAAGTTCAGGATTTGCATGATTCCATTGATAATTTACTTCTTTTGCCGCTCACCCATCAAGCTCTTATTGACAACGAATCGGTCAACGACTTGTTGGAAGGATCACTCGAGCTCGTGGACTTGTGTGCTATGGCAAAGGATGTATTATCACAAATGAAAGAATGCACACATGAACTCCAATTTGTTTTACGCAGAAGAAGAGGAGATGACATAACAAATGATGTTCAAAAGTATTTGAACTCAAGAAAGATTATGAAGAAAACAATCCACAAGGCTTTGAAAGGAATGGAAAAATCAAGTTCCAAGAAAAGTGATGAAAGTTCAGACATTGTTACCTTGTTAAAACAGGCAGAAGCAATCACTTATAGCACCATTGAATCCTTATTGTCCTTTATGGCTGGACCGAAGTCGGCATCGAAGGCGAGCCGATGGTCTATGGTTTCCAAGCTGATGCAACCCAAGAGAGTAGCCTGCAAAGAGGAAGGCTCAAACACAAATTTAGTAGAGATGGTGGATGCTACATTATGTTCAATCAAAAGTCATAAATCTAATGTCCTTCTACAAGTTGAAGATGTGCAGAACTTGGTGAGGGAACTGGATTCGAGCGTCGATGAACTTGAAGATGATCTCGAGCGTCTGTATCGACGTCTTATCAAGAATAGAGTATCGTTTCTCAACAACCTAAATCACTAAGGCTGAAACCTTAGATGAGAATACAATTTTGTCAATGTAAACACCACAGTTTGTATATAATATATACAGATACCTTTTATACAAATTTGCTTGTGAACTCAATATCACAAAGATGTTAACGTTCTCATAATAGTAAGTGGTAATGATCCTTGATATACAAATAAGTAAAACTACATTAGTACGAGCCTTTTTTGATAGAATTCAGACATACCCCTATGCTCTCTTTGAACAAAGGAGGGTAAAAAAGAGCTTCCCATCATTCAATTCAACATTTTGGTCATTTTCACTCTGAAAACTTTCATTGTTTTAGCCATCGGGGATTGTGATATCTCACATCGCTTGGAGAGGGGAACGAAGCATTCCTTATAAGGGTGTGAGAACCTCTACCTAGTAGACACGTTTTAAAATATGAAGCTTACGGCGATACGTAACGAGCCAAAGTGAACAATATCTGCTGGCGGTAGGCTTGGACTATTACAAATGGTATTAGAGCTAGTCATAGGTGTGAGGCACTAGTCAGAGTAGGGCTAGACCCTCTCCATAGTAGATGCGTTGTAAAACCATGAGGCTGACGACGATACGTAACGGGGCAAAGCAGACAATATCTACTAGCAGTGGGCTTGGGGTATTACAAATGGAATCAAAGCCAGTCACAAGTATGAGGCACTGGTCGGAGTAGAGCTAGACCCTCTCCATAGTAGACGCGTTGTAAAACTGTGAGGCTGACAACGATACGTAACAGGCCAAAGCGGACAATATCTACTGGCGGTAGGCTTGAGATATTACAAATGGTATCAGAGCCTGTCATAGGTGCGAGGTACTGGTCGGAGTAGGGCTAGACCCTCTTAGACACATTGTAAAATCGTGAGGCTGACAGCGATAGTAACGGGCCAAAGCGGACAATATTTGTTGGCAGTGGGCTTGGACTATTACAAATGGTATCAGAGCCAGTCATAGATGCGAGGCACTGGTCGAAGTAGGGCTAGACCCTCTCCATAGTAGACGCGTTGTAAAATCGTGAGGCTGACGGCGATACGTAACGGGCCAAAGCGGACAATATCTACTAGCAGTGAGCTTGGGCCATTACATAGTTTCTCTTCCAAGTGATGTTTTCCTAATGGCTTAAACTCTAGTACGTTAACTAGAGGTCAAATAGTTAACCAAGGTTACCAGATGAAGTTTAGCATAGCTGTCAAAGATACCAATTGTCTCAACAATGGTGATAAGCACAAGAATCCCAAAGAATCCTATGAATGTCTTTGAACTAAGAGACAATTTGATTCAGTTATACATATAACAACAAAGTTAATCACGTTGTATCTCAAATATAGGATTTGAATAATGAACAATGAGCTGAACTGATAGTGGAAGAACCGACACAAAGATCATCAAGATGTTATGGAGCATGTGTGAAGCAAGCTGCTTGTATCCATGGTGGCAGACAAACATAATCTTTTATAATATAAACAGATCAGAACAGGTTCATTTTGATTTAAATATGAGTCCTAAACTTGGTAGGGAGGAAACACTGCCACGAAAATGCCTAAACATGCACTGATATATATTAAGCAGAGGGAGTACATACATATTGAGCTAGCAGCTGGATGGATAGCTGAGGCTGAGGGGTATTTGTAGCTCAGCCAAGGAATGTCTGTATGAACTTGGGTTGGCCATTCATCAAAGATCTGGCGCTGAAAGCAAAGGCAGCCTGCTGACTGCTAAGAAATTTGGCTCTGCAGTGATATAGGTATGTTTGAATCATCATCATTCATTATTGTGCCTTGTTTCTGGAATGACAACAAAGTCCAAAGCTGCTAGTGGGTACTTAGTGTTGAAGCCAATGCAAAGCAAACAAGTAGTATTTCAGGAATTGTTAAGAGTATCAATTAGAAGTGGGGAAGATTCTTGTTATAAGGAGCTTTTGGATAGAATCTAAAAGCACGACCATGTTGGCTTAAGCTCAATATAGACGATGTGAGATCCCACATCGGTTGGAGTGGAGAACGAAGTATTCTTTATAAGGGTGTGGAAACCTCTTCTTAGCAGACACGTTTTAAAAACCTTGAGGGAAAGCCTGAAAGGGAAAGTCCAAAGAGGACAATATTTGCTAGTGGTGGGCTTGGGCTGTTACAAATGGTATCAGAGCCAAACAACTGGCGATGTGTCAGTGAGGAGATTGAGCCTCGAAGGGGATGAACACGAGGCGGTGTGCCAACAAGGACGCTGGGTCCCGAAGGGGGTGGATTGGGGGTCCCACATCGATTGGAGAAGGGAAGGAGTGTTAGCGAGGACGTGGGTCCCGAAGGGGGTGGATTGTGAGATCCCACATCAGTGGGGAGGAGATCGAAGCATTTTTTATAAGGGTGTGGAAATCTCTCTCTAGCAGACGCGTTTTAAAATTTTTTAGGGAAGCCCAAAAGGGAACGTCCAAAGAAGACAATATCTGCTAGCGGTGAGTTTGGACTGTTACAACTAGTATCAGAGCCAGACACCAGGCGGTGTGCCAGCAAGGACGCTGGCCCCCAAGGAGGTGGATTGTGAGACCCCACATCAGTTGGAGAATGGAACGAAACATTTCTTATAGAGTGTGGAAACATCTCCCTAGTAGACGCGTTTTAAAAACCTTGAGGGAAAGGTCGAAAAAGAAAACTCAAAGAAGACAATATCTACTAGTGGTGAGCTTGGACTGTTGCTAGAAGAACAAAACACACAATGGAAACATGTCTTCTCTTTGTTATTAAAAAAAGGCAGCTCTTTCAACACCGCTCATGCGTGGCAGATTTTTCAGAATACTCAGAAGATATTGAAGAGATAAGAAGCTCATGAATGACATAGTGGTGGGAGACATGGCAAGAACAATGCAGAGATATCATTAATCTTCCCCCATGTGTTCATGTGTGGAACGAGCTCCTTGTCACCATGGAGGCAGACCAGGCTGAATTACTTTATCTTCCTAAAAGAGAATCATATATAATTAATGGTGGTTAGCATATTAATGGATATTAATGAGTTGGAGACTCCGGGACAAGTCAGACGTGTAAAAATTGAACTTCATGGACTCCTGACATATGGTCATGCCTCGAGCCACGTTTTGACAGAAAATGTTTTATAAAAGAAAGCATTGTAGATGTCAAGTGCATTGAAAACAAGTGGGCAAGCAAGATTACAACGCTTGACAAGGGGGAGATCTGATAACTACTTGATTCTCTTTATAATACATTTTGAGGCATTTCATGTCGGTATGAGTAGACATGATTTTACCAAAATGATAAAATAATACAACATGAAAGCAAGATAAGGATTTGGCATGATACAGGCATGCGGTCACAGACAACATGCCTTTGACAAGCATGACTGTGACACTAGGCACTCGAGATTTAAAACAAATAACCGAGCTCTCGATGAAAACATTAGAAATTGAGCAAACTGGCAGATGGGGTCAAAGTTTGAAGCCATGGACTACTGAATTGGGACCAAAGTAGATCTTGGGACCAGTCCATGTTCAGCTTTGGAACTTGAGGCTCAGTCAGGTTGTCCAGTTCTGATGGAATTTGCAAAGAAGCCTGCAAAAGCCTAGCATCTTCCTCCTCCATGGCTGCCCTTTGCTCTAGGACTTTCAAGGAAGTTGCTTTCCTATAGATTTTGCACAGTACCATGTCCTGCATTACCAAGAATGTAAACACGAATGAATGATTACAAAAGCTGAATTGTAAGAGCTCGTTTGGTAACGTTCCTGTTTTTGTTTCATGTTTGTTTCTTCTTCTACAAGAAACGGTTATCAAACACGAATGAATGATGACAAAAGCTTATAGCATCTTCAAAGTAAGATAAATAGATAGAGCTCGTTTGGTAACGTTCCTGTTTCCATTTCATGTTTATTTTGTGAGATCCCACGTCGATTTGAGAGAGGGCGGTGTGCCAGCGAGAACGTTGAGTCCCGAAGGGAGTGGACACTGGGCAGTGTGCCAGCAAGGATGCTGGGTCCCGAAGGGGGGTGGATTGTGAGATCCCACATCGATTGAAGAGAGGAACGAGTGCCAGCAAGGACACGGGTCCCTGAAGGGGGATGGATTGTGAGATCCCACATCAGTTACCAATAGGGTTTATTAAAGAATGGAATAACGGTTACCAAACACGAATGAATGATGACAAAAGCTTATAGCATCTTCGAAGTAAGATGAATAGCAAGAGCTCGTTTGGTAACATTCTTGTTTCGGTTTCATGTTTATTTTGTGAGATCCCACATTGATTGGAGAGAGGGTGGTGTGCTATCGAGGACACTGAGCCTCGAAAGGGGGTGGGCACTGGGTGGTGTGCCAGCGAGGAGATTGGGCCTCGAAGGGGGGTGGATTATGAGATCCCACATCGATTGAAGAGAGGAACGAATGCAAGCGAGAATGCGAGGCCTTGAAGGGGGTTGGATTGTGTGATCCCACATCAGTTACTAATAGGGTTTATTAAAGAATGGAATAACTGTTACCAAACACAAATGAATGATGACAAAAGCTTATAAAATCTTCATACTAAGATGAATAGCAAGAGCTCGTTTAATAACGTTCTTGTTCTCGTTTCATGTTTATTTCTTCTTCCACAAGAAACGGTTACCAAACACGAAACATTTTTCAAGTAAGACCAAGATAGATACCTTCGACAACGGAGAGTTATCAGGAAAACGATATTCATTCATGATCCAATCAGTCTTACTTCCTCTACTCGCTCTTCCTAAGTAGAACACAAGTGTCTTTCTCAACCCAACGAGTCGTTTCGAATCCGATAATCTAACGATTTTTCGGTCAGACCCAGTGGCTTTCCAGTAACCGTTTTTCGTGGTTCGGTTCGGCCTCCCACCCCCACCTAGCCTCCTATCTCTTGGCACAAAAAATTACCACTCCCTCTCACCATTCCTTGCCAATCCTATACACAAAAAAACACAATAATTCACATCACACTTCACCTCATTGAATCAAAACAAAACATTAAACAATTCAGCTAATTTTCTTCAAGAACACAAACCAGGCAACTCCCAAGGATCATGGAGATAAAGATTAAGAGTCCCAATAGGATCAAATTGAAGCTTCTTGCCAGAAACCACATGTTTCAGGTAAAATTCAAGGAGTTCTTCTTCTGTGGGGTGGAATCTAAAGCCAGGAAGATCAGCTTCCTATGCCATTTTAGGGCTCAACGTCCTCGCTGGCACACCGCCCGGTGGAGTGATGAACAAGGCCATGCAGACAGTGATGCAAGTGATAGACATTTTATAAGGCAAGTTAAAGATGAACAACAAAATTTGGTGAATTTTCTAAAGTTTTGACTGTTGAAGAAGACTTGAGACTTGGTCAATGGACTCAAGAAGTGTAAATTGAGTACTTTATGTGGGCATTAAAAGGGACCAAAAAGAAAGAAACCTGTCCCCACACGGCTTCTTCTCTTAAATTCATTAAATTTTGGACTTTTTTGGTTATTTTCCAAACTTGGAGACTTTTACATGGAAATTCTTGGTGGGAATTTTTTGGGAAGTTTTTTTTTTTTCTTTTCCATACTCGTGGTTTTTTGGTTGGACCAGTCTAATAAATTTTGGTCCAACAAAAAACACGTTGGTTGGAGAGGAGAACGAAACATTTCTTGTAAGAGTGCGGAAACATCTCCCTAATAGCGCGTAATGGGGAAGCCCAAAAGAAAAAACCCGATTGAAGAGGTGAACGAATTATTTTTTATAAGGGTGTGAAAACATCTCCCTAATAGACGGGTAATAGGGAAGCCCAGAAGGAAAAACCTGGTTGAAGAGGAGAACGAAGCATTTCTTATATGGGTGTGGAAACATCTCCCTAATAGACGCGTAATGGAGAAGTCCAGAAGAAAAAACCCGGTTGAAGAGGAGAACGAAACATTTCTTATAAGGGTGTGAAAATATCTCCCTAATAGACGCGTAATGGGGAAGCCCAGAAGGAAAAACCCGGTTGAAGAGGAGACCGAAGCATTTCTTATAAGGGTGTAGAAACATCTCCCTAATAGACGCGTAATGGGGAAGCCCAGAAGGAAAACCCCCGTTGAAGAGGAGAACGAAGCATTTCTTATAAGGGTGTGAAAATATCTCCCTAATAGACGAGTAATGGGGAAGCAGAGAAGGAAAAACTCGGTTGAAGAGGAGACCGAAGCATTTCTTATAAGGGTGTGGAAACATCTCCCTAATAGACGCGTAATGGGGAAGCCCAGAAAGAAAAACCCGTTGAAGAGGAGAACGAAGCATTTCTTATAAGGGTGTGGAAACATCATCTAATAGACGCGTAATAGGGAAGTAGAAAGCCCAAAAACCTTGAGGGGAAGCCCGAAAGGGAAATTCCAAAGAGGACAGTATCTGGATAAGTACTGGTTCCCCGTTGCGTAACTCTAAAAGATGCGTTTTAAAATCGTGAAATTGACGGCAATACGTAGGCCAACGCGGATAAAGGGGAACGGAACTCTGAAAGATGCGATTTAAAGCCTAGCAGTAGAGGAGACGAAGGGTTTAATCTTATCTATAACTACTTAAAATTTAATGGAGTTTTTTTATCTTGGTGCTACCACTTACATTTTTCTTTATATCTTCTCGTTTTTGTTCTTAGTTTAGATCAAGTGCATGGGATTGTGCGATCACAAGAGAAGAATTAAATGAATTTTGGAAAAAATTTTGAAGTCCGGGAGTCTTTAACCAATTGGACCAAGTCTTGAAGGGAAAATTGACTCAATTGGGTTTGAAAAAACAAACAAAAAGAAAAACTCAATAAAAATAAAAAGTTGGTATTTTTCTCTTACATCACAAATAATTGGCCATTTTGAAAAAAAAAAAGAAATAACGGACACAGGTGGTGCATGACTGTCGTCAGCTCATGCCGTAAGGTGTTGGGTTAAGTCCCGCAATGAGCGCAACCCTCGTGTTTAGTTGCCAACCGTTGAGGTTGGAACCCTGAGCAAATTGTCGGTGATAAACCAAAGGAAAGTGAGGATGACGTCAAGTCATCATGCCCCTTATGCCTGTGCGAGACGTGCTACAATGGCCGGGAGACAAAAGGTCATGATCCTGCAAGGGTGAGCTAATTCCAAAAACCCATCCTCAGTTCGGATTGTAGGCTGCAACTCGCTTGCATGTCTGGAGAGGCATATTGTTAGCAATTCTATGTTGGTTCTAGAGAGGCATATTGTCTAGTGATTGTGAGGCTCCAATTCTTAACTAGAGGGGACACCAAAGGACACCAAAGACCTCAGCCCTTCCATCCCTTAGATAGATAGAGAGGAAGGGCAGAGATTTTTTTGGTTTTTTCATGTTGTCAAAGAGTTGAAGAATGGTTTTTTCGAGTGCCTAATCAAATTGATCGAGTCATGTAGGAACAAGGTTCAAGTTTATCGGTCTGTTAGGATGCCTCAGCTGCATACATCACTGCACTTTCACTTGACACATATCGTAATGATAAATGGACTTTTTGTGTTGTCAAAGAGTTGAACAATGAAAATAGATGACGAGTGCCTAATCAAATTGATCGAGTCATGTAGGAACAAGGTTCAAGTCTAATAGTCTGTTAGGATGTCTGAGCTGCATACATCACTGTACTTCCACTTGTGTCGGTCTCAAAACTTAGGTTCAAGTCTATTGGGTCTCAAAACTTCTATCACTCCATCCCCGCAGGGGCAAAGAACTCATCGTTGTCTCGGCTGTGCTACCGAAGGCTCTGAGGAAGTCGGAATAGGAGAGCACTCATCTTGGGGTGGGATTACTACTTAGAAGCTTTCAGTAGTTATTCTTTCCGCACTTGGCTACCCAGCGTTTACCGTGGGCATGATAACTGATACACCAAAGGTGCATCCTTCTCCGCACTTGGCTACCCAGCGTTTACTGTGGGCATGATAACTGATACACCAAAGGTGCATCCTTCTCCGCACTTAGCTACCCAACGGGGCATGATAACTGATACTCCAGAGGTGCATCCTTCTCGGTCCTCTCGTACTAGGGAAAGGTCCTCTCAATTCTCTAATGCCCACATCGGATATGCAAACTGTCTCACAACATTCTCAACACAACTGTCTCACAACGTTCTCAACCCAACTGTCTCACAACGTTCTCAACCCAACTGTCTCACAACGTTCTCAACCCAACTGTCTCACAACGTTCTCAACCCAACTGTCTCACAACGTTCTCAACCCAACTGTCTCACAACGTTCTCAACCCAACTGTCTCACAACGTTCTCAACCCAACTGTCTCACAACGTTCTCAACCCAACTGTCTCACAACGTTCTCCAACGTTCTCAACCCAACCGTCTCAACCCAACTGTCTCACAACGTTCTCCAACGTTCTCAACCCAACTGTCTCACAACGTTCTCAACCCAACTGTCTCACAACGTTCTCAACCCAACCGTCTCAACCCAACTGTCTCACAACGTTCTCAACCCAACTGTCTCACAACGTTCTTAACCCAGCTCACGTACCACTTTAATGGGCCGATCCTCTCATACCAGGGAAAGGTCCTCTCAATTCTCTAACGCACACACCAAATATGGACCGAACTGTCTCACGACGTTCTAAACCCAGCTCACCATGTTTTGATCTCATCTTTTACAGAGGGTATTTTTAGAGTATACCGAATCAGTATAGCTATCCTCAACGCAATTTCACAATCAATATCGAGATAAATTTTGGATATTTATTGTTTCTTTTTAATGTAAGTTAAAATGAAATTTCACAAGTCAATGCATGTGTTTATTTCTAGTTATAAAACATATATTTGTTGGAGCAATCAAGCAACCACTGGACCCGGCCAATGGTTATCGGCACACTGATCATCTGGACAATTCTCTTTGGCCACATCATCAATTTGAACTCCAGTATCGTAAACCTGCCCAGGTCTCCAATCAGCAGGAAACACGTACTTCGACCATATCCACTTCCCATCAAATCCAGAAGTCACCACAAACCGCAATTGCAATGGTCCTTCCGATACGGGACGCTTCGAGTCCCAAACAGCTCCATAGTTCCGAGCCATCATACCCCAATTCGATTCACCCACCTTAGCTATATCTATGCCTACTATTTCGGTTTGGCCACCTTGGTAAAGCAATTTCATGGCTAAATAAGTGGGAGGTTTGCTCATCTCTTCCACTCTAACCATCAAGTTCTTGTTTTTGTACTCACAAGGAACCCTGCAAAAACAAAAAAACCACTAAAATTATGAGCCTCCAACGATTCAAAATGAAAAATTACCTCAATTTTGAGCCAACCTTTGGAATTCAACGTCCACAAGTCCATCAATAATAAGCAATTCCTCTTTGCCACTCAAAGCCATTTCACTAAAAGCCTTCTTGCTAATTACAAGGCCTGTTTGAGAGCTCTCATTGCCATCCGTCACAACAATCTTGGTGCCTTCTTTGTTGCAAAGTGCTTCATTTTTACACCTTACCTGCACAAACTCAACACTTTCACGTCAGAAAAAGACCTAACGACTATAATAATATGATATTGTCCATTTTGAACAGAAGCTCTCTAGGTTCCCTAAAAGGCCTCGTACTAATGGAGATATATTATTTACTCATAAACTCATGATCATCCCCTAAATTAGCCAACAATTGAGAGAAAGCGAAGGGATTGGTGAGAAGTTTACTTGAAAGCAGGCGCCACAGCCCACACCGTGACCATAAAGAATAGCCGTGATAGCCGAGAAGTAGCCATTTGAGAGCTCCGAGGTGAGATTGCCATAGCCACAGGCGCCTCTAACTACAAGAAATGAAACAAACCCAGTTGGTTAAATGTGAAAATTTGATCTGGGTCGGGCTTGGATCGGACTTTAACAGCGTAAAAGTCAAAGAATTTAAAGGGGGATTGGAATTTTACGTTCACCGTCGGACTCGACCTGGTAGAAGGCGGCCTTGGCCTGATGAAGACAACGATCACAGGCAGCGGCGGAGGAGAGGAGGGAGAGGAAGAGAAGAGGGAGGAAGAAAGGCATTTTTGTGATGGAGAAGGACGAGGGAGGGGGAGGTTTATATAGGTGATGAATGGTCGTTGGTGGAAAACAGGTGTCATTTACCAAAAGGTTAAAAGAAAGATTTTAAGGCATTTTTTTGTTCATTTTACTTTTTCATCGGATCTATTATGACTAACTTTAAACATCATCGTAAAAATTTCCCTTTATTTTGTCGGATGTTTTTTTTTTTTTTTTTTTTAAATAGTTATTTTAAAATTTTTATTTTATACATAAAAATGATAAATAAAAAATCATAATAAATCAATATATTTCATAAACAATACTCTACTGATTCAAATTTAAATATTATAATTAATTTTTTTTAATATAGTAAAAAATATATATATATATATATTTATATTAAGTGGGGGCATGGTGGGAACGGGAATAAATCTCATTTTCAGCCCCATTTATATAATTGAAAAAATATTTTCCACTCTTCCCTCTCGTAAAATGGACATCTCTAGATAAGTCCATGTATTAATATCTTACGGTCAAAATTCTCGTAAAATGGCTAACGTGGTCGCTTAACAAGTGAAGCTGAGGTGATGGAGTGAATGAAGATGAGACTTTTTGGGTGAGATGCGTGAATGAGAAGGAACATAAAAGGAAGAATCAAACGCGGTAAGAGACAGAGGGGAATTTGAGAGTTGAAATGAGTTGTGAGTGCCGCACCGACCTAATTGGCCTGCGCACCAACAGCTGTGTGCCATTCTTCTAAAACCCTTTTCTTTTTCATTGAGCGACACCAATTAAGAACTACAAGAATCAACTAAAAACCCGTTTTGTGAAAAAACGATGACGCATCAAGCGTTATAATAGACGTGGATTGCTCTGACACGTCACTGTGATCATCAAAGCGATCTTCTTCTAGGTGCGGGATGAAATCCGCCGGAGAAAAAGCGTAGAGGTCCCGTTAGCTCTGATACCATTTGTCTGTGTCTCTAATACCATTTGTCTGCCTCCTGTTACGTATCGTCATCGTCCACACAATTTTAAAACGCGTCTACTAGAGAGATTTCAACATATGCGTTGTTCCCCTCTCCAACCGATGAAGGACCTCAACACATCTCTTATTTCTAGAGACCAATCCATGCTACTTCATATGAAAGAAAAAGAATCATTGAGAGTAATTTATCATCTACTGTTTTTTTTAAGTCAAAAGCTCAAATGTCCGTATGTCAAAATTTGTTAGCGGGACCTCTTTAGTTTAAAATATGAATATAAATAGTTTGATGCCGTTGTTATTGATCAAGAAGGAAATTCAAAAGGAACTCGAATTTGATTGGTTTTATTTAATGATGAACTACAAAATCTTACCCTATTAGAGTTTATTAGAAATTTAGGAGATTGTATCAATAAATATTAAAAACTAAGTCCAATGCTGATCGGCACACTGATCATGTGAACAACTCTCTTTAGCCATGTCGTTGATTTGAACTCCAGTGTCGTAAACCTGCCCATGGCTCCAATCAGCAGGAAGCACAGACTTTGTCTCGATCCACTTCGTATTAAATCCAGAAGTCACCATAAACCGAAATTGCAATGGTCCTTCCGGTACGTGACGTTTCGAGTCCCAAATAGCTCCATAGTTGTGACCCATCCTACCCCAATTTGATTCACCCACCTTAGCTATATCTATGCTTATTATTTCGGTTTGGCCACCTTGGTAAAGCAATTTGATGGCTAAATAAGTGGGATATTTGCTCATCTCTTCCACTCTAACCATCAAGTTCTTGTCTTTGTACTCACAAGGAACCCTACAAAAACACAAAAACCACTAAAATTATGAGCCTCCAACGATCAAAATGAAAATTTACCTCAATTTTGAGCCAACCTTTTGAATTCAACGTCCACAACTCCATCAACAATAAGCAATTCCTCTTTGCCACTCAAAGCCATTTCACCAAAAGCCTTCTTGCTTATTACAAGGGCTGTTTGAGAGCTCTCATTGCCATCCGTTACAACAATCTTGGTTCCTTCTTTGTTGCAAAGTGCCTCGTTTTTACACCTTACCTGCACAATCCCGACACAGATCAGAAAATGTTAGGAGTAACGGCTCTCCACAATGGTATGCTATTGTCCACTTTGAATATACGCTCTCATGACTTGAAGATGTATTCATTTAACCCATTAACAAAAAAGTAGAGGTCACTCTATTTCGACAAAAGACCCACACCCAAGTTCCATAGCTTTGATCCTCTCTCCAGCCATTTGTCATTTCAGGTTAAGAAGATGAGTTGAAAAGAGGATTCCTCACTTCTTTCTCTCATTCAAAACGCACGGCTCCTAAGCTAAGTGATAAAAGAAAGATATCTTTCTCTCATTCGAAACCATGCATGAGACTTTCATCTCTCACGGCTCCTAAGCTAAGTGATAAAAGAAAGACAGAATTCTGTAGCCCATCTCGCACGGCTCCCAACAATTGAGAGAAAGCGAAGGGATTGGTGAGAAGTTTACTTGAAAGCAGGCGCCACAGCCACCACCGTGGCCGTAAAGAGTAGCCGTGATAGCCGAGAAGTAGCCATTTGAGATCTCCAAGGTGAGATTGCCATAGCCACAGGCGCCTCTAACTACAAGAAATGAAACAAACCCAGTTGGTTAAATGTGAAAATTTGATCTGGGTCGGCCTTGGATCAAACTTTAATAGCAGAAAAGTCAAAGAATTTAAAGGGAGATTGGAATTTACGTTCACCGTCGGACTCGACCTGGTAGAAGGCGGCTTTGGCGTGATGAAGACAATGATCACAGGCGGCGGCGGCGGAGGAGACGAGAGAAAGGAAGAGTAGAGGGAGGAAGAAAGCCATTGTTGTGAGGATTTGAAGTGAGGAAGAAGGAAGAGGGGAGAGGTTTATATAGTTGGTGAATGTACGTTGGTGGCGAACACGTGGCATTCAGCAAAGAGGAAAGGGAAGATTTTAAGGCATTTCTTTAGATTGGTTGACTAACTAATTTTTGGTAAAAAAAAAATATATATATATATATATATATAATATGTGTTTAAAATATATTTATATTAAACATTTGAGGATGGGCAGGGACAGGAAATATAGTCCAATCCTCGATCCCAGTTATGTAACCGTGAAAAAATGATTTCCACTCTCTTTTCATCGCGTGTAACTACCCATGCTCAGGATTCTCCTCAAAATCGTTCTCATCTAGACGTGGTCTCAACTAATTCTTGTACCTCTCTTTCAGCAAAGAGGAAAGGGAAGATTTTACTCGAGTATCACATATTGTATCGCTCTTATACCATTTGTAACGACCTATCAAGTATCGAATCTAGATCTAAATCATGAGTATAGGTCGTTACAAAAGTGTCACTATAATAAACATTCAATATTTTGAAATTTAAAGATCAAATAGAAACTAAACCGTAACTTCCACGATTGCATTATCATTTAGTTATTGCAACGACGACAAAAGCGTTTTTTCAACCAAATGGTCATATGGTCTTATCACCAATGCCCTTCATCACATTGTCTACAGCTCTCTTGTCCTTTGGCAATGGCATCCATTTGAACTCCAAGGTCGTAGATCATCCCCGGCTTCCAGTCCGCCGGAACCACCCGCTCCGCCGTCACCCACATCCCGTCGAACCCCGAAATCACTCTTATTTGAAACACCACCGCCGCCTCCGGTGTCGTGTCTATTTCCCACACCGCTGTCCCATGCCTTCTGCTCATGAACAACGTACTTCCCGAATCCACCTTTTATGTCAATAATATTCATCAACTTAGTTTATTTCTGCTCTTACTTTTCTATTAAGAGATCAGAAATTTGAATCTCGAACTTACCGGACGAAGGTGAACCAGTAGAATATCAGTCTGCCCACCTTGATATAGGAACTTAAGAGCCATGTGATGGGGCTTTTGGCTTGACTCTTCAATTCTTACTGACAGATTTTGTTTTTTGTATTCACATGGTATCCTGTAAAACCATGCCCAACCCATAAATATAAACCCTTGAAAAGTGTATCTTATTTTAAAATTACTAATATGAATGTAACGGTCCAAGTCCACCGCTAGTCGATATTTTTCTCAAAGTTTTAAAAACGCCTGTTAGGAAGAGGTTTCTATACCCTTATAAAGAATGTTCGTTCTCTTCCTCAGCCGATGCGGGATCTCACAAATGGTATCAGAGCCAGACATTGGACAATGTGTTAATGAGAAGGCTGAGCCTCGAAGGGGGTGGACATGATGCGATGTGTGTCAGTAAGGACGCTGACCCTGAAGGGAGATGGATTGAAGGGTCCCACATCGATTGGAGAAGGGAACGAGTGCTAGCGAGGACGCTGGGTCCTGAATGGGGTAGATTGTGAGATCCCACATCGGTTGAGAAAGAGAATAGTACATTCTTTATAAAGGTGTGGAAACATTTACCAGAATCATTTTAGAAACTTTGAGGGGAACCTCGAAAGAGAAAACTCAAATAGGATAATATAATATCTGCTAGTGGTAGACTTGGGTCGTTATAATAAACGCTAACCTCTTGTATTCAACATCGAGAGTGGTGCGTTTGAAGATATTGTGATGGTGGCCCTTTTGAGCCAACGCAGAAAAAGCTTTCTTACTCAAAACAAGATCAGTTCTATTGCTGTGTAGATTCAGATCAGTCAAAATGAGTTTGGTCCCAGCTGTGCTGCAAAGTTTCTTATCTTTGCACCTCATCTGTAGCAGTGTTTATCCATGAAATGAGTTCAAACAAATATATTCAAAGGGTATGTGTGAGATCCCACATCAATTGGAGAGGACGAAATATTTTTTTATAAGGGTGTGGAAACCTCTTCGTTAAGCCAGACACTGGGCGGCGATGTGCCAGCAAAGAGGCTGAACCCCGAAGGGAGGTGAACACGAGGCGGTGTGTCAGCAAGGATGCTGGGCCCCAAAGGGGGTGGATTGGGGGGGTAGCACATTGATTGGAGAATGGAACGAGTGCCAGAGATGACGCTAGGCCCCGAAGGTGGGTGGGTTGTGAGATCTCACATCGGTTGGGAGGAGAACGAAGCATTTTTTACAAGGGTGTGGAAACCTCTCCCAAACAGACCCATTTTAAAAATCTTGAGGGAAAGCTCGAAAGAAAAAGCTCAAACAGGACAATATCTGCTAGCAGTGAACTTGAGCTATTACAGTGTGGTCCACCCGTCGAACTAGGGTTTGGAATTCGAATTCAACGCCAAATGATCTCAACATTCATATCTATCTCCTATGACATGATTACATTACCTACTTATCTTAAATTAACCGCGAAATTTTTTTCCACAAACCAACACAAGTCATTTTAATATAGTTTCAGAATCTAAACCCTAAACTATAAACTCAACTCAAATAAGTTGATAACCCAATCCAACCCTACGAACTTAACTTGGGTAGATCAAAATTTTCAAGTCACTCAATTTTTTGAGCGTCCCTAACAGTCACGGTTCAGAAGTTACATATTACCTGATAGCATGCGCCACAACGAACACCCTCCTTGTAAAGGGAAGGCATGCCAGCAGCGAGGTGTCCGTCGAGGAAGCCAAGGGCTAGGGAGCCATAGCCGCAAGCCCCAGCTGCAAATGATAGCAAATTATTCAATAAAAGTACTAAAAGAAGAGAAAATCTAAGGTTCTAAGAAGAATTGTACATGAAAGTGTTGAATCATTTGAGAAATAGGCAGTTTTGGAGTGGTGGAGACAGCGATCACAGGCAGAAGCCGATGAGGCGAGGAAGAACAAGAGAAGAAGGGGAAGAAATGAACCCATTTTTAGATGGAGTTTAAGAGGAGAAGCTAATGGGTTTTTATAGAAGAAGAGCCATTGGATAATGTGTTACCAACGAGGTTTGTTTATGATTTTAAGGTAATGTGTTTCACGTGGAGAGATGAGAGTTTGTTCCCACCGACTCTATGAGCTTCGTGGATGTTAGCATCGAGATGACAAATTTTGAAAACAAAAAAAATTGAGAATGTGAAGCATGAGAGTATGAATTTATATATATATTGATACCGTTTTGTTGATGCTGAAATCGAGTCAATCGAGCTTATTAGGTCGGGTCGAGTTCAATCGCTCGGGCTAAAATAGTTATTTACAAGAGAGATCTCGTGTATTAGTGTATTGTTTTACTTAATTGTGATATCAAGAACTTTTCTCTAGAAGACGCGTTTTAAAAACCTTGAAGAGAAATCCGAGAGGGGAAGTCCAAAGAGGACAATATCTGCTATGCTAGAAGTGGGTCCGGACAATTACACTAATACATTCTGATGCTTAAATTAATACCGAGTATAAAATGGTTTAAATTACTTGCGTTCAATGAGGAGTAGATGCCTCAGCCTTAGCCTATTGGCTTGGGTTTAGGGTTTAGGATTTAGGGTTTAAGTCAAGTTCTTCGGCTCAATCTTCCAAAGCTTTCAATAATATGCTTCTTCTTTTGGTGTGCGGGAGCCTAGGCACATGGAACGTTCGAAATCGGAATTCTTAAGTTTTTTATTTTATATGTAACACCCAAACAAATTAATAAATTTGATATATTATTGAAAATATGTAAATTATGCATGTATTTTTTATTCTTTTATTTTTTTTCTTAATATCAAATAT
This sequence comes from Cucurbita ficifolia, assembly GCA_033971965.1. NCBI lineage: Eukaryota > Viridiplantae > Streptophyta > Magnoliopsida > Cucurbitales > Cucurbitaceae > Cucurbita > Cucurbita ficifolia. Next base: position 9,017,262 of record CM066972.1, read on the forward strand.
CAATAAATATGAATAAAATATTTATTCTAATTATTTCTCAATTTCTTGTTTATTTATATAAAAAAAAAATGTTAAGAGTAAACCATTATTTGTCCTAAAGTGATAATTTAGTATCTAAATTTTAATTTATAAAAATGATGTGTTATATATATAAAAAAAAAATTAATACTTAATTTTGATGAACAAACTAATTACAAAATATATTAAAATCTCTGTAAAATTTCGGTAATACTTAATATAGAATTGTTTCATGCCAAACGAGCTTAACTTTAGACTTTTTATGGTTAAGTCACTAAAAAATTCCGTTGTTGGTACAAGTAAGAACTATTATTTTTGCATTTTTTGGTCATCATATTTTCAGAATCACTCTCAAGTTTTTTTTTATGAACCTATTTTTCTACTGAAATAGAGTCGCTACTACATGCATGACATGATTGTTAAGTGTGGAAACATTTATTTAAAATATTTTTAAAATGACATCATGAACTTAAACGTTCGTAGCAAAACAACTAAAAACAAATAACTTGAAATTTAAATAAAACAATGTTCTAATCTAATCTCAGAGCTACAAAATAGACATAAATCAAACTACCTTAACATTGGTTCTATGATCTTCATCACGCGTCACCATCATTCGTATAGAGGTGTCTAATTCACTCATATATCATTTCTTTGTTCGGGCTTCATAAGTCACCCACAAAGAAGAAGAAAAAAAAGACAAATTCGAATACATTGAATATAATGTTTATTGCTAAGAAAAACCAAGCCACCCATTGTCTTCCTTTTTGTGTCACATGCCTTTGCCTCCCCCCACGTGTCATCTGCTTTAAATTTTTACTGTGTTTTGTTATTTATTTTTCAGACATAGGCAGCTTTCATCAACATATGAAAATTGACGGCTGTGATAAAAACTAGAAAGAACTGTCTCCAATAAAAAACACAATTTATTTTATTTTTAAAAAGTGAAAATTTTCTGAATTATGCTCAATTTTTACGCCTTTCACCAGTTATGCATCATCGTCAAGTCTCACAGTTTCAAAATGCATATGTTAGGGTGAGGTTTCCACATTCTTATAAGAAATGTTTTGTTTCTCTCTCTAACCGATTTGTGACCTCATAGTAACGATTTTGATCCAAAAGTAATAGTAAAGATACGAATTTTTTTTTTAAAGTTTAAAGATAACGTGGGTTTGGAAAGAACGACGTGCCCACCATGGGCTTATGATCAAGATGAGATTGGAAAGAAAAGGAAGAACTTTGAACAAAAATGAAGAAAAAAAATCACAAAAAGATCATATGGGTTTGGAGATGTTAAAATGACAAAACCCATAAATGCATAGCACAAGTAGATTTGGTTTGGTGTCGGAGGGAGGACATGAAGAACAGCTAAACACCAATTTGATGTTGGGAATTGTGAAGACACTTCGAGTAAGAGCCCATGGGATTTTGGGGCATAATGCTATACTATGTTACCCATTATAAACCACACAAGTTGTTGCTTGTATATGCCTTTGTTTGACACAATTGTCTCTAGTACCCTTTCTTCAAATGTTCCTCGGCCCTCGGTTTTTCAAACATTTGGTCAAGGATTTATGTCTTAACTAGTTAAACTATACTGAAGTTGACGATATATAGAAAGGTGTTGATATTGATACTCTTATAAGAATAGTTGATTGTTAATGAAAGTTGACTTTTATTACTGTGAGATCCCACATCTGTTGGAGAGGGGAACAAAACCTTTTTTATTAGGGTGTGGAAGTCTCTCTCTAGTGAACGTGTTTTAAGACCGTTAGACTGACGACGATACGTAACGGGCCAAAGCGGACAATATCTGCTAGTGGTGAGCTTGGACTGTTCAAATGGTATCAAAGCTAGGCACCGAGGGTTGTGCCAACGAGGACGCTGGCCCCCAAGGGGTGTGCACTGTGAGATCCCACATTGGTTGGAGAGAGGAACGAAGCATTACTTATAAGGGTATGGAGGTCTCTCCCAAGTGGGCGCATTTTGAAACTGTGAGGCTAACGGCGATACATAACAAGCAAAAGCGGACAATATTTGCTAATAGTGGGGCTTGAACTGTTTCAAATGGTATCAGAGCCAAACACCGAGCAGTGTGCCAGCGAGGACGCTAGCCCTCAAGGGGTGTGCACTGTGAGATCCCACATTGGTTGGAGAGGGGAACGAAGCATTCCTTGTAAGGGTGTGGAAGCCTCTCCCTAATGGACACATTTTAAAACCGTGAGACTGACGGCGATACGTAATGGGCCAAAGCAGACAATATCTACTAACGGTGAGCTTGAACTGTTTCAAATAGTATCAGAGTCAGGCATCGAGCGGTGAGCTAGCAAGGACTCTGGCCCTCAAGGGGTGTGCACTGTGAAATCCCACGTCGATTGGAGAGAAGAATGAAACATTCCTTATAAGAGTGTGGAAACCTCTCTCTAGTGTCGTCTCTCTTCTTCTACTCCAGTTTACGTACATTACCTCATCATTCTTGCTAAGTATACATTCCAAGATTCACGAGTCACGACTTGAATTTCTTCCCTAAACGAATCAACACAAAATTCTTTTGAGTGATTGAGAGACAACAAAGAAATGCAATTAAATTTCCACTTTTTAGATAGAAAATGAGCTAGAATTGAGCATATAAAAGTCATTGTCACTACCCATATTAGAATTGAAATAATTGATTAAGGGTAAGAGTTCATGATCCTCCTAATATCTACTCATCATCTTCCATCTCATGTGGCTACCATTTCTTGTAGTGAAACAAAATCTATGGACCCAACTTTGTCATCAATCAAAAAAAGAACAAAACCAGATCAATTGAACCCAATTTCATGAACAAATTTTAAGAACACCCCACCTTCATTTCTTCTTCCCCCAACATTCACATGGCTATGCACCCATCAATCCACTTTATATTCATGTTTGTATATAAATTAACACCAAAACCCTTCTCCATTACAACATCCAATAGAGAAAAAAAAAAATTAAAAATGGTAACTCCCCCCAAAACCCTAATTAAAATTGCCCGGAAGTGGCAGAAGGTGGCGGCCGCCGCCGAGCGCCGCCGGAAGATCTCGCTGCCAAGATCAAGAAGCTCCTCCACGGTGGCCGACAAGGGTCATTTTGTGGTCTACACGGTGGATCAAAAACGGTGCGTTTTGCCGTTGAGGTATTTGGGGAGCTATGTTTTGAGGGAGTTGTTGAAGATGTCGGAGGAGGAGTTTGGGTTGCCGGCGGATGGTCCCATAAAGCTGCCGTGTGAGGCGGCGTTTATGGAGTATGCTGTTTATTTGATACGACGACACGTCGACCTTGAAGTGGAACGTGCTCTGGTTTTGTCGGTTGCTCCGGCGGCGAAATTGTCGTGTGGTTCTAATTTGTTCTGGTCGGCGGCGCCCGCGGCGGAAGATGGACGGCCGGTGATGATTTATGGGTTTTGAGATTGTATGGATTAGACATAATTTTGTAAAGGGATTCGGATTTTGTACTAATCATGATTATTAACTTAATTAATCTAGTTTATGATTTTTTTTTTTTTTTTTTTTACAAAATTTGTAAATAGTAAGTGAAGTTTGAAGTTGATGTGTATTTGATTCTGATTTTTTTAAATAAACATTTTGAATGAGTTTGAAAAATGATTTTAAATAGTTTAGAAATTCATTACAAAATGGTCGATTTTTTTAGACATACACTAGAGGTGTGTCCTTTCCGATCCTCTCGTACTAGGGAAATGTTCTCTCAATGCTCTAACGCTTACACCGGATATGGACCAAACTATCTCACGACATTCTAAACCCAGTTCACGAACTACTTTAATGGGCGAATAGCCCAACCCTTGGAACATACTATAGTCTCAGGTGGCAAAGAGCCAAACATCGAGGTGTCAAGCCTTCTTGTCGATGTGAGTTCTTGGGAAGATCAGCTTGCTATATCTAGAGTAACTTTTATCCGTTGAGCGACGACCCTTCCACTCGGCACCGTCGGATCACTATGGCCAACTTTCGTCCCTAATCGACAAGTGAGTCTTGTAGTCAAGCTCCCTTCTGCCTTTGCACTTGAGGGTCAATCTCCGTCTGGCCCGAGGAAACCTTTGCACGCCTTCGTTACCTTTTGGGAGATCGACACCCCATAGAAACTGTCTACCTAAGACTGTCCCTTGGTCCGTAGATTCTGACACACTAGCTCTTCCAGACTGGTATCTCACTGTTGGTTGGGCTCCCTCGAGAGGGAACCTTCTTTGCCCTCCACCTAATCTAAGCACAAAAGGCCCAAAGCCAATCTCAAGGCAAGTTAGATGACTCGTACTTCAAGCAAGGTCACAAACTAGAACGACTTGAATTTACGTTACTTTTGACTCTGTGCATTTCACTATAATTCTAATCAATTTGGATTTAGAAAAGTCAAATCTTTACCGATAAACATAATCAAGATCATAATTCTTCATTCTTAAAACAAGATTCTCTCAAAATAGGTACAAAATTCCATAACCTTACCCAAAAGGAGAATACAAAGCTCAATCATAAGTGCAAGTTTTATTGAAAGAGTGTGATTTCCCAAGCTTTTTGTTACTAAGAGTCACAGGACATGTAATCTTTGTATGGAATGTGGACTTCACCAGCCTCCCTAGAATGTAAGCTCGGGACCTCACGGCCACCGTCAAGTTCAGCAGAACCTCGACCCCGTCTTGTCGTTGGTCTCGCCAGTTCCCAATCGCTGAGATCCCACCGTAGAGCGGGACCTGGTGCCCCAACACCAACGTCTTCACCTTACGAGAGCTCTGCCTCTTTTGGTAGAACTCCTCCATCTGATGAACAGTTCCACATTTGGTTCATCAATGGCTCACTCTCGTGACAATAATTGGATTTAGTACACCTAATGTTTGGTCAAATATAAAGTACTAAAGGGTTTTGGCTTCAACATTGTTTTGGTATTATTCCCTCTAATTTTAACACTGCTTTAAATGCAAATATATATGTGTGTGTATGTATATGTATATGTATGTGTATGTATATGTATGAGTGGGTATATTTATGGGTAGAATCGGGTAAAGTTGAGACATTTTTTAGATCCAACTCAATCGTTCGGGTTTTAATTTTTATCTCAACCCAAATAAATTTTATTAAACCAAGAATTCAACTCGATTCAACCCAACCATAAAATAGGTTAAAATATTAATATAATAAATTAAGATTTACAGTTAAATTTGTAAATATTTTTAAAAATTACATTCCAAAAACTTAAAATTTTATTTATAAGAGATAATGGAAAATAAAAAGACAAAAAAAATAATTAAAAATTGAATAAGATTATAGTAAATATATGTCTAAATAATTGTATTTTAAGTAAAAATATATTTTTTTTAATTAATAAGAAATTTAGATTAATTTGATTAATCAACCTAATTCATAAACTTCAGAATCAACCTAATTCATAAAGTTGGTTCGGTTTAACTCAAATTAACTTTAGAGAAACTCGTGAATCAACCTGATTCATAAAGTTGATTTGGTTCAACTCAAATTAGTTTTAGAGAAGCTCGTGAATCAACCTAATTCATAAAGTTGGTTTGGTTCAACTCAAATTAATTCTAGAGGAGATCCCGAATCAACCTGACTCATTAAATTGGTTCGGTTCAACTCAAATTAATTCTAGAGGAGATCCCGAATCAACCTGACTCATTAAATTGGTTCGGTTCAACTCAAATTAATTCTAAAGGAGCTCCTGAATCAACCTAACAATGAATAAAGTTGGTTCAGTTCAACTCAATCGAGCTCCTGAATAACCTAACCCATAAGGTTAAAATCTAACTCAACCCAAACCCAGGTAAGTGAAAAGACTAAAATGACCCTACTTTAATCTCCAACGGCTAAATTACAAAAAAAAAGACCATGGGAAAAGAGACTACAAGTGTTCAGAGTTTCAGACACTTGATTGCGAGTTGTAATCGTCACTACTCCCAATGTCTGAAAAGTCTCATCCAAAATAAATTTAAATTAATAATAAATTTTAAATTTTAAAAAAAATATATTATTTTTTTCCATAATTTCTGATTGCTACCCTTTGTACTTATTCAAAACGACGTGCCCACCATTTTATAATATTCAATTACCAATAAATTTAATTTAATTTAATTAATTAAAGCGTAATTAAAATTGGAATTAAAAGGGGAGTAATTTACTAAATTACCTGGCCCGAAGCTATTTGAAGCTGGAAATAATGGAGCTGAAAAGGAGTGGAGCTGACGTGGACCCCGAAAAACGTGGCAGGATTTTTGTACGTGATCCTGACCGTTGAATTTAATGACATCAGATCCGTTGCCACACCTCCCGGATCGCTCCCCGCTTGTACGTTAAACTTCTCGAACACCATGCTCTGTAATATGTTCCAAAATTTATTTATCCTTTTTCATAATTTATTAATCATTTTTAATTAATTACATTTCCCCTTTTTATTACTCTAATTTTATTATAATTCTTTTGTAAACCCTAATCCGAGATTTATTAAACTCGACCGACTTTCAAACACGGACTTATTAAATCTTCAACTTATTCTCTCTATAACTTGACTATGTGCTCGGTTCTACGTTCTTACCAATTACTAAGTCAACCATTGTTAATTTGTAACGACTCATGTCCAAAGTTCGGAATCTAGATTCGACACCTGATACTCCTAACATTTTCCTGCAACATGGTCACCTTACTTACATCTTGCTTCCAACTGTGAAAACTATCATCACAAACCAATACAAGTCATTCCATCATGTTTTGTACCAAATACGGACTTCTAACTAAAGATTTATTAACTAAACTCGTCCAAACGCCTCCTAAGATCAAACTTATCTTATGGGTCTTCGTTACTTCAATCTATTCTCTCTAAAATTTGACTCGATTCTCCGTTCTTATGGATTACTAAGTCGACCCATGGTTAATTTGTAACGACTCGTGACTAAGATTGGGATCAAGATTCAGCATTTGATGGTCCCAGCATTCTTCTGCAACGTAGTCACGTTACTTGTATATTGATTTTAAGAGTGAAGATTATCCCCTCAAACCAGCACGAGTCATTCTAGCATTTTTTGTACCAAATACAGACTTCTAACTAAAGATTTATTAACTAAACTCGACCAAGCGCCTCCTAAGATCAAACTTATCTTATGGGTCGACTTCAATCTATTCTCTCTAAAATTTGACTCGGTTCTACGTCCTCACCCATTGCTAAGTCAAACCATGGTTAATTAGTAAATAATTAAATTAATTATTACTTGAAAATAAAATAAAAATAAAAATAAATTACCTGAACGAGAATTTGTGGGTGGAAGGACTTGCTGGCGCCCCAGAGGATGAGGGAAAAAACAGTGAAAAGAAGAACAAACAGCACAAACAAAAACAAGTACAATCGGAACTTCCGATTCCATTTCGAATCCCGATCGCCGTCGTTGTCGCCGTCGTCCTCCTCCTCCTCCTCCTCGTCGTAGCCCGACGGCCGGTGAAGCTTCCTCCATGCGGAGAGATTCCCGTTCCGATTCATATTGTTCTTAAGCGACGCTGAGAATCGTGAGGTGGAAGACTCACGAGAATGGTGGATTGGCGAGGCGTGGTAAAAAGGGTGCGGCGGCGATCCCATAGGGCTCGAACCGTATGACATTTTCTCGACGTCGTGGTTCGAGGGGCTCTGCACGTAGTACAGCGGCCGGCGCGGCGATCGCGCCGGCGAGGACTGGTCCACGCTGGTGACTTCTGAGTACGATTTGGCGTGCATCGTGCTGCCGGACGCCGAGAGAAAAATGAAACGAAAGTGTTTGAAACAGGGGAAAAGAGGGGTTTTAATAGTGACGGGAAGTTCACGCGCTTGGTAGCGCGTGGGGAAGTAAGGGGTTGGGATGTTTTTTTATGGGAGTGCAAGAATGTTGAAGAGATGGAAGAGTCGCTTTGTTCTTGTTCCCCTTATTTAATTAAGAATTAAACCTATCCAACTCGGCTTTCTAACCTACATTTGCCTTACCCGACATGGAATTTCGAACACGGATTAAAATATTCATCGATATACTGAAATATTAGATCAACACGACTTTTGTCAGCATGAAAATATGTAAGATCTCATGTCGGTTGGAGAGGAGAACGAAGCATTCCTTATAAGGATATGGAAACCTCTCACTAACAAACGTTTTAGAATTGTGGGGCTGACGTCGATGCGTAACCGGTCAAAGTGGACAATACTTGCTAGTCATCAGCTTGGGCCACTTTTTCATGGGCATTGTAACATGTGTGTCGCCCAGGACATAAAGGGCATGATGACTTGACGTCATCCTCACCTTTCTTAGGCTTATCATCGGCAGTCTGCTTAGAGTTCCAACCTCAATGGTTGGCAACTGAACACGAGGTTGCACTCGTTGTGAGACTTAACCTAACACTTTACAGCACGAGCTGACGACAGCCATGCAACACTGGTGTCTGCATTCCTGAAGGCACCTCTCTTTCAACCGTCATCGTGATTTTCCGTTTGATTTAAAACTTAGGCTTGACATGTCACGAATTCTCTTGAAGAGAGAGGTGCTTTCGAGTATACTGACACAAATGATGCATGGTTGTTGTGATTTCGTGCTGTAAGGTGTTGGGTTAAGTCTCACACCGAGAATAATTTAAAATTTGAAGCAAAAGTTTGATTTTAAAAAATTAAATCGATAAAAAAAAAAATCTTTTGAAACTAATCAACTACTTTAGTTTTTTTTTTCTTCGAAATTAGTTTATTATGTTTTATTCAATAAATTTTACTTAGATTAACAAGTTTATCAATTTTGTTGACTTTTTATTCTTGTCAATTTCATTGACTTTTATGGTTGCAACCATTTCAATATTTTTATTTTGTAATTTTTTTAACAAAAATTGATTTTTTTTCAAGACGTTACATATTTGGTAAATATTAAAATATCGGTATAAAAACACGGTCTAACGTTCTAAACTTAAAATAATACGTTAAATTATAAATTTAATCTCAAAATTTAATTTAATTTAGTCCAAAATTGCATAATTAATTCATATGTTTTTTTATAAAATCTTAAATATTTCTTACAGTAGAAAGTATTATTTTTTATAATTTTATTGAGCCATAAAGACAATTTATATTATTTAAAATGGTAATTTACTTAAAATATAGGATGAAATTTATAATTTAATGATAATATTTGTTTTGTCAAATGAAGTGGGAAAAGCTGGCGGCCGGCCGGCCGGCTGTTTCAGATTTGAGTTAAGGGTTTTGTTCGGCCCGCAAATGTAAATGGCCGGGTTGACCGTTGACTCATTACGTCACTGGGGCCCACCAATTTATTACAACCAATTTTTATAATAAATTAATAATATCTTAATTTTCATCCCACCTCATTTTTCAACATTCAAAGATCCCTTTCCTTCTCATTTTCCTATTTACCCAAAAATAATAATAATAATAATAATAATAATAATAATAATAATAATACATAGAAATTTTCAAAGGATATTAATGAAAATTTAAAAAATTTAAAGGTATTTTTGAAATAGTTTTAAAAGTTAAATGGATTATTATTTAGGTGGAAGTAATTTAGAAGTCAAACACGAACAAGAATAAAGGTCAACCCATGATTACTCAATGGCCAAAAGAACCAATTTAAAAGATAATGTAAGCGAATTGTGTTTTTTTTTTTTTTTTTTTTTTAATAATAATAATAATAACCTAAATAAAACAAAAAGGCCTTTTCTCATAGGCCGCCATTACTGGTCTGGGCCTCGAGATCCGAACTGGGCCCAGGCCCAACAGACTTCTGACCCGTTTCAAACTCCGCAACCAAATCCGAATCCACGTTACCCTCAGGCTCCCACGTGGCATCCTCAATATCCGTCCATTTTACAAGATACTCCATCTTCCCGTCGTCCCCAACTCTCTTTCCGACCACCGCTTCCGCCACCGCGTACTCCAATCCGGCCTCGAAATCCGCCAACAAATCCTCCGCAATCAGCGCCGCTTTCACCCATTCATTATCTTCCCCGTCCTTCCACTTCACCAAATACTCCAAATTCTCCCCCTTCCCCCTCTTCTCCAGCAGCTCCTCCACCTCCGCGAACTCGAAAACCACTCTCTCCAGCGCTCCGATCACTCTCTCCAGCCCCAACCTCCTTGCAAATTGAACCCTCGGCGTCGCTTTTACAATCTCCCTTGCCAGCACTAATGCCGTCCGACCCTTGTCGTCTTGCACCTCCGGATCTGCTCCCAATTCCAGTAATAGCTCCACCGTGCCGGGCTTTACGTAGCCGGCGGCCATATGCAGCGCGGTGAACCCGCCGCTCTTGTCGCGGTGGTCGAGATTCGCGCCGGCCTCAGCTAAAATTCTAACGCAAGGCTCTGACCCGAGTCCAGCGACGAAGAGGATTGCGGTTCTGCCGTCTTCGTCCACAGCGTTGAAATCGCGGCCGTCAGCGGCGTCGATAAGCGACTTGAGGGCGGATTCGTCGGCTTTCTTGGCGGCGGTCCACCAGGGGGTTTCGTACTCAGCGACGACATCTTTAGCAATGAAATCGGAAGGGACCCACGACGGAGAATGCCCGTCTTTCCATTTAATTAGATACTCCATTCCGGTAGCGTCGGGCAGGGCGCGGCTGCCGATGATTCCGTCGACCTCGCCGTAGGATTCATCGTCTTCCGGGAACTCATCTGGTTGCTGGGCCTGTTGAGTGAGGGGCTCGTTGACAGCGTAGGCGGTGAAAGATTTGAAGGTGCGGCGGAGATGGAGATGGAGAATTGGAGAGGGGAGTTTAGGGAGAGGGGGTTTAGGGGGAAGTTTGAGGCGGGAGAGTGACTGGTTAACGAAGACGGCGTCCATGGTGGGAGAGAAAGCAGTGGCGGAGCTGATGGCGGAATGTGGTTGTGAAGGAAGTGGAAGAAGGGTTGCAGAGAGGGAACGGTGTCGTTTTGTGAAGGTGGGGACTGGAAAATCGGATTTGAGGAATTGTGGATAAGGAACTCCATCCATTCGTGGCTCTCATTTTTGCCTACAGGATTCTAAATGTTTTTTTTATTATTAATTTTTTATTAAAACCATTAATTTTTTTGGTCTAGAAATTTTAAAAGTAAACTTTCAATTTTTTTTTACTATCCTTAAAAATTCAAAATAGTGCACCTCATTTTGTTTCTTAGATTTACGGAGTGTCTAAATCAACTAATGCACGGAGTGTCTAAATCAACTAATGCAGACCTCGACTAATCTCACCAAACAACTGTTTGACCTTACTACATTTGATTGCCTAAAACACGAAAATCTACATGAGCACCATAAATTGAACTATTCTTAGAACTCTTCGTATCAAAATTCAAGACTATTATTCCGTTCAAAGAAAACGGAATCCATCAAAAGTGGGAAACTTGCATAAATAAATAAGAAAGATTGGTAACTCTTAATGAATTCGCCTGATAATAATTATCATAAATTCGTCACCTAAATGATAATTGTCTATCTTAGCTACAACATTAATCCTAGTAAGTTTCCAGGTATCCAATGAGATTAGTTACGGTGCACGAAGAGACATAACGAGCAAACAACACAATCAGATTGCATTATGGGTCGACTCATTCAAAGACATCACATAAGAGAGGAATAACATAGTAGAAGGCCCTACGTTAAACAATGGTTAGGTAAAGTGCACTAAAAAAATTTTAGAACGAGAAGCAAGCGCTTCTGAGCTTGCCATTTGATCGGCATCAAGCATCCATAAATGAGTAGAGAAAAACGAACATCTTTATAACCCAGAGGGCATTTTTAACAGCCCAAACACACCTTGTCCGTTTTAACCCGTTACGTATCACCACCAACTTCACGACTTTAAAACACGTCTGTTAGGAAGAAGTTTCCGCACCCGTATAAGGAATGTTTTGTTCCCCTCTCCAACCAATGAAGGATCTCACAATCTACCCCCTTGGGGTGCCAGCGTCCTCGCTGGCACACCGCCCAGTGTCTACCTCTAATACCATTGTAACAGCACAAGCACACCTCCACACCTTTATAAGAAATGTTTCGTTCCCCTCTTCAATCGGTGTAGGATCTCACACCATTAGGCACTTCTTTCAAGAATGGAGGGCAAAGAGAAGTGAAAAGTACACCTCAATATGGAAAAAGAACTCTAACATGTAAGGTTCACATCTAGATCATAGTATTTTGATTAGATAGTCGATTATAGACGGACATCAAACATCAAGAAGTTATATCCTTCTTTATGACTTCCAAAATGCAGCCTCTAAACCAATGTACCATATTTCGGAATCTCCGAGGTAACTAAACCATTTCTTAAAACCTCAAGGATTCACTTAAATGCCTATGCAACCAAATGTAACAGAACCAAGGTCATAATATTGATTCTTATTGTACAACACAGGACCCAAAACTATTTATATGCATTTACGAGAGACCCATGCCATAGTATGCAACAGACAGACGAAGACCCATTAGCAATCTAAACATTCCAGGATACAACTGAACTGAAAACGAATTGGTCAGATTATGAACTATGACAGAACTTTAGCAAATAGACTTAAAACTCAAGGGATAGTCCGGCCTGCCCCTTGTAGAAGGACATGGATCCAATCACTCTGCTGCAACCTACCACCACAAAATTTAAAAGCATGCACGCTTCTAAGGAAGAAGGAAAAACCAGAATAATGTTCTTTAAAAAAACTTATGCATTAAGCTACCTGATTAAGAGGATTGTCAGGAGACTTCTTCCATAGCTTCCATATCATGTCCTTGTACTGATTGTGTGTAAGACCAGGTTTCTCTTCCTTCAGCCTGGGGAGCTCAGCTTCTTCAAAAGCCTAATCATCAGAACACCAGGGGCAAAGAAAACTCAGTAACAGTACATTTTTATTTTATAGGAAACATCAGTGTTTTAATTTTATCCCCTCAAATGGGTTTAATTTAACTGAAGTCGCTTCTTCCTTTCGGTATTTCGTGTAATTCCAATAAAACCTTCCTATGATCCAAGTTCGAGAACCAAATAATTGAAATTGCAGTGAAAACTTGAAGAAAAAAGTACAATACAATATCCTAGGTAACTCAAATGAACAAACCACAGCTTTTCTTCATCCCCTCTATCTCAGTCTCACCTTACTTATAACCATCTCCCACCTATAAATTCCTAAGCTAATGACTAATATGCTCCTAAGTACCCTGATGAAATTCATTTATTATTCTTGTTAGGAGTTTTTCACCGGCAGTATTAAGTTGGTAGGCAATAGATTTAGATGAAAAATATCCTGAGTTTCATGTTTCCAAAGCTTGTGGTCTCAATTTTATGAATAATTAACCATTTCACCTCCATCCAAAATAGTCGATCGATAATCTATGAACTTCTCGGGAGGGGGCAAGTTTTTTTTTTTTTTTTTTTCATTGACAAAATGTGAAACAAAACATTTAGTTGATGATATGAACAGAAAAAGGCAAGTTGTTAAAACAAGAACAAATAATTTAACATGATTCTTTAAAAAAAGAAAAATTGAGTGTAACGGCTCAAGCCCACCGCTAACAGATGTTGTCCTCTTTAGGTTTTCCCTACAAAGGCCTCAAGGTTGTAAAACGCGTCTACTAGGGAGAGGTTTCCACACCCTTATAAGAAATGTTTCGTTCTTCTCTCCAACCGACATGAGATCTCACATTGGGCATTGAATACAAGTGAAAAATCAGTGAAAATATATTGAAATGTTAGATAGCTTTCATAAAATTTGAGAAGCATCAGAAAAGGCTGTCTATCCAAAACATAAGTGTAGAAACAGGTTAATTTCTACTTGCCACATTGATAGGAGCTGAGATAGCATCAGAAAGCCCGTCGATTCAAAACATAGGTGTAGAAATTAAATGTTTTTTGGTTGGAGACAAAAGCCATTATCATAAAAGCTAAGATGAAAAAACAGCAACTCAGGGAGATCACAAGTAACTATGTTAAAAGATCATGACGTTGAACCAGACAAGTTACCAACAGGTTCCATCACCATAAACATTCTGAAGAGGGACAAATATCATACGTATCAGAAATAAAGTGCATGCAAAGAACAGTCCAAACTCACCGCTAGCAGATATTGTTCTCTTTGAGTTTTCCCTTTCGAGCTTCCCCTCGAAGTTTTTAAAATACGTCTGCTAGAGAGAGGTTTACACACCCTTATAAAAAATGTTTCGTTCCCCTCTCCTACCGATATGGGATCTCACAAAGGGGTATGAAGAGCACGATCCGAGTGCAAATAAGAGTGAAGGGCAGTCAACAAAAACTAATTCCCTTCACAGAATCAATCCAACTCCTCGCATCACTCACCAGTCAAGTTACCTGAACTGTTGATTACTTATGTAATAGTGAGTGACATAGGTGATTGATACAATGCTTACTCCTAAAGAAGCTATTTCAAAATTTAGAAGCTGTTCTGTTAGATTTCAATTTCCAATAGATTACAACAATATAACTCGCTAAAAAATTTGCAGCAGGCCTCCAGCTATTTACAACATTGAGACCAAGATAACATGTGCCCAACATTCATACTACCATAGTTGAATGGCTAATAAAGCTTATATTCATGTGATCAAAAGTTGATCCTAGGATAAGCTTCTATGACCCAGTTTTCCGTTCAATATATCGTTTCCAGACATCCATTTCTGGTTGAACTTTCCTAATTGATTGTTTATTAACACAAGTTCTAACAAATAGGATTAAACCATCAAAACTAACAAATGGCGAGAAGGAACAAAGAGCGAGATAACAAACAATCAAGGTGATATAGACGTTCCGTATTGATTTCAATATTGAAATTATAAGAACAAGGGAAAGCAGACGCACCTTAAATGAGGCCTTGAGCCGTCGCTCTGGATGCCTATCCACGGGTAAATTATCCGCAACAGATATCTGAGAAATCGCGTCTTCTACCGTCCTGGCCTCGATAATAGAATCATCACGATTAGTATTGCTCACCAGCACCATCCTCTCATACTCCTCCTCCTCCGCCGTCCGGCTCAGCTTTTTCTTAGCCTCCTCGGCCTTCCTCTGAAGCTCCGCTTGCTCCACCTCTTTGTTCTTCCTCAATTGAACTTCGGTCACCTTGGGGACCGGAATCGAAACCCTATTCGCCTTCTTGTCAGGCTTCTTCATGGCTTTCTCCAATTCCTTCTCCTCCTGTTCGGCCAAGCGGCGTGCCTCCGCCTTGCGAGCAGCGGCCTCAGCACGCTTCTCAGATTCATCCTCTCGCTTCTTGGCGGCACGGGACTTGGGACCCTCAGCTTCACGCCAGTACTGATCCGCCTTCTCCCGAGTCTCCCGCTCCTTGCGCTCGGTCTCAGCGGAGTTCTTGCGTGCTCTCGCCGCCTCGGATTTGCTGTTTACGCCCATCTTCTTCGGCATGGTTGCTTCTTGAGCTCTGATATCGTCTCAGGCGAGGACGACGATGAAGATCGATCGAATTGCAGGAAATCGAGGATTCCGCCGAGTTCTTCAAATAACGCGAACGGACAACAGCTGCCCAAATCAAACCCCGACCAGTAAATTTCTATAGATAAAAATTTAATTAGGTTAACATTTAATTTTTTCTTTTCTTATTAAAAAATTAAAATTGTTTTCCCTTAAAAAAAAAAATGAAAATTTTTAAACTCAACTATAAACTATAAACTTATTTAAGTTTGATTTAGTTCAAATACATAAAAAATATAAGAATTAAGTTAGCTTACGGGTTCTCATTTACTCAACTAGGTTAGATTTAAGCATACTAACCATATATATCGATCCCGAGTATCTCATTTAGGCATTAAAAAATTTTGATGGTGACTCATTGTTTCAATAATCATTTGTTCAGACAGAGAAGAGTCCACTTTCATTTAGCCACACCACCCGGGTGCAAGTAGCTTCCAATGATATTCCCGTTTAGTATATACTTATTCTAACCGAAATTTTTGGAGATGATTCTGTACTCAAAGGTCTTGAATTATCACCGATCAACAATGCCGTTCAGACAATAAAATTGCTAATTGTAGCAACGTAATCGAATTTGTTTTAATTTAGTTTATATAATTTCAATGGGTTAAAACTAGATTTGTTGTATTTCCAATCAATATTAAAATAGTCTCTAATATTAGTTTTTTTTTTAATTAAAAAAAATCTTTATTTCTTATAAAATTTGAAAATATTTTTTTTTGTTGAATGAAAAATTATTATTATTATTTAAAATCGATAAAAATTAACTTAGCTAGGCGTTAATTTTAAGATTTATTAAAAAGTATAATGACTAAATTTAAATATTTAAAATTAAATGTAATCAATGACCAAAAAATAGTATTTTAACTCCTACTTTATTTATTTATTTATTTATTTATATATATATATATATATATTTAATTATTAGAATCTCCCTTTATTTATTTATTTATTTATTTTTAGAAAAAGATCGTATAAGATTCTAATAATTAAAATTTTAAAAAATATTATTACGATATTATTAGATTGAATTATGTTCAAATTGGACGGTTAATTATATTAATACGCGCATGAGATTCAAAAGAAAAAACTAAAATATATATATAATATTTTTTTAGGCTAAATATTTGGTCATATGTGGGAGAAGGTTGATTAAGATTTGATTAAGATTTGATTAAGATTCTCCATTTCCTATGGGCAAGAAAAAGACAAACCAAAGGAAATCCTTTAAATTAAATGATTTAATTAAGATTTCAAAAGTAGTTTTTATTTTAAAATATTTTTATCAAGTTGTTAATGATTTTTTTTTTTAATTGTTACGTGTGAGATCCCAGGAGGAGAACGAAAAAAAAATGTGGAGACCTCTCCCTAATAGATGCGTTTTAAAGTCGTGAAACCGACGGACAATATTCGCTAGTGATGGGCTTGAACGGTTACAAATGGAATCAGACCTAGACACCAAGTGGTGTGCTATGTTGGTCCCAATGAGGAGCACTGTGAGATCCCACCTCGGTGGAGAGGGGAACGAAACATTTCTTACAAGGTTATGAAAACCGCCTAACGGTAGTAAAATAGAACTGCTAGTTGTGGGGTTAAGTTATTACATTACGGGTGATTTTGAACCATAGAATCTGAAGAATGGAGGATAATAGAGACTAAACGAAGATTCGTACACAAGTCCGGACAAGGTTGAGCCCAAGTAAAGAGTGACTAGGCCAAGAGGTCCGAAAGATCATCTTAACCTGGGCCGATTAGGCGTAGCCTGTGGGGGTGTGCACTTTACATGCTCATGTGCCAAAGTCGACTTTTGATTTTAGGTTTAATTTAAAATTAATTGAGCGAAAATTCAACAATAATATGATTTAAATTCTTTAAACTTTTTAAAAAATTATAGTATTAGATAAATAATTATTAAATTATTTTGATTTAGCCCTAAGGTCTAAAATAGTATAATTTTTTAAATAATTATTTAAGATACTATATACTTTTATTTAAAGTATTACTCAAAATTCAATATGAAAATTTAAATAATTTATTACAAAATTCATCCATAAATTTATTATTAATCACCCATTATTGGTAATTTGAGTATCAATTCTTACATGAAATAAATAAAATATTTACACATTATCAAAAATAATAAAAATATTCATAGTAAAATAAATACGGAAAGAAATCACAGCCGAGTACATGAATGAATTAAGACCGTAAATTACAAGAAATTTTAAAAATATATATTAAATTAATAAAACTGTCCCTAAAAAAAGACAGAAATCGTTTATACTTTTATTTCAAAAATATTCTTGAATATTCAAAAATTTTATTAATATCGTCAAAGTATAATAAATTTTAAAGTCCAAATAAATAATTTTTTTAAAAATTTTTTTTTTCAACTCGATAAATTAAAATAAATGATTTATGATAGGTAAGAGTCTTTTTTTTTAAAAAAAATTTATTTAAATGTAAAGATGTAAATAAAAATTTAAAAATTTAAGAATAATTTTAAATAAAATACTAAAGATTTTTATCTAAAATTAATAATTTTTTTAGAATTTATTGTATATTTTAATTTTAAAAAACAATGGAAAAGTCCCGACAAAGCCAGAAATAATAGTGCATGGACGGCTGGTTTTTGGCTCCATTGCTTAATAATTGTATCTTTTCAGATTTAAATATATTAATTTAAAAAAAAAAAAAAAACCATTTTACTCTCATCAATGGGATTCCACGTCAGTTTATATATATAAATATGCTAAATTAATATATATTAAAAATTTTAATTAACTTTTAAAATATTCAATAATATCTATAAAAACATTTAAAAATAAGATTAAAAATGGTTTGTGTTAAATGAAAAATGTTAATACTTATTTTAAAAATACTCTTATTCAAACGGTTTCTATCCATATATTGACCGTAAGAACTTTTTAAAGATTAAGAGGTTAACATTACGTTCAAAGTTCATAGGTATTTTTTAAACACGATACTCAAAGACATTCATAAAAAAATAAAAATTTAAAAATTTAAAAATACTCTTTAAACACTCTAAAATTGAAGGGTATTTTTAAATACTAACCCGTTTTTATCCAAAATTAGGAGTTAAATGTATTATTGAAAGGTCAAGTTCATTCATGATTCATGAGAAAGTGCAAATTTCAAAGGGTATTTTTATTATTTTAATCGTCTATATATTGAAGCAAGAAAACACAAATATTGTAAAGAATTCGAATCGATAAGATCGAATGGAACATAGCGAGAAAGAATCCTTGTCGAAGAAGGAAGAAGAAGATGGGCAAGCCATCATCCAAATGTGGAAATACATATTTGGTTTCTCTGAAATGGCAGCCATAAAATGTGCCATAGAGCTTCAAATCGCTGATATCATTGAAGACCATGGCAGCCCCATGACATTGTCCCAACTCTCCTCCACTCTACACTGTTCTTCACCTCTCCTGCATCGAATCTTAAGATTCCTCGTCCGTCGAGGAATCTTCAAAGAATATTCCATCGCCGACGACCTGATCGGCTATGCTCAGACCCCTCTATCGCGCTTGCTCGCCACCAAGAACGGCAGCAGCTTGGCCCCCTTCATGCTGCTGGAAGCCAGCCCGGCGATGCTTGCAGCATGGCACAACTTGAGCGCGCACGTCAAGAGTGGCGGCAGGTTCCCATTTGAGGCTGCGCATGGCATGGACGTGTGGGGCTATGCTGCGGCTAATCCAAAGCATAATAGGCTGATCAATGAGGCCATGGGGTGCTCTACGGGGCTGGTTGTGGCTGCTATACTTGATGGTTGTCGGGGGATCTTTGATGGGGTTGGGAGTTTGGTTGATGTGGGTGGAGGAAATGGTGCTACTTTGAGTGTTGTTGTTAAGGCTTGTTCGTGGATTCGAGGTATTAATTTTGATCTTCCTCATGTTGTTTCTACGTTGCCTGTGTATGAACGTGTGGAGCATGTTGCTGGTGATATGTTTGATTTTGTTCCGAATGCTGATGTTGCTTTCATCAAGGTTGGTATCCGTGTTTTTTTTGTATCGGGTCGTATTGCTTGCTTGCTTGCTTATAACGTTGTTTTCTCAAAATTGTTTTACAAAAGCGGGGTTGGAGGCTTGAGCTTATATTGTCTGTGTCAATGGCAACTTAAGTTTAGTTGGCTAGTTTGATCAAGAGTCGGAGTGCGATTGTGACAGTTTTTTAATTCTTGTGTTTAAGGTAGAGATTGTTTAAATCATACTTGAAATATGTTTGATGGCAGTGGACTCTACATGATTGGAACGACGAAGAATGTATTACTATTTTGAAGAATTGTAAGAAGGCGATTCCGAAGAACACTGGTAAAGTGATTATTGTTGATGTAGTAATTGATGAAAAAGAAGACACTGAGCAATCAGATGTTGGGTTGATGTTGGACTTGGTGATGATGGCTCATACTAGTACAGGCAAAGAAAGAACACGTAAAGAATGGGCATATGTTATTAATGCAGCTGGTTTTAGTCGATTCACTGTTACACGCTTTCAAGCTATCCAATCAGTTATCGAATGCTTCCCGTAAAGGACGGAAAGAATGAATTCCTTATTATGTCTATTGTCTCAATCCATCTGTATTTGATTCTCTTGATCTTTTAATCAGGTGTACTCTTATCTCAAGTCTTTATAACTTGTATGATTCTCTTGATCTTTTAATCAGGTGTACTCTTATCTCAAGTCTTTATAACTTGTACTCAAATGTGGATTTTTTCGGGTTTGCAGTCTGTCCTTAAGATTGATTAACAGATTGATGTTGATCAAATGGATATGACAATTTACTTTATATGTTAACTTTACTCGATATAGTTTTTTATTATTTACTATTTATGATAATTTACTTTATAACTATTGACTAAAATATAAATAACCAACGGTCTCCATAACCGAACAAGCCTTCATAAAAACACTCAAGAAAAACACAACACAATACAAAAATGAGAAATATAATAAGATTCAAAATTACCTCATTTGCATAAAAATATCATTCAAAGCTACTCAAAAATTAAGAACAAGAAGAGAGTTGTAATCAATTATATCATTAAAACTATCATTCAACTCACAAAGTACATACATCATCAGTTGGATTTCTTTGTATTGTCGGCTGTGCTATTGGGTAGCATGAAAAGCGCAGAGAGCTTGTGTTGGTGAATGATTAAGGTCAAAACGGTTGTGTTTGCAGCCAAGAACATGATGCTAGCCACCCACAGTTGAATCAACACATTCTTTCCCTTGAACTCCAGCAAATAACCCCACATCAACCAATGAAGCTGTGCTCCCGTCCAGATCGATACCAAGAACACGCCTTTCCATTTAAGCTTCATCTTACTCCAAGGAAGAATCAAAGGTAGAAGACAGAAGAACCAGACAAAATATTGTGCTGTGATCACCTGTTGATTAAATATAAAGAGATTCTCAAAAACTGAATTGAGCATTAAGACAATACCAATGATCAGGGAGAATGGGTTGGGTTCAAGTTGTGAGATCCCACATCGATTGGGGAGAAGAATGAAACACCCTTTATAAGAGTGTGGAAAACTCTCCCTAGCAGACGTGTTTTTAAAACATTCAGAGGAACCCCGAAAGGGAAAGCCCAAAGAGGACAATATCTACTAGCGGTGGGCTTGGGCCGTTACACAAGTAGATAACGAAAGTTTCGAGATTTCATCATAAACGAAATAAGAAAATGAGTGAAATTGCAGGAGAAACCCAATTCAGCCATACATAAAGGCTCGAGAAGAAAACTCATGCAAGCTTTAAAATAAGAACAATGCCCTAGAATACTCATCACTAGAACAACAAAAACCGCATATTGAACTAACTAAACCTAGCTGATATGCACAAAATAAACCAGCTGACACTCAGACATCAGCAAAAACTCAACGCGTTATCTTAACAGAAATTAACTTGAAAAAAAGCATGTTTTGACAGGAATCTTAGCTCTATCTACAACTTCTTAAGATCAAAAAATGGATTTGGATCAAACCTTGTTGAATGCCACGAAGGCTACGGTCTGCACAAACCAGCAGAATGGAAGATCTTCAGCAAATGATAGAACGAGAACGAGCTGCACTACCAACTGGGGCAGAAATGAAATGAGCTTCTCCACAACAGAGAACTCAAGCTCATGATGAAGATAGATGTGATAGAAATAAATTGAAAAGTTGTGCCTTGGGTCAGTTCGTGTAAGATGATAGAGCAGTGCCTCGTGCAGGAATTCCCAACCATATAGATAATAAAACAATGCAGTGCAGAAGATGAACACCAAACCAGAAATGAGGCCAAAAAGTATCCTCTCCTTAGTCATTATGGATTTCAAAAGAAACCATGGACTAAAAATACAAGCCAATCTTGATTGTAAATTTCTCTGAGGAGCCTTTTCATCATGCTGACTCCATTTCTGAAGAGCAGGGTTCAGGCCAGATTTGAATAAATTTGGATTGAGAATCAGAAGAATCGGAAGGGCATAGATGATCGGGTAGATTCGGAAATGGACGACGAGTCCATACCAAAATGCAGCTTGTAGCAACTGGCCTGTTACAGGGAAAGAGAGTTATACTAAACTAGAAATGGATAATCTACCAACAAATGCACCAATATCCTAATAAACAGTAACATCCCACAATTGAAACCGGGAATCTTTCTAGTTTCTATCAGAAATTTCGAACTAAATGTGCAAAGTTACTGGTTATGTTGTGAAGTTACATTACATTGCGTTGAATCTTAGCAATAGCAAATTGTTTGAAAATTACAAAATCTTCTTCATACAAATTTAATCAAACCTGCAGCTTAGCATTCAAAATATGAACTATGAATACTATGAAATATGCACGATCCTGCGACATCTAATGACAATATCTCCCAGTATCGAAGCAAACAAATTAAATTCGCACCACCAATTGTCGAAACTACAAATTTGCATGATTAAGTTAAACTACTTCCGATTTCGCTTAATTGGCACAGTCCAAATGTAGATTGAAAGAGAAAAGAAACTTACACCGTTCATCAGACACAAAAGGATCTTAAGAACCATTGCACAAACAAGAGGCTCACAGTTCCCTCTGGTGCCAATGGTAAACGTAAACGGGTTGAAAAGCCAAACCATAACAGAACCGATGCATAAATTTTCAGGAACTCCACGCTTCTTCAAAATAGTACGTATGAAGAACCCGACGAGTAAATCTAGACAGAAACAAGACAATTAACATAGAAACCAGAAGAAAAATGAAATGTAACGAATCGAATGAAAAAATTGAAGGCACCTGACGCTGAGAACAGAATTTTTCCCCAACAGCGATGGAAGATAGAGTTCGGTATGAGCAAAAACGCAAGTAATGGTGAGTATCTATATGTGGATCTCAAATAGGGCGACTTTCCCGACGCCATTAGAGAAGCAGCGTCCGAGAAGACGATGTAATCGACATCAGTGTATCTGACCTCCATGTGCGCATCCTGCCACTCGCCGTAGAGGATAAGCGCCAGCCTGAAAATCGCGGAGAGCAGTAGCAGAGAGCCGAAGCTGAAGGACGCCATTGCTCTGCTAGAGTAGAAATGGATGCCGAAATACGGGACAAGAGGTCAAATGAGGGAGACGATAGAGGGCTTGGGCTTGTGAGGAAATTGAAGCCCACGGGCCATGAAGGTTGGGCCTGAAGCTAGCCGACATGTTCTGTGAGCTGATTCCCTAGGGTAGGCGCACTAATGTCTAGGGTCGATAGTTCACGGTGCTCTGTCGTGTGCATGTTGTGAGTCTCGAAGGTCTAGTTTTGAATCGAGCAAAGGAGGTTCGATCGTGGGATAGTGCGTAGTTCTGTCGTGTGCATGTTGTGAGTCTCGAAGGTCTAGTCTTGAATCGAGCAAAGGGGTCCAGTCGTGGGATAGTGCATAGTCAATACATAATTGTTGTTTGTGTTTATATTTCGATTCTCGAAACCAAGTCTTAGACCTAGACCTAGTAAGGTCGATAAGTGGGATAACTCATAAATAGTGCGCAAATGTCTTACCCGTTCAGATTCACAGTTTTCCAGCCAATCAACTACAGTTATCATATTTACAAAAATTAGATATGAATCGGCAAAAGAAGCCTGCAAAGCTCGTTTAACGTCTATTTGAAGAATCGAGGATCTCAATATATCAATCAGTTCTTCAATAAGCTGATCTCGAACAAAAGATAGAATAGTCAGTTGTGTTTCCAACGCTTTCACAACAAGAATATATTGGTTTAACAAAAGTTAGTCAAAATCTCGCTTGTCTCTAAGTTTCCCAAAATTTGTTCCACTAATCTAGCCGATCTCTCGGGTGAAATGCTGCGAGGCAATAGGTGTTATTACGTTCATATTTTATAATCTTAAAATTCAATTTTAAACCAAAATAAATAAATAAATAATCCATAAAAATATTTTTAAAAAATTAATAATTTAGCCGCCTTCACTATATAAAATTTTAAAATATATTCACAATATAAAAGTTATTAATTTTTGAAATTAAAATAATAAGTTTTGAAAGTAATTAAATAATTTAAATTAAAATATAAAAAGAAATAAGTTATAGTTTAGTTTTTATCATCACGTCTTACTCATCCATGGCAGATGCTGATGGCCCGCAATTGCGTCGTCTTCCATGTGCTTATCCCTCTCAGACATCCACCTTCCTTTCAGACTCCATTTTTCGACCGCAAAGTTCACAGAGAACGAGAGAGGGAGAGCATCGACGATGGCATTTTCGATCATGGCGGCATCCTCTCTCAGAATGAATTTTGGAAGAAAGACTTCAATTCGATGCTCTTCATCTTCTTCCTCAGCGGTTTCTTCTCAAGCAAAATCGATTCAGTTTGATTTGAAAACGTACTGGAAAAAGCTGATTCTCGAGATCAACCAGAAGCTGGACGAAGCTGTTCCCATTCAGTACCCCGACCAGATCTACGAGGCTATGCGTTACTCGGTTTTGGCTGAAGGAGCCAAGCGAGCTCCTCCGGTTATGTGCGTCGCCGCCTGCGAGCTCTTCGGCGTCGACCGCCTCGCTGCATTCCCTACCGCCTGTGCTCTCGAAATGGTTCTTTCTCATTCCTAATTTTACGTTTCTGGATTGAGATTCGCTTTAATTCTCGTGTTCTGTTATTTCTTGGGACATTAACGAAGTTTGACTACAAATTGCTCGATTCGAATATTCACTTGCGGTTATGATTTCATGTTTGTGTGTATTATGTTTGCTAGTTTCTTTATTAGTTCTCTCAATCGTCTCTAAGTGGTAAGTTACTTAAACAGGCTGTTCTTATCAATCTCCAGATGTGAATTAAACTTGTATGTATGAACAGCCAAGTTGATTTGGGAATTAGGTTGGACAAACTCGAGGGATTGGGAGGGGGGCATTTATGCTATAAAATACTGTTCAGTTCTCAATCTGTTACATTATGCATTCTGGTTTTTAGGTCAATGATTCAATACGTTTCAAAACGTGAGTTGATTTCTATTGTCATGTCCAGGATTCGTAAATTGTGGGAATTACACTTGCTAGTCTCTAAATGAGTGAAGCGTCGGAAGAATAAATGTGAGAGAACCCTTCAAGTGACTGTGGTTGATAGAGAATTTGATAGAAAACATAAGGCCTACTCTCCTTGGGAGTGATTTATTCAACACTTCAAAGCATGTCTTAAATAATTCCAAATCAATTTTGATTGGATGAAAAATCTGTTTAAGAGTGTGAAATCAAACATCAAATGCGTGTTTCGAGGTGGCTTTGAACATGAAAAAAGTGATTCTAATCCTTTCAAAATCACTTCCAGACATGTTAGTATTGTTAGAATATATTCTATATTATATACTCTTTTCGAGTTATGCTTTACTTGGTTATAATATGCTCTTACCTTATACTATATTTGTGCACTTCTCCTTTTTTCGATTTGGTTAAGGCATGTGCTCTTAATTAGGAGGTCAGAGGTTTGAATCCCTCCATCTCCACGTGTTGTTGAACTATTAAAAAAAACACCCAAATCCAAATTATGGTATCTCTCTTCGAATGGAAAACAAGTTATGGTGAGATGCAACGTGAGATCTAACATTCAAGAGTAAAATTAATCACTTTTACCCTTTGAAGACAGTTTTAGCGTTCTAAGAATTGAGAGAGCTTATTGACTCTTTGTGATATCAAAGTCAATGCGGATAACATCATCTCCTTAGTAACAGTGTACTGCATGTGCTAGGTTATTTTTCATAGCTCTTATCACATTTCAAACTAGTGTCTCAAATTGATCGTTGGTCTTTTGACAGGTTCATGCAGCTTCATTGATCCATGATGACCTTCCTTGCATGGATGACGATCCCTCACGTCGCGGCCAACCTTCAAACCATACAGTTTATGGTGTTGACATGGCAATTCTCGCTGGTGATGCACTTTTTCCTCTTGGCTTTCAACACATTGTCTCACACACACCATTTGACCTCGTTCCGGAGTCCCGCTTGCTCCGTGTGGTTGCCGAGATTGCCAAAGCTGTTGGTTCCAGAGGGATGGCAGCTGGACAGTTTCTTGACCTTGAGGGAGGCCCCAACTCCATCGAATTCGTCCAAGAAAAGAAATTTGGTGAAATGAGCCAATGCTCCGCAGTGTGCGGAGGACTTCTAGCTGGAGCAGAAGACCATGAGGTACAGAGATTGAGAAGGTACGGAAGAGCGGTCGGCGTGTTGTATCAGGTAGTTGACGATATTCGGAAAGAACAAGCAAAGAAACACGATCAGACCGATGAGAGTAAGAAGAGAAAAGGGAAGAGCTATGTTGGAGTATATGGGATTGAGAAGGCTAAGGAGGTGGCAGAGGAGCTGAGGACCAAAGCAAAGAAGGAATTGGAAGGATTTGAGAAGTATGGAGACCGAGTGATGCCTTTGTACAGCTTTGTGGATTATGCTGCTGATAGAAGTTTCAGTTTTGAAAGTTCAACTTGATGAGAAGGTCCTTCTTTTACTAAACTATTTTCTTTGGGAAATATTAAGTCAACACGAACAGGACAGGACGATGTCGAGGAAATCATGGAACCGTGACCCAAGAGCTAGAGAAAAGTTCTTAGTCGATCGAGTTAGTTAGAGTGGAAAGTTTTATCGATATTGTGAAGGGACATATACATAGTTTCTTAATGCCAGGAGAAATGTTGACAAAATGTTTGAAAGGTCGTGGGTAGCTTCTAAACATGATAGTAACAGTTTCGTCTATTTATTAACGGTGAGGTTATCTTTGAACTTTTTAAGAAAGTTTAAGGGTATTAATGAAAATTTTGAAAGTTAAAGGAATCTTAGAAACGTTGTAGTAATGGGTTCTGTCCATTTATTACGAGCGATGGTATCTTTGAACCTTGCAAGAGAGTTCAAAGATATAAATGAAACTTATGAAAGTTTAAAGGTATTTTTGATATTTTTAAAATGTTGTAACAACTTTTCGAGGGTATCTTTGAACGAAAGTTTAAGAATATTAATGAAACTTACGAAAGTTCAAGGGTATTTTTGGTATTTTTAAAATGGTGTAACTTTTCGTCCAGGTCAAGGTATTAATAAAATGAGATTTTTGAAAGTTCATAAGTATTTTTTAAACACTTTTAAAAATTTAAGAATATTTTTAAAAGTAAGGATATTTTATATATATATTTGTTAAATTAAAGGGTATTATCGAAACTTTAAAAAATTTAGAGATATTATATACAAAATTTAGGGGTATTATTGTAAATATCAATAGTAATATTAGATGAATTTTTTTAAATATAATGTAAATTTGAATGGTTTTAATTATTTGTTAATCACTTATCTAATATAAATATTTTTATTGATTCCTATATTGTTTAATTAAATCATTTTTTTCCCCAAAATAATTGTGTAAAAAGCAAGCCTATATAATAATTTTATATATATTATTATAATTATTTAAAACTCTGTCTAATATATATCTCCAAGATGCCATCGGGTCGGAGCGCGGCTGTGGATCAAGATAAAGTCGTCGTAGGCGACGGTGCATCCCCAGAATCGCATCCATCTTCCATTGAATCAACGTTGAAGAAGCTTGAATTGAATTCAGCAGACGAAAATGGCGGACGAGGACGGCAGCGTGGAAAGCCTCGATCGCCTTCCTTCTACTGTCCTTGCTACCATCATGACCAAGCTCGATTTGCCTTCTATCTGCTCCATTGCTTCCACCTGCAGGACCTTCCATTCCTGTGCTTCTCAACTTCTCAATTTTCTCCCTAATTTCCATCTCCTTGTAAGTATTCTCCTTCAATTTCCTTCTAGTTCATTCTCAATTTCTACTTTTGAAATGAGATTCTAGTTACTGCCCTTGGAGATCCCTTTTTTCTTTGCGTTGTGGATACTCCAATCCGGAAATCGTTTGGCTCTGTTTTTTAAGATTTACAAGAAATTACTCTGCTAGGTCGTTTATTGATAATTTTGAGAGAAACAAAGCTCAAATTTGTTTTGCTAGCTGCATCATCTTGGATCATTGTATGGTTTAGTTATTTATTTATCTCGTTTTGATTTTTCTCGTGTAGGAAATTTCTCCAACGGTGGAATTTCTGAGGCCTCTGCTGCCTCCAAACCCTTTCCTAAGGAGCCTAAAGGTAGATTGTGGTCAGCTTGATGATTCAGCTATCCAGCTTCTGCTGAAGCCTTCCTTGCACGAACTCTATCTGCATAATTGCGCTGATTTCAGTGGGAAATTGCTGTCTGAGATCGGAGGGTGCTGCAAGGATTTAAGGTATGTGCTGTCTTGATCCTGAAAAGCTAAACTAAAGAATCTTTTATTAGTTTGCCATGAAGTAAAATTTCTATTTGAGATTTCATGTTAGTTTCAATGGCGATGTTATTGGGTTTTTGGGTCGATTATGTCCCTCCAGGTCCCTCTATTTGAGTTCAGTTGCTGAAAAAAGAGGTCGGGCAATTCATATTGCGGATCTAGAAGAGTTACTAAGTGGTTGCACACGGTTGGAAGTAAGACTCAGTAGCATATCTGTTATATTCATATGTTAAATGAGATGTTTAAGTAATCATATTAGAACAATTAAGTCTTGGAAATAATCAAGAAGATCAAACTTCCTAAAATGGTCCGAATTAAAGCGTTCTTCGCTTTCTTTCTTACACAAAATCTCAAGCACTACGTTAACTGAATATGGATCGTCTTAGAGGAATTGTTACATAGCTCGAGTGCGGTGTTGGGGGGATGTTTTGTTGGTCTTTGTTGTGTGTTGTGAAATTTTCGATCAAGTGGAAATGATCGGCATTCCAGCTCTATATCTAACCAAAATCAGAATGATGATGAATGGCTGAAAGCCAACTAGAGATCTTATGGAATCCAATCCCAGAAAGCTCTGTTTCCATCATCAATAACTCGTACGTTTCTCGTTTTCCAAATCTCTTAGAGAGTAGTGTGAGTGTAAGAGATCCAAGTAGAGCTGGAACTTGTAACTAGCATAGTTGTTACACTAATCTTCCAAGCAAATCGAGCAAGAATGAAGAGCTAATCCAAGTCTTCTTCAGCTACGTTTCACAGCACACATCTTTGAGGGGTTAAGAGCTTTCTGGATTGGTTTTTTCAATTCTATCATTAACATTTATACTTCCAAGGGCTATTTTAAGTACTCCTTAGATCATTGTTTTAACTTCTAAGGCCCGTTTGATAACCATTTGGTTTTTTTTTTTTGAAATTGAAGCTTATAAATACTACTTCTACCCATTAGTTTCTTTATTTTGTTTATCTACTTTCTAAAAGTGTTTTCAAATTCAAGCCAAGTTTTATAAACTTGTTTTTGTTTTTGGAATTTGGCCCAAGATTCAAATATTTTTTTAAAGAGAGATGAAAACTACAATGAAGAATCCATAAGGAAACGAGCACAATTCTCAAAAACATAAATCTAAAAGTGAAATCGTGATAACGGGGCCTTAAGGTATACAAATCACGTAAGGATGACAAAAATTATGCAAATGGTTTGGTCTGAGCCAAAGTATCTCTCTCTCTAAACCAGATTATACAGCAGAGACACCTGGGCTATTACTCTTTATCATATAGAAAAATATTTAGTGTGCTATTACGATAACCTCTAACCCCATGTGTTGCGTACGATAGTTTAATCGAACCTAACTACAGTCTACAGACCTATTCTTGTTTATGAGTTCAATTTTATCTTATTTGGCTCATGATTGTGTTTCATGATTGATGTCTTTTCTTCATTAACAGGCATTAACCCTGATGTTTGATGTCTCATTTTTCCTTCGTCAAAACTTTGCTCGAGTCTGGGCTATGGCTTCAGAAAAACTAACTTCTCTCGAGATTGGCTGTATCTATTCGGTTACAATCACTGAACTGCTTAGCCAAAATCTGGGTATCAGTAATTCTATGAATCACGTTGGCCCATCCATGTGGCCTAACATTGAAAAATTGTGCCTTTCAGTGGACTACATAACTGATGCCATGGTTGGTGCAATATCAAAAGGTCTTGTCTCCTTGACTCATTTGGAACTACAAGATGCTCCAATCATTGAACCAAGATTTTCTTTTGACCTGACCAACGTTGGCCTTCAACAAATCAAACATCTTTCAAAATTGAAGCATCTCTCTTTGGTGCGAAGTCAGGAATTTTTTGTAACTTATTTTAGAAGAGTGAATGATTTGGGGATCCTCTTAATGGCCGATGGATGCGCTGACCTGGAAAGTATCTGTCTCGGAGGCTTTTGTCGTGTTACAGACACCGGGTTCAGGACACTTCTGCACACATTCTCCAATTTAAACAAGCTTAGGGTGTTCCATGGAATCCAATTAACCCATCTAGTTTTTCACGACATCTCTGCTACTTCTCTTTCCTTGAAGCATGTTAGCTTAAGATGGTGCAGTCTCCTAACGAATGATGCCGTAAAAAACTTGTCGTTGAACAAGGATCTAAGTTTTCTTGACTTGAGAGATTGCAGAAGCCTTCGGGATGAAGCGCTTCAAGCTATCAGTACTATTCCAAAACTGAAGACGTTGCTTTTGGACGGGTCCGATATCAGTGATGCGGGATTGTCTCACTTAAGACCCATGATTATGAGCTCGTTAGTTTCCTTGTCTGTTAGAGGTTGCAAGAAGCTTACAGATAAATCCATCACTGTTCTATTTGATGGCTTATCTAAAATAGAACTGCAAGAGTTAGATCTATCCAACCTTCCTTACCTGTCTGATGCTGCAGTTTTACAACTGACCAGAAGCAGGTTTGCAATATCCGAACTCCGAATGCGTCAATGCCCTCTCATCGGCGATATCTCGGTCATGGCATTAGCCTCGATGCAAGTTAATGAAGACCAACGACATGGTAGTAGCCTCCGGTTGTTGGATTTGTACAACTGTGGTGGCCTTACACAGCTCTCATTCAAATGGTTAAAAAACCCATACTTTCCAAGGTTGAGGTGGTTGGGTGTTACAGGTAGTCTAAATCGCGACTTGGTTGATGCGTTAGCCAGAAGTAGACCGTTCTTGCACGTAGCATGCCATGGCGAGGAGTTGGGAGCCGACCATTGGGATAACTCAGACATTCTCTATATGCACCACTACGACGAGGTGGATGAATTCGAACAGTGGCTCTTTGATGGTGAGGTCGAGGACAACGAAGACGACGACATGGCAGATGCTGAAAATGATGGAGAGCTAATCCTATGATTCCATGGTATGTCTTTGGCTATTTGTATGTATCATATCTATATGCTATTGTCTTAGGTTTGTATGTAAAACTGATTTGATCTCTTCAACATAAACTAGCTTGCCTAATGGTTGTACTTGTAGATAATTTATTGGATTTGTTATGATGAACTGTCCATCCACTTCACTTCACGGTTTCAAAATGCCACCAAATTCAAATCTCGAGCTTTTATCGCTTAAAAACACTTTATTGTATTCTCGATCATTTGCATATCCTACCAAGCTCATCTAAATAACTTGTGCAGAGGATATTTTGTCTTAAATTATGGTTTAACATATATATATATATATATATATCGTATTTGACTCTTTATTACAGACAAATATCTGGTATGATTGAGGATGTTTAGTTTTTCTATGATAGTTATCATATTTGCCTCCTATTATAGACAAATATTTTGTATGATATTTAGTTTTTCATTTACCATAGGTATTATATTTGATTTTTTATTATAGTTAAATTTATTTTTATTAAACTAAAATATGTATAATATAATATATTACAAAATTCATAATATATAACATATTTATAAATAAATAATTAATTAATTGATCATTTAAATTCTAACCAAACAAATTTTTGAACGAGTATAATTTCTAAATGAATCTTTGATAATCAACACAAATACCAAAAATTAAATGAAATCATAAAAAAAAATATTATTTCAAAAGTAAAAATAAATATTTTGCCAACAAGTCCCTATGTAATTATTAATTAGTCAACAAGTCCTTATTTAAATAATAATAACAAAAGTTGGGGTCAACGTTTGTCGGTAATCTTCTTCCTTCCATCAGCTTCCACCATTTCTTGCTTCTTCAATCGTGGGGTTGTTTTCATTTCATCGTCTCATTTAGTGGAATTCTTTCTTGGATACAACCTATTTTTTTCACTTCTAATTCCATTTTTCTTTAAACAATACTTTTATTTTATTTTTTTAATTCTCGTCTCTAAAATGTAAAACGTCATCTACTCATCTTATGTGATGTCCAATATCGGTTGGGAAGGAGAACGAAATACCGTTTATAAGGGTGTAGAAACTTCTCCCTCACAAACGCGTTTTAAAGCCTTGAGGGGAAGCCCGTAAGGGAAAGCCCAAAGAGGACAATATATGCTAGCGGTAGACCTGGGCCGTTACAAATGGTATCAGAGCCAGACATCGGACAATGTGCTAGCGAGGAGGTTGTTCCTCGAAGGGGGTAGACACGAGGCGGTGTGCCAGTAAGGATGCTGGGCCCCAAAGGGGGTGGATTTGGTAGGGGTTCCACGTCGATTGGAGAAAAAAACGAGTGTCATCGAAGAAGCTGGGCCCTAAAGGGAGTGGATTGTGATGTCTCATATAGGTTGGGGAGGAGAACGAAACACCATTTATGAATGTGTGGAAACCTCTTCGTAGCATACGCGTTTTAAAGTCTGGAGAGAAAACCCAAAAGTGAAAGCCCAAAGAGGACAATATCTAGTAGCGGTGTGCTTGAGCCGTTACATCTTTAGACTTAATCACATGTTTAGTCCTCAAACTTATAAAGTTACTTTTCAAATATTAAAAATTTATTTTTAAAAGTTGTTAGAGAATAAATAGTAATAATCATTAATTATAAAATTAAATAAATATACGTATAGATAATTTTATTGTAAGAAAAAATATATTTTTTAAAAACTAATAATAAATTCATATTAATTCAAAATAATACGACGTAGTTTTATAAAAATTTATGAACCAATTCAATCTATAAATTTTTTATTGGAATCAAACCTAAATCATAAATTTACGAAATAAAATTAAAATTTTATAATTTAAATATTATATGCACATTAATTTTTTAAAATTTAAAGATTAGATAAATATAAATTTAAAAGTTTAGATAATTTAATTAACTTTTAAAAGATTATAGTATCCTAAGGATAATGGTTACTTTAATTCGAATTTCATCCACGTAATCATACGAATTTGGAAAATTAAAGTAAAATTAAATGAATTTGATATGATAAATGCTGTAGATTGCTGACTCCAACGTAATATTTTCGAGGTTTGACAGGTCAACAACTAATGCCACGTCACACCAACGGTCTTGTCTTTTTAATTTAATCCATAAATTTAATTGGCCATCTTTATTTACATAAACTACCCAAAATTAAATATTTTATTTTTATAAAGGGTAGTTTTGGAAATAAAGAAAAATTAAATTAAATTAATAAAAATATCCGTTTTCACTAATATTTTTAAACTTTATAAAAATTCAAAAATATTCTTAAAAAAGGTTTTAATTTTGAGGATCTATCAAATAGTTGGTAAGTTTATAGAGCTCGTAGGTAATTTAAAATAATTTTTTTTAAAAGATTAAATTAAAAATTAGTTTTTTTTTATTGCAATTTTAATTTTTAACTTTCGGATTTTTGTTCAACTATAAAAAAATGTATAATAGATTTCTAAATTTTTATTAAAGTTCCTAATAAGTTTTTTAAGAGTGTGATACTCGAGAAAATGAGGGGTACATGAGTGAACCGAGACCACATATGAATGAGAGCAATTGTGAAAGAATTGAAGGTCACTACATATACCAACAAGGCGCACCTTCATTTTCGATGTCTCGATCATAGAAACTCCAAAGTTAAACATGTTTTAGTATTAGTCTGAGGGAATAGTTTTTACTCTTAAAAGCAAATAGTAAATAATTTTACTATATCGTAAGGAAATGTCAGGGCTATTAGGTACAAAAGTTTTATTAGAAAAAAAGAAAAAGAAAAAAAAGGGTAATATTTTATTTACAAAAATGCCCTCAACGTAATAAATTGCAATTTGCGCAAAGAATCAAATACTTTTATGTAAATTAATTTCCACTTGCTAATAAAGAAGAAGAAAAAATCCGAATACATAAAAACAAATAAATAATAAAGCATATGAGAATATCCTTGTCTGAAATTTCGAATATTCCCCCTAATTTTTAGCAATTTCGTTAATTTATGCAAAAATAAATATTTTTTTAAAATAAAGGTTGAATTATTTCTTTTTGAAGATAAATAAAAAAAAAAACACTAATTAACTTCATTAAATAATAATAATAACAAGTCTTGATGGGGGCTATTTTTAAAATCCTAGGATCTTGTTGGGCCATATTGCCAAATATTTCCATGGGTCCCACTGGAAACCTGTGGGGTCCACGTCATTCATTCTCAAAGCGTCCATGGAAGATTAATTCTCAAAGGCCACGTCAGAAATGAACTGACCCCACCCAATCTTGGAGTTCCGACAGTCCAGATCACGCCAGGTGTGAACTTGTCTCTCCGTTCAAATTGGAGCTTGAAATTTAAAATTTAATTGGAGAAGTCTATATTAATTAATTGATAAGATAATCACGAGTTTATATAAATAATAATATATATAATCACTCGTAACAGTTTTTTTTTTTTTTTTTAACTATAAAAATTTATGTTCAGAGTGTACAATATCATACTATTATGGAGGTTTGTTGTTCCTCACATAATATCAGAGTAACGCCCTTAATTTAGTTACACCAATAGAATTCTAAAATATCGAACAAATAAGTTGTGAGCCTTCTTCGAAAAGGATTCGAGCTTCGATTAAGGAGAAACTGTTTGAGGGCTCCATAGGCTTCAGGGGAGGCTCTATTGTGTGTACTTTGTTCGAAGGGACGATTGTTGGGATAAGTTTCACACGGGCTAATTAAGGAGATGATCATGAGTTTATAAATAAGAAATACATCTCCAATTGTGGAGGTTCGTAATTTCTAACAAACATTGTGTTGGAAAAAATTATTGTTTTTTTTATAATTATTTCTATAATATATTTATAGAGGAAATTATTTGTAATGAAAAATATAAATAATTTATAATATATTAGTGTTATAGAATTTTTAATTCATAGATAAAAAATAAAAAAAATGTTGGTTCATCCACTAAACATAATTTTAACCTAATATTTTTTTTTTTTTATTAAACATATTAAAATAGGCAACGGCGTGCTTCTGCGCTCTGTTTGGATAATGTTATTTATTTATTATTATTATTATTTTGCATTGATTTATTATAATGGTTATATTATAATATTCCTACCTGAAAACATGCCTTTTTCTTTTTTTCTTTTTTTTTTTTTCTCTGACAAACTTTACTAACTCCGTTTCCTTTCCGTCGCCGATTCCAGCGGCTACCACTCGCCGCCTCGCTGGCAAACCCACGTGCTTCACTGACATTCTATTTTTTGGCTCTTCATTGCCTCCAAAGGCCACTCATCTGCCACCTCATATTATGTCGACATTCCACGTCGTCGCCATGTCATCCCTCATCCCGCTGCCATATCACTCCCCCACGCACCTCCCACTGTCTGCCATGTGGATAACGTGGATAACGTGGACTTATTATTATTTTGAATATCATTTTCACATTACTTTATATTTTGTTTTGGTTCTTTCACTTTTGAGCTGTAATACTTATTTACGCTTAAAGGAATCTTACTGGATACCACATTAATTGAAAAGAAAAACGTCATTCGGATCTAAAGAGGGTGGATTATGAAATCCTATATTTATTGGAGAGGGGAATGAGTGTCAGCGAAAACGTTGGACCCCGAAATAAAAAGCTAAAAAAATGACAATATCTGCTAGCAGTAGGCTTTAGCTGTTACAAATGGTATCAGAACCCGACACCAAGCGATGTGTCAGCGATAACGCTGGACTTCGAATGGGATGAATTGTAAGATCCCACATTAATTGGAGAG
The DNA here is from genome assembly GCA_033971965.1 of Cucurbita ficifolia. Taxonomy (NCBI): domain Eukaryota; kingdom Viridiplantae; phylum Streptophyta; class Magnoliopsida; order Cucurbitales; family Cucurbitaceae; genus Cucurbita; species Cucurbita ficifolia. The sequence goes on from CM066972.1 coordinate 9,053,176, forward strand.
AGGAACGCCGCTGAACCTCGAAGGGCGTGGATTGTGAAACCACATGGATTTTAGAGGGAACGAGTGTCAGCAAGGACGTTGGTCCAAAAAGAGAAACCTAAAAAAAATTATATGAGCCAGTAGTGAACTTTGACCATTACAAAATGAGTTAATTAATTAAAAGCCGTTCTCAGATCCTCACAAATCAGGACCCTAATTTTCATTTAAAAAAACAAAATAAATTAACGGATCGTGGCCCCACGATCCACCATCAACTTGCTCCCATTATCCAATCAGAGCCGTTGATTCTTTTTCTCGAGATAACCACCATTTGCATGCTTTGGATTTGTTAAGATTATCATAAACTTCTTTAAGGAAAGAAAAAATCATCAATAAATTTTTCTTTAATTTTAAAATTACACATTAAATTTGTGAAGTATATTAATCCGTTTTTTGTTTGACTTATTCAACGATATTTATTCCTAATTTTTACTCCATGATTTAAATTTTTTTGCTAGTTAGGTTCACTAAAATTTTAAATATTTATTTTAGCGTTCAAATTTAATTATTTTAAATATTAATATGATAGTGGTCGATATATCCAAATCATATAATATTATTATCAACTAACATATATTGAATCAATATTATTTATAGGTTAAACTATTAACAAAAAGAATAATCATCATTATCTTCTTACAAATAAAATTTGAATAAACATGGCAACCACATTTTAAAATAAATATTTTGAATGTTTTAGAAAATAAAAAATTCAAAACAAATTACGAAAGAATGATGTAATTTAATTTACGATATTGAATAAATTTAGGTGCATGTAGTTATTGTTTTTTATTTGAATATTTAATCTCATAGATAATATCTTAAATTATTAATATTAATATTTTAAACCATATTAGAATTTAGTTATTATAGTTAATTATCTCGTGTTATTATTATATTATAATTGGTTTGAACTAAAAAAAATAATAATAATGAAATTAAGTGATATATTATTACTTTTGTAAAATTATAAAATTAGACACAAAATTAGATATAATTTTAAATTGAATCAAAACCGTTCACGAGTTCTTCAAATAAGTTAGTATTATTATTATTATTTATTCACACCACTGATTTTGTAAAGTGTTAATAAAAACAAAAAAGAAATATAGGTATGAGAAAAACAGACATCTGGTTGTGGGCCCACGAGAATACCTGGCAGATTAGATATAGCCACGTGGCATTGAGCCCTCATAAAACGACGCCGATTTGGATTCCCATATAGCTAGACCTCAGTAAATGTAGACAAATTTGAGCCAAATATATATATATATATTATGTTGACAAAATATTATTAATAATTATTTTAAAAATTAGGTATGTAATAATAAAATAAAATAAAAAAGTTGGCCATACAGTTTCTTATCCTTTGATTGAAGCTTCTCATCCTATCACGTTTCTATTGCCAGCTCATTTAATTCCTAGTTTTTTAAATAATTACTCACAAATATATATTTAAAAATTAATAATAATGATTCACACAATATCTATCACTAACAAATGTGAATAGATCTGAAAATATTATCACTCAACATAAACAATACAGAAAAAACTAAAATATGAAGTGTTTATGAGAAATAGAATTGAGATTGATGGTTCTGATCTTCTTGATATTCACGATGTTTATATAGGATATAAGCTATCAACTAATACCTACAAATAACGAAAATATAAATTAACTAAATCTTGACAATAAAATAAAATATACTACGAATTAAATTATAAAGATAAAAATATTAACGGATTACAAATATATAAAATTTATTCTATAACTAATATATTATCCAAATATTAACTAATTACGAATATCTTCGCTAATTCAAACTATTAATAAGTTGCACTAAATTATGACAATGATATTTAGTTAGTTAATTTAAATGCTAAATTATTTTATTTAATCCCAATTATTTGGCAAATGTATAATAATAATAATACTTTAAAAAAAAATAGATTTAATCAAAACTTTATAAGATAAAATCAACACGAAAGAAGGATAAGGTTGAGCTGTTTAAATATTAGATAATACGACAAGTTTTCAAAAAAGTTATTTTTTTAAATCTAGTAGGTATTTGAAACGTACTCAAATTAAGATAAACGAAGGAGAAAAAAATTAAAATATAATTTTTATTCGAGAATTTTGGAACTTATTTATATTTGAAGTTAATTTTATTTGAATAAAAATATAATAATAATAAATTTCATTCATGAAGAGATACCAAACGAATATATTTACCAAATTTTATTATACATTAAATTAAATTATAAATATGAAAGGATTTATTTGGTAAATTTATAAAAAAAAATTCATAAACTTATTGGTCAAATTTATAATTTAATTTAAAATATATTTAAAAATACAATAAATTGGCGTATTTTTTACAAGTTTAGAAGTTAATGAATTAATTACATATTTTTTTTAAAAAAATACAATTTTGGGATGTCAAAAGGATATTCGTTGGGATTAAAGCACCTAATTTTGTCAACTAAATAGCTTGTTGACTCACGTGCCCTATTTAATTATCTCTAAAATAATTGCTTAAAAAATCATTTAAATAATAATAATAAATAATTAAAATTAAAAAAAAATCACTCAGATCCCTAAATCCTTGCAACCTGCCCACTTTCTTCTCTCTGTTGTTTTCAACGAAGGGAATTATTTATTAGCTTCCTTTTGTGGCTAAATACTTAATTTTGTCTTTAATATTTTATGTTATTTCAAATATAAATAAAAAAAAAACAAAAATAATTTATTTTATTGATATATTAAAGAAAATAAAATTTAAATGCAAATAATTTAAAAATTTTAAATTTTATTTACATAAATATATATTTATATTTATTGATATAAATACATATTTTATATTGATCAGCGATTTTTTGAAATTAAAATCTAACTAAAAATGTAAATATTTTTCTAATTTTTAAATTTAGTAAAATTGGAAAATTGAAATAAAGATCGGTTTTTTAAAAATGAAAAATAATAAAACAAATATTTAAAATTATTAGTTGAATCTATTTATTCACGAGGGGAATAGAAACAGAGGAAGAATAATCAGAATATGAAACTACGGATATACCCTCGAGGAAACTAACTTATCCTCCCAGCATTCTGGAGGTAAAATCGGGCCCCACCACATTTCCACAATAGCCAATATACAATCAATAGGGTCAAAACTGTCTTTTGATACCCTCCTCTTGAGCTTATCCAAACCTGTGGGCTCCACGGAATATGCCACGTTTATAGGTCCCACAAATGGATTATTTTTATTTAATTTATTTATTTTATTTAGTTATTTATATTCATAATGGGTAAAATGTCAGTGGGAGTACTAAAGAAAAGAATAGAGATCTATAATACCCATTTATTGAGTGGGACCCACAGTCTTTTTTATTTTATAAATTTAGAAAAATAAAAAGAAAAATAAATAAATATTGAATTTAGTTTATCCAAACCTTCTCTAGCGCATCGTGCTGCTCCATCATCCGCCACACGCATCCGATCATTTTTTTAATAATATTATTTTAATTTGAAAAATTATTACATAAAAATTAAAATTTAGAAATTTAACTAAAATTTGATTAAGATTAAGATTAAAAAATAAGTTAAAGTAATTAAAAAATGCACCAAAAAGGGATAATTAAAAGTATAGATGTTATATAGTAGGCTTTAATTTGGTTGACTAATCTATATGGTTAAGACTTTTAAAATGTGATTTAAAAAAATAGATAAGAACAAAAATATTCTTTTAAAATTTAAAATTTTAATAATAATAATAAAAATTAATGTAAAATCATCAATCGTACGTCCCTCCAAATAGGACGAAAATAGTATTATTTGTTTTTTTGCAGAAAAACCCTTACAAAAAAGTCATTTTCTACTTGGGCCCATCAAGATGCCAAGTGCTCGCCCTCATGGTAACAACTGTACACCTCCCCGCATAGCAATTTTCCTCCTCTTTAATTGAAAATGAAAAAAGGCGTCGCCGGATTAGCAGTAGAATCCTCCTCGGCTCTGACCCTCCGCTTCCGCAAAACCGGTTTAATTAAAATTCTTTAAAATAAACAAAATAAAATTATTTATAATTTTTTTTTGATAAAAATAAAATAAAATAAAATACACACGTCCAATATTTTAAAGGGTAGATTTAAAAAATATAAAACTAAATTGTAATGTTCTATGCTCGAGATTCAAATGGAATATCGATTCTATTTTACCTATTTGTAGCTTTTAGGAGTGAAAACTATCTTTACAGATCAACACGAGTCCTTTTAGCATGATTTGTTGTCATTCAAAAATTCATTTCGAGAGAAGGTCACCCGACATAAGATTGATTTAAGCTAAGTACGCTTAGGTCACCCCAGATTGATTTATGGTAAATATATTTAATTTTAATTTTTTAAAATTAGCTACCAAAAAAGATAGAGAGAGAATTGAGGGACTGACCTTTTGTATTGTGATTTTTTTATATATATTTTAATTATTTAATTTAATTAAAGCATTAATTTCCGTTTTGAGTCCGCGACTCGCTCTATTAAATCAGTCTCTTCATATAAATTCCGTTTTTGGTTCTGGTTTTGGGTTTCTTTTCTCACAATCAACCGTTGTTTTGCTTTTTCACGTAAAACCTTCGTCTGTAAACGAAAGCGAGAGAGAAAGAGAGATCGAAAGCTTGTCGCATTTTATTCGTTTTTTTCTCTCTTTGGCTTTTGCTTTCTACATTTTCCCCTAATGGTTATGGAGGATAACGAGAGCTGTGGAAGTAGAGCGTACGGCTCCTTGTCGCCGGCGCAGTCTCGGCAACAGAGGCAGAAGTTTGAGGTCTACAATGAGGTTCTTCGCCGTCTGAAGGATTCCGTCAACGAGGAGACGCTTCAGCCTGGTTTCGATGATGAACTATGGCTTCACTTTAATCGCCTTCCTACTCGGTATCTTTAACCTACTCTTTGCTTCCGTACTCTCTCCTACATTTCTTCTTTATTTTCGTTTTGACTTGTTTATCGCATTTTCCTGATCGAGGTTCTCGTTTTTCTTCAATCCGTCGTTTGCGTGCTGGTTTGACGGTTGTTGATTTCTGGATTGCGATGTATTTTTGTTTGTGTTGGTAATCAATGTTGTTTTTGCATGTTTGTTTGGATTTTTTTTTATTGTTATTATTGGATTAGAATCGGATCAGGTTTTCAGTTTTGGAGTGGAGACGAGCGGATTGTGTTATTGATATTGGCGAGTCGACAGTTGTTTTCTTGCTCTCTTGAATTAACAGATTCGATGTTAGTTTGCTTTGAAAGTTCTTTTTTGCTTTATTGCTTCTGTTCGCAATGCAAGTTGTGGTCGTCTTCAACACTTCCTGAATTTAGCCGTTTAGTCTTTGTGTATCCCGTCTTCTTTTTCTTCGCCTCGTTCGGTTGACAAATAGTTGATCAATTAGATTCAATGCTCTGCAGATATGCTCTCGATGTAAATGTGGAGAGGGCAGAAGATGTTCTCATGCATAAAAGATTATTGCAACGTGCTCACGATCCTGCAAATCGACCTGCAATTGAAGTTCGCCTAGTGCAGGTGAGCAAGTGTCATTGAGCGCTTTCCTTTTTCCCTCTTTCTCCAATCATGACACGTCAAGAGCGTAGTGTTATGTGCATTTTGTTGTTTAGGACTGGATTACTGGTTGGTATATATCCTGCATAGAACGTTTTCTGGTCATTGATGAACCACCAACAGTTATTATGTACCATTAGCAGATTATTTGGTCATTTCTTTTTTGTAATGGATGGAACACCGTTTATTTTCTATCGGTCTTATTGCAAATTAGGAAAAAATAATAGTAAATCATACAATAGGTTAAATTGATTCATCTACTGTGCTTTCACCTTATGACTGGTTGGTTAAGTCATTAATATGGAATGTTAGTGTTTATGTTAACAAAGATAAATAAAGCAATTGAATCTAGGCATTTTGAAGCATGCAAACCAGCATTCTAGACCACTAGGCCAATTAAATTTTTATTATAATCTTAGACTTCTGAAGTTCTGCTGCAAATTTCTTTGGCTGAATTTTTCACATAGTATCCGTGTTTTTTTTTTCTTGAAAAAAATTCCATATGGCTGTTGATCTTTGTAAGTTTTCTTTATGATTGAGTTAGGAAGTTTTGTTTCATTTAGAATATAAACGCTTATCTGGAATCTATGTCACTTATTTGCTTTCATTTCGTGATTTAAAATTTATATTCTAAAGGATTGCGAATAGTTACGTGTGAGAGCATTTTTATTTTCCCACCTTACTCTCCTTTGGTGCATCTTCAGAGTAAATTAATGTTACCAATCACACTCCTCTAGGTCCAAGCCATTTCTGATGGGAATTCAGCTGATTTTGCTGATTCCTGTCCTGTAAAAGACACAGATCATAATTCTTCAAATTTACCGAGCAGACAGAGGTATGCTTTTATTTCTCTATATTCTTGTATGATTACTATCGGTAAACTCTGATATGTGTTATCGTGTTTGAAATTCTAGCTGTTAAATCACATCTTATTTCTTTGTAGGGTTGATATAATATTTATTATCTTTTTATTAATGTATGGAATCTTTGGATGGTTTTATAATTTGTTAGCATACATCCACCACCTGCCTTTGGGTCATCTCCCAACCTTGAAGCCCTCGCCCTTGAAGCTAATAACACTGAGGATCAGGAGGTTGATTATTCAGTACATGCCAGAACACAATCTTTCCGGTAATCACTGTTCCCTTGCATAATAAATCAAACAAGTATAGTTTTACTGAATTTATTGTTTTTTTAATTATTTAATTATTGACTTCAAATGTTCTGATTCGTTTTAGAAGTTCCATCTGTTTCATACATGTACAGGTAACTCTGTGAGATGAAATATCGTTTATTGAAACTTAACTGTTGTTGTTTTATAAATTGATCACTTTTTCCCCATTCTATCTAAGGTTTCTGCATTTGATTGACGTTTATTTCTCTATTGGTTTGGTAAATAATGTAGGCCGATGCATGAAATAACTTTCTCTACGGATGACAAGCCAAAACTTCTCAGTCAGGTATCTCACATACGCTTGGTTCCTCTTCAGAGTATGTGTGTATGTTAGGCACATGGTATTCTTATGCTAGGCACCTTTGGTCCTGTCAATGAGTTACTAGTTTAGGCACTATGTAAACCTCTTTTATGAAAGCCAGTCATGTCCATTAATTCAGTAATAAAGGGTAGCATTCTTAGTTGATCTTACAATGAAGCTCTTATCAATAGGTACTTTATATATATATATATATATATATGAGATTTATCAATAAATAATTCATTTGAAACTGGACCTTGCTAATGACTAGTCATATAAAGCGTGTGAACCAGTTTCAGAATCTCTTACCTTGACGTCTTTTACTGTGCTGAGCTGCAGCTTCTTTTTGTATATTTTTAGTTGACTTCCTTGCTTGCGGAGATTGGGCTGAACATCCAGGAGGCACATGCATTTTCCACTGTTGATGGTTACTCCTTGGACGTTTTTGTAGTTGATGGTTGGCCCTATGAGGTATATTATTCTTTTAGGTACATTTGAGCTGTAATGTAGTTTCTCTTTTCTATTTTCTCTTTCCAAAGTAAAAGGAAAATATAGGTAATAAGGCATATTGGTCTGCTCTGTTCCTTTCCCTTACAGAAAGGCCTATCTGTGCTTAAACCTAGAGCTTCGATTGTGAAAATGTTAAGGGTGAAAGTGTAATGCCGTCAAGTCCCCACCTCTTTTAATGTATAGCAATATATAGGTGCCAATAAATGTTTAACCACTAATATTCGTCCTTTCCTAATGTTGTGAGAGCAATATTAATCGGGAAGGCAAGGATAACTGTGGTTTTGGATAGTTTTCTATACTGTACATACAAGCTGTAATTTTAACTAATGCTCAAATCTAATCTGTATTTTGGCATTGAAACAGGAAACAGAGCGATTGAAGACTGCAATAGAGAAGGAAGTCTTACAGGTTGAGGTAGCTCCTTATTTAATCATTGGTTGCATCGATATAGTGCATCTAGATTCCAATTTCTATTATGATTATTTGCTCGGTCAACTCATGTAGACAATGTTTTTCTTTCTACTGTCTGTTCCGTATTTCCCTTGTCAGTTTAATATTTCACCGTGAATTTGTGTATAATTCTCTTTGGATTTTTTATTTTCTTTTCAGAGGAAGGCTTGGCCAAATCATAAATCCTTTTCTCCTATAAGGGAACAGGATATATCAATTAAACCTGATCCTGATCGTGTGGAAATTCCTACGGATGGGACTGATGTATGGGAAATTAATCCTAGACATCTGAAGTTCGAGCATAAAGTTGCATCTGGGTCATATGGAGATCTGTAAGTCCGAAATGTTTCCCCATGTCTCTCTTATGTGTATATGTTTGGTACAATTTTATGTAAAGCCTAAATATCATTATCAACAAAACCAGGTATAAAGGTACATACTGCAGTCAGGAAGTCGCTATTAAAGTCCTTAAACCTGAACGCGTAGATTCAGATATGCAAAGTGAGTTTGCTCAGGAGGTGTACATTATGAGGTAGGTCAGATATTGTTAATCTGTTTTTCATAATCTAACATATATTTTATGCTGATTTTGATTGGTTTTCTTAGCATTCATGACATTGGAACTATCATTTCTTTGAGGTCAATAAATTCCTCTCATTTATTAACATTGGAATTATCATTTCTTAGCATTCATTCTGATTTGACAATTTCGATACGCAGATTTTGAAATGGAGGGAAGTATATAATCGACTGAATATCTGGTTCCAGTTATAATTAGTGCTTTTGAACGCTTCATTAGCTACTTGTCACATCAAGTTAATTTGTACCATTGATGAATTTGTTTTTTGAAAATAAATATCCCTCCAAAGTATTCTTCTTTTGCTTTCCTTTTTTTCAATGTCTTTTCTTACATTCTCATTCTAGTGATGTGTGGAGAGGTTGAGCTAGCCTGCTTTATGCTGAGTTCCATGTTATTAACCTTTTGATGAACTTTCTTTTTTGTGACTTGCAGAAAAGTCAGGCATAAGAATGTCGTACAGTTTATAGGTGCATGTACTAAACCTCCAAGCTTGTGCATAGTAACAGGTGAATCGATTATTTCCCTAAATTTTCTTCTAACCCTATTGCACTGAATAAACCAGCATACATTAGTTATTGGGGTTAATCTGAAGCCATTTTTGTATTTCTTCACTTCAGAATTTATGTCTGGTGGTAGTGTCTATGACTATCTACATAAACAAAAGGGCACTTTTAGGCTTCCATCCTTGCTCAAGGTAGCCATTGATGTTTCCAAGGGAATGAACTACTTGCACCAAAATAATATCATTCACAGAGATCTCAAGGCCGCCAATCTTCTGATGGATGAAAATGAAGTAAGAACAATTATGGGTTGCTACAAATTTCACTAGATTCAAAAGCTTGATAATTGTAGATGGGTTTGTCCAAGAACTTTTATACATGCAATATAGTTGCATGTGTAAATTGTATAATTTAAACTCAATTTGTTTTGTTATTCTGAATATGTGCATCTCTCTCACACCACCTTACACTACAGGTTGTCAAGGTTGCTGATTTCGGCGTTGCCAGAGTGAAAGCTCAATCAGGAGTCATGACTGCAGAAACTGGGACATATCGGTGGATGGCTCCTGAGGTATATTCATGGGAATATGGAGACTCAATATTTTAGTATTAATGAGGCATTATGTTAACTGTAGGACCTGGCATTATCCCGTACCACTCTATCATGTTATTGCTCACAAACCACAGATTACATGCTCGAATATACGTGGGTTTTGGTACCCGAGTTATAGAAACTAACCTTCAATCCCGTGCACACCGAACACTGTTAGCCTGTTATCATCTGAGTATTCTGGCTGCTGTGATTCTAATCAAATTGGTATATTGCTACTAAGTAGTCATTCGTTCTAAAAAAAACTAGCTGAAAGTTTGCGGAAATAAATAGTTCACTCATATTGTCATCTTCTTACTCCAGTTACTTCGTATTGAAGGTTATTGAACACAAACCCTATGATCACAAGGCTGATGTTTTCAGTTTTGCAATTGTCTTGTGGGAGCTGCTTACTGGAAAGGTACAATAAATGGCGATCCACCATTTCTCCCTCTTGTCATTCGTTCCTAGCTTTTTTCCTTTCCTATAAATGATGGCCGTCTGTTTTGCTTGCTAGCTACCCTATGAATTCCTAACCCCATTACAAGCTGCAGTCGGAGTGGTACAAAAGGTACAATTTGATTCCATAAATTAAGTGCTCTAATGGCTTCCTGAAAGAAAGAAAAAAAGAAGCATTTTACGTCCATAAATTAAGTGCTCTAATGGCTTTCTGAAAGAAAGAAAAAAAAGAAGCATTTTACGTCCATAAATTAGTAGTCTAATCGGTCGTGTATGTTTATTTTTCAGGGTTTACGGCCTACTATTCCAAAGCACACTAATCTGAAGCTGGCTGAGTTGCTGGAAAAATGCTGGCAACAAGACCCCTCATGCAGGCCTGACTTCTCTGAAATTATCGACATATTGTTGCAGATAACTAAGGAAGTAAGTTCTATATTTGCTTGTCTACAGTTTTATATTTACTTAAAAAAGAATGTTTCCTTTATTTAATATTAATACTATTAGGTTATTTATTTTTGAAAATTGTGTTTGTTTTCTAGCCAAATTTGGAAAACAGAAGCAAGGTTTTAAAAAGCCACATTTATTAGGATTTTGAAAACATTTTCAAAAAATAGATAACAAAAATAAATAAGCTTAATTTTCAATAACTAAAATAATCGAAAGATTATTAAATGTGACCTCGTTTGTTTGATTATTTGTCTTAGTTAGTATTCTATTGAAATGATCTTGGTTTAGTAAAATTTAGTTCTTTTAAATTCTTGATTTTATCACTACTATATTAAAAAATTGCTTAATTTTGTTAACTAGTAATTGCTGTATAACAATACCAAATTGACCCATCGAAATTCATTTCTTCTAATTGACAAAATTTAATCGTTAGACGAACATGACTTTCCATAATAATATGATATTGTCCACTTTGAGCACAAGCTCTCATGACTTTACTTTGGGTTTTTCCAAAAAGCCTCACAAAGACCTCATTACCAATGGAGATAGTATTATTTGATTATAAATTCATGATCATTCCCTAAATTAGCCAAATTAGCCGAGGTGTGACTTTCATCATTCAACATTAATATTATATAATATATTTTGAGCAGGTTGCAGAAGATGGCGACGAACGACGAAAGGAGAAGAGTGGAGGATTACTTTCTGTGTTGAGACGAAACCATCACTGAGAAGTGAAAAGAAGGAAGAGCGTTGCCAATTTTACAGTCGCCGTCGTCATCATCATTATGTATAGTAAATTTGCCCTCACCCCTTTTACTTTCCTTCATTTTTTTTTTCTTCTATCAATTTTTCTAACCGATTAATTATTTTCCCCCACTGCCAAAGTTTTATGTTTTTTTTTCCCCTCATTTCTTCCATTAAACTGTTGATAGTTGTGATGGTTCGCAGCTTTTATAATAAGAATTTTTAGAAACATTTTTATACAGCCTTTTATTTTTCTGGAAGTTTTGTATTTTGCAATACCGTTACATCTATGAATATCATCCAGGCGATTGCTCTCCATTCTTTTTATACATGTATATATTTTGAGAAAACCTTCCACCATGTTTTCATTTGAGAAAAACACTGTTTGGCTCGACTCAAAATAGGTCACTCATTTGTTCCGATGACCCACTAGTCCGGTTGCTAGTGAGCGGTTCTTTCGGGCGAGAAGCGGGCATCTCCTGCAATGCAAGTTGCATTGTTTGCCGATAGTCTTTTCTTCACCTTCTCTTCTCGACATGATCTAGGAATTCAAGCTAGCAGATTCTCATCCCCAACGTTGGGAGAGACATGGGAGATCACGGATCTTATTGCGTTGTATGGCATTTTCACTACATATACTTAGTTCAAAATTTTGAAATTATTTAGAATTTAGCACAAACAAATTCTTGATATAGAAAAAAAATAGTGAAGGTTATGGTCATAGAAAATAAAGCATTTTAATTGAAAATTAATAAATTTTTAATCAAAATTTTCAAACAAGGATGGATTTTAGTAAATATTCTCAATTATAATAGAAAAATAATGCATTTGAGATTTGATGAAAATTTTTTTCCGAATGAATTGTGAGTCGATAGATCAAATTTAGATGCGATTGTTGCTTCGTGGTGATGCAGACTCTACCCATTCCTACCCACCTCGAGATACCATAGCATGTCAAGAGCAAGAGAGATATACTAGATGTAACCACTCCTTAGTCGTAGGTTGTGTCGTGTTGCTTACAATTGAGTGGGCTGACCACGGATGCTACAAACGTGAGAGTGATCAAAATTAGAGAAGACTAAGATGGATATATTATATTCGATTTTTCATAAACGTTTCAAATATATTATTTTAATAGAAATTGAAAGTTTGTCATAGTGGAACGCTTTTCTTTCACGTTCAATTTTGACAAACACTTCGATCACTACCATAACATTTTCTATCAAATATTTTAACAAATTTATACTCGGGTTGGAACATTTATGAAATATTAATATTACAACTTTTGAAAAAATAGAGATATTTTTAGAAAAAACGAGAAAGGTCGTTTTTTTTTAGTAACTTTTTAATTATAAAAATATTGAATTAGAATATATAAATATATAAGCAAACCATGGGCAGTTAGACGTTACATAACGAAATTATTTGTTTGTGGTGTATGCATTATATTATTGTTTATTTGTTTGAACTTGGAAGCAACAAAAAAAAACTAAAATCCCCCATGCAAATCTGTCGCCCACCATTTTTACTCCTTTTTCAAATCCCTTTTCCCTCGTCGTCGATCGCCATTTCTTTTGGCTGCCACTGATCACTCATGGATTCGTTCAAGAAATCTCTCAAACCTAATGTACCTTTCAAGCATTCCAGGAAGATTTCTGCTGGCGGAGCTGGAAGCGAAATCAATCAGGAGGAGCTCCCCATTCTTCTCGATCACCAACCTTCTGATCATCATAATCGCCATAAGGTTCGTCGACCAACCAACGACGGCGAACCTTCTGGACACAATGAGGTCATTCTCAAGGTTGATGATGGTGGTTCTTCGGCTGTCTCAAGATCGCAGGAGTCTGCCGGCTATGGCGGGAAGGTTTGGCGGGAATCCAGGTATGACTTCTGGAGTAATAATGATGGAATTGGAACTGGAGGAAGTGCGAGTTGGGCTAGTGGTGCGAGAGCGAGTGATAGTGGGGATAGAAATGAGGGATTTGAATTTGTAAGGCGTGGGAATGGTACGGATGATCCGCCGACGAAGCTGATTGGTGACTTTCTTCATAAGCAGAAAGTTAGAGGCGAAACGACTTTGGATTTGGATCTGGAAATGGAGGAGTTGCGGCTGGATAGGTCTAAAACTCCAATGGTGGACTCGCCGTTGAGTCGGACTTCTAAGGATCTTAAAGTTTCATTTCAACATGACTCGACTGAAATATCGAGCAATGAATCGGTTCGAAGGCGGTATAGAGAGTTCCGCGAAATGCAAGAAGAGAGCACAAGAGGTCAGCCGTCATGGCATCAATCGCACCATGAACATCGCGGGTCTTCCATCTCTGGTGTTCAGAACGACTCTGTTGCTGAAGCTATGAGAAGCGCATCTAACTTGTCTTTTCAGAGCAATCTTTCATTGCATAGGAAATCTCATTTGCTGAAGGCTAAAGGCAAGTCGAGATTGACTGATCCGCCGGCAGAACCAGACCGGCTCTCCGGCCTCGTTAATAAATCGGGACAGCTCCGATCAGGGTTTCTCGGCAAGACTGACGACGACGAGGACGACCCTTTTCTGGAGGATGATCTTCCAGACGATTTCAGAAGGGGTAAGCTCGATGCTCTAACTGTGCTGCAATGGATCAGTTTGTTTCTAATCACTGCTGCTTTAGTTTGCACACTTTCTATTCGTCATTTAAGAGAAAATAGCTTATGGGAATTTAGTATATGGAAATGGGAGGTGATGGTTTTGGTACTGATTTGTGGGCGATTGGTATCTGGTTGGGGGATTGGGATTGGAGTATTTTTCATTGAGAGGAATTTTCTTTTGCGTAAGAAGGTTCTGTATTTCGTTTATGGGGTTAAGAGGCCAGTGCAGAATTGTCTATGGTTAGGCCTTGTTCTAATCGCTTGGCATTTGTTGTTCGATAAGCGAGTTAAGAATCAAACCAACAGCGATATACTCGATTATGTGAGGAAAAGTTTAGTGTGTCTCTTGTTAAGCACATTGATTTGGCTAGCTAAGACCCTGATGGTGAAGGTGCTTGCATCTTCCTTCCATGTGAGCACATACTTCGATCGAATTCAGGAATCGTTGTTTAACCAATATGTAATCGAGACGCTTTCGGGGCCACCGCGGATTGAGCTTCAGAAGAGTGAGGAAGAACAGAAGAAAATGGCAGATGAAGTTCAAAGATTACAGAGTGCAGGAGTTCCCGTACCCCCAGATCTAAGGGCAGCAGCTTTATCTTCTGTAAAGAGTGGTGAAAGGGTAAGAAGCAATGGGGGGAGCCAGAGAAGTTTGCGTGGAAAAGGTCCCAAACTCTCAAGGGTATCTACCAAAAATGGGAGTGAAGGGATAAATATTGACCACTTGCACAAGCTAACTTCGAAGAATGTATCTGCTTGGAATATGAAGAGGTTGCTGAAAATAGTTAGATATGGAAGTATTACCACACTGGATGAGCAGATACAGGGGCCGTCTCTTGATGATGAATCTACTACTACTGAGATCAAAAGTGAACGCGAGGCAAAGGCTGCTGCTAAGAAGATTTTTCAGAACGTGGCTCGGCCCGGGTTCAAGTATGTCGTTTTCATTCATATTCTGCTTCCTTTGTGGGTATATGATATACTTTGAAACCAACCCTCTTAATCATATCTCTATGTATGCCTTTAAGTGAATCGTGTTGTGGATCTTACCTTTTGGTAGTTTTCCTTTTCTTTTCTTTCTCCCTATTGATATTTTACTTGGAAATTTGATTCTGATAGTAGTAGGGAACCATTAACCTCTAATGGAAACACTAGAAGTTTTGCACTGAATGTTTGTAGGTTCGATTTAAAGTTTAGTTCCTGAACTTTCATGCTTATATCTATTTGGTTCCTAAACTTTAAGAAGTGTTTAATAGGTCCCTAAAGATTTGTTCACGACAGTCGCATAACGTAGTTCTTTCAAAATGATTGCAGGTACATATACCTGGACGACTTAATGCGGTTCATGAAAGAAGACGAGGTTCTTAAAACAGTTAGTCGCTTTGAGGGAGCAACTGAGAGCCGGAGGATAAGCAAGTCTGCCTTGAAAAATTGGGTGGTAAGAATGCAGAACTGGTTTTAGAGAACGTTCCTTCTCTTTTGTTAGTGCCATTGTCACTACTACAAATAAATGAAGTTTTTAAGACAAAGAAGTGGCTGCCATTGAGTGCTATCTGCTATGAATTTAGTTGGGAAATTCAGATAATGAAAACCATTGTAGCCAGAAATTTTAATGAGCTGCCTGAAATTATGCCTCAAAATGGTTCAAATGTCATGTCCGGAGTACTGTGTTAGGAATCACGACCCTCCACAATGGTATGATATTGTTCACTTTGAGCATAAGCTCTCGTGGCTTTGCTTTTGGTTTCCCCAAAAAGCCTCATATGAATGGAGATAGTATTCCTTACTTATAAACCCATGATCAACCTCTTAATTAGCGGAGGTGGGACTCCTCTCCCAACAATCCTCAACATACTGTTCATTCTGCGTGTTTTAGCGTTTTAGCATTTTCGCGTCCTATATTTGACATTACGATACATCCTTCTTTTCCAGGTCAATGCCTTCAGAGAACGTAGAGCCCTTGCTTTAACACTGAATGATACCAAAACAGCTGTTGATAGACTTCGCCATGTGGTGAATGTCATATTCAGCATCTTTATATTAGTTTTATGGATTATATTACTAGGAATTGCCTCCAGAAAAGTCATCCTCTACATTAGTTCTCAAATAGTGCTTGTGGCATTCATTTTTGGGAACACTCTAAAGAACATATTTGAAGCAATCATCTTCTTGTTCGTCATGCATCCGTTCGACGTCGGAGATCGATGTGAAATCGATGATATTCAGGTGTGCTCATTTGTTTTGCTTTTTAACATAACATAACTATTTTTCTTCTGAACCTTGGACCTTATATTACCATCCCAATGAAAGTGTAGATGGTTGTAGAGGAAATGAACATCTTGACTACTGTGTTCTTGAGACACGACAACCTGAAGATTATTGTCCCAAATAGTGTTCTTGCAACCAAAGTGATCCACAACCACTACCGTAGTCCCGAAATGGGCGAATTTATTGAATTCTGTGTCCATATAGGGACGCCACTTGAGAAAATTGCAGCCATGAAACAGAGAATCATAAGGTATGTTAGCTGTAATGTAAAAGAATATAACTTTGCTTCCTGCCTGTGTGACATAGACATAGATTGTGATATCCCACATTGGTTGGGGAGGAGAACGAAACACCCTTTATAAGAGTATGGAAACCTTTCCCTAGCAGACGCACTTTGAAGCCTTGAGGGGAAGCCCGAAAAGGGAAGTCCAAAGAGGACAATATTTGCTAGCGATGGGCCTGGGCCGTTACATAGACATATGTCATTACTATCTATATTGTTCTTCTGTTTTGCTGCTTCTACAGTTACATTGAAGGTGACAAAGAACACTGGTGTCCTTCCCCAATAATTTTGTTAAAGGATATAGATAGTGCAGACAAATTGGCCATGTCAATTTGGCTGTCACACACAATGAACCACCAAGACATAAGGGAAAGATGGGCCCGGAGATCCGTCGTGGTCGAAGAGGTATTGAAGATCTGTCAAGAGTTCGACATTGCTCTGCCTATCGTCCCACTGCCGTGATCGAACTTCCTCTGCAAGTTGAACAGCAACACACAACAAGGCTTCGCTTTCACCCTCTCTCGGATATATGTTTTTTCCTGCTATGCCTATGCCAAATACATTATACAGATTCACCAACCATCTTTCTGAGGAGAAGACAAGAGACTAAATATGACTGCGTTTTTGAATCACGGATTGATCGGTAAACATATTTCGTTACACTGATCGAAAATGTCCATAGAGACCGAGAAAGTCGAGAGGAAGTGAAGTACCTATTAGCAAGAGTTGTTTGAGTTTGAGTTTGTTTTTACTTGAAGATGTTCAAAACATCGTTGTACTGATATACTAACTTGTATAATAGATACTTATCCTTTTGTTAGGAACTATCAGTTCCTCCTCTATCCATGTCAAATTGTAAAGTGTTTGCAATAGTTACATTAGAGAGATATGTTGGAATAGTAATTGTTAGTAGATATTGTTCGCTTTGGCCCATTACTCATCACTCTCAGCCTTAAAGTTTTAAAGCGTGTCATTTGAGAGATGATGTTTCCACACCCTGTAAAGAATGTTTCGTTCTTTTCTCCAACTGATGTGGGATCTCACAGTAATTGAGATGCCTCGTGGAGTTCATCGTTCCCTTCTCCAATTCATGTGGAATCTCATAATAATTGAGATGCATCGTGGAGTTCAACAATTCATGGAATGCGGGGAAAACTATTAGAAGCTTAAACAACATATCTTACTCGACTAATATAAATAAGGGTCCGTTATACTGTACTTTCCCTTTCCAAATAATAAACAAACAAATTATAGACTAATATAAACAAAAGTTATATATATATATATATATATATATATATATATTTTTTTTTGAGTCTTAATGTCTTAAAAAAAAAAAAAAATCAAGACTCATGTAGGTGAAACAAAAATACCCATATTAAAAAAAAATATAAAATAGAATTTAAAAGGAAAAAAAAAAAAGCGAAAATTTTCAGGTAGAGAGTTTAAGTATATCACTGTCTGGCAGCGAACGAGAACTTGGCGGCAATCGTGCATTGACGAAGGCATAAGCAATTCGAAAAATGGAGGGAACACCAAGACCTTGAGAACTAGCGAAGCGTCAGCCATGGCGAATCTCTCCAGTCTGGTTCACGAGCTTCGGGAACGTATAGCAGCTTCTTCCTCCACTCCTCCTAATCGTTCCGATGACGTCGGTGTCGAAGTCCGATTTCGCGCCGTCCTTCCCAATCTCCTCCACGCTTACGTCGTTCCTTCTTCTTCAGGTTCCATTTTTCTGCTTCTTCGCTCGTCTTCAAATGCTTATTCTGTCTTTCTCGTTTTGAATCGCATGAAATCATCTGGTTGAACTAAATTGAGCGAACGAGTTGTTCGTTTGTGGCATGTTGTTTGTTACTAACTTGCACTTTGGTTGGAGGAATGAGTATTGGAGAAATGCACTTGCTATTATCTGCTATATTTTGCCGCGTTTCTTTCTTGATAATGTGAATCCGAATTCCATTTCTGTTTCTTGCAGTGAATGAGAGAGAAGTGGTTGCTGTGTTGAAACTCCTCTCACACACTGCGAGGAATTTTCCTGGTGTTTTTTACCATGGAAAGGCTAGCGCCGTTTTGCCTGTGGTTGGCCGGATATTACCTTTTTTTGCGGAGCCCGCTATCCAGTCAGTAATATGTGTTATTTTTCGTTCTTTAGTTTTCTTTTGATCTAGTTGGTCGGGTCATGTTTTCTTGTGTGCCTCTGTCTTTCACTAATCTTACAGAAATTACTCCTGATCCCAGAGCACGATATGGAGTCATTTTTGAAACCGTTGGTTCCCTTTTATCCTTGCTTCGTACTGGAGCACGGGATGCATACCGTCAGTTTTTTCTCGATGCCATGTTAGTTGTTGAAGGTAAGCAGGAGCTTTATGCATCAAAAAAAAAAAATTCCTGTATAAACATGACCTACCTTTTGTTTGTGTTTGTCATAATCCGCTTGACCATTGGTTGAATTACATGAAAGGTACAACATTTGGATATTAAAAACTGTGGCCACGTATTTAGTTACAGGTTGATTGCTGCTTTGCGTCAACTGGGGTATGTTACATTGCCTATGAGATGCATGGATTGTGATTAAACGATTTAAAAAGTTTTAGTAAACTCTCAGCTGATTAGTTACATGCGGTAGTTTATTTGAACCCATGAACAATATTGAAGTATTCTTCATTTTAGGAGCAAGAGCTCCCTAACTCCATTTTTCTTGCAGCATGAAAAAGTAAAAAATTTGCCAGAGATGAGAGATTGCCAGTGTACTTTCCACCGTACATTCTCCCCAGGCATTTAGCTTTTGGCTAGGGTGGGGGCGTTTTGACTTCTCATTTTTCTTGTTTCTTTGTATTGCCCTTGGAGATTATGTTTTCCCTTTTTACAGTGTGTCTTTGTATATATAGGAAGATTGTCTTCTTCAAATTGATTTTCCCCTAAATTTTTAACTGCGCATGCAACACGTTGTAGTTCATTGTTTGAGGTAGCTCACATTCCCTATCCTGATGCAGATATTTTGTACATTGCATCACTTGGCACTGATACTGCAAGCTTTGTGGATTCCAGAAGAGTCACTTTGAATTGTTTCTCTGAATCTCTGAAGGGAATCTTTGAGGATCCCGATCATCTCGGGGATCTTCCAGAAGTTAACAGACCAACTAATGGCTCTGGTATTTTGATCAATCTGACGGGGAAAAAGAGGTGGCAGCCTTTTGTTACTTGGATTATTAAGCTTCTTGGTAAATGCTTGGCTGAGGGAACCGTGTACGTTGAAGGGCTTATCAGTATGTCAGATGTTTCAGCAGCATGTTCTTTGTTATGTTATGGGGATGCCGATTTGCAAATGGTAAATGGATAGTGTATTGGTTGCAACTGGAAAGTTGAAGTTTACAACTTTGTTGATAATATTCCTCTTCTAAATAGTTTCTTTTTATTTACTTTTATGATATTCATATTCTCACAGTTTCCTGGAATTTAATTTTTTGGAAGGCATGCTTTGATTTTGCACGCATTGTTGGATTGGTGATAGATGATGTCATTCCTTATCAGCCTTTAATCCAGTCAATATCTACTATATTAAGTGAAGACAAACAGGGGCTTCCTATATTTAGGTATGTGCTGAATGAAAGAACGTGAAGAGTTGGCTTGGCAATATAACTATTGGAGAGGGAAATATTATTTACTCATGCTGCTCATCTTTCATTTTAGTTTGCCTATGGGTTCCTTTATTTTGTTATTTTCTTCACACTCTGTTTATAAAATATTTTTCCAAGTTTATAGGGGATATAGTGTACAGCGGTTAGTTTGTAGTAGGAAAACTCTAAAAGTAGTGCACATATTATTAGAGAAGAATATATATTTTTTTTCACACGTTAACAAAACTAAAGATAGTAAATCATCATTTTCTCCTTGTTCAGATTTCTTTCGTCTAGAATAGCTTCAATCCTTATTTTAAGTTAACTCTTCCATGGGTTGTGCCATGGTGAGCAAAAGGAGAAGTTGAAAATTACGATGTGTTTGAGGTTTTGACTCCAATCACTTGCTTAGGATAATATATTTTTTTGATGTTCAAATGCTCTAGTCTAGGGTTGAGCAATTATGCCGTGATTTCAATCAGGATTTGCTTTAGTTTGCCTTCACACAACAAGTAAAAGAAAGCCTAGTCTTGTATTTCATGAAATTTAAGCTTCTTTTAGTTACTGTCAGTGCTCTGTGAATTAGTTAATATTTGTACCTTTTTTCCCGCTGGCAGAATGATTGATTCTTTAGGTAAATAGCAGCTAACCTATGTCATGAAGGAACTTTTTAATAACATGTTTCTAACAGTGATTTAGTTTATTTACTCTGGCATTGTAATACTTTGATAATTTGGCAGGAACGCATTATATGATGCTTCTATTGGAGATTGTCTTACTGTGCTATACTCCAACTGTTGCGATGATGTTGTCAAGCTAACTGCTGCAGACATGGTTGGCATATTTTCACAGTCCCTTTGGAGAACCAAGAGCATGGAGCTCAAGGTTAATTCACATTCCTAATGTCATTACTAGCAACAATTGAAAGTTCTGACATGGTTTGTCACATTCATGATTGCTGATGGTTTTTAGGAGCTTACTGGAAGGGATCTCAAATTAATTTTCACCTTTATATTTTGCATTTTTTAGGTTTCATTATGCAATGCATACATAAGGATTGCTAAAATCTGCCCTTCTCATATCTGGAGGCCTGAAATACTCGTTGATATGCTTTCTTTTCCAGAACCTTGCTTTGCTTTGATAGATTGCTTCCAAGCAGCTCTATCTATTCTTGGTCCTGATTATGTTGGAGGGTCTTTACCTGGCTTGGGTTTGTCAGAATTGAGCAATAAATCAATTGAAAACTCAAGAGTTGGAGAAAAGAGATGCTTAGAGGATTTGGATACTGTTAAGAACAAAAAACTGAAGGTCGATGGAGAAATTGTGAGCTCTGAAGCTGATATACTGGTTGAATGCAAGAAGCCTCACATCAAAATATGTGAAACCGATGTGACTTATGCAAATAATTTGCATAATTTACTTGTTTCATTTGTTGGATGTTCAAGAGCTTCGTCTATCAGAGCTGATGGTCTAAGACCAGAAGTTTCATTAACATCTCTTAGCATGCTGTGCATTGCATTCTGTCGTCACCCTGAAACTCATTTGTCCCAGGTCATATTTCAGGAGATGGTTTCATGGATTCCCTGGATATACAAGCAGGTAGCTTGATTTACTTTTTGTGAATGCTCCAAGATGTTTATTAGATGACCTAGTTTCCCTGTCCTATTATTAAAATTGAGACTTATTTCTAGGCAAAGCAAGGAAGCTTGATTTCTCTTGATCTATCCACATTTCTTGAAGGAATTCACAACATGCTTCTTTTACCAAGTAAGGCAATTGTTCAGTTGTCATGTTAAATTTTTCGGAGTTTTGTATTTGGCAGATGATTGCAACATTTCAGTTTGTCAATAGGTGCTAACCACTTGCAATATGTTGCTATCGATGCCTGCATACTTTTATATTTTTGCGATACACGAGAAATTCATAAAAGATGAATAGTGATTGTATTTTTCAGTTGGCTCACGATCTCAGATATAAAATTAGAAACAATTAGAATTTTGGTATATTTGAGCTATCGTGGCCTTCTTTTCTGACCACTCCCTATCTTTCTTTATCTTCTTAGAAACAATATTGAGATTATGATTCATCTGAAAATTATTTTTGAATACTCACAGTTCCTTCTCTTTGTTGATGTAGTTGTGAGTGCTGACTATGCTATTTAATTGTATGATGTACAGCCCGTGTATCTTCGTGTTTATTTTCACTCCTGTCTGGAAGTAATGATGAATGCACAGAAACTATGTCTGTGATACTTAAAGTTCCATGGACCCATTCAATCACCAGTTCTGAATCTTGCAAGCCATTGAAGACAAAATGCTTCTCTGTTCAGGTTGCATCCAAAGTTACTTCTATATTAAAGACTGAAACTGATCTTGAGGTCCTGGATTTGAGTCTTGTTGATGAAGATGATGAAGTTAGAATGGAAGCTGCCATTTCAATTCCAGTGATTGCTCTATGGACTGGTTTTGATAAGCTAACACAGTTATTTAGGAGGCTGGCGTAAGTTGAGCCTTTTCATTAGTGTATTGTTTCAGAGAAATTTATGATTAACTGAATTATCAATTTACAAAAGGCTTGAGATCAAATAAGGAAATTGAATTTTGTGGAATATTATTATTTGCTAGCAAGAGATTCTGATTCTGAACTATTTTCTTCTTTGGCTTGACATTAAAAGTATGAACCGGTGGGTTAAGAAGAACTTGTCAGTGTACTAATGGCCATCCTTTATGAAAGCTTCTAGACTTTTGCGAATAATTACAAATTAGGTGTAAATTGTAGATTTGGACACTAGTGTACTTTCTTCATGGAAGCCAAAAGCTGCTATACAGTCCAGAGAAAGAAAGTTATTGGTATAAAAAAATGAATATGTGCTCGCAAACTAACAAGATACTGACAAAGTGAAAAGGAAATCCAAACAAGGAAAGTATAAGATATGATTGACATTGCAATGATATTAGATTTGATTCTACTGGTTTTTATATGCAAACTTTATAGGTGATACCTGTTGCTTAAATTCTCATGTTTATTACTCTCATTTGAATTACAGGATCTTGAAAGGAGAAAGGCATGACAAAGTTAAGAAAATTATCCCAGTTTCTCTTGGGTTTTTGTCATGCCTTTATGGATCTTGCCATTCCGTAGATGGTCAAAATATGAGCAGGTGCAAATTATTTTTAAATACAAACAGCGATAGATGCTGCCAGACAGTGGACTATATGCTTCAGGGATTTTGGTGTTCAAAGTGTGATCAGTCTGTTCTGCATGATCATAAACTTTATACAAATATAATTGAGCCACCTCACTGTTACCCAAAAATGAATTTGGATTGTGATGTTGTCCATTTGATGTCGATGTTCTTTAAACTTTTTTTTGATGAGTCGTCAGAAGAGGTTCAAGTTTCTTGTGTGGAGAATCTTGGACGCATTCTGGTCCATGGGACTAGGGATGTTCTACTTCAAACAAGGACTGATTGGCTTAAATGTATTGAGTTTTTGCTTCTTAACAGAAAAAAAGCAATAAGAGAAGCATTCTGCCTTCAAATTAGTTCCTTACTCGAGGACCACGTACTGAGTTGCCTTTTCCCAGAAGAAAACTTCTTAAACAAAAGGAAAGAGCTAATGTTTTTGGACTTTATTAAACAAGCAATGGTACCAACTACAGATCCCCAAATTCTCGACACTCTACTAGAATCTGTAGCAAACCTCATGACTGCAGTTGATATTCACAGTGATTTTTTTTCTCGTTCTCTTTTATTGTTGGTTGATCATCTTGACAATCCACAAATAACAGTGAGGATGAGTGCCTCAAGGTCAATCCACAATGCTTGCCGTTTTCATTTTAATGGGAAATTTGAATTAATCTTTTCAAAAGTTGTCCATCTTCGGAATGAGCTATTTGATTCTCTCTCCACGGGACTTGTTAGCCGTCCAAAAATTGTACAAGAATTTGCAGAAGCTGTTTTGGGAGTTGAAACTGAAGTATTTGTTAAGAAAATGATTCCCGTTGTTCTTCCAAAGCTGGTGGTCTCTCATCAGAATAATGATCAAGCTGTTGAATCATTATATGAATTAGCTAAATGTGTGGACACTGATATGGTGACGTTGATAGTCAATTGGTTGCCAAAAGTTCTTGCCTTTGTTCTCTACCAAGCGAATGGGAAGGAGTTACTTTCTGCCTTGGAATTTTATCATGCTCAGACTGGTTCAAATCAGGAAGAGATTTTTGCAGCTGCATTACCTGCTCTTTTAGATGAACTAGTATGCTTTGTGGATGGTGGCGATTCAGATGAAGTCAGTACAAGGTATATAGCGTCAAATTACTCAAGATTTTGCATTGGAGTTTGGAATTAGATTTTCTAAAATTCATCTGTTTTCGCTTATCGATTGAAACTTTGCCTATTTTCCTTCCTACTTTACCTATTTTCTTGGACATTTGTCAGCTTGTTTGTTGTCCAAAAGATGTCTTGTTTCCTTTCTATTAGGTGTGATGGGTTTTGAAGTGCCATTTAGGTATATTTAATTCTAGAACTTGTTTATTGTTCCTCCTTGGTTTCTGTTTCTATCGTGTTTTTTTTTGTTTGTTTTTAATCAGTCTTCATTTTGTAGGTTAGCAAGAGTTCCAGAGATGATATTACAAGTTGCTAGAGTTCTCACTGGTGGGGACGATCTTCCAGGATTTTTGAGAAATCATTTTGTTGGTCTCCTTAACAGCATCGATAGGAAAATGCTCCATGCAGAGGATGTTTGCCTGCAGAAACAAGCTCTGCAACGTATTGAAATGCTGATAAAATTGATGGGTTCTCATCTTAGTACCTATGTTCCGAAACTAATGGTTCTACTTATGCATGCTATTGGGAAGGAAGTACTGCAAAGTGAAGGTCTCATTGTCTTGAATTCTTTTATCCAACAATTGGCTAAAGTATCACCATCTAGCATCAAGTATGTGATTTCTCAAGTCTTTGCTGCACTTGTACCTTTCCTGGAGAGAGATGAAACTTCCATTCATTTAGATATGGTGGTTAAAATTTTGGAAGAACTTGTTTTAAAAAATAGGAGTATACTAAAGGCGCATATTCGCGAATTCCCTCCATTGCCTCATATTTCTGCTCTGACGGAGGTGAACAGAGCTATACATGAAACTCGTGGGTCAATGACTCTAAAGGATCAGCTGCGAGATTTTGTTGATGGCTTAAATCATGAGAACTTGAATGTGAGATACATGGTGGCATGTGAACTGAGCAAGTTGCTGAACATGAGAAGCAAGGAGGTTACAGCTTTTATAAGTGCTGAAGCGGATCCAGACATGGATGTTTTGAGCTCACTAATTTCATCCTTGCTGAGAGGTTGTGCTGAGGAGTCAAGGACTGCAGTGGGCCAGCGGCTGAAATTGGTTTGTGCTGATTGTCTTGGAGCACTAGGTGCCGTAGATCCTGCTAAAGTGAAGAGCTTTTCATGCCAACGATTTAAAATTGAATGCTCTGATGATGATCTAATCTTTGAATTGATTCACAAACATTTAGCTCGGGCCTTTAGAGCAGCACCAGATACCATTATTCAAGATTCAGCGGCATTAGCCATACAGGAGCTTCTAAAAATTGCAGGATGTAAAGCATCACTGGATGAAAATGCTGCTGCTTCAGAGTCACCATCGTTGAAAGACAAAGGTGCTTCAAAAACTGTCGCGTCTGATTCTTCAGATGGTGGTAATGCGATGAGTATGAGGGGTCAGAAATTGTGGGGACGCTTCTCTGATTATGTGAAAGAAATTATAGCACCTTGCTTAACCTCAAGATTTCAGCTCCCGAATGTGGCTGACTCTGCATTTGTTAGTTCAATATATCGGCCAGGTATGTCATTCAGAAGGTGGATATTCTTTTGGATAAAAAAGCTAACTGCGCATGCCACTGGGTCTCGTGCCAGTATTTTTCATGCTTGTCGAGGTATAGTGCGGCATGATATGCAGACAGCTGTCTATCTGCTGCCTTATTTAGTTCTCAGTGCCGTCTGTCATGGTACAGTGGAGGCACGTCATGGCATAACAGAAGAAATTTTGTCTGTTCTCAATGCTGCAGCTGCAGAGAATGGCGTGGCTGTGATTAACGGAAATATTGGAGGGCAAAGTGATGTTTGCATTCAAGCTGTGTTTACTCTTCTTGATAATCTAGGACAGTGGGGGGACGACGTTGAGCGAGGATTATCACTTTCTCAATCTGGTCAGTCATCGTCTTCTAAGAGTTCGGTGGCCAAGTCAAAGGAATCAAGTTCAAATGCTCAAATTATTCAGGAGCAACTCCTGGTTCAGTGTAGATATGTTTCACAGCTTTTGGATGCAATCCCAAAAATCACTCTTGCTAGGGCTTCCTTGAGCTGCCAGGCCTATGCTAGATCTTTGATGTATTTTGAGTCATATGTTCGAGGAAAATCTGGTTCTTTTAACCCTGCGGCTGAGAGAAGTGGCATCTTTGAGGATGAAGATATTTCATATCTCATGGAAATATATAGTTATCTCGATGAGCCTGATGGTATATCTGGCTTGGCATGTTTACGTAAATCCTTGAGGTTACAAGACCAACTTTTGATTACTAAAAAAGCTGGAAATTGGGCAGAAGTATTGACCTTTTGTGAACAAGCTTTGCACATGGAACCAAATTCTGTTCAGAGGCATTCAGATGTTCTTAATTGTTTGTTAAATATGTGTCACCTTCAAGCCATGGTTACTCATGTGGATGGTTTAATTACGAGGATTCCTCAGTACAAGAAAACATGGTGCATGCAAGGCGTGCAGGCAGCTTGGAGGCTTGGCAGGTGGGACCTGATGGATGAATACCTCACGGGAGCTGATGAAGAAGGTCTTCTTTGTAGCAGCTCTGAAAGTAATGCTTCTTTTGACATGGACGTGGCAAAAATTCTTCAGGCAATGATGAAGAAGAATAAGTTTTCAGTTTCTGAGAAAATTGCTCTATCCAAACAATCTCTGATTGCCTCTCTTGCTGCTGCTGGCATGGATTCTTACACACGTGCTTATCCATTTGTTGTGAAACTTCACCTTCTGAAAGAGCTTGAGGACTTCCATAACCTTCTTTTTAATGACTCTTTCTTGGAAAAGACATTCCGTGTGGATGATCAGGAATTTTCAGAAGTGATTCAAAATTGGGAGAATCGGCTGAAATTTACTCAGTCATCACTCTGGGCAAGAGAGCCACTTCTGTCCTTCCGAAGATTGGTTTTTGGTGCTAGTGGTTTTGGTGCTCAAGTTGGGAACTGCTGGCTTCAGTATGCAAAGCTGTGTCGCTCTGCTGGTCATTATGAAACAGCAAACCGTGCGATTCTTGAAGCTCAGGCTTCTGGTGCACCTAATGTTCATATGGAGAAGGCCAAGCTTTTATGGAGCACTAGGCGGTCAGATGGTGCTATCTCAGAATTGCAACAATCTCTTCTTAACATGCCTGTGGAAGTCATAGGTTCTGCTGCAATGTCTTCAATAACAAGCCTTTCCTTGGTTCCAATTAATCCAGCTTCTTTAATATGTGATACTCAAGCTTTGAATGAGAATAGAGATATTGCAAAGACTCTTCTCCTGTACTCGAGGTGGATACATTGCACTGGGCAAAAGCAAAAGGAAGATGTCATCAATCTTTATTCAAGAGTAAAGGAGCTACAGCCCAAGTGGGA
Source organism: Cucurbita ficifolia (assembly GCA_033971965.1). Lineage (NCBI taxonomy): Eukaryota > Viridiplantae > Streptophyta > Magnoliopsida > Cucurbitales > Cucurbitaceae > Cucurbita > Cucurbita ficifolia. The sequence continues at coordinate 9,081,028 of CM066972.1, forward strand.
GAAAGGATATTTTTTTATGGCTAGGTATTGTGATGAATTGCTTGCAGATGCCAGGAAACGCCAGGAAGAGAGTATTGAACAAGGTCCGAGAAAAGTCTCATCATCTTCTGCTGCTATTGGCTCTTCGAATATGAGTAACGAGAAGCCCTGGTGGTCTTATGTCCCTGATGTACTCTTGTTCTATGCGAAAGGACTTCACAGAGGTCACAAGAATCTATTTCAAGCACTTCCAAGATTGTTAACTTTGTGGTTTGACTTCGGGAGCATCTACCAAAGAGTTGGTTCGTCATCCAACAAGGATTTGAAAAGTGTTCATGGAAAGGTTCTAAATTTAGTTTAAAATGTCATTTTGATTTCCTTTCATCACATGAGGTGCACATTTTTTATTACTATTATCAATTGTCACTTGTTTTTCTAGGTTATGAGCATCATGCGAGGTTGTTTGAAGGATTTGCCTACGTATCAATGGTTGGCTGTACTGCCTCAGTTAGTTTCAAGGATTTGCCATCAGAATGAAGAAACTGTTCGATTGGTCAAACACATAATTACCTCTGTTGTTCGACAGTATCCCCAGCAAGCTCTTTGGATAATGGCCGCAGTTTCCAAATCCACCGTTCCTTCAAGACGAGAGGCAGCCATGGAGATCATCCAATCTGCAAAAAAAGATCGTAGTCAAGGAAATAGTGGGAACAATTTATTTCTTCAGTTTGCCAGTCTAATTGATCACCTAATCAAGTTGTGCTTCCATCCTGGTCAGCAAAGAGCGAGGAACATTAATATCTCTACGGAATTTAGCACATTAAAGAGAATGATGCCATTGGAGATTATTATGCCAATTCAACAATCTATGGTTGTTAATCTACCAAAATATGATGTGAATCTCACTGATTCACTGAGGTCTGACATCTTTTCTGCCACAGAGCTTCCTACAATATCAGGAATAGCCGATGAGGCTGAGATTCTTTCATCACTTCAGCGACCTAAGAAAGTATGGTGTTTTTTTCAGTCTTTTGACTTCTGCAATTTTTTTTTAATATATGCATCATGTTTTCTTTTTTACTTCTTGCCTGTTCAAGTTTCTTTCTATATCCTTTGCTGAGGAAGGAATTGTCGTGTTACTTCTCTCCTTTTAGACATATTATTATAGTCTTTGTGCTGGGAATTTTATGTTTGGAGGCCGGATGTGTTAGGAATCACGATCTTTCACAATGGTATGATATTGTGCACTTTGAGCATAAGCTCTCATGGTTTTGCTTTTGGTTTCCCCAAAAAGCCTCATACCAATGGAGATAATATTCCTTACTTATAAAATCCATGATCTTCCTCTTAGTTAGCCAATGTGGGACTATTCCTCTCAATAATTCTCAACAATCCTCTCTTCGAACAAAGTACACTATAGAGCCTCCCTTGAGGCCTCCTTCACTAGAGCTCTTGAACAACCTTCCGTTAATCGAGACTCGACTCCTTCCCTGGAGCCCTCGAACAAAGTACACCCTTTGATCGACTTGAGTCCTTTGACTGCACCTTCGAGGCTCACAACTTCTTTGTTCGACATTTGAGGATTCTGTTAACATGACTAAGTTAAGGACATGACTCTGATACCATGTTAGGAATCACGAACCTCCACAATGGTATGATATTGTCCACTTTGAGCATAAGCTCTCATGACTTTGCTTTTGGTTTCCCCAAAAGGCCTCATACCAATGGAGATAGTGTTCCTTATAAATCTATGATCTTCCTCTTAATTAGCCAATGTGGGATTACTCCTCTCAATAATCATCAACAAAATAATCATCAACAAAATGTAGCTTTTCATCATAGTTATTACATTATTTAAGATACGCAGTAGTGCTTCTTCTTCTTTCTTTCTTTATTTTTATAATTTTTGTAGAGCCACCATAGTTCAACTACCCATACAGCGTAGGTGAAGCAAGCAGAGAAATTTATATTCCCTGCTATGATCTCAATTTTAAATATGTAATTATATTGCTTCTTTGAATAAGTATAAAATAAAATTCTTTTGCTTCTTGGGCTTGTATATTAGTATAATTATTCGATGAAATTACTAACCATCTATTATTCGTTCCTTACTGACTTGACTGTAAACCCTTCTTTTGTTACAGATCATTCTATTGGGTAGTGATGGTATTGAGCGACCATTCCTCTGCAAACCAAAAGATGATCTCCGGAAGGATGCTCGCATGATGGAGTTCACAGCTATGATAAATCGTTTATTATCCAAATATCCAGAAAGCCGCCGGAGGAAGCTATACATACGCACCTTTGCTGTGATACCTCTGACAGAGGATTGTGGTATGGTAGAATGGGTTCCTCATACCCGTGGTCTTAGACATATACTGCAAGACGTATATATAACCTGTGGTAAGTTTGATAGGCAGAAGACAAATCCTCAAATTAAGCGAATATATGACCAGTGCCAAGGTAAAATATCTGAAGATGAGATGCTGAAGACAAAAATTCTTCCTATGTTCCCTCCCATCTTCCATAGATGGTTTTTGAATACCTTTTCAGAACCAGCTGCTTGGTTTAGGGCGCGGATAGCTTATGCGCATACAACTGCAGTTTGGTCTATGGTTGGACACATTGTGGGGCTGGGTGATAGGCATGGTGAAAATATTCTTTTTGATTCTACTACGGGTGACTGTGTTCATGTTGATTTCAGTTGTTTATTTGACAAAGGTCTGCAGCTTGAAAAGCCTGAACTGGTGCCTTTTAGGCTAACCCAGGTAAGAACTACATGATTTATATTTTAGCTTCCAGATAAACTTGCGCAATCTTTATATTCAAGAATTATGAGCAACCACCAATTTCTACATGATTCAACATTTGTTATGCAGTCCATGTAGAAATTTTCATTAATAGAAGCTCTCCAAAATGCTATCATTGACGAATTTAGTTACTGTTTGCTTTTATCCATGGTATTTGTATCCCTAATTTTCGCTTTTCTCCTCCATGCTGCCATTTTACTATCAGAACATGATTGATGGATTAGGAATCACTGGGTATGAGGGTGTTTTCTTGAGAGTTTGTGAAATTACTCTTTCTGTATTGAGGACTCATCGGGATACTTTGATGAGCATCCTTGAAACTTTCATTCATGATCCTCTCGTGGAGTGGACAAAATCTCACAAATCCAGTGGTGTTGAAGTTCAGAATCCTCATGCTCAGGTTTGGTTGTTTGTTCTTAGAATCTCTTCTTTAGTTGTTTGAACTACGTATTAAGTTTAAGAATTTGAAATTGATAGATTGTAAAATCTTTTTCTTATCCGCTTTTAACACATTGAATTACTCAAGCTAATCGCCATGCTCTTTTGATACTGTTACAGCGAGCCATCAGTAACATTGAGGATAGGTTACAAGGCGTAGTTGTTGGTGTTGGAGCTGCACCATCTTTGCCTCTTGCTGTCGAAGGTCAGGCTCGTCGATTAATTGCGGAAGCAGTCTCTCACAAAAATCTTGGGAAGATGTACATATGGTGGATGCCATGGTTTTAGATGAGATGAGGAATCACAAAAAGATCTCAAGGTTCTTTCCCTCCACAAAGATCAAAGAATGGCTATAACCTTATTTTCTAACGATCAATTTGGACGGACTTCTTGGAGAAGAGAGGTAGTGTCTTTTTTCCTTTTTATTTCTTTATTTCTTTTTGTTTTTTTAATTACAAAAAGTATACATAGGGTAGTGAGTTGGTGAGTATTTGAGCTAGCTTACATACACTTTGACAAATCTCGAAACAATTACTTGATCCTACAACATTAGATTGTCAAAGCTTGTAGTACTTTAATATCTTAGGAAGGAGAGCTTCATGAAATTTGAACCTGCTCTGTCAATGCTTCTTTACATTTTTTTTTTTTACTTGCCTTTACTAGAATAATGATCCAATAATTTCCTAAAGTCCTTGTCGAAGATTGTTGGGAGGGAGTCCTAGTCCTACATTGGCTAATTAAAGAGAAAATCATGAGTTTATAAATAAGGAATACATCTCTAAGGGGAGGCTGTTTGAGGGCTCCATAGGTCTCAGGGGAGGCTAGTCTTGAATGTGTAGTCAAAAGTGACTCAAGTGTCGAACAAATGATGTACTTTGTTCGAGAGCTCCAAAAAAGGGAGTCAAGCCTCGATTAAGGGCAGGCTGTTTGAGGGCTCTATAGGCCTCATGGGAGGCTCTATGGTGTACTTTGTTCGGAAGGAGGATTGTTGAGCATTGTTGGGAGGGAGTCCCACATTGGCTAATTGAGGGGAAGATCATGGGTTTATAAGTAAGGAATACATCTCTCTATTGGTATGAAGCCTTTTGGAGAAACCAAAAGCAAAACCATGAGAGCTTATGCTCAAAGTGAACAATATCATATCATTGCGGAGGGTCGTGATTCTTAACAGGCCTAAGTATGCCAAAAAAAAAAAAAAAAAAAAAAAAAACTTAAAAGAATATCCTTTCTTTCACAACTTTTTTCTGATAAAGTCAGCTTTACAATATAGTCAATAAGAGTCGTGTAAATAATAAAAAGCTTAAAGGAATTGAGTTCAAGCCACGAAGACAGCCTGCTGTGAATTTAATATCTTATAAATTACCTTTGTCTCATTAGAAGAGTTGAGGTGGGCACAACAATGCAAGGTTGTTTGGATCCAGCCATGAATAAAAAGAAAAACCCTGTATTAAGCTAGATGATGGCCCCGCTAATTTTGATTCAATCTAATCTTTACTGATTATGCTACAGGCGTTTTGATTAATGGGTGTATTAGAGATTAGCAATGAAGCAAGCACTCTGTAAAGGGATTCAAGTTCATGATTTCTCAAGGCAGGCATTTGCTATTATTACCCTCAAAGCTCAAAGGTCCACTACAACTCATTCTATACATTTTGGCTGATGTTGTATGTTGTCTTTGTGTAATGAGTTTATTGTGCTTGATTTTGATTGTATATTTCAGTTACCATTTTGCTTAGTATTATGGGAGAGGGTTACATCCTTTGTATATCAACCTAAATGAGTGCTAGCAAACTGAGCACTGGCATAGTTCTTCATAATTTTGTGTACAATATTCATGGGAAGAAGCTCTTAAAATATTTGAGTGAAGTTCCCTAAAATATTTCGGGTTGGAAGCTCAATGAAAACTCTCAAAGCTAATAGAGTATGAAGTGAGATCTCGTTGCTTTATAGGGTCAGTGTTATTGTTATTTTTCTACCGTTTTTTCTTAATACTATTTTAGTTATTGTTCTTTAAATCTTATTTTATTTTTTTGTTTTTGTACTTTTAGATATCTAATTTTAATTTTTGTGAAATTGTTGTGCTTTCAATAAATTTTTAAAGTTTGAAGTTATTTTTATCTTAATTGGTTAAATAATAATATTAATTTAAAAAAGACACTGTCTGAATGTATTTCTAAAATATGTATGGAAGGACGATCAATGATCAATAGCAATTTTAGGGATAATTCAACGATTACTTAGGAAGCTTAAAATTTTCTATAGATCGGTGATAAATTTATGAATTTGGAGCAGAACTTTACCGAAATTATCCTTACAAGTTTGATGATAATTCTAGGAATAACTTTAGAATTGCCTTGAAACATTAAATTTAACAAAAAGGAAAATAATCTAAGAAGGCTAAATAAAAATGTCTCAATAATTTTTCTCATCATTTTAAAAATTTATTGGTTTTGAAAAAATTTGGAACTTATTAAGTATTTAAAAAATTTATTACAAAGTTAAGAAACTAAAATTTTAATTCAACCAAAAATTTAAATAAAGTAGAAGGATTGAAATTATAAATAAATAATAATAAAAAAAAAAAGATTGAAATGAAAATAATTTAAAAATTAAAATATAACCTACAATCAAACACTTTGTTTGAAATTTGAATCGATAGAAGAAGAAGAAGCTCATGGAATAGGACAGTGGCGCGAGTGAATCTCGTCGGCGATTCTTAGCTGAATGCATCATCAGAGAATTTCAGACACCTTCCTTTTGTTTAATCGAACCTCAGGCAGAAACAGAACAAATCTAGATTTCCTTTCTTCTCCAAATGCCAAGTAAACAATCAACTGGTTCATTCCATGCCCAATTTGGTGATGATTCGCCGGAGAATTTGGTCAACGAAGACCTTTCACACAGCTGCTTTAACAATCTTCAATGCTCAGCGGTATGTTCGCCGTCGTCCAACTACATTCAACATTTCTTTTCAGTTGAAACAGAGCTGTTTCTCTTCTTTTCAAGCTCCGGAATTCTATTCCCTGAATAAGAAGATGTCTTATTTGATTCGAACAGGCCGAATGATTGAGGCGAGAGAATTGTTTGATAGCATTAAGCATCGGAATACGATTACTTGGAATACGATGATCACTGGGTATGTGAAAAGAAGAGAGATGTCGAAAGCACGACAGTTGTTCGATGAAATGCCTCACAGAGACATTGTGTCATGGAACTTGATGTTATCAGGTTATATATCTTGTGGTGGAAGGTACATTGAGAGTGGACGAAACCTGTTTGATAAAATGCCACAAAGAGATTGTGTTTCATGGAACACAATGGTTAGTGGGTATGCTAAGAATGGGATGATGGAAAAAGCAGAAGAGCTTTTTAATTACATGCCTGAGCGTAATGTTGTCTCATGGAATGCCATGGTTTCTGGTTATTTAATGAATGGTTATGTGGAGAAAGCTATTGAGTTCTTCAAGATGATGCCGGAACGAGACTCCGCTTCTCTTAGTGCATTGGTTTCTGGTCTGATTCAGAATGAGAAGCTGGTTGAAGCTGAAAGGATTTTGCTTCAATATGGTGGGAGTGATGGTAGAGGGAATTTAGTTCATGCTTATAACACTTTAATTGCTGGATATGGTCAGAAAGGAATGATCCACGAAGCCCGGAAACTGTTTGATCGTATCCCTTCGCATCGTGATCAACACGAACACGACAATGGAAGCTTTGGGAGGAATGTGGTTTCATGGAACTCTATGATTATGAGCTATGTGAGAGCTGGTGACATAGTCTCTGCTCGAGAACTCTTCGACAAAATGGTCGAGCGAGATACTTTTTCATGGAACACTATGATCAGTGGCTACGTTCAGATCTTGGATATGAAAGAGGCCTCGAATCTGTTCGGTAGAATGTCGAATCCCGATACCCTTTCTTGGAATATGATGATTTCTGGGTTTGCTGAGATAGGTAATTTGAAACTAGCTCATGATTTGTTCATTAGGATGCCAGAGAAGAGCCTTGTCTCATGGAATTCCATGATATCTGGGTATGAGAAAAATGAAGATTATAAAGGAGCCATTAACATCTTTTTGCAGATGCAATTTGAGGGTAAGAAACCAGATAGACATACTTTATCATCAATTCTCAGTGCTTGTGCTGGTTTGGTTGATCTGGCTTTAGGAACTCAGATTCATCAGTTGATTACAAAAGCATTTATTGCAGATTTGCCTATAAACAACTCTCTTGTTACCATGTACTCGAGATGTGGAGCAATCGTCGAGGCACGAACCGTTTTCGACGAAATGAACCTTCAGAAAGATGTCATATCTTGGAACGCGATGATCGGCGGGTATGCCTCTCATGGCTTTGCAACCGAGGCTCTTCAACTTTTTGAATTGATGAAGCAATGTAATGTGCAGCCTTCTTATATCACATTCATTGCTGTTCTGAATGCTTGTGCTCATGTTGGATTGATTGAGGAAGGCAGGAGGGAATTCAACTCCATGGTTAACGATCACGGTATCGAACCACGAGTTGAACACTATGCTGTCCTTGTTGATATCATCGGTCGACACGGGCAGCTTGAAGAAACAATGAGTTTGATCAATAGCATGCCATGTAAACCAGATAAAGCGGTGTGGGGTGCTTTACTTGGTGCTTGTAGGGTGCACAACAATGTTGAAATGGCTCGTGTCGCGGCTGAAGCCTTGATGAAACTCGAACCAGAAAGCGCAGCTCCTTACGTGTTGCTATATAACATGTATGCCGATGTGGGACGATGGAATGATGCTGCTGAAGTGAGAACGAGGATGGAGAAGAATAATATTCAAAAGGAAACTGGATATAGTCGGGTGGATTCTTTTTGATTGGCTTCCATTTGCTTGGGTAAGTAATCATCAGTTCATAACTCTTATAAATACTTGTTCATTAGATGCATCTTTCGAATCATTTTCAACACTGAAATCTTGTCTAAAAGTTCTCTGATACTTATTCATGGAAAATCGCTCATTGATTCGTGGACGTCGGTTCTAAACTTTTAGAAGTATGGAGAAATTTATCGATCATATTGTTTTAACGGCCTCTAAAATAGTCTCTACAATGTAGGTGTTTATGAAAATTTTGAAGAAAGGTTCAACGTGTTCGTTGTATCGTGGACGCCCGTTCTAAACTTTTAGAAGCATGGTTCAACCATAGTTTTTTATTTTTTTCGTATCTAGTAAAAATTTCTCAATCATATTGTTTCAACATCCTCTAAAATAATTTCTACAAACGGGCTATCCATGAAGATTGATCCTAAAAAATATAATGAAATTCAATGAAAACAATCGAACAACTAGCATAACAAACTTTAGGTGCGATATCTATAGTTTAATGGTTCATTTTCTGTGCCGTGGGAAAATGAGGACGATAACTAATTTAAGTAGAGAAGAATGTCACAACCATATTATGAAGAGAGTAGGTTGTGATTCTCACGTCGAGACAAGTAAAGTGACGACCCTCAAGAGGCGTCCATCGAATCACATATGGGCCAATATAGAAAAATGTCATGATGCAACCGATGAGAACGATCCTACCATGTACACCGATCCTACCATGTACACCTGATTAGATAAGGAAGCTATCAACGTTATATCGATTATTATAGATGAGACAATATATAAGTATACAAGTGAACAATTGAGAACCGTAATGGGCCGAATGCCGGAAATTTGAGCCCACATTGGCTATAAATCCTTCGTGTCCTTAAAAGCTCTGCGCGCTTTACCCGCGATATTTTTCGTACCAAATTGGGTTTTCTTCGTCTTCTTTCTGATTTTGATTCTCAAGCTGTCCTACGGAGGCTTCTCCTCTGCGATTCGCTTCTCTCCGCTCCAGCTTTCGATTCCCTGGCTATGGAGTCTCTAATCAACGCTTCATCTGCAGCGATTGTCTCTTCTTCTTCCTCTTTTCCTATATCTTCTCCCAACAGGATGCTTCCTCTGAAATCTTTTCAAGTTCCTCACGCCTCCAAAGGTATTTGTCTCCGAATTGATTTCGAGTTTTTGTTTATTCTATCTGTTTGCGTCTTTTCTTGATTAATATGTTTGAAGAATTGTAAGTGGTGTGTTGTCGAAGCGGCTGCTTGTGCTTGTGGAACGATCCTGCTTATTGTTGATTTTGATTGGTCTTCGAAGCTATTTATTGTGTTATTCTTATTTTCAGTTGCCTGTCTAAGCCTTCGAATGTGTTTTTAGGCAACGAGAACGAATCTGATTCTCAGTCTGACTCGAAGAATATCAGGAACCTTCCAATCCTCAGTAAACGTCATCTCTCCCTTTCCCCTCTTTCAAAGGTATCCTCTCTGTATTTTGGTTAGTATCATTTTTAATTAATTGCTCTTTTCCTTCGGTTTCTGCAAGTGTGAGATGAGTAGAATTCATGCTATTTAGATTTTTCGACGAGATAAAGTATATTGTATAATACATACAGCTATTTCTTTTGATCTCGTGGTTTCGGACTCGGTTCTTCTTCCCAAAAAAAGAAAAAAAAGAAAACTAGATAGAATTTCTTAATTAAATTTCTGTAAGAAGAAAAATAATTTATGGAATAAGAGAGTTCATGAACCTTTATATAGGTGCAATTGGTTGGCTTGAATCCTATTCATATAACAGTGTCGGGAGGATTATCAATAATCGGCAGCCCAAGTAGCGTTTCAACATTAATGATGCTTACTTAGTGAAAATTAGATGTATGGTCTTTTTGTTTGCCATTCGATCTTATTGAAGCTTCCAGTAAAGTTTTCCAGATTATTGTTCTTTCTGCATTAGGATGTTGCAATGGGAGTGGTGCTTAGTGCAGCCACGGGAAGTGGGTGGACGACAGGGTCTGGTATGGAAGGCCCCTCATCTCCGGCTGGGCTGGAGGCCAAATCAGGCACAGAGAATGTCTCCACTTTCCCTTGGTCCCTATTCACGAAATCTCCTCGGCGAAGAATGCTTGTGGCTTTTACTTGTAACATTTGTGGGCAACGTACAACACGGGCTATTAACCCCCATGCTTATACCGATGGCACTGTGTTTGTGCAGGTAAGATTTCACAACACTTATGGAATGAATTGATGTAAGCGCATATATGACTATTTGAGTTGGCAGAGTAGAAGAATACAGTTACCATTTTTTTGTTCGGTTTTCTACTGAAATGGGTTTCAGCAATATTGGGGGAAGAATTGATGTCAAAGAAATCAAAATTTGAATGGGACACATAATGTAAACATAATGTAACAGCTCTGAGCTACCGCTGACAGATATTGTCCTCTTTGGGGTTTCCCTTCCGAGTTTTTAAAACATGTCCGCTAGGGAGAGGTTTCTACACCTTTATAAAGTATGATTCGTTTCACTCTCCAACCAATGTGGGATCTCACAATCCACCCCCTTTGGGGCCCAACGTTCTTGCTCACACACCGTCTCGTGTCCACCCCTTTCGAGGCTCAACCTCCTCGCTAGCACATCGCCCGGTGTCTGGCTTTGATATCATCTGTAACGGCCCAAGCCCACTGCTAACAAATATTATTATTTTTGGGCTTTTCTTTCCAGGTTGGTAAAACGCGTCTATTAGGGAGAGGTCTATACACTCTTATAAAGAATGCTTCGTTTCCCTCTCCAACTAACGTGGGATCTCACACATAATCTTTGAATTCGGATAGCAACCTAGTGAGGCTTCTGCATGTAATTGCCTGATATTCTTGCAGCTATTCTATCTTAATTGTTAGGTCCAATAAAGTGTGTTACCTAAAGCAAGCTTGAATAGACAAATCTGATTTAAATTTGCAGGTAAACAATTTATTACAAACTGACACAAAACTGATCATCTTAATCTTTTGTTTTGTTGTTGCAGTGTTGTGGATGCAGTGCATACCACAAGCTTGTGGACAACTTAAACCTGTTTCATGAGATGAAATGCTACGTCAACCCGAGTTTTAACTATGGGAGTAATGGGTGGGGCGATGTGAACTTCAAATATCTGGACATGGAAGAAGATGGAAGCAACGATATATTCCCCACACAATGAGGTAAATGCCTTGTGCTCATGGAGTATGTACATTCTGGACTCATCTGTACAAGAACCATTAGAACCATTATTTGTTACTCCTTGGTTTGTTTAAAAAGCATCTTTACTCTTTCAAAAATTTCAATATTTGTTACTCCTTGGTTTGTTTAAAAAGCATCTTTACTCTTTCAAAAATTTCAAAAATTGCAATTTTACTCTTGATCTTTCGTAATCATTTCAAAATTACTGTTAGAGTAGAAATTTTTTAGAATATTGGATGAGAAATCGACGTGAAACAACATTGCAGTGAATCAGATAATTGCTTGTTTGAATTATATTTGTAAGCGTGATGTTTTAGACACGTCGATTTTAAATTATTTTCAACTCTCAAAGTAGTTTTGAATCATTTACGAAAGATCAAGTGTAATATTGCAACTTTTAATCTTTTGAAAGGACGAGATATTTTTGAAGTAAATGGGGGATAATTCTTCCTATTTGTTATGCATATTGTTGTATATGTCAAATAGGAACTCAATTTGGACATAGAAGTTTGAAGACCAAGATTCTGCAAGGTCATTCTCAAGTCATTTTCCTCTCTTTAAAAAGGGTATCATTGACCATTTCTTTTGCTATCTGGATGATTTAAAATCATAAACCTTAAATAGAACACCTTATTACCAAAAAAATTATTAAAAACCCTCTACATTTTTTAACCAAAAAAAAAAAAAAAAAAAAATTTAAAACAATAAACTTTAAATATAAGATATAACAAACTAAAAATCTAATAAATTTCTAAAAAAATAATTTAATTTAAAGCCTGCATTGAAAAAACGGATCTATCTGAAATATTATAGTCCGATAAAATCAACACATCTTTTCAATAAAAATAAAGTATGTTTTTTTTCGAGCTTAGGGAAGAATGATGAATTTGACATATATTTATAGAAAAAAAAATACATCTCAATAATTCGGGCCATTTTTTATTATCTTGTTAAAATAGGCACAATTGAGCCATTTATTGCCATTATTGGTAAAAAATTATACAACAAATTTAATAATTAAAAACTCAAATAATTGAAGTTATTAGTTCTAATTTTAGAATAAGTCACATATTAAAAAAAAAATTTATTCGAAGAAAGTTAGAAATTTGTTTTTATAGTTTAATAAAACTTATGATTTGATAATTAAAAAAACTCATAAATTAATTTGGGTAGGGATTTATAGATTATTTATTTATTTATTTATTAAATTGTAAGAACTCTTTATAAAGTTAATTCAAACATATAAATTTCTTTTTAAAGATAGACGAAGCTTGTAATTTTAATTCGAGTCATCAGATCCCGAAGTATCTTCATCCATTTTACGAGCAATTGTTCATCAAAATCCGGGCAAATGTTCATACAGTAAAGAGGCAGGCCAAGGAAAGGCGAAAGAATTCTTCACTACCAGCAATCGATTTCTGATAGAACCCTCGAAATTCCATCTCGAAGTAGTGAGTAATGTTTTCTTCAAATTCATACTTCATTTCTGTGCTTCAGATTCGAGATGCCGACACTTGCTGCTCGAATTTCAGCTTCTGTATCACTTTCTGTTGATTCCACGTGTTCCGCAGATCTGAGTTTTCTTCCATTGTTGTGTTTTTAATTTTCAGAATCGTCTGGTAACAGTATACGTATAGGAGATTGAAACGGAAGGTTGGGCTAGCGGAGAGATCTTCATTCCGAGGACGCCAAATTTAAATGTGGATTTGTTTTTATTTTTCTTGCTTGTCTTATTGTCATATAAATAAGAAGTTGAGATAGTAATTATGGATAGCGAATTCCAGAGATCGTTTTCTTCGCGGGTGAACCGTAGAGGAGATCGTAATATTCAAAATCTGCACCCTAAAGGTAATTTTAAAACGTTTGGTCTTATTCTGCTACATTTTTATGCAATTCCATCCGTCGGTTATGTTATCTGAGTTCTGTTGAAGATTAAGATCTTTGTTTCTTGGATTTTGGATATTGTTCAAGAAAAATGAAGATGTTTGGTTGTGGTGATTGCAGATGTTGAAGAAGGTTTAATTTCTCCTGGAAAGTTGCCTGCGGATTACCCAATGAAGATTTTTTGGAAGAAGGGGTTTATTCGATTATTTCTTGTGGGTGGAATTTTATGGATGTTGCTGATTCTCACTGCCTCCCTCTTTCATGTTTGGTCTTGCCATTCTTCCATCACCTTTTTCTCCGGTATTTTGATAGATAACTCTTTATGTCCTTAGTGGTTTGAGTTTTGTTTCATGATCAAATGTTTTGTGGCTTGATGCTTAATGTGATTTTTTGTTTCTTGAAATACAGCTATGTGTAATAAAGATAGTAAAGTTTTCACAATCTTGGACTCAATGGGATTCATGGCGAAGGCACAACACCGTAAGATTATGGAATCGGTTTTTCGTTTCTGTTTAGAACTTGTGTTTTCGTTGTCATATCAAAATAAAGTGGAGAAAACTTACTGTTTAGGTACTGATATTTGTATTGATATATATACTTAGGTTGTTCGATTCCCTTAGTGGATGAAGTCGATAGAGTAGTCATTCCGAAAGGAAGAACTCCAGATGCAATTGTCAACAAACTTGTTTACATCACCGAAGATGAGTACTCGTTAAATGGATCTCAAACATCCCCGCTGTTTGGAGGACACCAGAACTGGACTCAAAGAGAGGAAAGCTTTAAACTAAAACCAACCATGAAGGTGGGAGAAAATGTCTATTGTGTTTGTATCCTCATCCTGTTAGCTTCATTGCTTTTTCCTGGAGTTTCCTTTATTGATTGTAAGATTAGTTTGTCACTACTTGTGTTTCTAAATCAGGTGCATTGCGGTTTTATGCAAAATGGTGGGGCTGAAATGGTTCCTGCTGATATCAAGTATGTCAAGAAGTGTAGGTTTGTGGTTGCCTCAGGAATTTTTGATGGATATGATGTTCCTCAACAGCCTTCAAATATAAGTGTTCGCTCTAAAGATCTATTCTGCTTCCTTATGGTGGTGGATGAGATTTCTATGCAATTTATAAGAGAAAATGTTACCATTGAGGTGGATAACGATGGAGGAAAATGGGTTGGTATCTGGCGCCTCGTTCTACTGAAGCATCCACCCTATGATGAGCCACGAAGAAATGGAAAGGTTCCGAAGATAATAACTCATCGATTGTTCCCTCAAGCACAGTATAGTATCTGGATTGATGGTAAAATGGAGCTGATAGTCGACCCTTTGCTCATTCTAGAAAGGTATTGTTTTTATGAAAATTTAGCGCTGTGATTCCCCATGTTCTATTATTTTAATTTACATCCATTTCCATTAAGATATCATTTGGCATGCTTACAATTTACAGCAAAGCCAGAAGGGTTTCGTTTGTGTTAAATTATCCTAACTGGGTGAATCCAATTTCTTTCTGGTCACTGTCTGTAAGGGAGTCTTTATTGCTTTATAAGCCGGAGTATGAAACATGTTAATTCATTCCAGAAATCCGTTTGAGATAAGGATGATGGAACTTCTCCAAATACTTCCTTTGATCTGTAAGCGTTTTTCGTAATTTACTTTTCATGCCCACTGCAGATACTTGTGGCGTGGGAATCATACCTTTGCCATTGCTCAACATAAGCATCATCGTAGTATCTATGAAGAGGCTGATTCCAATAAGCGAAGGAAGCGATATGCTCGCCCTCTTATTGACCTTCACATGAAAATATACCGTTATGAAGGAATGGAACCATGGAGTCCAGAGAAGAAAACTGTCAGTGGTAAGTCATGGCCATCCTTACCAGACTTCATTATTATTATTGCTTTGAAATCATTTGGTTTTCTTTTAGGACTATTTTGTCTGTAATATGTGAAATCAGAAATTCGACCCAACTCACTCAATCACCATTCTTGACATGTATAAAATGTCAACTCTTTGTAACAAAAGTTCTTAAAGGGTTATGATTGTGCAACATAGTTGGCTCTAAGATCATTATGAATTGTGGTCGTGTCTCTATGTTGAGGAAGTTCTCGTGAATCCTCCGTTTCACAAGAGAGGAAGAGTCCTGTGGCAGGCTCGTTTTTTTGCTATCATAGGGGAATTTGGCTTGAGAAGAACAGTAGAATCTTTAGAGTGGTTGAGAGGTCTGGTGAGAAGCCTAGGTAATTTAGTATAACTCGTACTTGTGGGTGTCCGTGAATCAGATTTTTTGTAATTGTCAACTTGGCATCATTCTTTTGGATTGAAACCTGTTTTTGTGATTAGTTGTGGGATTTTTTGTCGGTGAGCCTGTTTTTGTGTACCCTTGTTCATGCTTTCTAACTCAACCCTTGTGTGAGAAGTCAGGCCACCGCGGGCAGTCCGCCTTGGCCGGTTACGTATCGCGTCAGCCTCACGGTTTTAATACGCGTTTGTTAGAGGGCCAAGGCGGACAATATCTGCTAGCGATGGACTTGGGCTTACAAATGGTATCAGAGCCGGTCACCGGGCGGTGTGCTGGCGAGGATGCTCGGCCCCCAAGGGGGGGTGGATTGTGAGATCCCACATTGGTTGGAGAGGAGAACGAAGCATATTCCTTATAAGGGTGTGGAAACCTCTCTCTAGCAGACGCATTTTAAAACCGTGAGACTGTTAGCGATACATAACAGGCCAAAGCAGACAATATCTACTAGCGGTGGGCTTGGGCGGTTAGAGTGTGTCCACAAAAATGTTATCCTGATCCAAATTTACAAAAATGCAGATGTTCCAGAGGGAGCCATCATTATAAGGGAACATACAGCAATGAGTAATTTGTTTAGCTGCCTGTGGTTCAACGAAGTTCACATGTTCACACCAAGAGACCAACTGAGTTTCGGGTACGTGGTATACAGGCTAGGCGATTCTTTCAAGTATTTCATGTTTCCGAATTGCGAGTATTACTCGCTTTTTATTTTGCACCCACATACAAGAGAGCACTCTTCTCTGATAGAGTGGGTTAAAGATTGGGATCAACTTAAGGGGAAGATGAGCAGTATGAAAGAATATAAACAATGGAAGAAGCGTAGCCCGTCGACGAGTTTGATAGAGACTAAGGGAGGATTAGGTTTGTGGACTACTTACCCTGGAAACCTTGATTCAGTTGTACTACCATCTGTGGTGAGATCATCCAAAGCAGGATGAACTTTGATTCTAAATTTGTACAATCCCTTTCTGGAAAAGAATCTAAAACCAGTTCTTCTCCATGATGTTATTTACCTTACTTTATTATGAAGGAAATGATGAAGAAATTTTGCCATTCCAGTTCTTTCCCATATGTTCATCATAGACTTGGCCTCAACTCATCTCTCTGTGGCTGTGTGACCTTTGGGATTTTTGGAGGTATTGATGTAAGATTCTTTAGATTTAATCTAATTCTGACATGATTCACAACCTTTGAAGTCAATTACTCAGGAAGCTTAGGGTAAAATTTTCAGAACACAATTTAACAGTTTCATGTATAAACCATTATTAATTAGTTTATAAACAATTTTTTGCTATAAATTTTGTATAATTATTATTGTCGAAGTAGTTTGTTTTTTCCCAAAATTATTCTCTAAGAATTGGAGGTAGAAAATGTATAAAAATTTAATATCACACTGAGATCCCACATTTACGAAAGGACAATATCTGTTAGTGTTAGCGGTGGACTAACATTTACAAATGATATTAGAGCCAGAGCCAGAGCCTGGTGTGCCAGCGAGGACGTTGAGCCTCGAAGGGGGCGGACACTGAGCAATGTGCTAGCGAGGACATTAGACCCCCAAGAGAGGTGGATTGTGAGATCCCACATCGATTGGTCACACACCAAGTGGTGTGTCAGCGAGGATGCTGAGCCCTAAAAGAGAGTGGACATCGAGCAGTGTGCCAACAAAGACGTTGGACCCAGAGGGGTAAATGGTGAGATCTCACATCAATTGGAGAGGGGAATGAAATGGGTGAAGAAACATGTCCCTAGCAGACGTGTTTTAAAAACCTTGAGAGGAAGTCTGAAAGAGATAGTCCAGAGAAGAGAACAATGTCCAAAAAGTGAGAGCAAGCTTGAAAGAGATAGTCTAAAGAGAACAATACAAGATAGTCTAAAGAGAACAATATCTGCTAGCGGTGCTTGGACTATTACCTTTATAAAACAATAAATGCAAATTAGAACACAACAAACGGAACTTATTCATAATAACATCAAACTGAATTCCTCGGAAATTCTCAAAACTGTTGAAAATACATGATGTAATATCAACTTACATAATAAATAGCACAAGAACAAGAACAGGAATTGGATTCGGGCCTTTCTAGAACTTAGATGATGCCCTATTAGTTGTTGAGCTGATGCAACAATCCAACAAAAATAATTAAACATAATACAGAAACTGGAAGAGCTCGATGTCATTGCTAAAAGAATGTTGTTCCCATTCTGACTGTCTTTTGCTTGGAAAGAGAGGCTCAACTGTGACAATGAGATGGAAACACAACTTTTTATTCTTTTCACTCTGAATTTATGCAATATGGAGAGAACGAAGGGAATGAAAA
The DNA here is from genome assembly GCA_033971965.1 of Cucurbita ficifolia. NCBI lineage: Eukaryota > Viridiplantae > Streptophyta > Magnoliopsida > Cucurbitales > Cucurbitaceae > Cucurbita > Cucurbita ficifolia. Next base: position 9,098,803 of record CM066972.1, read on the forward strand.
TAAGATTTCTCAAAGCTCATTACGGTCTATCTATGCAGCCTCTTACGGTGTATATAAGAGCTTTGGTTCATCAATTTGCAGATTCTCGGCTGTAAAACAGATCAAGAGTCTTTGCAGGTATACGGTGGAGAAGTTCACGAGGGAAAATACGAAGCAGTGTCCATGCCAGATCGAGCGATTGGAAAATGTTTCGAGTGTCGTAAGCTCCTTGACTGACGAACTTCCTCTCAAATTTGTCCAAAAACTCTAAATAGAGCTGTTTCCAGGACGCGTTGTTAGAGTTCATTGTGAGAATGGAATTTTTCATTGTAAAAACAATTCCTCATGGGAAAATGAAAGAAAGAAAGAAAGATTACCAGATCCTCAGAAGAGAGTGCTTCTTCTCCGACCACGGCTTTCATTGCCTGAACATCCTTTCCAATTGCATAATTTGCATAGAGCTGTGCGTTTTCCCCGAGCATGGATAATTTAAGTCGGATCGCCTTTATTACTAGCTCAAAGATGGATATGTAAAACTGTTACAAAGAAAGCTAACCTGGTTGGATACATCAGCATGATCCCTACGGGTCATTCCCTCACCAATAGCACTCTGCAGGAACAGAAGAAAGTTTTAGAGTACATAATGAATTTGTCTATGCTTCTAAACTTCCATAAAAAAAACATTGTGCAAGAAAAATTACCTTCATAAGACGAGACAATGAAGGAAGGACATTAATTGGTGGGTATATCTGGCCAAGCCAAGAAGATAATTTCAGTTTCAAAGTTAAATGGAGTAACAATTATCATTCATAGACTATGATCATAAATTCCAAGTTCATGAAAAAGTAACTTCATATTTCTGGCAACCAGCAGACAAGTAGAGTATTTTTTCCATTTGGGTATAACATTTCATGGATTGACTGACAACTTATCAAAATTGAGGCAGTATATTACTGTTAGTTTCTTAAAAAGAATGGCCCAGCCAAATGATGGATGGATTATATATACAACTTGTGTCTGAAGAAAAATAGAACAGAATTACTCTCATGGTTGGTTTGCATCAATATTCATTCTATTGAGTTCTATTATTTTGAATATACCAAGACATTTCAATTCAATGGGGTGTTCTAGATTCCATTTCAATTCTCTCCATTAGATTTGCTCAGTTTCTTGTAAAAAATCAAACAGTGAATTCACTTTAAAATTAGAATAATGTAGAACACTCAGCTATACATCTAGACAGATAAATACGATATGCTTTCGCTAACGAGTATCTGTAAGAGCATCTCATGGTTGATCTTTTTTTTTTTTTTTTAATTGCATTGAGTGAAATGGTTAATATAGATAAATCCCCAAGCTCCATAAACTCACCTGTCTGTTATAGAGTTGCCTATCGATGTAGATCTGTCCCTCAGTAATATAACCAGTAAGATCGGGAGTAGGATGTGTAATATCTGATCACCCCAAGACAATCAATTAAAATGCTAAAAGTACAAAAAAAAAAAAGAAATTACTTAATAAGACATTCAATATAGCTTGAGAAAGCATTACCATCGTTTGGCATGGTGAGGATTGGGATTTGAGTGATGGATCCTTTACGCCCTTCAATACGTCCAGCTCGCTCATAGATTGTAGCAAGATCAGTATACATATAGCCAGGGTATCCACGCCTTCCAGGCACTTCCTCTCGTGCAGCAGACACCTGCAAAAGAAGTCAATTATTTTATTTGCCTTCTAAACTCTTTTCTTCTATTTCCCCTTCTTGGCAGGGAACATCTTCGGATCTTAAACGCTCCCAATTAAAATTACTAGAATTCTGCATGAATTTTGATTTATTTTGAAACTCTTAGAAGTGATCTTTTAGTAATTTTGACAGATTTAAATGCTTGGTAAATTAATTTGAGAAGCAAAAAGAGTAAATTAAATTAACTGAGATATTCAGTTTCTTCACTAAAAGAACTCCATTGATTGTATATCAGTTAGTTAAAAAAGTTGTCATCAACTAAAAACAATCCTTTAAGGGGAAAAAGAACTGTAGTACTACAAGATAGGACATAGGTCAGCCGAATTCCAATTAAAACAAAATTAAAAAAGATTCGCTATCATCAAGGACATTCTGTATTTATTATTGCATTTGGTTTTGCAAACTAAAAAGTAAATACATCATTGCATTACCTCTCGAAGGGCATCAGCATAAGAACTCATATCTGTCAGTATGACGAGAACATGCTTCCCACATTCATAAGCCAAATATTCAGCAGTGGTAAGAGCAATACGAGGAGTGATAATACGCTCAATTGTAGGATCATTAGCCTGTAGAACATCACGACCTCCATATTTAAGAATAAGTAACCGCTACAAAGATTCATTAGTTGATGTAGAAAAAAAGTACCAGGTTCAGAAATAGGGTCACTCTCTCCATTGAACCATTTTCCTCAAAATCACGTTTAAAAAATTGAGCAGTCTCCATGTTAACACCCATAGCAGCAAAAACAATGGCAAAGTTGTCCTCTTCACCACCCTGTAAATAAAAAACTTAAGTCTATATTATTTATATATATAAAAATATAAAAAAATGAATTAAAAAAAAAAAAACTAACCAATATAACAAGCATCAACGTTATAAAATTAACAAGTCAAGGAACTGCTGCTGCTGAGAACCAATAGCCAATTACCCAGTTCGCATATATTTCAGTATTGCAGTAACTCGCATGCAATTGCAAATTTGACTTGAAAAGCTTGGAGATTATATTCGTTCTTAATTCAATGAAAAACTTCTTCAAACTTGACGATCAAATTCATTATATTTTTAGATTATTAGAAAATTATTGATTATTGTACACATTACTAAAAATGTAAATAATAAAAATGTCGAAGTGGATGCCATTTTCCAAACCAACTCATTGAGAAAGAAAAACATAAAATAAACGCATGCCTGCAAAATTATACAACTATAGTCTGTACCTCAAGAAGATCTTTAGATTTCTCCAACCGCTTTACCAAGCCAGCCTGACGACATATCTGGGCAGCAATTTCATTGTGAGGAAGACCTGCAGCTGAGAAAAGTGGGATCTTTTGTCCTCTAGCAATGGAATTCATGACATCAATTGTAGAAATCCCAGTCTGTATCATCTCTTCGGGATAAGTTCTTTCACTAGGGTTTATAGAACTCCCTAAGGAAGAAGAATAGCACATGAGGAAAATAAAATATAATAAATTGTGAATTTATGTAAATGGAAAAAGAAGGAAAATGATTTCTCTAGATTCTAACATCACACCAGAAATATCCAAGTAAGCCTCGGGCAGGATAGGAGGACCATTATCAATGGGTTTTCCAGAGCCATTAAAAATTCGCCCAAGCATGTCCAAGGAAACTGGAGTTTTCAAAACCTGTAAATGTGACATAGAACAGAAGTGATGAGCAATAAAATCAAGTGGCGAACAAGGTCAGATTATTAAGGACCGCAATGAATGAAAAAAAAGATATAACCAAGAATCTCTTCTATGACATTATCAATTTCAGTTTTAATGTTCCAATGGCTGGCAGCAGAATTTCCAGAAATCAAATGTCCAAGCAAACATGTATACAGGTAACGATGGTGCCATTACAATATGTAAATAGAACAACGTTTTGCTGACACCAATTGAAGTACCCTTTGGAACAAAACCTTGGACATTGAAAAGCTATGCAGTTGAACCAATCTATAGTCCTTTTATGGGCTTCACTGATTAACCACGCATGATCGTTCCTTTAAACAAGTCTCTTGGCAATATGTTTTCTATTCAATCCCTTTACGACTGATAGTTCACGACAAAAACAGAGAGATTTAGATCAACTCATTTGACAGGATGATTTTAGCCACTTATTCTAATTGGGTTTGTACCTCTCCGGTAAATTGCACAGTTGTATATTTGTTATCAATTCCAGATGTCCCTTCAAAAACCTGGCAATTGAAAACAGCAAAATTCAAATAAAAATATTATAAGTAGATGAACAGCTTTCCATGAATAAACAACATAAAAGAAAGTGAGACAGTACAATCTCAGTAGAAAAGTAGCAAGAACTGATCATATCAACATGATCGCAAACCAGTCTGAGAGCGAAACTGGAATTAAGACAGAAAACGTCTGACGAAAATAACCTGGACAACAGCTTTCTCTCCATCAACTTCCAGGACTTGACCACGCCTGGTTGATCCATCTCCTAGACGAATATTAACAATCTCCTGAAACTTAGGTCCCTGGCAATTTGAGAAAAAGAGTCGGTCACTAGATCCAGCATAAAATATAATAGAGGAACTGAAAAGAAAGAATTCAAACCTTGACTTTGTCCAGAATAACCAATGGACCAGCAACACCAGAGACTGTTCTATATTCTGCAACATGAAAACCAATCGAAAAATCATTTACACAGCACAAAAGTTCCAAGAATTCTGCAACTCAAACTTGTATCCAATTTCTCACAATAAAGCTCCAAAAATTGACAAATGAAAGCAAGGATAAGCCATTGAAAAACCTACCCATGCCAATCTCCAGAGTCCCCTCCTCTGCATCGTGATTGTTTTGTTCCATACCCATACTTCAAACACTAGCACACCAAAAAAAAAAAAAAAAAAAAAAGTTGATTACAACAAATTAACAAAAGAATCCAATTGAATGTATCACTACACAATTAATCAAATCACCTTCAACTTCCTCAACACAAACCAATAACCACAGAACAACAGCAAAAAAAAACACACACAGACACAAACTCTCCTCGAAATCAAATGGCTACAATCCTGACGCCAAGGAGAAACCAAAGTTCGGATCAATCAAACGTATGCAACAACTACAGCCCTGAAGAGGCAAATAAATACATATTCCAAACGAAAACGAGAATCCGAAGCGATCGAAACAACGATTAAGAAACTTTCTGAATCCATGACGGATCTGGAAGAGAACACGAAGATTCAAACCTGTTGTTGTCGCTCTCCTGATCTGATAGCGGAACCGAGGGCGAGGAGAAATGAGGACAGCAGCAAGAAGATGTAAACCGGGATCTGATGGACTACAAATGTTATTATTTTTAATGGAAGAAACTAAATTTCACTCCTTAATTATTTATTAAATTTTAAATTATTATTTTTAGATCATTATAATTTAAAACTTATTACATTTTAATTTTTTTATTATTTTTAATTATACTTTCAATACCTCTTAAAATTAGTATTTTAACTCTGAAAATTACAAAAATAATAACAATATTTTCCATTAAAAAGAGAATATAATATTAATAAATTTCAAATTTTTAACTTAATAAATTTAATTTATTTTATCAAGTATAATTCAATTGTTTTTATTTATTTAGAGTATAAAAAATAAATTTAGAGAATTAAAATAAAGTTTGGAAATAAATATGCCAAAATGGTTTTTTTTTTTAAAATTAATTATTTGGTATTTAATAAATAAATAAAAAGTGGTAATGATAATATTAAGAAAGAGATTCTTGCGTAGAGTTTTTTTGAGAAGGTAAAATTTGTCCGTTATTACGTGGCGGGAAATTATTGGTCCACGAATTACAGATGGTGGGGAATTTTTTCATAATACTTTTGGAGATGGATGAAATGACAAAAATGCCCTCTAAGGGGGACCCGCTTCATTATCTGTATTGAAAGATGTATGTGTGTATCTCAATATCGTGATCTGCATGGGTGCACGTTGGGCAGGGGCAATTTGTGAATCTTCTCCTTTTCTCTCTCCCTCGCTCTCTTTTGGCTCCATATAGCCCCATTGTTTTTGTTGGTACTTGGTTTGTAGATTCAAAGGTTTTTTTTTTCCGAAAGTTCGAGATTCAAATCCGTAACTTTTCGGTGACTCGGTTGTTCTTCGGTGATGGAAATGCCTTTATAGATTCATAATATTGAAAGTTGAAGGATTCGAACTTCTAATTTTTAGCTGATGGTACATGTAATTACTATTAAGCTACTTTCTGTAACACTCGATGGCCAGGGTTTGGAAGTCGAATTTGACGCCCGATGGTTCTAGACACTCACGGTCCAATTTAATCACTCTCGAACATTCTCTAAGTTTTATTTACTTATATATCATGTGTCACAATCGTACTTTTACAGCAACGGAACAACAATTGATAATCACTTGTTCTAACTCGCCAAACAAATCAGCCGCGTAAAAATTGAACTTTGAAGACAATCTTGACATATGATCGAGTTTCGAGTCACATTTGACATAAATGTTTTATTAAAGATGAGCGAGGAAATCGTTGGAAATAGTTTGAAAAAAAAAAAACAATGTCGTAGGCTAAAAGCGAACAACCACAACATTGATAGCATACAACCCGAGTAGGAAGAGTTGACAACTATTCACGTCTTCTATAATACATTTTGAGGCATTTTAGCCTAGCGAGTGTAGACATAATTTTGGAAAACGGTCATACACCCCCACATTAACGTGAAGAATAATAAAAGCCTAACTACACATAAAAGCAATAAAAGTGGTGACAACACACCCTAGACAAGTATGACCGACACATCCAACACACGGCCACAAACAACATGATTAAACGATCATACATCCCTGTATTGACGTGAAATGAATAATAAAGACCCAACTAAGCAATAAAGGGAGTAATAACACGCCCTAAACAAGTATGATCAAGACATTTAACATGCAGCCACAAGCAACATACCTTAAACAAACATGACTGTGACATCATGCCTACATGGAAAAACATGGGGATAGATAACCGATCTAACCTTAGAAACAATAATAAAAGCTTTCATCTTCTTATCCACCTCGGCCGAACAACACCACATAAATCTAAAGCCAAACACCCCTAGGTCGAGATCCGGGACAGCTCCCATGGCTGAAACAATAGAGCCAGTGATGATTTCCTGTCTGGCTGCTGCTGCTGCGGCTGGAAAGTTGGATCAATATCCATATAAAGGAGAGGTTTCCCTGTTAAGAACATGATATGGGTTTACATGGAAATTATTCAAAACTAAGGTCTTTCAAATTGAGGATAGTTACAGAAGTTCAGTGAATTTTCTTCAAGTGGAAGGAAGAGGGCAAAAGGGGGTGGGGGAACAGGCAGAGTTACATAAGAGTTTTACATTACAAGGTTCAGTTGAGAGCTTTGAAGCTAGAACAATGAGTTCATGGACCTGCAACTCTTTCTCTCTACTGGATGAGGCTAATTAACTTAGTATTCACATAGGCGTAGAAACTCCATACCAATGCCCCTTCCGATCGGGGATTTCTGGGTTCTACGTTGGCGTAGGGACGGGTGCTAAAGAGTTAGGGAGCCAGTTGTTGACTCCACCTCCTCGTAGTGAGACACTCGAGCTCTTTGTGGAGCTGGCTCTGAAGAGTAGATTTGAATCGAGAAACACAACCACCACGGTGATGTCGTCATGGAAATGACGACGAACGCCACGGTCGATCTTCTTCAAGTCTGAGTATCTCATTTCTCTCTTCTTTGCAGCTATTTGAAGAGCTGCTTTGACGAGTCTTCGTGCGCTTCCCTGAAAAAGTAATGGCATGTGTAAAGCATTAGTGTTTGCTTCCCTCTACTGTTACCCCTAAAATGGTCAAACATGTAATGACATGATGAGAAGAGGATACAATGGTGTGCATTGGAAGGCAACTTTTACCACAAAATACCAGTCCTTTTTATTAGAGGCAAATGAGAATGAAAATAGGAGGCAAAAAACGGGCGATAAATGTTAATCTCAGAACCAGTTCGTGCATATTTATAAACAAAAAAGATGAAAAGAGCTGTAACAGCCCAAGCCTACCGCTGGCAAATATTGTCCTCTTTGGGCTTTCCCTCCTGAGTTTCCCCTCAAGGTTTTAAAATGCGTCTGCTAAAAAGAGGTTTCCACACCCTTATAAGAAATGTTTTGTTCCGCTCTCCAACTAATGTGGGATCTCACAATCCACCCCTCTTGGGGGCTCAACGTCCTCGTTGGCACACCGTCCGGTGACTGACTTTGATACCATTTGTAACAGCCCAAGCCCACCGCTACTTTGAGTTTTCCCTTCCGCGTTTCCCCTCAAGGTTTTAAAGCGCGTCGGTTAGGGAGAGGTTTCACACCCTTATAAGGAATGTTTTGTTCCCCTCTCCAACCAATGTGGGATCTGAGAAGAGCCATCATGATAGAATATAAACTTCATCACATCCAAGATCCTTCAAGCAACATCCCTTCAAACCACAATGGACGAGCACAGAAGGGTACTTATGTAAAAAAGAAGAGTAATAGTATGACAATACAGAAAACAAAAATAAATTTAAGCATGGTTGAACTTTACTTCTCTGCATGATCATAGGGGAAAAAAAATATGTATAATATTGTTTAATGGAAAAGGTGGTGAAACAGTAAGAATTTAGATAGAAATCTCACATTTTGAGAATGCTTATGAACTATATTGACAGCTTCCTGGTTGGTAAGGTGCTCCCACAACCCATCTGATGCAAATATAATAAATTGATCATCTGGCTTCAACTGGGTCTCAGAAATGGCTGGTTCAGAGCTCAAAATCGGCTTCTTGAAGGATTCGCGAACTCGAAACTTTGAATACAGAGGCTCTTTGTTGAACTCAGCTTTTTTCAAGTAGACGTCGCCTATAGATCTGGAAATCTGTAATAGTAAAACCACTGAAGATTAAAATTTCATATTGAATTCAAACCATAACCTGGACATGGAAGCAAGTTCTCCAGACATATGTCTAAGAATTATGAGAAACATTGTATAGCGCTTAATGATCAAAACAGTCACATTCATTTGTCTCTAAAGTTCATCAGTCTTCCAGAATACAACAGAAAAAGAAAGAGAAGAAAAAGCCTCTCTTTTGACATTCTAATTTCTCCACAATCAAAGATTGAGGCGTTGGTTGGAGAGGGAAACGAAACATTCTTTATAAAGGGTGTGGAAACCTCTCCCTAGCAGACGTGTTTTACAACCGTGAGGCTGACGACAATACGTAACGGGCCCAAAGCAAACAATATCTGCTAGCGATGGGCTTGGACTGTTACAAATGGTATCAGAGCCAAACACCGGGCGGTGTGCCAGCAAGGACACTAGACCGCGAAAGGGGGTGGATTGTGAGATCTCATATCGATTGGAGAGGGGAACGAGTGCCAACGAGGATGCTAGGCCTCGAGGGGGGTGGATTGTGAGATCCAACATCGGTTGGAGAGAGGAACAAAACATTCTTTATAAAGGGTGTGGAAACCTCTCCCTAGCAAACGCGTTTTAAAACCGTGAGGCTGACGGCGATACGTAACAGGCCAACGCAGACAATATCTGCTAGTGGTGGGCTTGAGCTGTTACATGCTATGTCTATTTTCTCCCATAACTGACTAACTATGGAGAAGATGACGATTGACACCATTACTTTTCTATTTTCTCCCATACGTAACGGGCCAAAGCAAGGGACTAACAATGCTAAAGTCTAAATCCAGTTAGTTACTTTTAGTTTGTGTGAAGATCGACTTTCAAAAGGAAGTTTGATCCTTAAAGGAATAGGCATTATCAACTCTCAAGTTATTAACTTCTATAAGTTTATTCATCAAAAGTGTAACAGTTCAAGCTCACCGCTAGTAGATATTATCCGCTTCGGTTCGTTACATATCGCTGTCAGCCTCACGGTTATAAAACGCATCTGCTAGAGAGAGGTTTTCACACCCTTATAAGGAATGTTTTCTTCCCCTCTCCAACCGATGTGGGATCTCGTCAGTCACCGAACAGTGTGAGGCACTAGTCGGAGTAGGGTTAGACCCTCCTCATAGAAGACGCATTTTAAAAAACCGTGAGGTAGACGACGATACGTAACAGACCAAAATGGGCAATATCATCTAGCGGTAGGCTTGGGTTGTTACAAAAAGGATGTTCCGTAAATAATGGCTGTCTGTTCTAACTAAACCGCTATTGAAAATATGAGGAAGGACGAAATTTTCAATGCCAAAGAACCAATCTGGACTCTTTCTTTGCAAGCCCTTTAACCTATGCTTGTACAATACTTTGGCTCATAGAAGATAGGAGCAATGCATAAACGAAAACGCAGCAACAAATCCAATCAATCAATTACTAACAACATACTAGAGACGTTCGAAGATCGGTACTAACTAACCTGTATTATGCCCTTTACGCGCCAAACATTATGCTTTAAAACCACAATTTGTGAGTCTTCAGGGTGCAAAGATTGCAGCTCTTGCCGCACAGACTCGTTAGCAACATTATGCTCCGTCGATAACTGAATGGCTATAACATCACCAGTTGCCTTCACCATTCTACCCAAAACGGCACGAGAATCACCTAGATTTGCAATATAGAGAGTCCCGTTACATATTACACCAACTAGACAGCATGAACCAACAGCTGCAATTTGTGGATTCGTCGACCATTGTCTTCGAACTATAGAAAGAAAACCGTCTTCTGTCGCTTGGAATGCCTTGCGTATTACATCCGCAGACATCGAATCTTGCTCGGAAGTAAATCCTACACGAAACATCGACAAAACCAGCATATATCAATGATGATCCACCCAAAAAACTATCACAGACAAACATTCCTTAATCAAATATGAAGTAGTGTACTCACAAACAGACAGAAATCAGTGAAGATTTTCAAGAACAAATCAGGGAAGATACATAAATGAACCACAAACTAGTTTATTTCCCATCATCACTCCATGATCAAATAGGAATGAACAGAAAATATGAAGCTGAAATAAGAAAATTCTGAGTTATGAATTCATGAAGAAAGTAGATGTCTCACTCTTGAGATGCTGGAAGAGATGATCACAGATATACCGAGACGTCTCGGGGCCTCCATGGCCATCATACACACCAACAAAGGTCCCAAAGGGACCAGACTCATCTGAGCTCAAACTGCCTGACTCAATCTGACTCTGATCTTCAAGCAAATTGTTGGCCTGAACTACAGACATTGAGTACTCACCATTCAAATGGTGTCCACTATCTTTGTACCACAACAGCCCGTCCTGCCGCCCCCTGATATCGCCCGCCGCAGACCGATCGGAGCTTGGCCCAAAACAGGCCCTCAATAAGTTCATCAACTCCGATAACATCCCTCATTTCATCTAAAGAATCCTCCACATCTAAATGAAAAATCACCCTCCAAGTGATTTTAATACAACCCAGAATTCCCAATTACAAAAGGTTTTGCTCAGTCAAACACAACGTAGATAATGTATTAATAAAACACTACCGTACAACTAAATGACTTCTCATTCTTTATTCCTCATCCGCTAATCATAACAATCGAGTTCTAGCAGATATTTTCCAAAACCCCTCGCTGTTTCTTGGAAAATCAGCAGCCGCAAACAATGAACACAGCGAAAAAAGAAACAAGTAAAGAAATCGAAGTCAAAAGGCGAAAAGATCAAAGAAGTTTCAGAAGCAAAATAGTAGTCAAAGCCAAACCCACTTCCAAAACCAGATTCTTAAGCGGATTGGTCAGAAGAAACTGTATCAAAATCTAAAACCAAGTCTACCAATTCGCATTCAACAAATTAGACCCACAAACGAATCAAATTCAAGATAAAAAAAAGCAACCAATCCAAACCCCCAATTAACACGAAACAGCAGAATCAGTCAAAAGCTAAGCCAAAATGGAAGGAATCGATCAAAGGGGCGAAGAAGTTCAAGTACAGTAGAGAAGAAGTAAAGTGGGGAGATCTGAGAAAAGGGATGAATTGCAGAGGCTATATAGAGGGAGATCTAAGTGGGTTCTGGTTTTTTTTGTTGCTAGTCGATGGAATTTAATGAAGAACAATAAGAAGAAGGAGATGGGTGTGGCTGAAATGGAGGCGGAAAGGCAGGCCTAGCCGAAGAGTGAGGGTTGGGGGGGGAGACGGAGGAAAGCGGGCAGACCCCGTTAAAGAGTGACAAGAGATAACCTTAGAGGCTACCGAAGCGAGGGTCCCTAGTAAGCAGTCAGAACACAGACGCGTTTGGGAGAGCCATTTTTGTATAACGTGGCCTCGCCGTCCCAACTCGACGGCTATATATATATATATATATTTTTTTTTTTTTTTTTTTTTTAAATACTTCTCAACTTTTAAAAATTTTAATAATTTCATTTCAAAAACGTTATCAAATCTTCTAAGACTAAGTCAATCAGTCTATTCTCGAGTCTATGGTGTCCACAAGCTAGTACGATGTAGAATCTCAAATCATTCAAAGATGAACATAAATAACTCAACATGAAAAATGTGAATTAAACGAAGAAATAGTCGTTTAGAAGCGTACAATCTGCAGGGACCAGCCCGTCATCGAGCCACTGTTGGTCAGTTCTTTGATTCATTGATTTCAGACCGCCTTAGATTCCTGCATGCAGTGATATTTGACTACAGAATTGCCGATGATTTTACTATTAGGGTTAAAGCAAAAAAAAAAAATTGTAGGAAAAGAAGTTAAATTTTACCCTTCTCTAACTACTGGTGATACCGAATAAATGAGAGGTACATGAATGAATCGTACTCACAATTGAATGAGAAAGATCATGAGGATACGGTAGTCAATTCCTCCTCTTTTTTTTTTCTAATAATTTTTTTTGACATTGACCCGAGTTTTGTCGAGTCTGATATTTACTAGGTAAATTCATTAATTTGAATAATACTCAAACCCTACTACTTCACAAATTTCCTTTAAACTCGGGTTTTTTCATACACGAGCTTTTTAAATTCTCTACTTAAAACCTAAACTTTGAACACGGTGCCAAAATTATTTTTCTATAAATACTCATAAAAGGTAAAAAAATCTTAATATAAACTTATAACAAAAACAACTTAATTATTAATTTATAAATGTTAAATATTTATTTTACTTACAAAAAAATATATATATATATATCATTTGATAGTGATATATCGGTAAATTAAAGTTCTGATATCCGTATTTTCATTTTTTTTTTACGGAAGATTGAAAATATTTTTATTTCCTATGACGTTTTTAAAATTTAATTCGAAAAAAACGTGAAAGAATATAAACCAACGGTAAAAGTGGACCAATGAATCTTGCACGAATAATTAAATGTCCTTTGGAGTGACGATACCATAGGGTTAAAATATTTATCTTTTTCTTATCAAACAAATATACAATAAAGTTTTATAGCGAAAAGTACGAATTAAATTTTATCATATTGTTTGGTATACCAAATATTGAAGACTTTTCTTATAATGTTCCCCGACTCCTCACAAGAAAAATAAAACGTTTTGTACATGAATGAATATGCTATATGGATGAAAAATAATTGATTTACTCGAGTGATAAATTCTCAATTTTATTTTTTTAAAATTGGTAATTCATTTTAAATATTCCTTTGTCGTTTTCGAGCTTTCTTGTTTTATTTTAATAATTGAACTATTTCAATTTTCAATTTTGTATTAAATAAAAAATTTTAAGACATAAATTTATTATTATTTTAAATATAAATTAAGAACATATTAACTCAAAAAAATTATAAATGTTTTATTTTTAAAAAAAAATTAAAGGGTATTATTAAAATACTTTAAAAATATTTGACGTTTTTAATTAATGTCACTGATGCGTTGTGGTTTGATTTTAAAAATTAAAAATTAAAAAATTATCAAAATAGAATAAAATGTTTGAAAAATGTGTCATTTTTTAAATTATTAAATTAATTTTCCCATAATATATTAAATTAAATACAGTCAAATATATAAAAGACATAAACGAGATGTGAGGCAGAAATACGAACACATCCAAGGTTTAATTTCTTTTTTAATTAAGAAAATGACGATTTATATTGAAATTTTCGTATATAATGCCCATATTTAATTTTAAAATAATATATATATTATATATATATATATATATATATATATATATATATATATTCAAAATTGTTTTTAATAGTTAATAAATAAGACCAAAAGATATTAATAATACTAGACAAATGATATTATAATATTTTCGATAGAACCATTTATATAATATCTATATTTAAATTTAAAATATAACAAAAAATATTAATATTTTCAATAATTATTGAACTATATTAAAAATATATTTAGTAATTATTAAATAAGACTGAAAATAATAATAATAGTGAGTCAAATGATGAACACATTAAACAGTCCACACACATTACATCAACTTAATATATATATTTCTATTTTAAAAAATGTTATAATATATATTTAAGTAGTGATTTATAATGATATACCTTATTTTATTTATTATACTATAACGTTTTTCAAGTGGAATCCAAAAAATATTTTTAAAAAATAATAAAATAATTGCTATAATTTCATTTTACATAGTGATTTTTTTTTTTGTTACCTTATAATAATTTTAATTTAATGATTAATTCAAAAAAGAAAAAAAATTATTTATCAAAAGAAAAAAAAAATCTAGTTCCATCCCTACTTTTTTTTCTTTTCTTTAAAAAAAAAACATGAATTTTCTTTCCAAAAAAAATTATAAATTTATCCGAATTACGGCCATCATCCAACACTAAATAGTATAGGTTTGATGTGTTTCACGTAACATTAAGCTTTAAATGTCGCGTTATGGCAATTTAAAAAATATATTAAATTGTATCTTCAATCTATTATTTAATCGTTAATCTTTAATTTATTTATTTTTTGTTAAATTATAAATTTAGTTCATATAATTCGGAGAAAATTAAAATTTATTAATGTCAAGTAATAAAACTCTCGAGTATATTTTGCTTAGACCAAAATTTTAATTTAGCATTTATTTTTCGAATATATTATCTTTTAAGGGTATATAATATATATATATATATCGAAGTCTAGTTTCTTTTTAAAGATTTGTCGAACATAATCCAATTATTTTTTGTAGTACAACAATATGGGAAGATGAGAGAATTCGAATCTTTAATCTCTTGGTCAAGATTGATAGAAACAACGACTCTCTATAATGATATGATATTGTCTACTTTGAACATAATCTCTAGTGATTTTGCTTTTGGTTTCTCCAAAAAGTCTCATACTAATGAAGACAGTGTCTCTTACTTATATACCTACGATATTCCTCTTAATTAGCTAGCGTACCAATTATATTTAGGTCACAAAGCTTAACTAGTTAATATGTTATAATCTTGAACCTATTATTGTCGGGAGAAAAATACGTCATGAGGGAGGTGGCATCTACACATACATTTGAAGAGAGTAAAATATTTGGAGGCAAAGTCAAATGGTCGTATTTGTTTAATTGGCCTCATTACTTGGAAGAGAAGATGGTAAGATTCATTAAAATTGCGTACAAGTATTCAAAGTTGAAACTTGGCGTCTTCCATCTCTCTCTCATGCAATTTCCATGGTGGAGACATTTTTCTTGCCCTTTTTATGTGACTTTTTTTTTGTTTAATGACCCTTCACGAGTTGATTTTAGTGCTTATCGTTAAATTTCGATACTATCTTTGTAATCTTAATTATGTGATCACGAGTGTCGTGTTTTAATTTAAATCATATGTATCAAATATGATATTAAAGTTTAAAAGTTTGAATAACCATAGGGTAATACAAAGAGACGAATTAAGAGTTTTTGACATGAATGCAATATGAGCTAAATGAAACATCATAATCGGAGAGTAGTCAAACGTAGGATGAATGTTTATAGCCTCCACTAGAACATACGTTGATGTATCTTTCCCTGCTTGGTCATTGATGAGCTTTGACCACAAGTCTAGGTATGTAGAGAATCTTCGTGTTGATCGTGTACAATGTATCTTCGTTCAACCATATGGATGAAAACAAATATCTTTACTCATTTGACAAGTCTATGCAAAAGATAAATCAATTGTTATTTTGAGGCATATATGGATAGTTCGTGTTTAAATTGATATATTTCACATCGAATATTGACTAAGCAAGTATGTATCAATAACAGGTGATTGTGATCGATTACAAGATTTTAATTACAAGATGAAATATGGCCAAATTGGAGGAATCCTTGTAGTCACTTGTATGGTCATTTTGTGGAGTAAATTTTTTTGTTTCAACAAAAAGAAGTTTGATTCTGTAGCCACAATACAGTTCCTGGAGAGAACATATTGAACAATAATAGCACTTGCAATGGCGATATATTGCAAAACAGTAACTTCCAGGTCCATTAGAAAGGAAAGACTTCAATTAAGCAAGCTATGGCCATTTTAGATCTACTGATCAGATCTGATCAGGTAACGGTTCTTGGATGTGTTCAAGTGTGTGAGATACCACATCAGTTGGGAAGGAGAACGAAACATTTTTTATAAGGGTGTGGAAACTTCTTCCTAGTAGACGCGTTTTAAAAATCTTGAGGGCAACCTTGAAAAGGAAAAAAAATTCAAAGAGTACAATATTTGCTAGCGGTAGGCTTGGCCCGTTACAAATGGAATTAGAGCCAGACATTAGGCGATGTGCTAGCGAGGAGACTGAGCCCCAAGGGGGTGGACACGAGGTGGTGTATCAGCCAGGATGCTAGGCCCCGAAGAGGGGTGGATTGTGAGATCCCATATCGGTTGGGGAGGAGAACGAAACATTCTTTATAAGGGTGTGGAAACTTCTTCCTAGTAGAAGCGTTTTAAAAACTTTGAGGGGAAGTCTGAAAGGAAAAATCCAAAGAAGACAATATCTGCTAACGGTGGGCTTGGGCGTTACAAATGGTATTAGAGCTAGACACAGGGCGATGTGCCAGCGAGGAGACTAAGCCCCAAAGAGGGGTGGACACGAGGTGGTGTACCAACAAGGATGTTGGGCCTCGAAGGGCGGTGGATTGTGAGATCCCATATCGATTGGGGAGGAGAACGAAGTATTCTTTATAAGAGTGTGGAAACCTCTCCCTAGTAGACGCGTTTTAAAAACCTTGAGGGGAAGCCCGAAAGAAAAAACCCAAAGAGGACAATATCTGCTAGCAGTGGGCTTGAGCCGTGACAGGTTCTTGTTGAGATAGAGTACGAAATACAATTTAGTTGGATCCTGTCTCATTTACAACGGAGAGTAAGAGGGCAAACTCATACTCAGATTGGAGTATGTGATGGGTATTTAGAAGTGTGTTTTTCTGAAGGTTGGAGATCATGGGGAAGAGATGCAGGGTGTCTATTGGTGAGCTCGATGGGAGTTGAAGACGTTGTAGGAGTTCAGATAGTGTGAATTCGACATTCCTACGCTACGTGTTCCCCGTGGCCCATACTCCTTGGAAAGAAAACTGTAGCACTGACGAACGAAAAGGGCGAGATGACCTAGTTTCAATAAAACACCCTTCTAGTTTAGGAGTCTTCAAGAAACTCAACAAGGGAAAAAAAGGGAAGGGGATGACAAATTATGTCTTTTATTACAAGGAAGTGTATGGCAATCACTTTGGACAGTCCAAATTTTATGTGTGGGGGCGGTCGTAATTGTATTCAAATGCGAGAATCATGGAAGACAATATTCTCTATACTTTCCTTACGGCACGATTTCATAGACACGCTAGTGTAAACATCTCCAACAACATTAATATACACCAAGAACGCTCACTCTCAACCATCGATTTAAAAACAGCAAAGAAAAGTTTAACTTCTGAGAGTATTTCGTAACAAGAAGTGAAAAGTACCAGAATTCATTATGAGGTCCTTCTGAGAATGAAAGTTAAAATGTAGCTGAGCACCGAGTCCACTGATGAGAGTGCTACAATCAACAGTGCAACGAGAACAAGAGCAAATGTAGCAGTCTTCAGCTGCACCAACAAGAGAGAAAAAGTGAAAGTTTTACTTACTAAATTGGATGAATTAAGAATAAACACCAAAGCTCAGAAAGAATATTCAGTGAATTTCCATCATAAATTAAGTATTTCATCATATATGAATCTCCTATAATGCACTATTTAACATACTAATCTCGCCTCCATACCGTGCTTTGGAAGCTAGGCCACTCAATGTACTTCAGTTGACTGGGCTGCTCGGCCAGAAATATTAACAATGATCTCAATCCCCTGTGGTTCAAAACAAAACAATCCTGGACATGATGATCCAAAATTCATAAGAACAGGAGAAAGAGTTGTGAAAGATTACCAAACGGTTTCTTTAATTACACCCAAGAAGAAAGGTTCAGGAGGCAATTCATCATTAAACCTCAGTTGCTGATTATCTCTTCCATATGCAGCATGGTTAAAGCCCATTCGATCAGCATAGAGATGTCCACCCCTTCCGGAAATCTAAAGTAACAAACACAGAATTGAAATGAGCAGATTGTAAGAGCAATCAAATTCAAAAGTCTCAAATAATAGAAAGTACCCTTGTGGGCAGTCCCTGAAAGATGTTGGCCTTGTTGAATCTAGCTGTGTTGTAACGAACGTGAAATGGTCGATTCGAATGAGGAAGAGAAGTCATTCCTATAGATTTAAGAAAAAGAAAATGGGAGAAAGATTAAGCAAACTCAATGTTTTCACAGTAATAAAGATATATTCCGAGAGAAAAAAGGACTAACCAATATGATTAGCCCCAAGTGCAGAAGCGATCACCATCCTAGAGCAAGAGTTTAATAACGCCCACTGCAACAAGAGAAAAATGCTTACTACTGATCCATTAACAAAATCAATGTGAAACAAACAAACAAACAAACAAACATACATACGAGTAATTACAAGACTTCCCAGTTGCTCAAAACTCAATAAAACAGCTTAATTGTTTAATTGAATAAGCTAAGCTCCAAAGGCATCAAGAACGGCAACCAAATAACAGAAAAATTAAAGACAGCAGAACAAAAACGCTATAGCAGACACAACCCAAAAGGAATGGAAGATTAGCGAGTACTAGTTCAGCTAGACATTTTAACAAACACAACCAGTGCATTGTGGGGTATCGGATAAAACTTCAATAACAATCCAAACTGATTCTCTGCCCCAGCATTTTCAATCTTAATATCCTCTCGTGATCGATAATTTCTTGCATATTGCACGCAAACACAACAATGAAATTTTGAAAGACAAATCTATAGGAGCTTCAACAAGGTCAGCAACCATTGGCGGCAAAGCAACAGGACCTCGACTAAAGGGGATTTAAATAAGCGATGAATCATGCATGTAATGTAATCTGAACTCTGAATTCGAATAAGGATGAAGATTCATGGAGAAATGCGTACCTCGAAAATTTCAGGCTTCTCGTAGACTCAACTACAATGAGCGCGCCTTTAGAATGAACAATGAAAATGCACGCAGTATAGTTGGGCCTGTTGGAAGACGGGATAAAACGTCGCCGTTTGTTCAAGTTTAAGTTGCAAAAGCTACGTCGTTTTTAGAGTTATCCACGGACCTTCCATTTCAATACAATTTAAAGTTTTGGCCCTCTTTTTAAATATTAATTTTAAATAATTTTTAATAGATAATTTCTATTTTTAATTTCTCTTAAAAAAAAATTAAATATCTCAATAAGCTACTTTTTCTTCAAATTTATGGATGAATTAAATATAAGATAAAAATTGTAAGTTTAATTTAATTAAATTAAAAATTTATAGTAAAAAGTGATATTATTTTAAACATTAAAATTTATATTTTTAAAGTTAAATTTATAATCTATGAGATGTCGATAGATAATTTTCATCTATATATTAATATTAAGAACTTTTTTGATTTTTTTTTAAAATAAAAATAAAGGTATTAATACTACTTATAAAATTTTATAGGTATTATTTAAATATAATTACTAACTATAAATATTTTTTTTTTTAAAAAAATTGAGAGATATTAATGAAACTTTCTAAATTTCAAGAATGAAATACGGTTACGGTTGTCAGACTATTTTCATTAAAATGACAATAATATTATTTTTTTAAAAAAAATTTAAAAAAAATTAAAGAGTATTATTAAAATTTTAAAAATTTATATATATTTTTATTAATTTAGTACTTTTAACCAAACTTTCTTATAAATAAATTAAAAAAACAAAAAGCCATAATATTACTTTTCTTCTCACTTTCAGTGGGCTTGTCTTGCTTAGGAGGTAACCTCCTTGTTCCATCTCCGATCGCTTTAGCAACATCCTTGTTCCATCTCCCATCGCTTTATACAGCAAAATCTCTGGATTTCTCTGAATTCGAGGTTCGATTTCTTTGCACTGTCGATGATCTAGTTTCTTCCTTTTGTTTCTCCATTATAATTTTTGTCGGCTCAGTTGTTTAGTTCTTGGATTTCATGCAGAATTTGCTAAGATGATGCAAGACGCTGAGATGAAGGAGCTTCCTGCTTCCGTTTCTTCTTCAACTTCTCCTTTAACTTTACAACGTAAGAAATGTTATCTGCGTTTTGTTATGGCTTGTTGAATTCTTAGAGGACTTGGTTTTGAAATTTGTTAACGATTCCTTTCAATCAGATTTGAAAGAGATTGTGTCGCTCATTGAAGCCGGCGCTTATGCCCGGGAAGTCCGGCGAATTTTTCGAGCTATTCGTCTGACTATGGCGTTAAGGCGGAGATTGAAGGCATCTGTCCTTCTTTCATTCCTGAATTTTGCTCTTCCGCCAGGATCCGACGTACACACGAAGTTATCGTCATTTATTCCGAAGGTATTTCAAAATTTAAAGCATTATGCAATTCCCTATGCTAAACATGCGTAAAATGCCACATAACTAGATTTCTCTGTCTTTGAGATGGTATGACTATGATCAAATTAGTTTTTGTTCATGGTGCTAGTGTTCTGAGTGTTAAAAATTTTCAACAATTGCATAGGAGGATGACTGCGAAATGGAAATTGATTCGGCAGCGCCGGCAGCTGTAAAACTCCCCTTACCCGAGATTGAGATATTCTGCTATTTGATTGTGCTAATATTTCTGATTGATCAGAAGAAAAATGATGAGGTGATGTTTAATCAAAACTATATATGTTTTTTCCATTTTTCTTAAACTGTGATCATGACTCCTAAAAACTTGCTGGAAATTTTCAGGCTGTGGCTTGTGCTTCAGCAAGCATTGCCCGACTGAAGAACCTGAATAGGAGAACTGTTGATGCGCTAGGGTCTAGACTCTATTCCTATTACTCACTTAGCTACCAACTCACTGGTAACCTTGCTGAAATAAGAGGGTAGGTTTATAATTTAAGATTTTATTAGAGATATGTTAGTTAATTTTGTATGATTCTGGTGGGAGAAGTGAGGATCAATGTGAAATCAAATGATTTTCTTTGTTATGTATTGATATTAATTTGGTAACATGGAGAACTTTGATTGACAGTAACCTCCTAGCCCTGCATCGCTCCGCGACCTTACGCCACGACGAATTGGGTCAGGTAGTTTTCTTCGCTTCCTGTCAATGTACATCACATTGACCATATTATGGTGCCTTATATATTGATAACAATGTCGTGTAGGAAACTCTTCTTAACCTACTGCTTTACAATTACCTGCACTACAATCTTTATGACCAAGCAGAGAAGTTAAGGTCCAAGGCACCTCGATTTGAAGCTCACTCAAATCAGCAGGCAAGTTTAAGCGCTTTAGTTTTTATTTGTAGTACCTGTGAACCTAAATATCTTCCGTGAGATGTAGCATTCTTCCTTGCAGAAATGCTTCTAACAGATATTACCTGAATACCTGGCTATCCCTCGAATAGTTTAGACGATGAGTGTGAGATCCCACATCGATTGGAGAGGAGAACGAAACATTACTTATAAGGGTGTGGAAATCTCTCCCTAGTAGACGCGTTTTAAAAACCACGAGGCTTTCGGTGATATGTAACAGGCCAAAGCGGACAATATCTGCTAGTGGTGGGTTTGGGCTGTTATAAATGGTATCAGAGACAGACACCGAGCGGTGTGCTAACGAGGACACTGAGCCCTCAAGGGGGATGGATTGTGAGATCCCACATTGGTTGGAGAGGGGAACGAAATATTCCTTATAAGGGTGTGGAAACCTCTCCCTTGCATGCACGTTTTAAAATCATGAGGCTGATGGT
The DNA here is from genome assembly GCA_033971965.1 of Cucurbita ficifolia. NCBI lineage: Eukaryota > Viridiplantae > Streptophyta > Magnoliopsida > Cucurbitales > Cucurbitaceae > Cucurbita > Cucurbita ficifolia. The sequence continues at coordinate 9,120,696 of CM066972.1, forward strand.
GATACGTAACGAGTTAAAACGGACAATATCTGCTAGCAGTGGACTTGAGCTATTACAATGAGCTTTGAAAAAGCTAATTTGACAAAGCTTCTAAAGTTCAAGAACAGTTGCATTTGTTCGGAATGTCTAGACATAAGAAGAATCCGGGCATTATACTTTGTATTTGTAGTGATGTTTTGCTAAGAATTTTTAGCTACACATCACATAATGATTGATGTCTCATACAGTTCTGTAGGTACCTGTTTTACCTTGGCAAGATCAGGACCATTCAATTGGAATATACAGATGCAAAGGAATCTCTACTACAGGCTGCTCGGAAAGCTCCTACTGCAGCTCGTGGTTTTCGAGTGCAATGTAACAAATGGGCTATCATTGTTCGTTTATTGTTAGGAGAAATCCCTGAGAGGACTGTTTTCATGCAGAAAGGCATGGAGACATCTCTGAGGCCATACTTTGAACTAACAAATGTAGGTTTTATCGGTCAAATTTGACACTTTCCTGTTATTTCTTCCATTAAGTTTAAGATTACTTATTATAGTGAATAAGTTGAGATAAGGGCTAAACTGGATTCCAGTCTCTTCTGCTCTTTTTTTATTAACGATGCTCGTTTTTTCAGGCTGTGAGAATTGGTGACTTGGAGCGTTTCAAAACGGTTGCCGAGAAGTTCTCTTGTACTTTTAGCTCAGATCGGACCAACAACTTGATCGTGAGACTGCGACATAATGTAATTAGAACTGGGATTCACAACATTAGCTTATCTTATTCGCGCATTTCGCTGGCTGATGTTGCTAAAAAGTTGAGACTGGAGTCTGAAAATCCTATTGCTGATGCCGAGAATATCGTCACCAAGGCCATTCGAGATGGAGCAATCGATGCCACAGTTGATCATGCAAATGGATGGATGGTATCCAAGGAGACTGGAGATATCTACTCTACCAATGAACCTCAAATTGCCTTGAACTCTAGGATTGCATTCTGCCTGAATATGCATAATGAGGCAGTTCGTGCTCTCAGGTTTCCATCAAACTCCCAGAAAGAAAAAGAAAGTGCTGAGAAAAGGAGAGAAAGACGGCAGCAGGAGAAAGAACTTGCTAAGAATATAGCTGAAGGAGACGATGATGACTTTTTAACTGATCCGATGTGAGACTCGATACATTTCTTGTCGTCGGTGCCCTAATCAGATACACAGTTTAATCCAGGTATGCTGGCCAGAGAGCTTTTGATGCATTGGCTCAAACTTATCTTACCCTTCTATTTTGTCATGAATCAGTTGTGTTTGTAATATGTCTGCAGTTTCATTCACAGAACGTATTTTGAGATATCTTACTCAGTGCTACTCTTCTAAAGTGTAACGTGAGCTGTTGAATTTCATCTTGTTGGAGACTTTGTAGTTGATACTTATGGTCTTTGGTTTGCATTTGTGCAATGTGGATGGTCACCAGTGGTGTCGACTTTTAAGAATTATAGGGTCGAAGATCTAACCATCAACATTTGATAAGCACAAAATCAAACTTGTGCTTGTATTTGAAATCATGGGTTTTCTAGACTCGTGAACTAGTTCCATAAATTCCAAACATAAATATGAAAGATCGTCTTAGCATGAAGAAGATTGAAACGTTTTATTACACTATTTATTATGAGAAATATTTGAGTGTTTGCTTGAACCATACAAGACAAGATTCTTGTATACGGTTATTAGAAGGGAATCCCATGCTTGATTCGAACCTGATTTAGGAATAGAACTTTTACTTCGTTGCAAGGTTGGCTACATTTTAAAAATTCGTGTGCTATTTAGTGTTTTTTCACTAAAAAAAAGTTTCTAATTTTGTTGTTAAGGATTATGTAGCAAATTAATTTCAAACATACACAAGCATTTTGTGCACAAAATTGAAAGCTTTTATTATTAAGAACTATGTGACATACTAATTTCAAATAAATACAAGTATGTGATGGGTGTCACAAAATGGCATTTACAAGATTTTCTTAAAAGTATATAGACTAAATATATACGATCTTAAAAATTTAGACTTCTATAAGAAACCGTTCAAAACATGAACAAATAGATAAACTAACGTATACGAAGAAAATTGCACCTCTAAACACAAATTATACAAATCAAGACCAATCAACTCTAAACTTCTGATATATACAAATTTATTAAAAACAAAGCCAATGACCCCTTCATTCTCACCTTTCAATCTTGCATTTTACATGGAGAAAATTGCACCTCAAAACAGAATTCAGTCATTGGAACAGTCATGGGAAACGAGCATAAAATGGAAACAGTGAATATCAATGAAAAACAAGGTTGAATTGTTTGAGAAAAAGCTAGAAAAAGACCACACCCGTTTGTTCCATCTTTCTTAGTACAATTCGAGTCGAATATTTTCAAATAAAATCAATAAAAACCAGAAAGATGAGTAATGAACTATGGCTGTCGATGGCTACAGACAGTGGTTTCCTGGTTGGTCACTCAAATAGCTGAACTGAACCCAAACGACTTGACTATGGTACTCACACTTTCAGCAAAAGTTTTGGAAGTAATTTTCTTACCTGGTACATGGAATGGGTTTGAAACTGCATCCACGTATGCAGCATGGAATCTCCGGAAGAACTGGACACAAATTTGAAGAATGCGTCAGATGTCATATTAAGAAGCTTCATGTAAGTAACATGGTGTGTAAATAAGCAATTTACTAACTTTACAATTCTTTTACAGAAAAGAAATGGTTTACAATAGACAATATGAGTGAGAGTGTAACAACCCAAGCCCACTGCTAGCAGATATTGTCCGCTTTGGCCCATTATGTATTACTGTCAGCCTCATGATTTTAAAACACGTCTGCTAGGGAGAGGTTTTCACACCCTTATATAAAGAATGTTTGGTTCTCCTCTCCAACTGATGTGGGATCTAACAATCCACCCCCTTAGGGTCCAGCGTCTCGCTGGCACACCGCCCGGTGTCAGGCTCTGATATCATTTATAACAACCCAAGCCCACTACTAGCAGGTATTGTCCATTTTGGCTCGTTATGTATTGTCGTCAACCTCACAGTTTTAAAACGCATCTTCCTAGGGAGAGGTTCCCCTCTCCAACCGATGTGGGGATCTCATAGAAAGAAGGTCAATCAATTGCGACAACAAAGTGGTATAACTGTTTCTGGAATTTGTATCTACCTGGAATAAAAACGTTGAGCCTAACTATTATGTGATTTTATCTATCTCGGACCACAAAGTTAACCAAGCTTCATGGACTACGTAAGCCTATATCAACCCACAGACCAAAACAAGGTATACGAAAGCTCAAATTTCTTAAATCCCATCCAAATGCTACACAATATTAGACTTAGTAACTATCAAACTCAGACTTTTCAAGTTCATGAACTAAATCTCCCTACGAGAGCAAGAGTTTTCAAAAATACAATCAAGCAACTTGAACTATCAACTAATATGATAAGAGACAATGATGCATTCCTATATTTTGGAGTTCAATAATACGTAGGTGGATGTTCGAACCTCTGACTTTTTTGTCTGTCTTAATTTTAACTAGTTTAGTTATGCTCATATTGGCAATGATGGTTTCTTATACGAAAACAAAAAATCAAGAATTGCACATTAATCTGATACCATGCTGCTATATTGTGTACCCAGAAATGTTTTGACATAAATATTTTAAGGAAGCTTATCTAAGATTTTAATGGACATCAATTCAGGTTTCAGCTGTGACTTGTGAGGGGAGAATAAATATTTAAAATAGTATGCCTCTCTAGAATGTCATGTACATAGCTTACCTTACTAAAATAGCGACCCTGTGATCACTTCTATCATTAAGAGATAGAATCTGACGACACTGAACATGGTGAATTACGGTGTGCACCACTAGCATCTTGAAAGAAACTCTTATCTTCATATCTTCTATTACTATGATGAGAATCTGGAGATTAAGGGCATGTGTTTTTCGAGCATAAGAAGCTAAAATCTGTGGTGTCCTACAGCGACAGAACTTCTTTGGGTCAGCTCACGAGGAAAGGAACCAACGGATTTTCCAAGATAAGTCGGTTATAGAGGATTTTTTTGGGCTAAATTTTGTGGCTGTCCTTTTGTGATCGATACAAGTTCTTGTTTCTTATTAAAAAAAAATCTGGTTTCAGCTGGCCGTGAAGGAAGTATAAACAATTTTATAGGACTCCTCAACATGAATTTATCCTGTTCACATCACTTCTAAAACAGCTACCATGGCAAAGATTGCTCTATATCATTGAAAGAAAAATTCCAAAAGATAAGTGAATACACTAAAATCTTCACAAATAGAAAACACTCAGAAAAATTTCAACTTCAGAACTCAGATTAATCTAACAGTAAGAGTTCGCAAGTGAAAATTAAAGATCTATACTGCTGTAGATAATTGCAAACTCACAATGGTACTCACATTTCTCACATCGGCATCTCTGACATCTAGATCTGTGGTCACCATAATAAACTTCACTTTGGTATTAGTCAAGTAGCCATACCTGGAAATGATTTCAATCGTAAAGATCATTAAAGATCCACTCCAACTGAAGTAGAAAGAAGACTAGTTCTGATCATACCTATATGAAAATGAAATAACTCTCACTAATTTGTAATATCACAGAAACAATCACACTCACACTTTGTAATTTTCAGTCGGATAAAGAAGACCGAGAAAGGTCTCGTTCAAGGTCGGTCCAGATTTTCTCGGATTGTTCACTGGCAGCAAAACCACAAACATATCAGAAGAAAGAATTGAAAATCATCACAAAAACAAGTCCAAATCATAAATCCTAGTAGTTGACTACAACACCAGGCGCAATTCCTAGATCCAATCGTTCTTCAACTTCGTCAAATATCAAACTCCAAGAAACAAAACACAAAGGTAAGCAAGATAAACATACCTCGCTCATCGACGACATCCAGCGAACAGTGAACAATGTGGTGAAGCTTGAGAGCATCATCGGCCTCCGTGAAGCTTTGAATGTAAAGGGGGTTGTTCTGTTAGCTCGGCCGAATTGGAAAAGGATCACAAATCTATTTATATAAAACATATATGAAATTCCTTTCAGTTCCATAAAATACGGTAATCATGGAGGTCGCACCTGGTGGCCGACGACGGCGACGCAGACGATCATTTTCGGCGGTGACCGGTCGGTTTTCTTCTCCTGGATTGGGCCAAAACTTGGGCAATGCGAAATTCCGGTTGCGATACCACGAAGAAGGTCAGATCTTTTAAAAGGGGTAGAAAAAGAAAATTCTTCGTTATGAAAATGGCCATCTTACCCTTACATCGATAATTTTATTTAATAAATTTTTAATATTTTCTTTCAACTTATTGAAATATTTTTAAAAATAAACTAATTAATTAGATATGAACTCTACATTTAAATTTTAATTTTGTATTTAATAAATTAATAATTTTTTTTAAAATATCAAATAAATGATGGTTGACACAAAATTGAAAGTACAAGAATTTAAGTAGACAAATAGATATAAACTCAAAGTTGAAGGACAAATTAGTAATTTAACATTTATTTTATAATATACTAGACAAAACTATTAGATTTCTAACTGTATTAAGTGTTTTACTTTCAATTATAGTAGACGTTATTATTCCCTCATTCGTCTTTGAAAATAGGAGAGAATATTATTAATTCTCAACGTTCGAGAAAATAGAGAGGAATGTCAGATCGTCATATTCAACCGTGTTATTAAATTTGGATGAAAACTGTTAATACTTTATTTCAAAAATACTCTTAAACTTTTAAAAAATTCATTCAGTCTGTCTAAAAATTTTAAAAGTTAAAATATATATTTATCATTAGTACCCTATTTAACGGTTAACATTTTTTATTTTTATAAAATTAAAAATTAAAAAAATTATTAACGAAAATGGTTGGTTCATATTTTAAGTTTTTTTTTTTTTTATAAAAAAATTAGGTATTAATAAATTTTTAAAAGAAATTATTAATCCGAACTAAATTGCTGATATATATACACATACATACAAATTCATGCCGTTGCTTCGTTAATCTTCATTTTCTTCCTTTAAAACCAGAAGCGCGCCTTTAGGATGGAGAAGTTAGCAGCTCACAAAGCTTCTCATAATCCTTCGGAGCGTTATTTCTTGCGCAATTGTAAGTGATTCATTTTCTTTCACAACATTTTCTGATTTGTACCTTATTTGATTTTCGTTTCTGCAAGATTCAATAGAATTGGTTTATCCTGCTCGGATTGAGGCTTTATACTAATTGGAAGAACTCCCTGAATCCTTTGGTTTTCTCCTAAATTTAACCTACTTGCGATGATGATGTTCTTACTTCTTTCTGTGGATTTGTGCTATTGTGATTTGTGTAGACAGTTAAAGCTATTTTAGTCTCGCCTTCTGCTCCTACTTGTAAATTTGTTGCGGTTTTCATGTACTGCAATAATCTCAGTTCATACAGAGCAGAGCTAACTCGGAGGTAACTGATTTTGATTATTCGAAACAACATGATTGTGGAATTTGCGTGTTTATCGTTTTTTTTTTTATTGTGGTGTGTGTACTATAAACTAGAAATGAAAACAAATAGATATAGTCTGAAATTAGTGCCTTGGCTGGGAAGAAGATTTGTTAGTTAATCATCAAGGAGGTGGAGGCGTGAATTGATAGCTTTGTCTAGAAATGGATGCTGGATCTGGTGCTGGTGCTGGTGCTGGTGCTGGTGGGTATGGGGGTGGGGCTGGTAGTCCATGCGGCTTACACTGCACTCTGGTTGCTTAACCATTTCAGACCACCCTCTGCATGGGTACTTTGTTATCTCCAGTAGGGAGTCCCTTACATCATCCGCTTGAACCATTTCACTGTCCTTTTTCTGCCACCAAAATGTTAGGCAAGAAAGTCATCATCGAATAATTGTATCAACACTTGATAGTATATTTGGTAAACTTGGAGTGGTCTAGTTTGCGAAGATTTTGATTGGTTTGAATCATTTTCTTGTTTGGATTTGTGGAAAGCTTGCAAATATTTGGGAGATGAAAAGGTTTGCTTACCCCAACTTTGAAAACATTAGATACAAGGCCTCTATAGCTGGTCACATTTGCATTTGTGACTTCCAAGCCAAGAGCGTTTAAGGCCTCCATTAACCTCATAAACCCACCTCGCTTGTTCTCACAAAAAACCTTTACGAAGAACTCGTTCCCATCAATCTGAGCCACTTCCACTTGTGGCTGAAAATATTTAATTTTACTTCTGTTTTAGCATCTGTGGTGTATTATAAAAGGAAACGTACATGTACAGACACGCACAATTTCTTTGTCCTAAGATTAACGTCTTATATATACCTCCATCTGTTGTGTCTTGTCATTGTTAGTACCTTCAGTGTCCTGATGATTTTGCTTCAAAAAGCTTCCACTCCCTAGTACTCCTATATGGTAACTGTTTTGAGCTTTATCATTTTGGCTCAAAAACTCAGGTAGCTGGACACTAGTTTGGTTTCCATCGTTTCCTGTAACTACAATCTTACCATTTTCATCATCTGAATGTTCTTCCAGTTCATCTTGGAGTTCCTTGACTTGCTTTTGCAACTCCTTCACAAAATCAATTGCATCACCAAGTATTGAGGCTTTGTCCATCTGAGAAATTCACAAAAGCTATTCATTAGAAGATAAAGTAAACATCACTTGTTATTTTGGGCAGTATAACAAATTATGTGAGGGAAAGGAGTTAACTGATTAAGTGTGAAGGAAGCTATTTTATTTCATTTTCCTTGATGATTTCCAGTGATCCAAACAAGGGTTTAGTGGTGATCACCTTAGAAATTTTGGGAACCAATGCTCGCAGGTTATACAGCCGCTCATTAAGTTTCTTTCTTCTCTTCCTCTCAGCAACAAGGTTCTTTGATTGAGGACCCTGCCCAGTCCTCCGGCGGTACTTCGCAACCGCATCATCTTCATCGTCGATCTGATCGCTGCAATCAGAGATTGAATCAGACCTTCCATTTTCATTTTTGACTAAGTCCTTATCTTCCCCTTGCTGCTCCTTACATTCAGTGTTCTCCTTGAACTGCATATGAATGTTTGATGTGTTGTTCATTAAGGACCCCTGCATTATATCCACCTCTTGGAACTCATTTTCTGCTGAAAACTTGTAAGGGTTTCCCTGCTTATCAGTAAGGAACGAATCCTGTGAACATTCATGGAAGATTTCGTTCTTGTTTCTGTTTTCTGAGCTATAATTGAACTGTTGCAAGAAGTTCATAGGAGAACTACAGAGGCGGATTCTGTCTAATGAGATTTCATAACCCACATTGGCATTTTCTAATGTTGGTGCGGTTGAACCTGGTGCCTCAAATTGATTTTCAGGATCCTTTAGAACAACATTCTGATCTGCTACAAATGGCTTTGATTGGATTTCGTTGGTTGCATTTACATCAACAGAGAAACTTGTATCCATATTGCTTGAATTAATAATGGCTCCTTGCTCAACCGAAAGGCTGCATTGAGTTGTAACAAAATCTATGACATGCTGATCTTCAGACGCCTGTAAGAACAGAGAGAACTTGTCTAAATTTGTCCTTAAAAAACCAGTTTGGTTATATTTTTAGTTGAAAGATGTATAGAACCCTTCAAAAGAAGAATGAGATTACTAGAAGAGTCTATACATGTTTAGCAACAAACAGCTCCACTAATCCAAATGGAAATGGAATTAATACCCTGGTTCCCATTGTTTCCTGCAAAGAGAATGAAAAAGGTGTAAGCTGTTTGCTGGAAGATATAGTAGTGTGATACTGTTTCCCCTTCAAATGCAGCTCACTTCCAGTGCGGTTGAATCCGTGCCATTGGAGAAGAGTAGCCATCCAGGTTCATTTGATAACAATGTCTGTATATAAATCCTGTTCAACAGGGAAAAGTTGAGAGATTGATGAGGAAGGGAAGGAGGGTATGTGGAATGATAAATATCAATGAAATACCCAGAATTCAGCGGCACTGAACATGGCAGCTGAGCAAGAAGATCGCAAGAACTGGCTCGTGGGTGTGGCCTTAAGGTGTCCCTACATGGAAAGACATGTTTTTCTCCACCATTTTGATTGTACTCAGTCCCAGCACAACAGCAGTCCACCCATTCAATACATCTGAAACAGAAAAGAAAGCTTTACAGCGATTGAGTGAAAGAGAAATGGGTTGGATCCTGAAAGGCTGAAACAGAATTAGACAAGAAAGTTAGTAAGCTGGGGGAGAGAGAGTATGTGTTTGTGTAACTCTACCTCTGGTCTTGGCTCAATTTCCAGAGAACACAGTAATCCCAGCTTTTACTACCTACAAGAGGTCTTAGCCTCTCCATCAGGGTTTGCATGATGACAATACTATGATTAATATCACCTGCATTCATTGATAGAAGGCAGAAGATAGTTAGAAATAGCATTGGAACATGCCAAAATTTCTCTCAATGGATTTGGTCAGAGAATCATACTAAAAAATAATTCTGTACAGGAAAGTGAAGGATGATGGAAGACAGAGTAAACAAAGATAAAGATTTCATAAACAGTTCAATTGACAGCAATAGCTAACTACTAGACCAGGGCAATGGCTTCATATACCCAAAGCTTATCAGACAAAGCCCCACCTCAATTTGTACATTGATAAGCCATCATCAGATTAAGGGCCAACCAAATTTCCACCTTTTATTGGCATCCTTTTTAGTAACAGAGAGAGAAGACAAACAATCAGCTGAAGTAGTACTTTTTATCCTACAATTGTTTCTTCTTATATAATTGGTTGTTGGTTCAAATTTCGGTAGGTGAACTGCAGGTCATGCATGAGAGAGAGAGAGAGATTTTAGGATTTTTTTTTTTTTTTTAATTAAAAATTTAGCTCATCAACTTTTGAATTTTGTGTTGATAGATCCAAAAACTTTTAAAAGTGTCTAATAGATTCTTGAACTTTCAATTTTGTGTTCGGTTCGAACCTCCACGCAGCTTCACCTAAACTTCATCCTGGTCATGGATAGATTACCCAGGTTAGGGTCCATAAGCAGTGACAATTGCCTTATGAATACTTGCTTTTGCTATGGCTTCGGTGGGTTCCCTTAACCAAGCCACTGCCTATGAGTCGTCGGCTCATTCTTCAACAAGCACGGGGTCAGAGTCCTAATCTCCTCCCACTACTTGGAAGCTTACAGTTTTATGTTCTATTTCACTTCCCGATAGGGTTCTTTTCACCCTTCCTTCATGGTACTACTTCACTACCAGTCACCCAAGAGTATTTAGCCTTGTAAGGTAGTCTTTAAGGTGTTAAAAAAATTTAGAGACTAAACTTGTAATTTAATTTTTTTTTTTTTTTTTTTTACCACTGTTCTTATGAGATGGATTAAGGGGAGAGGGATGAAAGAAAAATTATATATGAGTTGGTAATGATGGGAGTAACAGATTGCATGAGCTAAGATGCCCTAACTGCCTTGCTAAGTTTTATGCATTCTTTTCGGTTTTTGCATCTTCTTTCATGACTCTCAACTACTCTATAGCTTGTCCCAACCCTGACTGCCAACATGTCATCATTGTTAAGGATGTGCTTGTATTGTTTGTAAACAATTTTAAGTACTCACAAAAATTCTTACATCTTCCTGCTTTGTATATCAAAGTAGGGCACACACATTGACAAAAGTATGCATATTTTGTTTGAATTAGGGTTTTTATCTGGTCATTTTACAATTGATAATGATTTCGTATTTGTTTTTCTGTCTCTAAAGTTATACTTGTTTTTTTACGATTTTATTTTTACATTTTCTTAAGCAGTATATTTGAATATTTACCCGAAATTTTAAAAAATGATAAAAAAAAAGTTAAGTACTATTTTCTTCTCTCTATTTTCTAAGTTTTTGTATATACAACATTAAAATCAAGTAGTATTGATTAGCAAACTAAATCAAACCACTAGATACAATTAGGGATGTGATTTTAAAAAGTAAATTAATTAATTTAAATTTTGAAAAAAAACAAAATGGAAACTGTCCCCATAAAGCCCAAGCCCACATGGCTCAAGTCTTGTGGCCTGATTGTTTGAGCTTGACTTAGAAATTTTCTTTTTATTTTATTTTCATAGTTTTAATACTATTTTTTTTAGGTTTGTTTTTGGTTCCTCTCATTTTAAAAATTGATTTGTTTTGGTCTCTGCGTAAAAAATTCTAATTCAAATTATATATATATATATATATATATATATATATAGAAACTCTTTAGTACAAAGTTTTATTTCTAAATTGTGATTAAAGATATGAGACAACAAATAAAATGAAGAGCTGAAACAAATATTTTTAAAGTATATAAACGAAAATTGAAGTAAGCTAAATGTATGAAAAATAGATATTTTAAAAATATACAGATTAAAATAAACAAAAACATAAAGTACAAATGGATTTGGTTTAAAATAATTCTTTTCAATTCTTAAAAAATAGTGTCCACAAATAGAATATCTAAAAATCAAATGAGTTAAAGTGACAAACCATTATTTCAAAACTGTTGAATAAGTCCACACTTAGAGCCCCAATTCCAAGCTATAAAACAGGTTTTCAGCCATTAAATTTCCACTTTTTTTCTACTTTTTGGTGACTAATGAGGAATTATTTTGATTTCATTTGTGAACTGTCCCAGTTTGCAGGAATTTTGGGATTGGAAAATGCCAAAAAAAATTGACTACTTTTTCATTTTTCTTTTCGTGTTTCACCTAATTGGTCGATGTTTCAACATCATCCCAGAACACCCATTAATGGCAGCGTTAGAAATTTAGTGGCCACTTTGAAACTTTACCTTTGCATATCAATAATCGCTTCTATTTGTCAAAACGCCTCTCAGAAAAACAGAGAACAAATCGATACCCTCCAAGTGAGGCTCGATTGCATGATTCGTCCATTGTTCTTTGTTCTTAAATCTCTGTGTTTTCTGTGGAAATTTCGCTTTCAATTTCGATTTCTTGGTTTCTGGGACTCCTTATTTGGAGCTTGATTTTTCTGGGTTTGAGTTTGTTTCTTCTGAATTCATTCGTTTATTAAGCAACTTCGCTAATTTTAGTTGGATTCTGTGTCTTGCTTTGTTCTGAACTGGTTTCTTGTGTTCATTTTCTGTAAGTTTGTTCATCTGATAATGAATCCATTGGAATTCATCCATGGAACTTGATTCCTTTTGCTATCTCTTGTATTAGATGATTAGAAGTTTGGCTTATTCTTTTGATACTTCTGGAAATTTTCAGTTTGAACTGAGAAAGCCTTGTGACAAAGCTCTGATTTAAGACAAAAATGGTGAAATTCTGATGCTGTGAAACTTACAGGTAGTGAAATTTCAGCAAAGAGATGGCTGAAAGGAGAAAAGTTCGACCAGATTGTATTTATGCTTCCAATCCCTTCCATGAATGCACTGAATATTGCATAAAGAAAACAGCTGAAAGCAAGGCAGAAAAGGATAAAAAGTCTAAAGGTAAAGGTAATCTCTGGCTTTGCTTACACTACTTTTTGTTTGTTCCTAAATTAGCTCTTGTGTGTTTTCTTGTGAACCATGCTGCTGTTTGTTGAGTGGTTAATAGCTAATCTCAAAAGAACATGATGGCTACGATGGATGTCGAGACCATCTGATATATATCGATTTCTATCTGATGAACTGTTCCCGTTTCCGTGAAAATACAGCTCGGAATACAGACAACCGGTGTCTTGTCCCCTAAACTGAAAAGCTAAATAAAAAAATTTTGTAGGCTCAGTGAGATCCCATATCGGTTGGAGAGAGGAACTAAGCATTCTTTATAAGGGTGTGACAACCTCTCCCTAATAGACACGTTTTAAAACCGTGAGGCTGATGGCAATACGTAATAGGCCAAAGCGGACAATATCTGCTAATGGTGAGTTTGGGCTGTTACAGTTGGTATTAGAGTCAGACACCGGGTGGTGTGCCAGTGAGGACGCTGGGCCCCGAAACATTCTTTAAGGGTGTGGAAACCTCTTCCTAGCAGATGCGTTTTAAAACCGTGAGGCTAAAGGCTATACGTAACAGGCTAAAACATACAATATCTACTAGCGGTGGTTTTAGGTTAATGTATGATAGAACTGAGTCCTCTCCCCGTTCATTTTGGGCAATGGAATTTGTCATTAAAAGATGCCTCATTGCATCATATTAACTATACAATGCCAATCTTGTGTTTAATTTTAGGTAGCAAGCTGATACTCTGACTTGATGAAAATTTGATAGATTTGGATATTCACTTGATTGATCATTTAGTTGGATATGGAACGAAATATTGCACGAGACTTCGTTTCTTCTCGAACTTCTGTCGATGCTCTTGAAGATCATTCTTCTAGCTCATTTTTTTTATCTTGGTATGTTAGCAGGATCTTGGCTTGATATTTCCAAATCTTTCGGAAGGAAGAAGGGGTCCCGACCAAAGCCTCCGAATGAAGTTGACGGTGGACGCTACTCAAGCTCGGTTTCTACCGAAGCTGGCTCACTCAACTCACGTATCACTCCTAAGAACAATGTAGAATCAAGAAATGGTGGTCATATCTCCCCTACCAAAAGATTTTATTCCGAAGATCGTAGTCTTAGCGCCGAGCAGCCGCCTCGAATTCCTTCATACGAAAGTCTCATAATGGTGCTTTTTTTTACCTTCATCCTAATTGTTCACTGTTGCATCAAAATGTTGAACCCTCAATCCTCTTTCTTGACAGCCTGACTATCCAGAGGATGCTCCAAAGCAGAGTTGGATTCGGATGACAAATAACATGAACGGTGACGGTGACGGTGACGGTGACGGGGACGAGAAACATGAAACATTATATAAGAAGGATCTTACACCAAATGTTAAGAATGCAAAACAAGGTTCTCAAAAGCCATCTAGTGAATCTAGCTTTAGCTTGTCTGGCTTCGAGCAAACACTAGTAGACGACAGCGACGACGAGGGAGAGATCGAATCTGTAAACTCCGAGATGTGTGTTCCAGTGGGAAAATACAATGTAAAAGCCAGCTTCTCCTCCATTTTGACATCGATCTTCGAAAACTACGGCGATATCGCAACTACCTGTAAATTGGAGTCGGTTTCCATGCGCTCGTACTATCTACAATGCGTGTGCTATGTGATTCAAGAATTACAATCCATAGAGTTTCATCAACTCACAAAATCCAAAGTAAAAGAACTCTTAGCCATTGTCAAGGACGTCGAGTCGTCACAGATCAACGTAGGATGGTTAAAGAGTGGCCTCGATGAGATCTCCCAAGCCGTCGAGCTGAGAAGTCAGCATCGGGTCACCGAAGCTGCAAAGGCAGACTGCCAGCAGAATTTGGAATCAACAAAGAAAGAACTAGAATTCCAAACGAAAGATTTGGCATTGAAAGAGCAAGAGGTTTCTGATGCAAAAACAAAAGTAGCAGAAACACGAGCTCGAGTAACCGAACTGGAGCTCAAATCATCTCAGCTGGAAGAACTAATCGCGTCGATGAACTCCAAGGTACAAACTTTAAGATCCAAATCATTCACTGATGGTCTGTTATGATTAGTAGTAGATTATAACATCAGTTTAGATCATCTCACAGATCATTTAGAACTGTAAGCATAATTAAATGGGTAAACAAACTGTCATGAGCTGTATCATCTTATTAGTTTATTGCATAATGAAGCATATCATGTAGCTTGAGATATCTCCCACTTCCATGCTTGCTTAACAGCTCCTTTTTTTTTTTTTTTTTTTTTTTTGGTTCTTGAGTGTGGCTATGTTACGAATCACGACATTTCACAATAATATGATATTGTTCACTTTGAGCATAATATTTTCTCGAACTATAACTCAAAAATCACACTTTGAGCATATCATGTGGGCTATGTTTTTTTTTTTTTTTTTTTTTTTTTTGTTAAAGGAAGAGGGTGAATTGCAGCATTTATCTAAGGAATTAATGGAAAATTCTCGGGTGGGTGGGTTAGAAAGTTTACAGTAAAAATTGATACAACTTGATAAAATTAGGGATACGGAAATAATATTTTCTCGAACTATAACTCAAAAACCAAAAACATTAATATTTGATTATTTGAGTTATTTTCGTGTCAACGGTCATATGATAAATGTTTGTATGATTAATCATCGAATATAAATATTTAATAATAGAATTTTGAATTAATATAATGTTTTATTGAATAAAAATAAACAGCATTAAAAAAAATGTAAAAGAGATATTTTGTCGTAAAAAAAAAAAAAAAAGTTGATTTTGGGAAGTAAAAAAGTTTTAAGTGGAAGTGGGGCCCACATGCCCATGTGTTGTCGTGACGTGTAAATATGAGTAGTGTGGGGCCCACTTCCTGAAATATCGATTCTTCTCTCTCTGCCGTTTAGTTGGACGGCGCCAACTAACTTTTCTTTTTAGCTTTTTTGGCTTTTCTTTTTACTTTTTTCTTTTTAAAATAATTTAAAACCTTCTCCCTCTCCTGCTTTTGTTACATACACGTGGCTTTACTTCATTGGGTTTTACCATCTCCTAAGAGGTATCCTAAGTTCTAATTTTCAAATAACCTATTTTTTTTTAAAAATTAATCTACACATTGTTAACTGCTCTCACAAATTTTATTTATTTTCTATTTTTTAAATGATTTTATACAAATAAACCTTATATCACTTATATATTTGTAATCTTTTTTTTAATTAGAGAATAAAATATAGTTTAATTTATTTTAATGTACATATATAAATACCTATTTCGAACTATGATTTTTTTCACTTTTTCACATTTTCTTCATCCCGAACAGGAGGGTTAGTAGCCGCCGAGGAAGGAGAAAGCAAAATATATAGTTAGGATCGTGAGTACAATCATACTGATATTTGGCCAAACCATTTTGATTAGGGAAATTGGTGGGTTCATCGTAAATTAAGTGTCAAAGTGGCCAAAAGGGAGGGTATGTAGTTTGGTGGGCTCATCGTGAATGAAGCGTCGGAGTGGTCGATAGGTTCAAGTTAGTAGCACGAGGAAGGAGCAAGCAAAGTACGTAGTTCAGTGGGCTCATCGTGAATGAAGTGTTGGGAGTGGCTGGTAGGCTCAAGTTAGTAGTAGCACTAGGAAGGAGTAGAAGTAAAATATGCAATTCGAATAACGAGCACAATAAGACTAATATCAGGCTAAACCGTGAACCAAACTGAATTTGGATTTTAATTTAGAAAATTGGTGGGCATCGTGAATAAAGTATTGGAGTGGCCACTAGGTTCGAGATCGGGATCTCGTAGAAAATGCTACATTATTTAATACATTTTTAAAGAAAAAGAATTGGCATATTCAAAATTAAGGAGAGAAATAAACGAGACAAATTGAAGACCAACAACCACTAGAATCTTCTCATGAACAAAACATAAATATTACAAATCCCTAAAATTAAAACTAAGAAACAAAAATTAAAAATTAAATAAACACAAAACCCAAACAAATAATAACGAATAATTTAAAACATGTTCTTCTTCTTCTTCTTCTCAGTTGGTGGGGTTGCTGCGGAATGATCCCAAAGCTTTAATGGCGGCTGCCCGGAGAATATACTGGTGGTACGCAGCCGCCGCCAGTGCTCCGACGAACGGACCGACCCAGAAGATCCACTGTAAGAATCCCACCAAAGGGTTAGAAGAAATCATTTCACAATCGGAAAATATTAATTAAAAATCTAGCCGGCGATGACTCACGTGGTCGTTCCAGGCTTTCTCATTGTTGTAAATCACGGCGGCGCCGAAGCTTCTCGCCGGGTTAATTCCGGTTCCGGTGATGGGAATGGTGGCCAAATGAACCATGAACACCGCAAATCCAATCGGCAACGGCGCCAAAACCTATAAAATTAACTTCGTAACGATGTTCATTATGAAAATCCAAGATCCATGGTGGTCGGAGAAGAAACGTACCGGAATGTGAGAGTCACGCGCGCTTCTCTTGGGATCGGTAGCAGAGAAAACAGTGTAAACGAGAACAAAAGTTCCGATGATCTCAGCGCCAAGAGCCGTACCCCTACTGTAACCAGACTGAACGGAGTTGGCTCCGCCGCCGTGGCCGTTATAATCATGCTTCATAAACGCTTTAACCAACCCAACGCCGACGATAGCTCCGGCACACTGCGCTACCATGTACCCGACGGCTCTGATCAGCGACACCTTCCTCGCCAGAAACAGCCCAAATGTCACCGCCGGATTAATGTGTCCACCTGCAAACAAATCGCAAATAAAAACCACAAAACCCTAAACCCTAAACCCTAAAAATTGAAAATCAAGGTCTCGTGAGTTACCGGAGATTCCGGCGGTGCAGTAGACGAGGACGAAGATCATGCCGCCGAAGGCCCAAGCGATTCCGAGGATTCCGACGCCGTCGCAAACCTTGGTCTGTTTGTTGTTGCCGATGACGGTGGCGATTGTGACGTAGAGGAAGAGGAGAGTGGCGATGAACTCGGCGATTAGGGCTCTGTAGAAGGACCAGAGGGAGAGTTCGGCGACGTCGATGAGCGGGGCCGGCGGTGGATCGACGTAGTCCTTTCTCAGGCCGGACTGTCCTTCTTCCATCACCTCCTTAGACATTTTTAAGCTCTTAGAACTGAAATTCCGGCGAGGGGGCGGGGAAATTTTACAGGGGAAGCTTCTGGTATTTTTGCTCTGTTTTGTGTGAGAGTTGTTTGGGAAGGAAGGTGAAGAGAAGGGGAAATGGATGCTCTTTATAGATAAAAATCAAAGGGCAAAACCCCAGGGATATTTTTGGAATTTTGTGTTCGGGGGAGGGTTTTGTTGTTGAAGTGAAGCTTTGGGGTTTGAACATAATTAGCATTTATTAATCCCTATTAATTTTTCATTGTCCGATTTAGTTCGTTCGTGTTGCTGTCAGCCCGCTTGTGTTAAGTAAAGGTTTCCAAACCCTTCTAAATTTCGTTTCCCTCTCCAACTGATGTAGGATCTCACAATCTACCCTCTTGGGAGCCAGCGTCCATGTTGGCACACTGCTTAGTGCTTGGCTATGATACCATTTGTATCAGTCCAATCCTACAGCTAGTAAATATTGTCCGCTTTGGTTTGTTATGTATTGTCGTCCGCCTCACGGTTGATCTGGGCACTGTCTCGGAGAGAGGCTCGGTGAAATAGACATGTCTGTGAAGATGCGGACTACCTGCACCTGGATAGAAGGACCCTATGAAGCTTCACTGTTCCCTGGGATTGGCTTTGGGCATATCTTGCACAGCTTAGGTGGATGGCGAAGAAGGCCCCCCTTCTGGAGGGGGCTCGAGCCATCAGTGAGATACCACTCTAGAAGAGCTAGAATTCTAAACTTGTGTCAGGACCTACGGGCCAAGGGACAGTCTCACGTAGACAGTTTCTATGGGGCGTAGGCCTCCCAAAAAGGTAATGGAGGCGTGCAAAGGTTTCCTTGGGCCAGACGGAGATTGGCCCTCGAGTGCAAAGGCAGAAGGGAGTTTGACTGCAAGACCCACCCGTCGAGAACGTGTCTGCTAGGGAGAGGTTCCCACATCAATTGAAGCATTCCGTACAGAGAGGTGGGAACCTCTCCCTAATAGACGTGTTTTAAAACTGTGAGGTAGACAGCGATACATAACGAGGCAAAGCGGACAATATTTACTACTGGTGGTCTCAGGCTATTACATGGACTAACCCAAAATTTCAAGTTGGTTGAATCAGTGACTCAAACAACTCGAATAAAGTTTACGACCCAACTCAACTCTCTATTTTTAAGTTGAGTTGTCAAGTTATTTTTTTAATTATTTAAAAAAAAATACTACTTACACTATATACAAATTCATAACCGACATTTTCTATACTTCTAACTAGAGTTTAATAACTTATAAATTAATAACATATATTTTTTTAATTAGTTGAAATATACTTAAATTGATAATAAAATTTATTAAAAAAATAAATAAATATATAAATGGTAGAGAGAGAGCATGTGAGGGTAATGATATGAGGGGGCAGGCGATTGGGGCAAAGCCCACAAGGCGCAGCCTGGCATCCAACTAAACCCTCTGCCTCCAACTCTATAACGGTAACATCCTGTCTTTTAAAAAAAAAAAAAATTAAAAATCAATATTTATTATATTTTGTCCTCTAGCTGTTGCTGCACAGTTAAAACTTTTTCTAACGCCGTTATCTCTTTTTTTTTCTTTCTAATAATAAATGGAAGGGTTAAATTGCAAATTTAATATTTAGTTCCTATAATTTTTTAAAATTAGACTTTTGTCCCTCTAGTTTGATAAAATTTCATTAATGGTCCTTAATGTAGTTATCTTGGCGCTCGATATGATAGTAGCTACTAACCCTCCACGTATTCAATTTATTAGTAAACTAAGTTGAAGACGAGAATAAAAGTTACTAAAAATATATGAAAAATTTGTTATCACTTTCTTCCGTGATCGACGAACCTTCCTACAAGCGCTGTCATCTGCTCTCGCAAAAACAAATTATTCATTTTTTTTTATCAAAGTTGTTGTAGAAGTTACGGCTCTCGCTTATAATATATATTCTCTCCTCCTCGCAATCAGAGTTGAATATATTACATTGAACGAAATAACGCTCTCCTATTGATTTTTATTTTGTTGATTCAGCTGATATAATATCAACTCGATTCAATTAACGAGCTCAACTCCCACCGTAAAACAATACGAGCAACAACTTAATTGTTTGGATTGTTCAAATAAATTTTTTTTATGAATATAAATTATTTTAAAAAATTTAAATAAATAATATCCACGATTTTATAATAATATAAAGAGATGAATGACTTGTAAAGATATGATTAGTTTTATGATCACCAAAAGAAAAAAAAAACAATTAATTTTTTTTTTTTTTTTGTAAAATTTAAATTTGTTGGGGAATAATAAAAATAAAAATTCAATGCATTTAATTATAACACACAACTTTCAGGGTTGTGGACCATATCATAATTATTAAATTATAATAATAATAACTTAATATTATAATAAAGAGGGGGAATTTAACTTTATATAAAAATTCTGCCTACTTTATAATTTATTTGTTTTATTTTGCATGCCAATTTAGGAAGAAAATAAATAATAATAATAATAATAATAAAATCTATACATTAATTTATTATAGGAACAAAGATTTTTCTTCATTAATTATTGTTATAATTAATTTGGTTTTTCTTTTAAATTTAAGATTCTATCAAATTACAAGAAGGAATACAGAGAAGATTCAAGTATCAAATCAAGAAAATAATGGAGTGGCTGACATTGAAAAGTGATTAGAAAATGTTGGTAGTTGAACTACAATTAACACAATTTATGAATGTCTTATTTTCTCCAATTTGTATTTAATAGCATTTATTAGTAATTTGTAGTGGTGATTGAACTTATGTCAGGTTATCTTTTTGGCCTATATAAAGGCATATAATATTCATTTTTAAAACATGGTGGAATACAAAAACCTTGTGGTCGAAACCTTTTGGTGTTATGTTTCTTTCGAACCTTGTTTTATGTTTGATGTTAAAATCGATTCATTGGATTAGCCATGATCAAGTTAATTCTAGAGTGAGTCGTCTTGGAATCTAAAAGTGATCATCATAGATTTCAAGTTCGATCTAAGAGTCATTCATCTTCTAAGGAACTCTTGGTTGGAATCAATTCGTTAAGTTAGCTTTCTATGTGAACGTTTGTAAGGATTCTAGAAGGACCTCCAACTTTGCAAAACCTAGCATTGTTGGCGCTTATCATTTTGACGGTCTCAATTCAATGACGGTAAAACTTTTCTGAACTTTTTTTTTTAAGGTAAAAGATATTATGGCTGTTTGTAAAATTTTATGGATATTTTTAAAAAATTTTAAAAAGTTAAATGATATTAATGAAAGTTTTAAAATCTAAAGGTATTTATAAATTAAATATTAATATGAAAATGAAAATAATAATAATAAAAAGTAAAAATAAAATTAGGAAGTTGTCAACCTCTTGCCTAGAATCTCAACCATAAAAATTATGGTTAAGAAACTTTATTAAGAATTTATTTACAAAAGTAAATAGATAGGCTTTATTATGACTTTAGTAACAAAGTTAATTTTTTTTTCACTATAGTTAAATCTTAGATCTCAATCAATATATATATAAATAAATATATAAGGTTATCAATCTTTAAAGCAAAGTCTATTAGAGTAATAAAACAAAATTAAATTAAGAAAAATTAGGTAATTTTATCCCAATTTTAAGAGTTATTTCAATAAATAAATAAAAATCTAAACTAATTATGTTATCGGTTTAAATTTTAAATTGATATAATTATTATTTTAGTTATTTATTTATTAATGTAACTTTTAAATAAAGGTAGAAATTGAATTTTGTTAAAAAAAATAATAAATTAAAAACTATATTTAAAAAAGGAAAATAGAGGAAACGGCTAGATCCCGTCGAGATCGTTCTAGAGCATTCTTTCTAGAACCGTTGGGAAAACGGCGTTATCAAAATAGAGAAAGACAAACGGCAACGGTCATCTCATTCATTACGCCGTCTTTTTGCGTTTTTTTAAAAATAAAAAAATAAAAGCCATTGACTAACTGACACAACCGTCATATGTGGGTCCCGCCATCTGCTCACATCTTTTAATGCCACCTCACTATTTTCCGATGGGATAATAAATGTTATAAATTTATAATTACCTTTCTTTTTTCCATTTTTTTAAAAAATATAAATAAAATTTTATTGTAAATATATAAATTAGATTTAAATATCAAATATTTATAAATTACTATAAGAATTAAATATTTATAATAATCTTAAAAATATTTTGTAAGGTCGTGTTGCAATCCTATTTTCAAGTTCATTAGGTTATTAACAAAAAAAAGAAAAGAAAAGTTTCAATTAGCAAATTAAATGAAAATTTTGAATATGATTTGTAACACTTCAAACCCACCACTAGTAGATATTTTTCATTTGGGTCCGTTACATATCACCGTCAGCCTCACGATTTTAAAACGCGTTTGCTAGAGAGAGGTTTTCCACACCATTAAAAGAAAGACTTTGTTTCCTTCTCCAACCGATGTGGGATCTCACACGATTCAACCTAAACTCAACCTTGAATAGGATTAGGCTGGATAATCTAAGTTATTTACCCTAATTTATATGATATTATTTTAGGTCATTGAAAAAATACAAATAGTTTAACCAAGAATAAAACTTTTTCTATAAAAAGAATTGTAAGATTTTATTTACAATAATAGGAACTTGCGATTTATTTCTTAATTTTGTTTATATATATATATTTAGAAATATTTATCAACATTAACACTTTATCCACATTAAAAAATAAATAAATATTATTTCTATTAAATTATGACGTGGAAAATTGTAAAAGAAAAAGGAAATATTAAAACTTTGATTTCCGTTCCCAATTCTCAAAAAAGAAAAATTCCAAAAAGGTAGCCTTGTCATCATCCTTATCTCCTTTCTTTCCAGCTGTCATCTCTTTTCAAAATTAATTTAAATTATTAAAAAAAAGTTAGATTTTTTGTTTTGAAATATTAGAATTAATTCCCTCATAATTTAATAAAATCCTACAAAATTATCAAGTTTATTTATGATAATTTTATCCAATTATAGAAAATATTTAGAGAATTTTATGATATTTTGTAATATGATAAGAACATAATTTTAACTTTAGATTAAATTTTTTTAAATATTTTGAAAGGTGAAAGTATAAATGTAATTTTAAAAATTTTCAAAACCAATCTAAATTTTAAAATTAAAAGAGGGGATAAAAATTCAATATTATTTTTTTTTAATTTGACTTATATTTAAATGGCCTTTTTTAAAAAAGTGAAAATTTAACGCATATAAAAAACAAAAGGGTTATCAAATCAAATCATAGCATCCCTTGAATTACTTATTGATTTATTTATTTATTTTATGAAATTGCTACAAAAATGATTAAAGACAAAGCCATGTGGAACAAATTTCAAAACCTTACCACACGAGACAAAACTTTAAATAGGTTTGAAAATCATTTTTATATCAAGAAAATAAAATATTATTTAAATGTAAATTATCTAAATATATTATTATTATTATATATATATAATAGATTATGAACCTAAATATATTTAATTTTGAGCTTAAAGTTCTGATACCAAATGTTACGTAAAAACTAAACGGATTAAGATTACTTGGTAGTCTTCTTCTCTTGAATGGATGTTTAACTAAGATAGAAGGGACGTTGTGTATATCCTTAAAGTTCTTGTGCAATGAATAAGTCTCGGTTCATATTATTTGAACATTGAATTAGCATCATAAAACTTATATGATATTTTAAATTTAAAGGGCACATTTACCAAAACATTGGATTACATTCTTAAGGAATATTTTTATATGGTAGGGAGCAGATTGTGTTTGAAGTGAATGATTGAAATGGTTAGTGCCACACAAAAAGAAAAAGGAAAAGAAAAAAAAGAGGAAATGGGCCCATTGGAAGACCCATTACAGCCCAATATGAAGCCCAACTGTCAACCAGTTGGGCCACACAATGCGCTGGAAAGTTTCTAATGACCCACTGGCCAACATTAAGTATCCAACATATTTAAAAATTAAAAAAAAATCAAATGATCTATTTTATAAAAATTGTAATTAAAAAACCTTTTTTTTAAACTTTGGAAGATTGGCTTTTCAGCACTAAAAAATAATAAAATTAAATTAGATAAAATAAATAAGAAATATAATTAATTTATATAAAATATCCCTAAATTTATTTATTTAAGTATGATAATGATTGAATTTTTTTTAATGGAGACACTCTCCCAAAGGGTATTGTTCTGCAATCATCTCAAACTCCAAGAGAAAAAATTACTACTAAAACCTATCCCAATTCAAGAACATCTAACATAATTTTAATGAAATAATAATAATAAATAAATAAATAAATAAAAAACTAAAGGCAAAGAGAAAAAAAGGAACCCACTAACTAAGATCTAGAGACATAGCCTATTGAAGCAGTTCATCAAATCAATCAATCAATCAAATCTTCACTCGAAGGCCCATTGATTCTCCCTTCGAACCTCCTCTTCCTCCTCTGGAGTGAAATCATTCTTGATGTTGAATGTCTTTCGAATTTCTTCTGGAGTCTTTCCCTTGATCATGTCTGCCACTGTCTGGCATGTGAGGTCCAGCAGGCTCTTGATGTTCAGATAGTTAGAGGCCTGCTTTGTGGGTAGTACCCAAGAACACATCCATTGTTATCCATCACCAGAAAAGAACAAGCCCATATATACAGAAAGCAAGTAATTTAAAAGATCTTGTGGTGCCTAAGGCCCAAGACAGAGAACAAGAACAACCTATTTGAATGTAAAAATCAGGCTGGATCACAATTAGTGGAAATATCAAGAACCAAATTGATATGATCTCCTGCTCTAGAACAGTTAAGAACTTCCTGAATTTAGAGGAAAATAATGGGCTAACACCACTTTTCACCCTGATAATCTTCCAATTTAAGATCGTCACTGGATCAACAAATGGCGGCCACTTTGGACTTGAATCATACTAAATTAAACAGCGAAATATACCATTCCAAAGAAACATGATCAACTAATTAATGGACTACTAATTAACAGTAATCTGCAAATCCATGCTTATATCATACAAGGAAGCAAGTTCGCATTCTAACGAAGTTTCCTATTATAATCGAAACAAAAGAAAGCACCAAGTACAAATTCGAGATAGACAGCCAATTTGTACATGACAAATACAAGAACATCAACGATCAACAAATATGAAGCAAAAGAGCAATGACAGAGATATTAAAGAATTCCGCAATGAAACCTTCAATTTACATGGATCAAAAAGCCCCAAATTATGTTCTAACCATGTAACTCCACTATTTCCAAACACACGAGCGAAAGAAAGAGACAGAAACAGAGGAAGAACAAAAAGAAAAGAGAACTCACCAAGATGAGATCAAATAGGGTATTCTGATCAACCTTGACGAATTCAGCGTCCCAGGCTTTGAGAGTATCATCGAGGGCTTTAGAATCCTTAGCATCGGTCTCGACATGCTTCTTGCAGTACTCAATCACCTTAGCGAGAATGGAACTGGTAACATTAGGCACAGGGATGACGGTATCGGCGCAATCGTCCTCGATCATGTGCTTGATGGTCTGAGACTCCACAGCCACCGCTTCGTCGATGTAGAAGGTTTCGCCGTCGGAACTCCTGAGAACGATCTTCTTGGACGAAGACATCGTGGTAAGGGATTTTTGGACGGTTGTTTCCGATTGGGGAAGATGGAGAAACCCTAACTGACAGACGGTTGGAGGATTCCGAATGGTGAAGATAAGAGAGCGTAGTTCGTTTATATAGCCGATTTACGCGTGGGATTCTGTATTTATGATACAAATTCATTATTCATAAATTTTTAGGTTCAAAATATCTGTATATTTTAAATTTTATTCTTAAAAAGATACTCTCAAATTTTCTAAAATTTTAAAATTTTAAATCTTATTAACTTTTTTTTTATAAAAAAGTTTTAGATAGAAATAGTTATTATTTTATTTTAAAAATACATTTAAACCTTTGAAATTATTTTTAAAATATCCTTCCACTATAAAATTCGTTTAAAAAATATACTTTTCAGATATTTCAAAAACACTTTTATTTTATTTTTTAATAAGTTTAAAAACCCTTCCATCCTTGGAATTATTTTTATTAATAAATTTTTTTTTATTAAAGACTGTGATTTATTTGGAGAGAAATTGGCTTCTCAACTTTTAAAGAAAAAAAAAAACTTTTAGTTTAATCAAGTAATTATTTTCACCCAAAACTGAAAGTTTTAGATTATTATTGAAATTTTTTAAAGTTTATGCATATTTTTTAAACATGTATTTTCAATTTAGCCTAAATTTTAATTATATTTTTTGACACTGAAAATTTTCATATTTACTATTTTTTATATAAGGAAATGCAGTAACTTCAACATTAAACATATATTTGATACTGTGTTTATTGTACCATACAAACAAAATGCACTTTTTTTTCTTTCAGTAACTCAACCGCAGTAACTTCAACGTTAAACATGCTTAGCTTGGGTTAACTCAAACTCTGTTGAACTCATTAAGCACGTGGATTTAAAATATAATTCAAACTAATATATTTGATACTGTAGAACCTAGTAGAACCTAGTGATGGACTTGCATTCAACGAAAAAGATAGATGCACATTATAATCAATTGTCCAGAGTTCTACATTCATCAATATCATTCACAAATACAATCTTTCATTTACCTCCAATCTATAATGCTTGCAATTTGTGCGAAGGATCTTTATGTCAACATGCATCCGTTCTTCACAGCTTTGAAACAGGCAATCCTGCAAAGACCTCAAATAATGAAAGTTAAGATAATTGAACTATAATAAGCTCTGGTTTTCAGTCAATGTAGGTTTTTACTACCCAAGGCTTTCGCGTTCACAATGCTCGGAGATGCAGCTGGAGGCGGAACATTCTCGTTGAGGAAAGGTTCTACTCGGTTCGGATCGGACCAAACGGGATAATCTTTAATCTTTCCCTGTAGTTAGAGGTTAGAGAAGCCAGTGCCTTTAAGCTCAACATGCAAGCCAGATCAGAAGAACAAATTTATAGGAAATCAAATATATTTATGAAGTGAGTATAAATTTATAGGTTGCACACCAGGACATTAAGAGCAGCCAGTGTCGCCATTCCTTCACGAGTCCACTACATGATAGTTATGAAAGAGGGTTAATACTTATGTAAGGAGATCTTTATTTCACTGTCAACTAGGCAGAGATTTTTGTTTACCTTGGAAGCGGAAGCAATGTGAGGAACAATGATGGCATTTTTCATATCAGCTAGCCCAGGTTTCATGTATGGTTCATCCTAGGTGATGATCATATTGTAGTAAGCGCAAATCAACTTTAAGATGAGATAGTGACGAATTATGAACAGACATACCTCGAAGACATCAAGGCCAACTCGAAACATTGGATTCTCTTTTAGATGCTCGACAAGGGCTGCTTCATCGATCACAGGTCCTCGACTGCAGTTAATGAGGATTGCCTCCTGCAGTTATAACATGGTTCGAAGAAACATACGTTTAAATATAACCAATCAGTGAAGCTATGTTATGGGGTCGGGGAGATTGAAACCATAATTGAAGAGAGAAAAGAGCATTAGCAAGCTTCACCTTCTTCATGGCTTTAAGACTTTCTTTGTTCACCAGATGGAAGGTGGTTTTATCCAGTACAGGATGAAGACTAATCTACAAATCCAAAGGAATAAACAACAGCTAATTTATGTAACATAAGGGAAGACAAGCTCTTCAGAAGCATGTTAATTAATCATATCAAAGTCATACCACATCAGCCTCTCGAAGCACCTCTTCCATGGATGATGCTCTTCTCCATGTCACGGGAGCCTCGCCATTGGCTTTCAGGAACTCACCATAGGCTGCAATTAAACAAGCGTTTCAGCTAAAGGAACTCAAACTCATTGCTTTCAAGAACTGTTGATCAAGACATGCCTGTAACAAACTTTTCAAGTCTGGTTGACTGGTAAAGATCAAAGTATATCAGGTTCATCTTAAACCCTTCTACCTGCAAGGCAAAATGGGCACTCAACTATTTAATCATTGATGAAAACATTTCGCTTGCAATCCTAATGATCTTCAAGAAAGATAACTACGTTTTTAGAACCCAATTTAGAAATCATTAAGCTCATAATCAATTGTGTTAGGAAAACTACCATCATTCTTGCATAAGCAGATCCGATACGACCAGCTCCAATCACACCAACAGTCTGTCCTTTCAGCAAGTTTCCAACAAACCTATTGAAAGAAATTATTTCAAATTTGTTGAGCCATTTTGGTTGCTTATTTCAGAGAATAATTCAAATCATGGCAGATAGTCATACAAATTGGGAAGCCATCCATCATAGCGGCCTGCCCTCATGAACTCATCAGCTTCAACTATCCTTCTTGCAGCTGCAAGAGAAAGTGAAGCTGCCAACTCTGCTGTAGTTTCTGTAAGTACTCCCTAAACAAGAAAGAAAAGAATGATCTAAATCCCAGTCTGTTGCACAGAATATGCAGAACCAAATATGTAATATGCAACAGAGCGTTAAAATTAAGAGGTACCAAATACCAATTCACGTTGTAGCATTTAACAGAGAAATAAACTTACAGGAGTGTTTCCTACAGCAATACCATACTTATTAGCAGCATTAACATCTACATTATTGTAACCAACAGCCATATTACTAAAAGCTTTGCCTCCCGCTCTGCTTAGTGCAGAAAACAGCACTTCTCCCCAATCTTCAGTCAACTGAAACATCCAAGAAAACGAATTTCAGAATCACAAATACAAAAACTCATTTGCAACTGTATACCAACCAAACATTTGCGACGTCAATTGATCATGAATCAGACGTGAACGAGCCATCGTGATCACTCAAATCACTACAATTCAGTTTTTAGACTCTATTCTGAATTAGCTTTTATATAGAGATTAACTTTCCTTCTCTTCTTTCCTCTACGACTGGAAAAACTTATTCATTCGATTCGATTCAAACTATCTAAAATGCACAAAAACTTTTGGATTAACCAATACCAGTTCGATTAAGTTCAATACCTGTCCAATAACGCCGTCGCACCTATTTCCGATGAGAGAAACGATATCCTCTACTGAGAGTATCGTCTTCTTCTCGGTACAAATCTACAACACCAAATGAATACAAAATTTCACTCCAAATCAACATTCCCGCGAAACAGGCGAAAACAAAGTGAGAAACAGCAAAAATAACATACCTCGACTCGGCAATCTTGCTCGATCAAGAGATTGATCCAGCGAGTTCCAGGCATAGCCTTAGTGCTAACAACTCTATACTTTCCATTCGGATTCCACACTTCAATCTGAACCGGCCTCGCCATTGAGCCAAACCTTCAAAGCTCGAAGCTCTTTCTCCACCACTAAAAAGACTGAAGTGAGCCACATGCTAAAGGCTTTCAGTTTGTTCTTAATAATTTCCATTGTGATCAAGTGCGGCGAGATTACACGAACAGAGTTTCAGCCGTCCACTCAGATATGGAGAAATGGTGACTATTGACTTTTGGTTTGTTTGACTGTTGACTTTTGAAATTATGGATAGGATGTGTTGTAGTGGATTATGGAAGGAGGGATTTGTGTCTCTGCTTCGCTTCAGGATGGACGTTGCTGAACCTCTCGTTTTAGTGAAAATAGATAACAACGATAGCGTGCTTTTAAATACGCGCCACGTTAGTACCTGCTATCCTTATTCATTTAAATGACGAAAATACCCCTGTATGTATAAATATTTATGTACAAATATATCATATAATATCAATATGCAATATTTGAATAGCTTAACCTATGTTTGGTTTACTATGGTCATTCGAATGAGATGGATGATTTATTGATTACGCATTGTTGATAGCGTCTACTCGTGTTCTAGCTCGTCTAAGAGTGGTGAGTCGAAAATGTCAGTGAGTATAACTCTCAGGACACGAGTATAACTGACTATGTAACGAATCATAATTTATTATTACTCATGACTTGTATTAGGGTCACTTAAATGAGCTCTATCTTAGCACTGTTTTTTTAGCACGTTGTAACAGCTCAAGCCCACCGTTAGTAGATATTGTCCGCTTTGGCCTGCTACGTATCGCCATCAGCCTTATGGTTTTAAAACACGTCTACTAGGGAGAGGTTTTCAGGCCTCATGGATTTAAAACACGTCTGCTAGGGAGAGGTTTTTACACTCTTGTTAGAAATGTTTCGTTCCCCTTTCCAACCGGTATGAGACCTAACAATCCACCCCCTAGGGGGTTAGGGTCCTCGCTGGAACACTACCTGAAACCTGGCTTTTATACCATTTGTAATAGCCCAAGCCCACCGCTAGCAAATATTGTCTACTTTGGCCCATTACGTATCGCTGTCAGTTTCACGATTTTAAAACTCGTCTGCTTGGGAGATGTTTTCACACTCTTATAAGGAATGTTTCGTTTCTCTCTCCCACCAATGTGGGACCTAACACACGTAGAGAAGAGTATAAATAGTCGTAGATAGGATAGGGTTTCTCATTGACACTTTTGACTCACTGCCCTCAGGAAAAGTGACAAACAATTGAGGCAAAACTTAAGGAGCGTAGTCTACTCGTGTCTTGAGGGCAATGAGTCGAAAGTGTCCGTGAGAAACCCTATCCTATCTACGACTATTTATACTCTTCTCTACGTGTCAAAAAGACAGTTTAAGATAGCACTCATTTAAGTGACCATATACAAGTCATGAGCAATAGTAAACTATGATTCACTGAAGAATGTTGTTCACCAATTTGATCGAAGTTATAACTCAAAACATGAGCAAGTTTACGGACGGTTGAAATACAAAGTTCTAATGCGTACAATGTATTAACAAAAAAAAAAAAAAAAAAAAAAAAAACAATGATCTGTTAAGGAGTAGGTAACGATTCAACTTTAGAAGGATTGTCGATCTGGTATCGCTACTTCTTGAATTCAATTAAGTTTGAATTAATTATCAGCAGAAGCTCGTAATCCATAAATAAATATCTAGTAAACGAGTTTTGGTCGAACCTTATAAATTATTTATTTATTTATTTCATAAGCATTATTTTAATTCAAAATTTGTTTCTAACATAAGAAATTTACAAATTTTAATAATTGAGTAAGTTTTTTTTAATTAAAAAAGAATTATTTCTATTAGACTCCAAGGCTGCTGACCATTTCTGGCTGCTTAATGTCAATTATTAATTAATCTCACACCAACCCACTTAAATAATTGCCCACTTGCCCTAATAAAAATCTGAAATCTACCTAATATAATTATAATTAATTTAAAATTTAATATTCTCATCAAAATTACAATTTATTAGAAAAAAAGTTAATCCAAAAAAGTAAAACAATTAAAAAAAAGATCTAATTTTTTTTTTTATAGAATTTCAAAATAATATTGATTATATAATCATATAATTTTAAAAATACTTTTAATAGGTTAAAATAACACTTTTTCATAGACAAATTTATTATTTTTTTTATAAATAAAGTTAATATTGAATTTGATGAAGTAAATTTTAAAACCAAATTTGATTGGCCTAATTAAAATATATGATTAAAAAATCTAAAATAAAATTATGATCATACCATGTATAAATAACACGAATATAATCCCTCACATTTTATTTATTATTATGCTTTTTAGGTTTCATTTGAAAAATAATAAATAAATAAATATATATATAATTATTATTGTGAGATTTTTTTATAAGAGCGTGGAAACCTATCCATAACATATATGTTTTAAAACTATGAGGTTGTCGGTGATACGTAACGGGTCGAAATAGACAATATTTATTAGCGGTGCGCTTCAATGTTACCATTACTGAAGCCTAAATTTATTAAATTGTAAATCTACTTAGTGAGTATCTAAAACAACCTAATCGTGATTAGATGTTTTTTTTATATATATAATTTGATTTTAAAAATTAGATTTTTTCTTTATAATTTAATAAAAACTCATAAATAGTTAAAATTATAAGAATTAATTTCTTTTAATTTACCATTAAAATATTTATTTATTAAATTAAAACAAGAATTAAGCTGAATTAATTAGTTTAAAATTATAATAATTTATCTTTATAAAATATTTACTTTATTTATTTATTTAATAATTAAGAATGGCAATAGATGAGCCCACGTCAATCTTATTGGACCAGCGAAAATAAATAAAATAAAAAAATAAAATTGGGAACTTTAATTTTCAGTTGAACTTGTCTGACTTGGACTCTATCTTCCAAATCCACCCACCAGCCTCCATTTGGGATTCTCATCTTCCACCCTTCTTCTTCCTCCGCCGCCCTCTATCGGAGCTTTCTTTGCCGCCGGCAACGGCGATACGACGGTGAGGAGGCGCCATGGACAGGCTTCTGTATTCTCCTTCTCCTACCTCCTTCAAGATTAATCCCAATCCACCTCTTCTTCTTCCTCGGTTCCGTCGCATTGACTCCGTGAAGCTCAATTTCCCCCTCCCGACGCGCCATGGACTCCGTCCGCTTGGTTTGTTCTCCTCTAAGAGTGAGAAGCCTTCTTTGCCGTTGATTCATTGTCTTTCTTCGTCGAATTCGTCGAGCGATTCGATTTCCACGTCCGATTCTAGAGCCGCCTCGCCCAAGCCTGATTTGCTTGAACATTTCGCCGGAAAGAAGAAGGTATTGGATTGAAATTCCTTTCTCTGTTCTTCTGGCGTTAATTTCCTGTTCTGCTTTGCTTTAATTTTGATTATCATATAATTGAATTGCGCTGGTATGTAGTATGCCATCTTATTTACTTTGAAGCGCATTTTATCTGGTTTTAGGTCAAGATTGAAATACTGTGAATTGGTTACGTTATAACTCATTCTGTTTGGATTAATTATCGAAAGTTGGGCACATTTCTTTGAAATTTTCTTCAATTTATGCCATGAATTCTACCTAATTATACGAGTCACGTGGATTACTTGCTGCGGTGCTTGGGATAGAGCTAATTTTAGGATTCCAGTTTCTTGGTGGAATCAGAGTCCAGAACATGATTCTGATTTTAAATTTTGTAAGTCATCAATGTCTCTAATGAATTACAATTACTGTTGAAGGCTTTCATATGTATGCCCTTGCACTGTTGTAATCTAAATTTTTGGATTATGCTTCGGTTGTCTCAACCGTCACATGAGATTCTTTGTTATGAAATAAATGTTGAAACTGATCTTAATGAAGAACGACGGGTATGTTCAGAGAAAATCTCTGCTTCATATTGCACTCCTCATTTATTGTTAGTGGTACTTGTTGAAATTAAATTCACATTTACTTCCATGAGGTCACAGACTCTATCAGAATCACAAACAGAGTCAGAATACAGACGCAGCAATAATTGGGCTTTTATTTTTTTTGCGCCTCAATCCCAGCAGTTCACTTTGTTCATGCATCGCTGACATTTATGAAGCAATATAATGATATTAGTGAATGACTGTAAAAACAATCACATCTCAAATTTGTTTATCTAAACCTAATACACATCTGTTATGAGTTTTCTAGATTTTCAGGATGGACAGCCATAGCTCCAAAGAAAACACTGTGTTGATATTCTTTAGCTATTAACTTGTTAAATATGTTGACTAAGAAAGACCCTTTGATCGTAAATTCTGTGATAGGAATGACAATAGAAGGGAATTAGGGATATTATAAGGGTATGTTAGTAATTAGGTGGAGACGTTGATATGGTGAATTGTTATAAATAGAGGAGGTGGGCAATTGTATAGTGGCCTTATGCTCGAGTGAGAGTGCTCAAGAAAGGAAGGTTCCAAATGTTGAGGATTATTGGGAGGGAGTCCCACGTTGTCTAATTAAGGGGATGATCATGGGTTTATAAGTAAGGAATACATTCATTGGTATGAGGCCTTTTGGGGAAACTAAAAGCAAAGCCACGAGAGCTTATGCTCAAAGTAGACAATATCATACCACTTGTGGAGGTCGTGATTCCTAACACCAAGTACATTGAATATTCGTGTTATCTTCTAGTTATGTTATCATTCATATTTCAACACATTTTGAGTTCTATCATTCCGATGATACTTAATATCTTTGCTTTAGTCTATAGTTATTTATCTTCTTCCTAAAGGTGATAAAATATCTTTGCTTTAGGTCAAACAGTCACTCTTTGTTCTTTCTGCTCTTGCCCTGATCCTGATCCAACCGGTCTTTGCGCCAGCAGCTTTTGCATCTTTCCAAAATGCAGCTAAAACCGGAGGTCCTGCAGCAGCTGCAGTTGGGCGACGACTGATCCAGAGTGAGCTATTAAGTAGTGCTTGGACTGGCTTTTTTGCTGGCTGCTTACACACATTATCAGGACCAGATCACCTTGCTGCCCTTGCACCCCTTTCAATTGGCTGTAGCCGCATGGAAAGTGCTGCAGTGGGCGCTCTTTGGGGGTGTGGTCACGATGCAGGTCAGCTCATTTTTGGTCTACTATTTTTACTGCTAAAAGATAAGCTTCACATTGAAATCCTCAGAACCTGGGGCACAATAGTAGTAGGCGTGACACTATTTGTAATAGGTGTTTTGGGTATTAGGGAAGCTTCAGAAGTCCGTACCCCATGTGTTGTAGGTCTAGAAAATGGTGAGTGTGATGTCGGCATTTACAAAACATTAGAGAAACCAATGGTCATAGGGGAGAAGAGCAAGAAGAAAAAAAAGATAGGGTTTGCCACTTTTGCCACAGGAGTTGTCCATGGCCTACAACCCGATGCACTCATGATAGTCTTGCCTGCCCTGGCCTTGCCTTCCCGTGTAGCCGGCGCTGCCTTTCTTGTTATGTTTCTAGTTGGAACAGTTATTTCAATGGGAAGCTATACTGCTTTTATAGGCTCGTTTAGCGAGGCATTGAAGGACAGAGTGCCTAGAATAACTGAAAAACTGACCTGGGCTGCTTCTTTTGTAGCAATTGCTCTTGGACTTGCCATTATCATTAGCCAGTTTCTTGGTTATAGCCTCTACTGATTGTCTCCATCCAGTCCTTTTCAGCACCAGACATAAAAGTTAGTAGTTTTGAGGAGTACCCAAATTTTTTTCTTAAGATTATCTTTACTGTTTTGGATCTTGTCTGTAGTACGGATCTTAAATTGTGTAAAAAGTTTGACATAATCGTCTTTTGCTTCATGCAAGTTCCACTTGTTGATACAAGAATAGTTTAAGGGATTGACATAGCTCTGTCACATTGTTTATTTGTTCATCTTTATTGAAGTGATGAGTGATCTGATTCTGATCTTATCTTGAACAAGAACAGTGTATTTAGTGATTTCTTTAAAATGGAAATGTATTTTTGTGATGTGATGTGATGTGATGTAACTCAGATTGACTTATGAAAGTAGTTTGGAGAAAGATGACTTTGAATTTTCCAACCCCATTAATGGAAGAACTGAATAGTGTTCTTCCACTTCGATTTTTTGAACACCAACGAAGAATTTATTCTCTGTTTACCAAATGGAGATGATAATGGAATGAAGAGAGTTGCTTTTCTAGAATGAGAATGCTAATTTCTACCATCGGTATGAGTTTGAACTTTAGTGGCTACCTTTCTAGAATGGTCGAGGTCGAGCTGTGCATAAGTTGACTATTAAACAGATATTATATTTTAGTAACAAAAAAAAAAATATATATATATATATATATATATATCTTCCCGTTGTGAGACTATTTACCATTGGTTTGAAGTTGTATAATTCTACTTAAAAGAAAGTCATATACTAACAAAGATATTGTCTTCATTTATAAATTGGAGATCTATCTTGTTGTGAGATCTCACATCAATTGGAGAGGGGGAACAAAACATTTCTGTTTTAGCTAGCGGTAGGTTTGGGCTATTACATTGTTTACTTGATGTGAAACTATATTCATATCTCTAACGAATTTTGCTCAATCAAACATTTGACATTTTGAACTGTCTGTAACTCATTATAGGATTCAAGAACAAAAAAAAAAAAAAAAAAAAAGATGTGTATGAATGAGATATACAGCAACAAGGCACAAAAAATGTGTTCTTATCCAAATCAACATAACTTCTCTCGAACATATGATCCAAAGTCTATACCATCGATTACAACGTGGGATAACGAATATGGACGGCCACCTAACTGATGAAGAAAAAGGAAGGTAGAGAAATGAAAGGTAGGGATTAGGTCCACCCCATGTTTGGATGTCCATCAATTACAACCCCAATGTGGTAGCAAAAGCAAATGATTTGTTGCCATTTTAAGTGCCCCATGCATTCCACTTCTCTCTCTTTGTTTTCTCCTTTGATTTGGAGACTAATCATTATATATATATAAATAAAAAAATTTATGTGAGATCTCACCTCGGTTAGAGAGAGGGGGACAAAGTATTCCTTAAAAGGATGTGAAAACCTATTTCTAACATACGCATTTTAAAAACCTTAAGAAAAAGCTCGAAAGGGAAAACACATTGGTTGGAGAGGGGGACGAAACATTTCTTATAAGAGTGTGGAAACCTATTCCTAACAAACATGTTTTAAAAACCTTAAAAATAAACCTGGAAAGTACAAGGAAAACAACATTTGCTAATAGTGAGCTTGGGGCTTGGA
Organism: Cucurbita ficifolia; assembly: GCA_033971965.1. Taxonomy (NCBI): domain Eukaryota; kingdom Viridiplantae; phylum Streptophyta; class Magnoliopsida; order Cucurbitales; family Cucurbitaceae; genus Cucurbita; species Cucurbita ficifolia. The sequence goes on from CM066972.1 coordinate 9,156,829, forward strand.
CCATTACAAATAGTATGCCAGTAAAGATGCTGGGGGATGGATGGTAAAAGATTGTCCTTTTTCAATTTTGGTTGGTTTTGGTCATATACTTTTAAAATATCCATTTAATGTAACGTCGTGCTAAAATTTTTATAAAAAAAAAAGAGATAAATAAGAAAATAAAAGGATCACGATGATCTCTTTATAAAAAAAAATGTATAAATTTCAAAATTATAAATTAAAACGGACACAAGTTTAAAGTATAAGAATTAAAATGTTAGTTTTAAAAGTATGTTACTATAAGCTTTTAAATTACTTTTCTCGCTTTTAAAAGTTTTATTGTTATTCCGTTAAAGTTTATAATTTTTATATCCATAAGTTACGCGTGGTTGACCTTTACACGAAATAACTAAACCTGTCTAAAAAAGGGGTTAAGGAGAATCGAACCACATTCTTGCCACTGACTTATTTAATATATCATATTTATACTCTTACAATTAAAATAAAATACAATATCATGTAAAATTAATTTATCACGTCGATATTAAACTATTTTCTTTCTTTTATATTTATAAGAAAAATTTCACATTAAATATAAAATCATATTGAAAACAAAAATAGTTTAAAAAAATATGGTGGGTAAGACAACCTTAAACTCAAAATCAAATTTCAAATTTCCCAAAAAAAAATAAATTATTACTATTATTTTAATGAATAAATATACATAATTAAATAAGGGAGATTCACATAATTAAGACATTTTTTTTATTAAATTATGAATTAATTAAATGAAATCCCAAATTGTTCATGTTTGGTTGGTGACTCAACTCCCAAAAATGGGCATATCTTTGGTGGATCATCATTGATTTGTGCATATACATGATCTAGACTGAACTAGGATACAAAATTGTCTATTTTGGCTTGTTTTTTTATTTTTATTTTTAATTTACTGCTAATAGATATTGTCCATTTTGGCCGTTAGTATACATATCGTCGTCAGCCTCATGGTTTTAAAAATTACGCAGCGAAACAGGCACTCATCCAGATAATATCCTCTCTCGACTTTCCCTTCTGGATTTTTCAATTGCGTGTCTACTAAGAAGAGGTTAATATCCTCGGATTTTTTCATTGCGCGTCTACTAAGAAAATGTTTCCACACCTTCCACACCCTTATGAAAAATGTTTCGTTCATCTCTCGATCTCACATTTTGAGCTGGTTGTGACATTTTCTACTTTATGTGCCTTAAATTTTCAAATTTATTATATGGTTTAATGACAAACCCAAAATTTAAAATTAAACACAAATTCTCAAACAAACTTTAAATTAGAGCATTAATGACCAAGAATTCAAGCATTTAGAAATTTATTTTTATCATAAGATTTAATGAAACATATAAAATAAAATTAAATCTTTTTAATATAGAAACAAATTTGTAGTTAAACCTTTATATTAACAAATGGAACCAAACAGAGCACTGAATCAATCTGACAATCTCTTTCTTTCAAAATTGATAATTAATCTCTGACAAACAAAGCTCAAAATAGATCACTAAGAACAGCCATAACATAATCAAATCAATCACCAAATCCCAACAATTTTGTTCATAAAAATCGGCAAAAATTATCAAATAAATAAGTAAAAGATGCTCTGTTCTTTAAAAATCTTCCCCACTTCATCATTTGGTAACTTCCAAGTACAAATTTTGGATCCAAAATATAAAAAAAACAGTAAAAAAAGAAGAAAAATTGAAGAACTCTGCTTTTCTGTTCATGATTTTCTATCACTTTCTCAGGAAATCAAAGCTTCAATGCTTGCTTTCTTCCCCGTTCTGCAAACCGGACACGAATCCAACACAGATTCACAATGTTTACAGCAACAAAGATGCCGACAAGGCAACAAAATCACTGTCGAATTCCTAAAATTACATCCTCTGCAAATCATCATCGTCTTGCTCTGTTTTGTTCCATGTTCTGAAACAGAGCATGCTCTGTTTCTCGCCGGAGTTTCGTCATCGGCGCAGCAGGATTCCGCGTCGTCGGAGGAATTTGTGGCTATATTTTCTCTCATTTGATCCAATTTGTTGGTTAATGACATAGCCATGGCTTCGTTTTCTTCAGCAATTCTCTGCCAAATTTGATTCTCTGTTTCTAATTTTCTCAGGAAAATTTCGAGCTCCATTGTTTTCTTTGAAGCTTTCAAAATTTCTTCCTCTTTTTGCCTTAACAAAATCACTGTTTTCACTTCGATTTTCTTCATCAATGTCGAAATCTGTTGCTTCCCTTGCTCTTTCAACGCCGTTCTTAACCTCTCATTCTAAACCCCCCCAAAAAAAAAAAAAAATTAAAATCCAATAAAATTCTTAAACTTTAAGGAATGGATGTAACTCAAACCTGTAATCTAATGCAATGGTCGATCTCTTGTCTCTGTTTTTCAACATGGGCACTCATAGACTGAGAAAACGCCGCCGCGCCACCGCCCATCCGCTGGGGGTTCTTCGAGAAGGAAAGAACAGAGCCGCCCACATCTCCACCGTCGCCAGTGAATAACTCAGTTGGGGTAATCTGCGGCGGTTTCTGGAAGCAGAACTGACCGACAACATCGGTCAAACCGCCGGCGAAGGGGAAGCCATGATTTTCAGAGTAGAGTTGAGCGTGAACCGCCATGGATTCCGGCGACCCAGAAGAATCTGAAGCAAACCCTTTTGAGAAAGATGGAAAAGAAAAGTGGGTTTGGATTAAAAACAGAAAATTGATTGAGATTCACAAGAAAATTGATTCCTGAGAGGGAGCATTAATAGAAGGAATGTATATATATATATATATATATGTATATATGCGTTGGAAAAAGGTGAGATTTTGAATAAATTTTAGTGAAAAGTAATAGGAAAAAATAAAAAGAAAATAAAAAAAATCTTTTTTTGGAAAGGAAAGTAACTGAAGAAAGAGAGATTTAATAGGGAGGTTGGGGAAAGGGAACAGCCTACAATATTATTTTCTCTTTTTTATTTTTAATAATTTTTTTAAAAAAGTAATTAAAAATAATTAATTTTGGAAGAAAAAGAGGGATTTTAGGAATGGGTCTAAATGGAAAGGTATTTGTTAGAGAGAGAAACAATGGAGGAGAGAGAGAGAGAGAGAGAGAGTTGGCTGAGTCAGCATTCAATTTGATGTTGACGATCATTATTGTTATTATTATTATAATTAAGAGGAGGGGAGAATCTCTAGATTTGTTTATTTTTTTGGGTTTTTTTTTATAATTATTATTTAGGAACAAAAACTCAAAATAGCCTCTAAGTTATCGGGTACCTCTTCACTCTCGTGACGCGTTTTAAAGTTTTCCCAAAGAGGACAATATCCGCTAGCGCTGGACTTGGGGCGTTACAAATGGTATCAGAGCCAGACACCGGCGATGTACCAGCGAGGAGGCTATTCCCCGAAAGCGAGGACGCTGGGTCCTGAAAGGGGGTGGATTGTGATGTCCCTCATCGGTTGGGGAGGAGAACGAAACACCTTTTATGAGGGTGTGAAACCTCTCCCTAGCTTTTAAAACCTTGAGGGGAAGCCCAAAAGGACAATATCTCTAGCGGTGGGCTTGACAGTTACATTCATATCACGATCTGAAATCTAATGGGCTCGACATTCCCTAGTCACGTTACGTACTCACATGTTTCTAAGAAAAACTTAGCTAAACATGCTTAATTTTGAAATTTTTATGATCGAGCCGTTGAAAAAAATATAAATTTTATTGATATAAGTAGTACTATCAATTTTTTAAAACATTTATTAGCGTCCCTATACTAAGGATCACTCTCATTTACATATAGTTTCAATTAACGTACACGTTTGGATTTAAAATTTAAAATGGATAAAAAAAAATGAAGTTGACAAATAATCAAACCGCACTATTTTGTCGGCAAAATTAAAGACCAGAAAATAAAATAAAACAAAATTTTGAAAATCAATTATTTTATTTTATTTTTCCGAAACAGTCAAGACCTGCCATTGCATTCAAAGTCAATTTGTTTGCCTTCTTAACGCACATTATTTAAATAATAATAATAATAAATATTAAATTAATAATGGTTTTATTCAAAGGAAACCGATAATTAACTGTTAATTTAATAAATCAATAATAATGTATTAAAGTATTTACTCGATTCAACTTTATGAATAAAAAATTATTTAATGAATGCAATTACTTATTATTTTGTTTTTCTTACTCCATTATAATGTATTAAAATTAAATATTCTCTTTTAATAACAAAATAAATATTTATTTAAGTTATTTTTATTAATGAATAGACATTAAATTAATATATTTTGTGTTAGTTAAATTAACTTAGTATAGCTTATTTATAATTAATGATCCAACTAAATTGATTTTTTATATATATATATTAACCTAGTCGAGGGCGGGAAATATAATCATCATCTCCGTCTCCATTTAGCCAACTGAGCATGGACAACTATTTCTCGAGCATAGGTTTAGGTTCAGCCTCAATGAAAAAATAAAACGGACCACCTAACAACGAATCTTCACATACCAAAAACAACGAGAAATATGCAACAACAATCCAAGGACGCAGCTGGGATCTCCGGATCGAATAATTAGTTTACATGGTTCAATCTAACTTTTGTATAGATGTTTGGCACGAGCAATATCTTCGTCGCTCTCTTTCATAATTTTTATGTAAGTAACGATTTATCATCCATATCTAGAACAGGTGCTTGCCGAGTAAACGAACGTTGTTGTTATTATTATTATTATTATTATGAGTGTTGAAAGAGCTCAATAATTTGAGTTGAATTTGGGTTCCCTATGAGGGTGGCTAGTGAAAGTGATTCAGCGAAGAATGGACCAAAGGCCGGCGGACGCCATGGACCCATGTGCCGCCTGCGCCTGCAACTCCAACCTCCCACGCACCCTCTCACCTATAATCAATCCCATATTCGAACGTCCCATTCAACTCGGAGTTTTGTCTTTGAACTTTCAAGTTCGTGTTTAAATTGAATACGTTATTTGAAAAATACTCTTAAAAATTTATTTTTTTGAAGTTTTTTTAGTGTGGAAACCTCTCCTTAAAAACACGTTTTAAAATTGTGTGTCTGACGATGATATATAACGAGCCGAAACAGATAATATTTACTAGTGATGAATTTAGACTGTTAGTATCAGAGCCAAACATCGAGCGGTGTGTCAGTGAAGACGTTGGGCCTTAAAGGAGTGGGTTGTAAGATTGAGTGTGAAAACCTCCCCGTAGAGACGCGTTTTAAAACCGTGAGGTTGACAAAAATAGAGCTAAGGAAGCAATTTATTTTTGTTTTCTCCTTGTTTTTGGTGTCTAAACTTTTAAACGTATTTCTCAACTACTTCTTCTACCTTCCCCTTTCCCTCCCTTTTCCTTTTGTTTTGTAGCTTTCGATTCATTCACTCAAATCTTATATTTTATAAGATTTTCGTTGTTCGTGTTATGTTACATCATTTATAATCAATTAATTATGTTTGGATCTTATCGCTTCCTTAATTTAATCAATTTATGTTTCTTTAATTTGTCACGTACATATAGTTTATGTTTGTTTTTAGTTGGATTCTTGCTCGAATGAATGAGTTTTGCATAGTTAAATCTAGATAATTTGTACTTGTACCCTAAAACGTGGGTTTTTTGTTATTTAGTCTCGTGGCTGATATACTCGTAAATACATATTGAGCTTTTCCTTTCGGGTTTCTCCTCAAAGTTTTTAAAACGCGTCTGCTCGGGAGAGATTTCTACACCCTTATAAAGAATATCTTGTTCCTCTCTCCAACCGATGTGAGATCTCACAAAACCCTAAATCTACCCCTTCGGGGCTCAGCATCCTCGCTGGCTCTCGTTCCTCTCTCCAATCGATGTGGGATCTCACACATATCATCTTAGTTTCTCGATCTTAAGTTTGAAGGTAAACATCACCTAAAACTAAGGATTTTCTCCACGACTTTAACGAATCGTTAAAAAGTTATTCTTCAAAACCCTAAAAGGAAAATATGAGCCATATGATAATTGAGCGTAATAAATATGAGCATCCCATGAATGTGATTGCTATCATATCATAAAATTAATAATATGAGCTAGCATTACCAATTAGGTATGTATAGCTATTCTTACCTTTAGAGAGAATAAAAAGGACCAAAATATTTATAGATTAGGGTTTGGGAGGGCCACACCCAAGACTTTGAAAACCTCATCATTTCCAACTAAAACGTTGACTCGATTTAGGTCTCGGTGCTATCGATTCATTCTCGATCTGATGAAAACACGTTTACGCTTTAATTGATTGGTATATCATGTGTCAAATCGTCACTTTTTCTTTTCATTTACCCAATAAAACTAATAATTTCTAAAAAAAATTACTGCTACGTTTTTTTTACTGATTGAGTTATGCTCGAATGGACTAAATTACGAACTAAATTACTTGGAATAAGTACTCGTAGTTTAGTCTCTAAAATCCCGAGTCACCAATTTAATGGGTCGGTGATTAATTAGTTAATTCATCCATATTTCCACCACCCAAATCAACATTAATGGGAAAAGGAGATTAGATTGGATTATTTTTTTAAAAAATTGTATTGGTTTGTGATGTAAATTCAATGGCGATCTATTTTATTAGTTTCTTGATTAAATCCCAACGTGAGATCTCACAATTCACGTCCTTTGGAAGTCCAGTATTCTCGCTGGCACACCGTTCGGTGCCTAGCTTTGATACCAACTGTAACAGCTTGAGGTCACTGCTAGTAGATATTATCCACTTTAGCCCGTTATGTATCGCCTTCAGTCTCACAATTTAAAAACGTGTCTACTAGGGAAAGTTTTCACACCCTAATAAGGAATGTTTCGTTTCCCTCTCCAACCAATGTGGGATCTCACACAAACCAACATGGGTCAATTTAGCATGAGTTATCTTCACTCACACGCTTCCTAGGAAAAATCCAACATAGAATAACTCCAAACAAAACACGCTTAACTTTGGAGTTCCCACTATCACTCTCATTCAAATATGGTCTCGATTCATTCATGTATCTATCCTTTACTTAAGCATCACAACCAAAGCTCATCTTCAACCAACATTAATAAAAAAAATTGAATAAATGTGACAAGATACATTATTTAAAATAATAATAACGCTATATATGTAGCTAGTATTTAATTAATCGATGCTATAAAGTGATAGGGGTGTTGTGTGAAACCTTATATTAATACATTTAAGTTGAACAATCCTAAAGTTGAGGTGACATTGTCACACATTTATTAAATGCATAGTCAATGATTATGACACACCCACAAATCCATTATTATTATTATTATTATTATTATTATTCAAATAAATACTATACCATTGGGTCCTCTAAATGTGGGCATCATGGGGTTGTTTCTTGCAAATTTCCTTTGTCTTTTACTTATGGCAATTACATTATTGCCCCTTTATTGTGTGGAGTGGGAGTGTTTTTTGGGCCAATTAATTGTCCTTGCACGGTCAAAAAGGCACAACTCTCAAGACAAAAAGATTTATTAGCTAGAAATTAAAAAAATTTCAACACTAGGGCATGGTGTAGTATGGAATGATTTGGCGAGGTTTGAATAAGCTCGATGTTTAGTCAATCTACTTTGATCTTATGATCGTCGGTTTTGACTTTTTTTTTATAGAGTTTTTAACTTCTAGCTTGGCGTGTCCTTAGCTAAAGAAAGAAAATAAATATAGTTGGAAGTCAAAGACTAGAGTTCGATTTTCACAACATAGGAAAAAGAGAGCGGTCTTGCTATTCCCGGTAATTCGAGGGTTAAAAGAGAGGATTGATACCTGCTATTTTTCAATTTGAACTAGTGGAATAGACCTCTTATGAGTCGAACGGCTTTCTTCAGTGAGTGCAATTGTTCAACTTCAACTCTTGAAAATGTTGGTAATCACTCTTTCGAGGGTTAGGATTGGAGCATGCTCTTTCTCAATTTGAACTAGCGGAATAGACCTCTTCTGGGTCGGAAGGATTTCTTCAGTGGGTGTGCTTTTTGATTTGGCATGCCACTAGAGAAGCAGAAGTCTCGAGTAGAGCTAAATCCAAAGATACATTGTTCGTAAAAGAATAATAATAAATTCAAGTCTAGAAATTACACAACGTTGATATACCCTCGAAATTTATAGAGGGGAAGACTGAAAAATTATATCCTAAATTTATTATTATTATTATTATTAAAATTGAGAAAAGGGAAATACATGGCTAACTTAGTCATTGGGCTTTGGAATCTAAAAGGCCCATACTTATTTTAGTAAGGCCCATCAAGAGGTCTCTTGGGCTTCTACAAGAGGAATCCACAAAGCCCATCCTATCTGCCCTTCAATGAGTTATCATTAAATAAAATAAAAAATTGACTATTTCTTTTCTTTTTCTTTATGTTCTAATTCTTTTTATTTTTTATTTTTGAAAATGTATTAAATATTAAATATTAAATATCTACCCTTTGTATCAATCTCTATCAACTTTTGATCTCGTATTTAATGACGTGTACTCTATGTCTAAAACAATTTCAAGTATATATTATTAACTGGTCATTATTAAGATGTACTAATTTTATTGTTCGATATGGATTAAATTATTAATGTTTTAAATTAATAGTTAGCTTATTTATTAGGTTATACTCAAGTCCAAGCCCACCGCTAGCAGATATTGTTCTGTTTGGGCTTTCCCTCAAGGCTTTAAAACGCGTCTGCTAAAGGAAGGTTTTCACACCCTTATAAAGGATGTTTCGTTCTCCTCCCCAACCAATGTGGGATATCACAATCCACCCCCTTCAGGGCCCAACGTCTTTGTTGACACTCGTTTCTTTTTCCAATCGATGTGGGATTGCCATAAAATCTACCCCCCTTCTGGGCCCAGCGTCATTACTGGCACACCGCCTCGTATGTACCCCCTTCGGGAACAACCTCCTCGTTGACACATAGTCCGATGTTTGGCTCGGATACCATTTGTAACGACTCAGATCCACCGCTAGCAAATACTGTCCTCTTTGGACTTTCCCTTTCGGGCTTCCCCTCAAGGTTTTAAAATGCATATGTTAGGGGAAGGTTTCCACACCCTTATAAATGATGTTTCGTTCTCCTCCCCAACCAATGCGAGATATCACAAATTCTCTACCCGTTCGAAGAAGAAATGAACCTCTCTAGTTGAAACTATATAACTTGCACTACTAGTAAGAGATAAAATTATAATGATATATATATATATATATATATTAAATTTTAAAACTAAAACTATATAATAAGATAAAATTACATTACAATACCAATTTCTTAATCTGAATGATATATCTAATAAATACAATTTTTTAAAAAAGAGTATTAAATTCTAAAGTTTAATAGTTTATTAAATATATGGTTTGTGGAAATAAACCATGACACACGTGTCAAGAAGCCGCTGGTGGCGCCCTTAATTGCGTCTATATCAGCTTCAAACCGGGCCCCATAGGGACTCACAAAAACCATTAACTTTTCATAGGAGATGGCGCGTGTATTGCACGTGCCACCCGGCTTCAAGAACCCGAGGGCCCATACCCATTAGATCGGTTCGAATCATGCCACGACATCTGTTGACGCGTGGCAAGCATTCCGGTCGATGGTATCATCCAACGATGAATATCTTAATTTAAAAATACATTTATTATTACCTTTGAAATTAAAAAAAAAAAGGAGAATTAACAAATAGTTATAAATTAATTTTTATTTTTGTTTTTATTTCCGTCAACAAAAACTATATATCTATGTTTCATAGAATATTTTTGAAGGGTATTCATGAAATTTTTTAAAACGAGTATTAATGGTTTGGTCATGTGCGCACGATGTTATTGTGCAACACTCACTCCCACCACCGAGTGAGTCAAACCAATGGCCGAACGACGTATGCTTAAGCCTTTAGTCTCGTTTGAGAAGAAAGTTTTAGAAAATGACAGACAGAAATTTTTGAAAGCGAGTTTGAAAGTAAGAACTAGAGAATACTTAAATAGCTAATTCTAGATATAGAGAGAATTTGACAACTAGTTGCATCCTCTATAATACATTTTGAGACGAAGGACCAGTGTCGAATAGTCATACTAAATTAGGGGAGGAGTTGAGAACTAGTCATATCTTGTAGTCCTACCCACAATTTCTCTGCGTAGTCATACAAACATAAAACACAATAGTAAGACTATACAACATGCGGCCACATACAACGAGCCATGAATGACCATGACTATGACACACAACAATACCCAATTTTAAAAATATATAAAATATTAACCATTTTTATTCCAAATTTTTATTTGATATAAATGTTTGAGTACATTCTTATGGATGATTTGGTGGTGTATTTAAGGGGAGCAGCGGCCAGTCTGAGAGGACCCAGATTCAAAATCTCTGCAAAATCAACTCAGTTCTTCTTCTTCTTCTTCTTCTTCTTCAAGTAAAAAATGGGCGTTTTGGATCATTTCTCTGACTATTTCGATTGCAGTTCCCACAGCTCCAAGCACAAGAAACGCAAGCAATTGCAGGTAAAAATCCCCCCCAGTTCTTCAAATTTCTTCCCTGTTCTTGCTTAGATTCTTCATTTTTTCCCGTTTTGATGTAAAATCGTATGGTTTTTTCTCTCGGATTCTGTTTCTTCGCCATTACAGACAGTGGAATTAAAGATTCGAATCGACTGCGAAGGTTGCGAGAGGAAGGTGAAGAGAGCGTTGGAGGGGATGAAGGGGGTAAAGACCGTCGACATTGATCGCAAGGCCAATAAAGCCACCGTCGTCGGCTACGTCGAGCCGTCCAAAGTGGTGGCGCGTGTCACTCACCGCACCGGCAAGAAGGCGGAGCTTTGGCCTTATGTGCCGTACGACGTCGTGGCACACCCCTACGCGCCGGGAGTGTATGACAAGAAGGCTCCAGCTGGGTACGTGCGGAAGGCTGATGACCCCAACGTGTACCAGCTCGCACGTGCGAGCTCCACTGAGGTTCGCTATACGACGGCGTTTAGTGACGAAAATCCCGCGGCGTGTGCTGTTATGTAATGTGCTGTAATTTTGTTGCTTTTATTATTATTTTCTGTGGGTTTTGTTCTTTTTTTCCTAATTTTGTTAGTTATTGTAATTATTGGTTTGGATATTTTTGTTCTTTACTCCAAAGTGTTATTATTATTATTATTATTATTATTTTGTGGTATGATTGATGTTGGCTGTCATGTCCTTTGGTGGGCCTTGTTTTTTCGATGATTTTTTCAATTTTAATTTTATGCAATTTTAATTTTATGCTCGGTATTCTGATTAAGATTTTAAATTTATTATCCGTATTTGATGGTTGCTCATTTTCCTGCAACATGACCACATTATCTACTTCTTTTGTGTTTCCGTGAAAACTAGCTTCGTAGATCATATTAAGAATGAGAAGCACTGATATCATGTTAAGAACGAGAAACATAAGTGAGATCCAAGAAATATAGGTGGGATCAAAAGTCCCAGTGGGATCTATAAGAGGAAGAACATCATAGCATCATTCTTAACATGATACTAGGAGAGCAGAAGAGGAAGAACATCAGAGAAGGAGAAGAGGAAGCATTTTTAACTGATCAATATAGATCCTTTCAACATGCTTTGTTCTCATTCATATGATTTCTGGAAAAATTCTCGATGGGTCAGTAATTATAAGATGATTGAGCTATTGAAAATGAAGGTATATTTTATTGATATAGGAAGTAAGTATCAAATTATCAATTATTTTAAATAATTATTAATCATTTTATCGTCGGGATCACTTTTATTTAGATTGTGGTCCCCATTCATTCTATAATAATCGTTTACTCGATGGTCACATATTCATTATTTATTTTTTTTAAAGAATTATTTTAACATTTTTCAATTATAAATTTATATTATGTTATTATAAATTTGAAATAAATGATTTTTTAAATTTTACTTAATTTCCCATCTAATCAGAAAATGTCAAAATAATTGAAAGATTTTTCTAAAAAAGGAATAAATTTTTAAAAAGCCCAAAAAATATAATTTAATTGATAAGTGGGCCGGGCTTGATAATCTCCACCTCGGCCCAATTTGTTCAAATCTGTTGGTGTATATAAAGCGCGTCATCTTCATGGAAGCCCAAATTTTTTAGCGGGAAAAAGTTTCACAAAGCTCCGTCAGAGTCGCAGCAATGGCGGGAGAACAGAACGGCGGTGTCGATGAGGTGATGGAGGAATTCGCCATCTGGAAGAAGAATTCTCCCTATCTGTACGATCTTCTCATTTCCCACTCTCTGGAGTGGCCGTCTCTCACCGTTGATTGGGTGCCATTGGCTCCATTTCCTCACCCAGCCAATTCTTCTCTCGCTGTCCACAAGCTCGTTCTTGGAACCCACACTTCGGAGGATGTCCCCAACTTTCTCATGGTGGCCGATGCAATTTTACCTGTCAAAGCATCCGAAACTAGAATCGACATTACTGGGGAAAACCCCATCATGCCGGAGGTTAGTGATGAATTGTTACTTTGTGCGTGCTAGGTGTTTGATGAAATGCCTTGCTGAAATTCTGTGATGTTTTGTATTGGGTTTTGGTAGGTAGAGATAACCCAGAAGATACGTGTTGATGGAGAGGTGAATAGAGCGCGATGCATGCCGCAGAACCCAGAAATTATTGGGGCAAAAACGAGTGGCTGCGAGGTGTATGTTTTTAATTGTGCTAAACAGGGGGCGAAGGCTCAGGGAGCTGAGTGCGATCCTGATTTGAGATTGAGGGGTCATGATAAAGAGGGTTATGGGTTGTCTTGGAGCCCGTTTAAGGAGGGTTACCTCTTAAGTGGCTCAAATGATCAGAAAATCTGTTTGTGGGACGTGTCTTCCATGGCTGACAAGAACGTTCTTGATGCAATGAACGTCTATGAGGTAAAGGAACTAATCTTCCTGTTTTTTTTGTTGGGGGCTATTGTTTTTAACTTTACTTTAAAATGGTATTGCTGTTTTAATATTCAGGCTCATGAAAGTGTGGTCGGGGATGTGTCATGGCATTTGAAGAATGAGAACCTGTTTGGATCTGTCGGCGATGATTGCTTGTTGGTGATATGGGATTTGCGCACAAATAAATCTGTGGATTCTGTTCGAGCTCACGAGGAGGAGGTAGTGCTATTCTGAACCTCTTTGCAGCATTACGCAAGCGACTCTTTTACTCGCTTACTAATGTATTGGTTTCAATTCTTCCGGGCTGAATTCTGGCTGAATTCTAGCAGTAATTTTGTTAGGAATCACTACTCTCCACAATTGTATGATATTGTCCACTTTTAACATAAGTTGACTTTGTTTTGGGCTTTTCCAAAAGGCCTCTTTCCAATGAAGATGCATTCCTTACTTATAAACCCACGATCATTCCCTAAATTAGCTAATGTGGGACTCCCTCCCAATAATCCTCAACAATCTTCGGGAGTCGGATTGAGGTTGAACAATCCTCAACAATCCCCAACATCTTTTTGGAGTCGGGATTGGGGTTGATTCGAATAGAGGTTGTACCTGCGCCGACACTGGCATTTGGCCGGATATATGATGCTATATTCAAACAGCTAACTGAAGAATGGCGGTTTGGGTAGCTTAGGCCACATGATCATCGATCAGGGTTAAGATTTTTTTTTAGTATCTGCAAGTGTCTGAACCAGCATATACCCAAACCTTGACTATTCTCGATCATGATCAAGTTTTACAGTCCGAGTTAGAATTATATCTCTTATGAACACCATTTACATATACTCTATGTCCTATTGACAAAAATTTTCTGTTCCATGGATTGATTACAGGTGAACTATGTTTCTTTCAATCCATATAACGAATGGATTTTAGCAACAGCATCATCAGATACCACCGTGGGTCTATTCGATCTACGAAAGCTTGCCGAACCGCTCCACGTTCTTAGCAGCCACACGTATGTCTCTCTCTACATATCACTATCAAATCATCTGTCTTTATTTACATTTAAGCAAAAAACTATGATGTGATATTTCTTTGCGATCGTGTGTTCGTTTACAATTCTTGAGGAGTTTGTTTTTAGTTTTCTATCGTCTTGAGGAGTTTGTTTTTAGTTTTCTATCGTAGAAAATTGTGTTTTATTTCCTTACAATTTATTTACCATGGATTTCATCTCTCTTAAATGAACACTTGAGTTCTTAACCAAATTCAAAAAACAAAAACAAGTTTCTAAAATCTATTTTCTTGCGTCAGGTTTGGTAACTATTCGATTTTTTTTTAAAAAAATTAAGCTTTGAACATTGGTTCTGTTCCATAAGCCTTTTGTTTTGCTTGGATTTGGAAACAGTTTTAAAAGATAGATAAGGAATCGAAGAAACTTATACGTGGAAATAGTGTAATAAGCTTGATTTTAAAGAACAAATGATTATCAAATGGGATCTAAACTAAGAGTATTATACTGATTGGTGACACAGGGAGGGAGTGTATGAGGTGGAGTGGGATCCAAATCACGAAACTGTATTAGCATCATCTGGTGATGATAGAAGGTTGATGGTATGGGATCTCAACAACATGGGAAACGAGCAAGATGGGGACGCTGAAGATGGGCCTCCAGAGCTGCTGTTTTCACACGGAGGCCACAAGGCTAAAATCTCTGACTTCACCTGGAACGCCCACGAGCCTTGGGTCATAGCAAGCGTGGCTGAAGACAACTCTGTTCAGGTCTGGCAAATGGCCAAAAGTATTTATCGATGATGATTTCTACTTTACTCCATTGTTCAAATTTAGCCATTTTTAAGGTTTTCGTATGTATTAGGAGTCGTCTTCTTGTGCTTGTGTAATGTTATGTTTCTGCTGCTGTTTTGACAAAGATTTCTTAACTACGGGCTCATTCACTCCTTCAATGTAGCTTAGCCTGGTAAGATACTTTAATCAAGGTATAAACCGGGAGTATTTACTTATATGTTGCTTGACTTTGTGCCTATCACATCACAGCTTATACCTTTAAAGGCTCAAGCCTCGACGAGCTCGGTCTTTTTTCCTTTTTGCATCTCTTTAATATTTAACGTCCATATATTTAAAACTGTGATCAAATAAGAAACATAAAAGCTGCCTTTGAAGATAATAATTCTCAGAATGCATATTAGAAACTGTAATCAAATAAGGAACAAAATCAATACAATTGGGTGCACTGCCTTTTGTTAGTCTTCATAGAGAGAAAAAAAAGGCCGAATCTAAATGGTGTTCGAGTCCCCATTTGGGGCCATTCAAATTTGCTCTACTTTCACTAATACAACTTGGCTAAGCTTATTCCATTTCGCTTCTCAACATTCAAAGACGCGTATAGAAACCAGAGTGTTCCATATGAAGAAGCTTCGCCATTTCAAGTACCTACCTCAAATGGGTCGAGAGGCAATCGATAACGAGATGATAATCAAACGTTGCAGTTGTGCGACAATACACTTATTGACCGAGGTATGCACCACCCCGCAGGCATTGACCGGATGAAGACGTTGATGTCTGACTAGACTAATCGGTTCATCAGGTCCATGTCTCTTTACGTCGTCCTAATAAGCGAATGACAGAACAAAAGAGTTACAACTTATATGAAAAGAAACCTGTTATTTTCATAGGTCCCAACAAAAGTAGAATAAAATGGAAAACAATATGATTATATAACTATTCAACCATGGCCAGTTCATAAAGCAAACATCTCCTTTTCATGATCCAGGAAAAACTAGGGTAGGTCTTTTATCAACAAGCCACTAGATTGAAGACAAGGAACTTTATTTTGCTATCAAAAAAGTGAAAAAGATCAGGTCACGTTATCTTAGAATGAGGAACACTCGAATGTGGTAAACAGTTGGGCACTGTTTCTTCAAAAGAGTGGCCAATAAACACATTGCTGTCAAGAAACTGCTATATCATGTGAGGCACACTAATGTCTTTCACTATCTTTCGTTTCTTATACAGAAAAAATGTCTTCCACCAATCTTTTGGTTCATAAGAACAACATCATCAGATATGACAATGGATTTCCCTAGAAGTTGTCTGTGATTGTAAAGGCCTCTTACAATTACAGACTGTAACAGTCCAAGCTCACTGCTAGCAAATATTGTCCACTTTAACCTGATACGTATTGCCGTCAGCCTCACGGTTTTAAAAACGCGTCTACTAGGGAGAGGTTTCCACATCCTTATAAAGAATGCGTTATTCCCATCTCTAACCGATGTGGGATCTCACAATCCACCCCATTGAGGGCCCAACGTCCTCGTTAGCACATCGCCCAGTGTTTGGCTCTGATACCATTTGTAACAATCCAAGTCCACCGCTAGCAGATATTGTCCGCTTTGGCCTGTTACGTATCACCGTCAGCCTCACTATTTTTAAAACGTGTCTACTAGGGGAAGGTTTCCACATCTATAATAAAATTAGAATATTATACATTTGGACATCAAATCACAAAGGCAGACAAACCAGGAAGTCATACATTGATTGGAGCAACCGACTAAGGACCTCAATGTTATGTGCCTATAATATTTTGCATCCACAAGTTAATACACAAATCTAGAGAGAAAATGAGCTGCAAAACTCAAACCTGCTTCAATGAACATGTGAGACAAACAATGAATCAAGAGAAACATGTATCATATAACAAACAAAAAACAAGAGAAAGAAAGGATCATCAGCAAAGTTAGCTCAAATTCAGCCAATTAATTACTCCAGAGAAGCATCATAGAAAATGGAGGCCTCAGTTTTCACCTTTTCTCTTTGTCACTCCAGAAGAAATATCATTTGAAACAGCATTCCCGATCCCGTCCCCGAGTAGCTCTTTCGATCCCGAGTCATGATTCGCCAAACACTGAAGATTTTCAAATCCACAAGCACCAAAACTCTGTCCATTTATCACAGCACCTTCACCACTTCTACTTCCATTACCCTCAGGATGGAGGCAGTAAACCTGATCATCACACTGCATATTACATGGGTTCATCACATAAGCACCAGGGTTGCTTGGGTTGGACAAGTTGGGATTACCAGTTTTCTGATAAGGAAATGAACCAATCTCCCCTTCAATTCTGCCCCTAATATCCACAAGCAAACACTTGAGCCTAGTAATCTCAGCCTCCAATGCTGCCTGCCCTTGCAACCTCTTCATCAAATGCTGATTCAAAGCCCTCAATCTAACAACCTCATCTTCTAATGAGGCTGCCCTAGCCTTCTTCTTCTCACGATACTTACGAACAGCTTCCTGGTTACCCAACGGGCGTTTCTTCGACTTCTTTTCAGTCGATTCCGCAGTGTCATCAGTAACAACCTTGTCTTCTTCAGGTGAGGCAGGGACAATTTTAGTGTGGACATGGAAACAGGTGTGCGTATGAGAGTAATCAGGGCCCGGTGGAATGCAAGTATGAGTATGAGTACAAGTATGAGTGTCTTTGAGAAGATCATCAAAGAAACTATCCATTGAGCAACTGCTTGGAATCGCCATATTAGGGTTCGAAAACACTTCTTGATTCGAAAAATCAATCTCCCCGTCGTCCATTATCCAATAATGTAATACTAACCAGAGCAAGTAATTAAAAAATTTGATACTCAGCTACCGATTCCTGGACTCTAAATCAAAAATTAAGCTTCTGAATCGAATTACGCAAATGAGATTTCAACTTTCAACACAATTAATTACAAAATCGTGAAAAGAGCATACTAAATCTACCTCTAGGGAATTTCAATAAAATCGTCAACTAAATCAACGAAGAACAATCAATGCGTCTGTTAAAAATCACGCCGCAGGATTAATCAAAAGGCGCCATGAAAACGAGGCAATGCTTATCAGATAAAACCGCTAAAGAAATCAAACCATGAAATCGAAACGAAATCAAAGGGAAAAGAGAGCATTTGATAAATGTAAAACGAAAACCTAATTGAAAAAGACAAGAACAAGGAAGAACAGAAAGGGAAAGAATGAAAATCAAAAGGTCAAATCTTCAATGGACGCCATTGAAGATAAATTTAAAAGTTTTTGAAGGACTGAAATGTAATTTCGTAAACAATATGGGAATTATTGGCTGCTTTTAACAGTACGATAAACTGACATTTGTGGGTCCGCCTGATTTCTCAGGTGCCATCGAATCAAATCAGGACCGTCAAAAAATTAAGAATTTTTTATAAAAAAAAAGTGACAAAGTTTCAATTATTCTCTTTTATTGGTATACCTGGGTTGACCTGAGTTGAGTTAAGTTAGATCCGATCGAGTTGGTTGGGTTGATAACTCAAGTAACTCGAACAAAATTTACCACCCAATCCTCTATTTTCAGGTTAGGTTGGGTTGTCTGGTTGTTTTTTTAATTATTTAAAAAAATTATATTAATCTAAAATACATTTTATATTAATAACTAAAATATCAAAAATCTAAAATATCATATGATTATAAGTGGGGCGCATCACTCACTTCGGTTACACAGATCTAATATTCTTAATTTTCGTCATAATCTTAAAAATAGGGATGGGTTGTAACCTTATTTTTGAGTTGATTGGGTTGATTCGACAAAAAAAAATCAAATTACGAACCGACCCAAATTTTTTGATTTTCTAAAATCTAACGCGATCCAAATTAAAAGAAAAAAAATCGAACCCAACCCAACTTTTATTGTTAGTACCACATTAAAAAAAACTCGTGAATTTTGAATATAATATTAAAAACTTGGAGATAATCTGTACATAGATGATTTTTGTCTATATATTGATGATAAGAATTTTTTTTATTTTTTTATATAAATATAAAGGATGTTAATGCTATTTTTTAAACATGTAACTAACCGTATAACTAACTGTAAGAGTATTTTTAAAATATTAAAAAAGTTGAAGGGTATTAATGAAACTTTTAAAAGTTAGGACACGAAATTCACGGACCCCATACAAAATCATCCCTTTAACCTTCAGCTCATGGCTGCCTCCTCCAAGGCCTCTATTTCATCTTTCTCCCCATGGCCTTCGGCCTCTTCCAACCATGCTGCAAGCCACCCACCCGACTCACTTCTCCCTCCTCGTCCCCCCACCATCGATGACGTCCTCTTTCTCTCCTTACCGCCTACTCGTCGTTGTCGTTGTCTCTTCTTGCTTATTTCTGCAGGCGCCTCACCAACGGTATCATCTCGTTGAGTTTTCATTGACTTTTTGCTACCATCATCGATGTGAATCCTCGACACTTGACGTGAGGCTCCGCACTTGACAAAGAAACAAGCCATAGAATCAAGAACAATGACGAATTCAACGAACAAAATAATCAAACGAAACCAATTGGGTTTCTGTTTGATATACGTTTCGATTGAATCTTCTTAAGAAATGATACTAATCTTCTGTAGAACACACGTTCTTAAATAGCTACAAGCCTCTCGTTTATGTAATAAGTATTAGCCACACGTTAACATAACAAGACTTTGTTTTGGTAGCTACAACAAATAACATTATCCTTCCTAAAAAAACAAAAATCACTACTAGTAATAAGTTGTTGTAAATATCTAATTTTTTTTTAATAATAATAATAAAAAAAATAGGAATTTTGGCGGTGAGGAAAGAAAATGACAGAACCACACCTTCTTTGGTGGCTAAAGCCATTGTCGATTGTTATGAACCACGAATCTTTATAATGGTATGATATTGTCCACTTTGAGCAAAGTTTTACTCTTGGTTTCTCAAAAGGGCTCGTACCAACTGAGATAGTATTTAAACTACTCCTCTCAATAATTCTCAACAAGAATTTGGGGTAATATTGATCGTTGTTGCCGGATTTCGTCGTTGAAAAAGTTGGGTTTGAAAGATCTGAAGGAAAAAGACGTTATAGCTCACCGAAAAACAGTTGGAGTTTGTTCTTTCATCTCCATTTTTTGTCGACTATCTTCCTTTTTATCCGTAGTTTTTCTTCGTGGTAAGAAATGATTGGAGTATCTTTAAAACCTAGGTGGTGTTGTGGTTGATTACGAAACGTAGCTCGACGGAGAAGCAAATCGTGGCCATTGCAAGGTTAAAGATGATAGTTCTGTCGAACTGGTTTGACCAGTTCGATCTGACTAGCTGGTTTGGTTCATTTTTCTCCGTTTTTCAAGCTAATTTCAACCATACTAATTTTGTGATTTTAGGACCCGAATAGGAGATTTTGAGATCTCAATGAACCAAAAACATGTCTCAAAGGAACTAAACGAGCCTAACCCACTTCTAATCCCTTAAAACGAACACTTTGTATATCAAATTAGTTCAAACGTCCTAATTGAAAACATGTTGGAACCTTAAGAAAACAAATGTACTTGAGGGAACTAAGCGTGTTTAGCAGCCTACTCATAAGCCTTTCAAGACCAAAACTTTATGTGTCGGACTAGTTAAAACGTGGCTAAATAGCATTTTGAGATCTTAAGAAACCAAGATTGAGCTCCACCCCGTTCTAAACTAAATTCTTTACAATTAACACCTTGTTCATCAACTTACTTAAAAGATCTTATGGATCGTAAGAAACTAAAGTCGTGATTTTAACTTCTAAATCCTTCAAGATCAGTAATTTATACGTCGAACCAGTTTAAACATGTTTTAAGCGTTATTTTAGAACCTTAAGCAACTAAAAACGTGCTTAATTTGACTCATTAACCTTTCAAAAGTAGCATTTTATGTGCTAAGCGTAGTTTTAAGCATAAAAAGAGCGTAATTTCTATAAAAAAAAGTATATAAATATCACTTTTAAAAGGAATGTAAATAATATCAACGAACCCGACCAACCCAAAACAAAATCATCCCGTTAGCCTCGAGCTCTTGGCGGCCTCCTCCAAGGCCTTTATTTCATCTTTTTCCCTATGGCTTTCAGCCTCTTCCAACCATGCTGCAAGCCACCCACCCAACTCATTTCTCTCTCCTCGTTGTCGTAGCGTAAATGACACCGTCTTTTGCTCCTTATTGTCTACTTGTCGTTGACGTCGTCTCTTGTTGCCTATTGTTTCCCGTGTCTCACCAATAGTATCATCTCGTTGAGTTTTTCTTGGCTTCTTGCTACCATCATCGTTGTAAATCTTTGGCACTTGACGTGATGTTTTGCATTTGACAAAGAAACAAGCCATAGAACCAAGAACAAAATAAAAATACAAATACGACGAATTCGATCAACTGAGTTTTTATTTGATATAAGTTTTGATGGGATGTTCTTAAGAAATGATACTCGTTTGAGGATAATCTTCTGTAGAACACACATTCTTAAATAGACACGAGCCTTTCTTTTACGTAACAAGAATTAGCCACATACTTACATAACAAAACTTAGTTTTGGTAGCTCGAACAAATAACACTACCTTTCTCAAAAAATAATTAAAAAAAAAATAACAAATAACATTCCAGGGTTTAAAAAAAATAAAAGGTTCAAAAACATTCTTATCGTCAATATATGGATGAAAATCGTCTACTAACATTTCATAGATTAATTCAAAACTTTTTAGGGTTACTTTTGAAAGAACAACTGTAATTTAAAATAGTTTAAAAGTATTTTTTTTTAGTTTTTTAAAAAATTGAAGGGTATTTATCGAAACTTTTGAAAAATTAAAGGTATTTTTTTAATTTTTTTTAAAAGTTAAGGTTATTTTTTTAAACAAAGTATTAATGGTTTCCGTCTAGATAATTATAGTTTGATTGAACTAGTTTGACTTTTTGTTTGTCTTTGAACCATTTGATTCATTTTTCACAACTATACGTAACCGGTAATATTTGCTGACGATGAGTTTGGATTGTTACAAATGAAATAAAAAAATACTAGGCGGTAAGCCGAGAACGTTAGCCCCAAAGGAGGGATGAATTGTGAGATCTCATATTTTTACGAAATTTAAAATCAATTTTTTTGTTCAATATTTAAAATATTTACGTCAATAATAATTATCATTAAAGTAGTGAACAAATAGATAAGGAGGTCAGACGTTCGAATCTTTAACTTGCGTTTAAATATGATGCCATGAAGCCTAAGTTTTAGGCCATCAATAATAGAAAGTGATAGAAAAATTGGGATTGATGCGTTGTAAATATTTAACCCATTGCATATTTCTGGGTCCAGCTCCTAGCACTGGATTCATACTTCACTTTATCAGTCTTGCACATGTGAGCTATCTCTGGAACCAGTGGATCATCTGGGTTTGGATCAGTTAATAGTGAGCATATTGATAGCAAAACCTGCAAAATTCGATTTCTTTAGTATACTCAACGTTCCTTCTCGAGTATCGCGTTGATCTGGTCGACAATTGGACTCATGAAACTCTTTAACTAAGCGGGTTTTGATCGATCTTTTCTTTGTTTACGGGTACGAAGGTTTAAAGTTGAAATGAACTTACTTTTGATATTGTGAGTGCGGGACTCCATTGTTCCTTGAGGATATCCAAGCATATGTTGCCGTTGCTGTTTATGTTTGGATGAAACACCCGTGTTCTAAAGGCAACCTTGGGAGGCTTGAAAGGATAATCGGGAGGAAAATGAATGGAGACGAGAAAAACTCCACCGGCGTAGGGACTGTCGTTTGGACCAATAATAGTTGCTTGCCAATGAAACATGTCCTCCGCCACTGGACCTGAAAAATACACGAGCATAAACTCAAATTCATGAACCAACCTAATAATATAAAGTTTTTATTTAGTTGAACTAATCGAACCCAAATAAGTTCGTCGAGTCGTTTGAACATCCTTAGATATTCAAAGTTTTCCTTAAAAAATAGAAGTGATTGTAAAGAAATCGTGGAAAATCAAACCCAATTTTCAAAAAACAAAAACAAGATAATTATGGAACGGAGCTAAACTTATATTCAGATATTGTCCGTTTTGGCTTGCTATGCATCGTCGTTAGCCTCACAGTTTTAAAACGTGTATGTTAGAGAGAGGTTTCCACACCCTTATAAGGAATACTTCGTTTCTCTCTCCAACCGATGTGGGATCTCACAAAACACTCCATTGGGAGCCCAACATCCACGTTGGCACATCGCCCAATGACGGGCTCTGATACCATTTGTAACAGCCCGAGGCCATCGCTAAGTAGATATTGTCCACTTTGGCCCATTACGTATCGCCGTCTGTTTCACGGTTTTAAAACGCGTCTGTTAGGGAGAGGTTTCTACACCCTTATAAGGAATGCTTCGTTTTCTTCTCCCATCGATGTGAGATCTCACAATTTCCATATCAAACGTGAATGAACCAAGCTTCAATCTTACGATTATTTAACACGAAAAGGTTATACGAAGAAAAGTAGAAACTAAAATTAAACTTGGTGTGATCATAAAGTATCCCTAATTCACCTGCACTGCAAGAAGTTGGTGGGTCTCTCTGCAAGTCTTTAAGCTCCTTCAATATTCTCTTGGACGCCATTTTTGCAACTTCTAAGCTTTTGATTTTACAGAAGAAAATCAAGGATGAAGAAGAAGAAGAAAACTGGTTTATTGCTCGCAAAGGGCTCAAAACACTCTAATATAATGGCCAAAAGGGAGGGTAAAGGTTATGGAAAAAATTTGAAGATATCCATCCATTCTTTTGGACTTCTCAAAGTGGGAACAGAATAGATTCTTTCCATACATGATAATAAGCTAATATATAAGAATCTCGTATAAATTTAATAGGGTCCAAACCCACCGCTAATAGATATTGTCCATTTTGGCTCGTTATGTATCGCCGTCAGCCTCATGATTTTAAAACACGTCTACCACGGAGAGGTTTCCACATTGTTATAATGAATACTTCGTTATCAGGACCAGACACCGAACGATGTGCTAGCAAGGACGCTGGTCCCCAAAGGGAATGGATTGTGAGATCCCATATCGATTGGAAAGGGGAACAAAGTAGTCCTTATAAGGGCGTAAAAATCTCTCTCTAGTAAACACGTTTTAGAACCGTGATGCTGACGGCAATGCATAACAAGCTAAAACAGACAATATTTACTAGCGGTGGACTTGGATTGTTGTAGATATATAATATTTCATGCGCTAGTTTTTTTGTTCCAATTATAAAAAGAAAAGTATTTAATTAAGGAGATTTTGACGAACGTTTTTTAAAATTCTGGGTTTGTTAACAGAGACGGTTCAACTTCCCCACACATCCATTGTGAATAGGGGAAGTCGTTTTTGCCAATTCCCACAGGTATGATAATGTTCACTCTCGACCAATTTTTAATGTTACTTATTGAGGATATGTGAACTTCTATATGTGTAATGTCTCACGTTTTAAGATCAAATTATTTCAATCTTTAGAGTAAATTTGATCGAGTGAGTTAGAATAAAGAATTTAATCCTGGTTGAATACAAGTTTCATTAATTTAAGTTCATTGAGCTCGTCGAATTGAAGTCGGTGAAATTGGGAATTTTGGCTTGGTCAAGAGAATATTAAAGTTTTGACCACAAAATTAAGGTTTGAATTTTAAGAAAAGCATTTAGGACCATCTCCAACCCTCTCTCTCAACCGTTCTCTCTCTCGTGCCGACGAATTCCTCCGATTTGATCAACGATATAGGGTGTAGTCGAGTAGCAATCTTTGAACCAACAACCTTTTAACAACCCTTCCTACGAGCACCCACTCACGTTGGTCCTAATATGAATGTAATAATGACTTAGTCTTGTTTTAGAAGCCGGGTCACTACAATATACTTCAACAATGTTATAATATTTTAACTTTGGACCTCAGCCCTCGTTGCTTTCCTTTTAGTTTCACCTTAAAGGTCTCATACCAACGAAGATAATTATTCTGACTTCTATACCATGAATTTCTTCCTTACCTAATCAACGTGAGACTTTGTAAGCCCTCCCAACATATAGTACGGACCCAATCATTAAAATCGCTCAAGATACCCTTTTCAGTGTAGTTTCTAGAACAGTTTTCAAAACACAGAAAACAAGATCATTATCGAACAAGACCTTAAGTTCTAAATATATCAGTCATCAATACGAGTCGTGACCAGCTGTATCCCATTTAATATTATAACGAATATCTAATATACATTGGAAAGAATTACACAACATGGAAGCAAGATATTCGAAGTGAGCCAAGGGAATTAGATGGGCATTTAAATTTTTGTATATATTCTTTGGAAGAGAAAGCAGATTCATTTTGGTTTCTCCATTGTCCATTGATATAAAATGCTTTAAAAATACTTCATTCTTTATTCTTCTTGTTTTTGACCATTTTGCTTTTCTTGGGTTCCAATATCGGTGGTCTATTTCGGGCTTCCCCTCAAGGCTTTAAAATGCGTCTGCTAGGGAAAGGTTTCCACACCCTTATAAAGAGTGTTTCGTTCTCCTCCCCAACCAATGTAAGATATCACAATCCACCCCCCTTCAAGGCCCAGTGTCCTCGCTAACATTCATTCCTTTCTCCAATCGATGTGGGACCCCACCAAATCCACCTCCCTTCGAGGTCCAGTGTTCTTACTGGCACACCGCCTCGTGTCTACCCCCTTCGGAGAACAGCCTCCTCGCTGGTACATCGCCCGGTGTCTGGCTCTGATACCATTTGTAACAATCCAAGCCCACCGCTAGCAGATATTGTCTTCTTTGGCCTTTTCCTTTCAGGCTTCCCCTTAAGGCTTTAAAACGCGTATGCTAGAGAAAGGTTTCCACACCCATGTAAAGGTATTTTGTTCTCCTCCCAACTGACTAATGTGGGATATCACATATAAAGCTGATTAAACAAAGCACAAAAGTTCATAGGATCAGACAACAACATCAAGCTAAAAGAGATATGGACTCATGAACAGTATTGGCATTGACATGTAGTAAGCAGGCAATTCTTAATGGAAGTTTATAATAATGAATCTAAAGAGAGAGAAAGAGAAGAGAAGATGCCTGTGATTATAGCTGAATCAAACAAAGCAGATCAGCTGCCATCATCTTCATAGGCCACACCAGCCGCTGGTACCGCAGCTGGTCACTGAAAACGACTCAGAGCTTCCATGAACAACCGACCAGATTGACGACGACTATTCACCAAATGTGTGGCACTGGCTAGAACCTGAAACACGAGGACAGTGACTCGAACAATCTTTAGATTTATCAAAATGAATCATCATTGGAAATGGCAAGAGCCAAGTTTGGAAACATTCAAAACGATGCACTATCAGTAATAAGAACTTCAAGCATGAAAAATAAGAAAAGTGTCGACATGGGTTTAATCGGTTTCATCGTTTCGGAGTTTCATCTTTGTATACGCTGGATACGAGCACAGTAAATAGAACGATGGTAAGAGGATTGCAAGGGAGAAAAGGAATACATCTTGCATAAAAGCATAACTTAATTTAACAAGAAACACAACATGACCAGCAGCTCATTGAGAACAAAATTACCAAATATGATATCTAACAACGATGCCTAAAAGCACTACAGAAGAAGAAGAAAGCTTGTGTGGGTGGAAGAAGGAAGGAGCAAAGCTTAGAATCACTTGCATATGAAGCTAACCGGTATGAGACGTCCAATCACCATCGTTATTATACCTATATTGCAAAAATTCAGCTGCAACTGTAACCTAAATTCCATCATTGTCCATACTGCCACTGTTGATAGCTACCCAGAAGCTTTCTGAGTAGAGGAAGGAGACCAACAATAGCTATCTGAAGCTGTTCGGAGCTGTTTAACCGAAAGCTGACTTGCCCTGCTCCCCTGTTATTCAAATTCACACGAGTAACCAGGTTTGTAGATCGTACAACGGGAACTTGAGATTGTACGTTGCAACCGATAGCAAGATCTCCGTGCCAATCCATGACCGAAAGCCCGAGAGTTGAAAGTGAACGACCCAAAGGATAATCTTTATCTCTCAATTGAGCTTCCAGGCTGCCGCCATAAGCTACATCTCCCCTACCAGTCATTGCACCCCCGGTCACAACTAAACGAAATCGCTTATTAGCAATCAATTTGTCCTCAACTTTGAATCCTGCAGATAACGCGTCGCCTAATAGAGCAACTGATAGACCAGCAGTTGCCTTGTTCTTCCTAAAATTAATAAACGTCGTCTCACCTCGTAGTGTATAGGCCAAATCCTTCCCAACAGTTTGCATATCAAAACCAATGGAGGATGATTTAGTTTCCCCGTGCTTTATCGAACTGTTCATCTCTATTTGAACATTTGCATCCTTCTTATCCTTTGTAACTTGACCACTAAAAGAGATGGGTATTGCGTCTTTTACGACAAACAACTTCTCTGCATTTATGCCTTCATAACCGACATCGTGATCCCATCCATGTGTTTCGAGTACAGGTCTAATTAGCCACTGGTTAGAGGAATCAAGATAACGATACCGGTGAGTGGGATTATCAGAATCAAAGGAAGCAGGTAATGCCAAATCGGGCATGGGAACGGGAACGGATGATGCACCACTATCTTCTTCTACATTTTCACTATAGTCACTAGGTTGACGTTTTGCCTCCGCAGCCATTTTCTTCATGATCTTCCTTCTCCTTTTCTCTTCTTTTAGTTGCTTCTTCATAAAAAGTTTTTCCCTGTATTCCAACTCGTCAAAGTAGGCATTTTTCTGTTCTTTGGAGAGCTTTGCCACCTGCGCGTTCGTCAATCGTTTAAAAGGTGGCAATTCATCATATTCAGATTCATTTTCGGAATCTGATGATTCATCAAGGTCATCCTCAAGACCATCATCATCAGCAAACTGTTCTTCTGGCAGTTTCACTTGAGGTCTGGATTGAAGAAGAGAGGAGAGAAGAAACGGTAAAGGAGTTGACTTTGACCGAGGAGCAAATTGCCTTCCAGGAGGACTATCTTGCAACTTCAAAAGAGTGTTCGCTTCGGCCAAAATCTTGGATGCAAACGAGAGCAACAACAGATGAGGTTTCCAAACCTGACCATTTGGCAATACCCTTTGCCCAGCTCTGTTTGTTCTGCAAGCAGAGTGATTCTCCACTAACGAGACCGGATTCATAAGGCGCATATCCCCTGCAGCCTGGCGTATAGCTTGCTGTACAACATGAGATCGCTGCGTGACGAACATATCATAACTAGAAGCAGTACCATTTGGACCATCAGGTGGAGCAGATGCTGCATGAGTAAGAACCACAATTGCATTGAACCATATTGAAGGTCCAAATATTTCAGTAATTGTACGCAAAAGAGGCATGTCACTCGAATCCCGGCATTGCATGTCCAACCGATCAAGGTACAAAACAATATCTGGAGGCGTCTTCTTTATAAAGCGCTTAACAGAAAGAAGGATCTTCTCGTTTTGGCGCTGGTCTGACCAAGAAGAAAGAAGGCCTGGAGTGTCAATGACTCGCACTTTGATCCCCTGCACAGTTCCCACCACATCTTGAACCTTTTTCGTGCCCATTTGAAAAGCATCAGTACTGAATTTAACTTCATCGAATATGGAGTTGATGGTAGCGCTTTTACCCACGCCCGTCTTTCCAAGAACCATGATCGTACAAGTGAAATCAAGTGGTTCCTGCCCAGCTGCCTCCAGCTGCTCTGCCATGGCACTAGCACGGTCAAAGCTAAAGGCACCAACCCGACCTCCATTTCTCCCTTGAAGTTGTTCAGCTAATCCAAGACGGTATAGAACTTGTGCCACAACAACATTGTGTGGAGTTTGCCCAAGCCTGTGTGCAAGACGCAAGAATTTCACTCTTATCATCTGGAGTTGCTCGCGAGTATCATCATTTTCCTCGGCATCCCCATTAACAGGATCATCAATTTGTTGCATTTGAACATGAGATACAGTACCATTAACTCGAGGCGGCTGCACCACCCGAGGGGTAGGTTCCAACAATGGAGCAGCACGCCCAAGGCCAGCTGGACGGGCAGGAGGAGAGGGATTTGCAGACTTTCCAGATGATGAAGCAATGATTGATACAGGCTGAATTTCTGGGTTCCTGTTCACTTGAGTTTTGTCCTGCCCAACCTTATCTTTCCTCTCTGTCTTTTCGACCCCTCCAATGTCGGAGCCATTATTGGAACTATCAGCAGGACGCTGACGTCCCGACATATTGTTTTCCTTCACAGTCGCATCACTTTCACGGCCCTGGATCTTCTCAATTTTCTCATCTGCTATCTTCTCAGAGGCCGAGATATCCTTAACCGTCTCCATAGAAATTTTGATTTCACCCACAGGTTTATGTTCGTCGACAGAAGTAGTACCATTCAATTCACAAGATTCTGCAGACTGCCCTTCTGAGTCTTTCCCAGTAGAAGCATCTTTCACTTCCTCAATCCTGTGATCCTGATTCGTCGTAGTCATGCAGGTCGAAGACCTTTCTTGATCTTTATTATCCTTGTTCTTAGGATCGATACCAGCTGAAGCCTTTTTCATTTCTTCACTCTCATGGCCCGGCAGTTCTAGATCCGCATTAAGAGAATCATCCTTCAGCTCACCATTCATATTATCTTGATAGTCCAAATCAAGGACAGCAGGTGCATTTAACGGCTCGTCGGTCTCCTCATCATGGTCTGTTGACTCTGTACCTAAGCTCTTCTTCTTCAATTCCACACCATTGCCATTTTCAGTCCGAATCTCGCTAGTAGAATCCAGCTTAGTCCCCCCTACCATATCAGCAGTCTTATTCACCAAGTTGTCTTCCCTTTCAGATTTCATACTCACAGAACCAAATTTCAGATCATCCCGATCCTCACCCTTCAACGCTTCAACCTCTGGGCTAGCACCGTTCTCCGATGTTTCCTTTCCCAAATCATCTCTACTAAAACTTGACTCATTCAAATCCGAACTCACTGCTTCCTCTTCAATTCCTCTCTCATCAACTTTAGTAGCCACAGCTACATTGTCAACCAAATTACCACCCAAGTCCTCCTTCTCCTTCCCTGAATTCACATCTTGCTCCACCGCCGTGTTTTCATTCACTCCACGAGAAGCCTGTATCGCCTCTTCAAACTTCGCTTCATCGCGGGCGCCATTAAGATGGTCAGAAGTTAATCCAGATTCAAAATCATAGACTTCTTCTTCAGCAACATCTCCGTTCACAGAACCATATTTTGAACTCTGCTCTATCAAATGTTCTTTCCCATCTTCCTTTTCAGTAACCTTAGATTCACAAGAACCAACTAAAACTCTTTCATCTACACCATCTTCCACAAATTTAGTCTCTCCATGGTGCAAAGCATCAACAATCTCAACCCCATTTTCCATCACAAATCTAAAACCTCAGCCACAAAGCTCTACACGCATCAAAACCCAAATCAAACCAAAAACAACAATGATCCAAACAAGAAAAAAAGGGCAAAATCAACACAAACCCAGAATTCAAAAGGCTTTAAAATCGAAAACCCTAGTGCCCAAATCCAGAAATGGACAGTTATATCACATTTTAACGCCCAACCCACGTCCTGCTAATTCAAATACTATCCCAAAGCCATTAGATCCTCATTGAGCAACAATGTTTCGAACAGGGATTCACATGGATCAAAACAAAAGCAGAAAGAATCCAAAAGAAAACAAACGAACATCAAATAGTTGCATTCAGTAAAAGAATCAGAAACTCACCGGATTAAGAAGGTGGGAGAGAGAGAGAGAGAACTTTTAGGTAGAGAAAAAGTTGAGAGAGAAAGGAAGTCTGTGATTGTTCAAGATTATTAAGAAAATTTTCTTTCAAAATTCTTACTCTTCTTCTCTCTATTGCTTATCTACCTCACTACATGAAAATACGAAGAAATTAGAGATAAGACTTTGATCGACCGCTCACATTTCATCTCAGCGTTTTCATCCGACGGTTGGAGAGGGAGGATTAAATCGCAAATCTTGATGACGTGGATATGATGTGGAGAGAATCTGGACCGTTCGTGGATTGTTGGTGTGCGAATTGAACGGTGATCGTTGATGCGTTCGAGGGCCACGAGTGTTTCACGTGGCTGAAATTTTATTATTACTTTTGTAAATAGATTTGGAAAATGCCATTCAAGGGTATTTCTTATTGGAAAGTAAACATTTGACTTGGAAAATTTTATTCTTTTCTTTCATTGGGATAATAATTTGTCTTAAAAAATTAAAACTTATTTAAAAATTAACGTCATCAATCATCAATCAATACGAGTTCTTCCAACATGTTTTGTTCTTACTCACTTGAATCTCAGAAAATTTTCCAAAATGTCACTTAACATAAAATTACTCCAAGCAAAACATGTTTTACTTTGGAGTTTCTATGATTGAGCTACTGAATAAGAAGATGCATCTTATTGGTATAAGGAGTGGCTTTCAGTTTTAAGCCTTTCTTAGTCATCTCATCTTCAGGGCTCAGCATCCTCACTGGCACACCCGCCCGATGTTTGGCTCTGATACCATTTGTAACAGCCCAAGTCCACCACTAGCAGATATTGTTCTCTTTGAGCTTTCCCTTTCGAGCTTTTCCTCAAGGTTTTTACAAACGTGCCTGTTAGAGAGAGGTTTTCACACCCTTGTAAAGAAGACTTTGTTCTCCTCCCCAACCAATATGGGATCTCACAATCCACCCCCCCCCCCAAGAGCCCAACGTCCTTGCTAGCACACCGCCTGTGTCCACCCCCCGCTCTTCGGGGCTCAGTCTCCTCGCTGACACATCAACCCGTGTCTGCCTCTGATACCATTTGTAACAGCCCAAACCCACAGCTAACAGATACTATCCTCTTTGGGTTTTCTCATTCGAGTTTTCCCTCAAAGTTTTTAAAACGCGTATGTTAGGGAGAGATTTCTACATCCTTATAAATAATACTTCATTTTTTTTCTCCAACCGAGGTAGGATCTCACACTGATATTACAGAATAACTCTAATCAACTCTATATGTACTCGAGAATCACTAATGCCTCGTACTTACAAGCTAACCGTGAGTAATTTCCCGTCAAAAGGAATAATAAAAAGGGTTTAGGGTTTAGTAATTAGAATTAGGAAACAAGCATCCAAAGTAAATGTGGATAGCCAAAACAAGACAAGGAGAAAGCAAATCCATAAGAAAGTGGTAATATGACACAAATTGGCCATCTTTTCATGCACCAACTTGCCCACACAATAATGTATTTGGTAAATCAATAATTCTTCTATTTTAAAAAACAATATTTAATGCCTCAAAAGTTTTCGAAAACCACGAGATTTAGGGTTTAGAGTTAGAAATTTACGAGTTTTTATGATAGTGTTGGTGTAACGTCTCTACTTCTTGCATAAGACTGAACTGTTACTATATGCATGTCATGAAAATAATTAAGTTTCTAAGTTCTTGTGGTCTCATAAGTCAGACGGAATGTTGTTTAATTTTCAATGGAATTACCATTAGTATTTCGTGTTTAATTAACTTGTTTTTAGAAACGTGATAGTAACGATCACGTTTATCACTAGAAATAGAGTCGTTGCAGTTGGCGCATTGGTAGAAAATTGTGGCGACTATGACATTCATGGCCACAATAAAAGGAGAGGACAATGGTAGTGATTGTGCCTCATAAGGGCAGCGGTGCTAAATGGGGTGATATGAATTTGGGTAGCGAACTGTTTCACCAAATGCCCGTTTGTCTTTTGGACAACCTTGATATCAGGCTATGCAAGAAATAGTTTGGGGCATGAAGTAGGAGATATTATCCACTTTGACCCGTTATACATTGTCGTCAGCTTTACGGTTTCAAAACACGTCTACTAGGGAGAGGTTTGTGGATCATGAGATCCCACATCGATTGAAGAGGGAAACGAAACATTCCTTATAAGGGTATGTAAATATATCCCTAGTAGATGCGTTTTAAAACCATGAGACTGACGACGATACGTAACAGACCAAAACAGACAATATCTACTAGTGGTCGACTTGGACTGTTACATTTCGTGTCTGGTACTACACAGTTTCACTCTACAAAACTCTGAATCATTCTCTTCAAGTTCATCTGCTATTTGCTCTAGCTCTATCATGGGAGAAAAAATAGTAGCTCGTGTTGAAAAAGTTGATGAAACTTATCAAATCGAGTTGTTACAGTACAATAATGATAGATTTTGTGGATGAAGTTGTTCGAGAATTAAAACGTGGTCGGATAATCCGAAGCTCTCAACTCATTTCATTGTGGTTCATTTCATTGTGGTTCATTGATTCAAGATATTTCTAAGATTAAACACCATGTGCTTGTCAGGCAGCCATGTTCTTTTTTGTAGTTTTGACACTGTTTGAAGTTATTTCTGTTGGTTCACATTCAAACTCACTATTTACAGCCTTTCTTTGCCCCTCTCTTAGGTAGCAACCATTATAGGTGCTCTCTCATAGGGAAGGACAGCTCGACCCTCTCACAATAAGTGTCGTGTTATGGTCATGCTTATTTAGGACATGTTGTTTGTAGCTGTACGCCTATAGCATTCCAAACCTTTTTATCTTCCGTTCATGATTAGTATAACAACCCAAGCTCACCGCTAGTAGATATTGTCCGCTTTGACCCATTACGTATCACCGTCAGTCTCACGGTTTTAAAATGCGTATGTTAGGGAGAGATCTCCATGCCCTTATAAAAAATGTTTTGTTCCCCTCTCCAACGGATGTGAGATCTCACAATCCACCTTCCTTGAGGGCTCAACGTCCTCGCTAGCACACCGCTCGGTGTTTATCTCTGATACCATTTGGAACAGCCCAAGCCCACTACTAGCAGATATTATCCGCTTTGGCTCGTTACGTATCGCCATCAAGACTAATGATGACTTACACAAATCCTCTTTTGAAGTTTAAATGGTTCAGGAGCGAAGCTACTTTTAGCTCTTTTATATACGCCTGTAAAGGAGACATGCAAAAACTACTTTACTAATAGGGGAAGGAGTTCCGTCGAATTAAAGGTCAAACACTCATGCCTAACGGGAATGAGCAATGACGCAATGAGAAGGTGAGGTGCTCCAAGCACCCCCATTTAAAAAGAAGGTTCGAAGGTTTTGGGCTATACGTTTTGTCCGCCCTTGGTCGGATGTGCTACCAAAAATCGGCCTTGAAGCTCTCGCCTTACTAATGATCCGACAACTAATAGCTATTGGTCACAGCTACTACCAAAATGCTCCAATGAAGATTAAAATTTCACATGGAGTGTGCATTTTTATCTTGATATTCGATAAATTTTATACTACCCGAGCTTATTTTGATTTGATTCCACACTTTTTAATAGATTCGAGTATGTCGTTACCATTTTAGTGAATGCATAATAGATAAACAACTTTATTAGTCATTCAATTTAATTTGACAAAACAAAAATTTATAATTAATCATAAATTTAACAACATATAATTTTGTCGTTATTCAAACTAAACACATGATATATATATATATAATTGATTTATTTTTTTAATTTTGGTGCAGAAGAAAAAGTCATGTAATTTCTTTCCAAAGAAAAATAATCAATAAATAAAAAATTCCAAAAAATGGATAAAAAACGGCAAAGAAGATATTTTAGGAGTGAATTCCCGAAAGTACCCTTAGCCGTTAAATTTCCGTCGCAAATCGCACGGCGAAATGCTCCAATCTAACGCAGAGAAGAGGAAGAGCCCTGGTCGTTAGATCTCGTCGGAAACTTCCCGGCGTAGCTGAGAATCGGACGGTCAGCATGGAATAACGTGACCCCACAAAATCACAAATGGAAAAAGCGTCGTTTACGGATGACGGGGCGCTCTTCCCGTTTCCAAGCTTTTCGATTCACAAAGTACGTTTCTCTTTTCTTATATATATATATATATATACATATATATATATATGTATGTATATATATAAACCCCATTTCTCATATAGAGCGAGAAACTAGAGAGAGAAAAGAAAGTGGGCATTAGGGTTTTTCAGTTGTTGGGTTGTGAGGAAGAAATCGAGAAATGGGTGAAAGGGTCAGTGGAAAAGTGAAGTGGTTCAGTGACCAGAAGGGCTATGGATTCATCTCCCCTAACGAGGGAGGTGAAGATCTTTTCGTTCATCAGTCCTCGATTAGATCCGAGGGTTTCCGAAGTCTTGGCGTCGGCGAGGATGTCGAGTTTCAGATCGAGGCGGAGGCTGATGGTCGATCGAAGGCCGTGGATGTCACTGGCCCTGGAGAATCATCCGTGCAGGGCAGTCGCGGTGGAGGCGGCGGCGGAGGTGGTTCGTACGGCGGTGGTGGAGGTGGTGGTTATGGAGGAGGAGGAGGCGGCGGTGGAAGAGGGAGACGCGGTGGGTATGGGTTTAATGGAGGTAGCGGCGGCGGAGGGCGAGGTTCATACGGTGGTAGCGGAGGCGGTGGGTATGGTGGGGGTTATGGTAGCGGAGGCGGAGGCGGTGGTGGTGGTGCTTGTTTTAAGTGTGGTGAGGCTGGGCATATGGCTAGAGACTGCTACCAGAGTGGATCTCAAGGCGGTGGCGATAGGTACAGCGGAGGCGGTGGCGGTGGCGGTGGAAACTGCTATAGCTGTGGCGAATCTGGACATTTTGCTAGAGAGTGTCCAAGCAGTGGGCGTTGATGATCGCGCTTGTTTGATTGCTTGAATCTGGGGGTGTTTTGTTCGGTTTTCAATCTTCACCGTTCATCCCAGTTCCGATCTACTCTTACTGGGATCTGTAGGTCATCTTTTTAACAGGATTTGAGTAGTTTCTTCCTTTCTTTCACATGGATTTCCATCAGTTTAGTTTCTGTTTATTGTCTTTTGGGTGTTAATGATATGAAGATGACGATCATGTGATATCATGATGTTTGTTTCAGCGATCCTTAGAACAAGAGATTCTTCCTTGATTCTCTGTTTCTTTAACTGTTGATACAACTATTTCTTATACAATGCCTCCTGGTTTTCAATGAATGTTCTGTTCTATCTCTGATCATGTTTTCTTCATATTAATTCACAATAACTTCCTTGAATCAATTACTTTTCTCTGCATTCCCTTTTTCCTTAGCAATTATTGCCCACTTGTAAAGTGAAATGCATGCTGGAAAGAAATAAAGTGCTTTCTCTTTTGTTGATATCAACATCTTAGAGTGTTGATATCACTTTTGATTATGAACGTGATGAATGGATACTCATTATGGTATTGAGAATCAAGAAATTGCTTCTTGTTCTTCATGAACCACAAGCGTCTCTGAAGAACAGAGTAAAACAGAGTAGAACAGAGTAGAACAGAGTAGAACAGAGTAAAACAGAGCAAGTTTTTTCTGTGTGGTTTGTTCTACAGTAGCCATTCATTCTCAATCTCTTTGCCTTTTTTACGTTGATCTGATGGTTTTCAATGGGTGATTCTAAGAACCCTTTTGAGTTTTTTATGATTCTTGAGAGAAAATCATGTTTAAGTTAGTGATTGAGTGCAAAAATGTCTCAGGCTTCCTCTTTTAGGTACCATAAAGTGAGAGGAGGCCCCAACGCCAAAGTAAAGAGACATAATGATAAGGAAAATGGTACTATTTTGGATGGAAAAGAGCGACATTCGCCAACTCTGAAGTTCCCCCTCTTTTCTAATCAAACCAAAAGCTGCAGTGCGAGCAAAGAAAACACATCCCAGTCATCCTTTCCTTAACCTCAACAATTTCATGATTCTGCTCCCTTCAATCATTAATGGCTACTGGGATGGCGGTGCTGCAGCGGCGGTGGTGCCGTGACGTTTACTGGCGATGGTGGGAGAGCGCATTGGTAACACTTGGTGAAAAGCCCGAATGTGTCAATCTGATGTATGAAGTTGGTCACACTAGCCCACCCTCCGAACCCGAACCCAACAACCAATACCCAACCGACCACGAATGCGTTGATCACGTAGGCTCCGACCCATCTTCCGGTGAACCTTGGGGGTTGCTCCACTGCATTCTGCAAAACACAACAAAACCCAAGATCATCTAAAACAGCCATCAAACTCAGCAGTTGGACTGTCAAAAAAACAGAGGTACGGACAGATACTCTGTCGCAGGGCATGCATATGGCAGAGGAGAAAAAACAACGAATCTCGTGCCTCTTCTTTTCACCCTCATCGAATTACGAACACACTAAACAACTAATTTGATCAAAAACCAATGCCAAGACAAATACATAGGAGAACGAGCCGCTGTCTTGTCTGCTAGACTATGACCACACGTTACAAAAATCAACACAGACAGAGAGAAACATTCCAGTGCAGCATACCTCACGGGAAGCAGACGATCGGAAGGTGAACATGTGAGCTAAAGCAGGGATGATGTAAACTGTGAAACTAACAAGGAGAGATCCAACGGTGGAGTTAATAGGACCAAAGAAAGGGAAGATTATAGCCAAAAACCAGATAGGAATGACCACAGGCAATCTCGCAGCTGCCCTTTTGCACAAGCTCTTACATTCGTGCATTCCAATGGCTTTCTCCCACACAAAGTAGAGCGGAGTGCAAGCAAATCCAAACGTGATGAACTGCAACAATTACAAAGAAACGCACTGTTAATATCAATATCAAGAGATCTGTAAAGTGAAGGAGATGGCGGCGATGGTTGCCTGGTGGATGAGCATCAAGATGACAGCCATGTCTCTGAGGGGCGATCTTGGGAGAAGGGAGAAGGCGTTGGAGTGATTAAGAAGCATGTCTCCGAATGCCCAATACACGGCGGCTGCTGATGGGAGTGTCAGTGTTAGCACATACACTGTTGCCACCAAGTAGATTGCCTTGAATTTCTGCGGCTTCCACATTGCGTGCATGATTTCCCTGCATTTTCCCACCAACCAAACAGCTTTTGTTAACAAATTGGAGTTTTTAAGCCTTGTTTGATGATCCAGTTCATAGAGGTTGGAGCTTGATGGGCTCTTTTTTTTTTGTTTCTGGTTTGTTTGGGGTAGTGGAGAATAACAGTAAGGTATGGAGGCTCTCGGTTTCTCCCTCTTACTTTTTCAGATTCTTTCTATGATAAAAGAGAATGAAATAGAGACTTCACTTTCAATGTCTATTGTTAAACAGAAGAATGAACAAAGGGATTCTCCCCAAGAAAAGAGGATGTCTTTTCTGCTCTCTCAGCTGATAAGGACAACTCAGTCAACAAAAGGGTTTTGTAAAAGCAAAGCTCACCCCTAACGGATATTGTCCGCTTCGACCCTTTACGTATCGTTGTCAGCCTCACGATTTTAAAATGTGTGGAGAGGTTTCAGGTTTCCACACCTTTCTAAGGAATGTTTCGTTTCCTCTCCAGCCGATGTAGGATCTCATAATCCACTTCCTTGGGGCCCAGCGTCCTCGATGGCACGCTGCTCAGTGTCTGGCTCTAATAATTAGTAATAACCCAAGCCTACCGCTAATAGATATTGTTTGTTTTGACTCGTTACGTATCGTCATTAATCTCATGGTTTTAAAACATGTCTTAGAGATTTCCATACCCTTATAAGGTTACCCTCTCCAACAGTGGGCACAATCCACCCTTTAGGGGCAGACAGTGACATACCACCCAATATCTGGCTTTGATACCATTTGTAACAACTCAAGCCACCTGATGTCTAGCTCTTATACCATTTGTAACAACCCAAGCCCATCGCTAACAAAAATTGTCCGCTTTGGCCTGTTACCATCAGCCTCACGGTTTTAAAACGCGTTTACTAGGGGAGGCTTCCACATCCTTATAAGGAATGTTTCATTCCTCTCTTCACGGTTTTAAGACACGTCTACAAGGAGAGGCTTCCACACCCTTATAAAGAATGTTTCATTCCTCTCTTCACGGATGTGTCTACTAGGGGGAGGCTTCCACACCCTTATAAGGAATGTTTCATTCCTCTCTTCACGGTTTTAAAACGCGTCTACTAGGGGAGGCTTCCACACCTTTATAAAAAATGTTTTATTCCTCTCTCAACCGACGTGAGATCTACGAGGGTGTAAAGAGAAATTTAGAATGGCAAGACCAACCAAAAAGTCCTAAGGGATCTCTCATAGATGATAACAAACAAACAATGAAGTTTTGACATTTTCAAACGCCACACCCACCGGAGACGCCCAACAAACAAACATAAGCAACATGAAGACAGCAACAAAACCAACAACAAAACATTAACAACATCAAAAGCTTTTAAGATTATCTTACACAGTAACAGCATGTCCACCAAATGTGTAAAGAATGTTCGTAGCCCCAGTGAAGTAAAGCACCAACTTAGTTGGACCAGAGTGCTTAACTCCCTCCACCTACAAAAACCAAATCATCAAACATCAAACCACACAAAACCTCCATGTTTTTTCACAAAATGCTGTCTATGGCAATGTCTGATACCTGTCCATGAAGAATGGAGGCAATGGTAAGGTACCAAGCAGTGTAAGTAGTCATCAAAAGACCAAGAAAAGACCAAATTCTATAGTTCCTAAAGGAAGGAATGAACACAGTGGTGGCACAGCAAGCTCCAAAGATATATGTCCAAGTCCTCTTGTCTAGGTTGTCGTTTATATAATAGATATTACTACAAACAACATTAAAAGAATCAAAAAACATCATCAAACAAGAACTAGAACAAGATGAATGCCATGAACACACTACCTTGCACAAGCTATGAGCTGAATCACAGATCCAAACAGAAGAAAAGTGCAATTAAAAGCCAAACCCACATTCCTCCAATGCTTTCCAAGCAACCCATCAAGAACTTCAAACCACTGGAAGAACACAAAAACATCAAGAATCCCATGAATCAAGGCTCCTAAATGGGTTTATTAAAAGAAAAAAGATGAGTTTATGAACCTGAATGACATGGTTTCTGAAATCAACTTTTTCCCTCTCTTTTCTAGTTCTATATTCAACATAGAGTACACTAATCAAATAGGCAGTCCAGCTACCAAGCAAGCCATAAAAGAGCTGAAACAGAACTCCAGAGAGCATTCCCAGTTGGGAAAACGAGTAGGGCAGAGTGAGCAGAACTTGAGCAACCTAAGGGGCCAAAATGATCAAACCCCAGAAATCAATGAGGGCCAAATCAATGGCTAATAAGGGCAAAATCGAAATGGGGTATACCTGATTTGAAGCGCAGCTAAACCAGGCATCGTAAACAGAGCCGCCATGCCAGAAGAGCTTGGAGAGCTTGGATTTGACGGTGTTGGGGTTGCCGTC
The DNA here is from genome assembly GCA_033971965.1 of Cucurbita ficifolia. Classification (NCBI taxonomy): domain Eukaryota; kingdom Viridiplantae; phylum Streptophyta; class Magnoliopsida; order Cucurbitales; family Cucurbitaceae; genus Cucurbita; species Cucurbita ficifolia. Next base: position 9,196,744 of record CM066972.1, read on the forward strand.
GGCCTCCATTTCGACATAATTTCCGGCAATAACTGTCTCCACCACCGCTTTATCGGTTGTTGTGGCCATTTTCAGTGGAATCTGTGCAGTGAGAAGGGAGTGAAGGGGAAGTAATAGAGGAGTGTGGCCATTTATACACTACAAAAAGGCACCATGTGGGCTCTGCAAATGTGGGAAAAGCCTGTGTGTTTGAACTTCGAGAGGAATTTTGGTGACCCTTATAATAAATTAATCTCAATATTTCAAAAACTTTTGTTATCGTTGTTGTTCGACATTAAAATATTAATTATCATTGTTTAAAATGGTAGAAATCGATCCATCAGTAGCTGAACTCGAAAAGGAAACTGTTGGTGTTCTTTCTTCTTTTTAGTCGAAACGTCTTAGAATCGATCAAGAACAAAAAAAAAAAAAAAAAAATTCTAAAAGATAAATAGTTGACAAATTACATCTACAAGTAATTCCATTGGAATTATGATGAAATTTTGAGTTTGAATTGACATGTATTTAATTTTATACTATGTTTAGAAGTAAAAAGAAGATGAGGGTATTGGAGGAATTTAACAAATTTTGAGGCCTCTAAATGTTATTTAGTAAAAGATAAGGGGCATTAAAATAATAAAAATAAGATTAAAAAATAGGAAACCTTCATATGGCTCCTAATTACTAGAATGCCACAATTTTATTTTTATATTTTACTTGGTGAGGCTTAATTGATTAAGATTTTATTTAAATTTTAAACACGATTAATTTATATAAAATATTCCTACATTCTCTAAATTCTCTTGAATTTTGAGATTGATAAAAAAAAAAAAAAAAAAAAAAAAAAATTAATCTTGATTTTTTTTTCATTAAACCAATGAAAAATTGACACGACCGAGTGATATGTGTAAATTGAAAGTCATATAATATCCTCTATATAAATTGATGTATAAAAATTGAATCTATGAAATGACGTTAACGATATTTTTTGAGTTGAAATGAATGATAATTGAAATTAAGTTACGAAATTGTGAGATCCCACATCAGTTGGAGAAGGGAACAGAGCATTTCTTATAAGGGTTTAGGAACCTTTTCTTAACATATGCGTTCTAAAACTATGAGGCTGACAGCGATATGTATGGGACATAGCAGACCATTGTTTGCTAGCAATGGGCTTAGACTGTTACCAATGATATTAGAACCAGATACCGAGCGGTGTCTTAGCGAGGACGCTGGCCCCCAAAGTGGGTGGATTATGATATCTCACATCGGTTAGAGAGGGGAATGAAACATTTCTACCAGCAAGACGCTGAACCCCAAGGGGGATGGATTGTGAGATCCCACATGCCAGCGAGGACGCTGGATCCCCAAGAGGGGTGGATTGTGAGATCCCACCTCGGTTGAAGAGGGGATCAAAACATTCCTTAGTACAGATGTGAAAACCTCTCCCTAATAGACACGTTTTAAAGTCGTGGTATCAGAGCCAGACATGGGGCATTGTGCAGCGAAGACACTGGCCCCCAAAGGAGTGGATTATGAGATCTCACATCGGTTAGAGGGGAGGAACGAATCATTCATTATTAGGGTCTAAAAACTTAGACGCGGGATAATTCGTAACGAAAAAGAGGAGAGAGAAAGAGGGAGACAAAAGGAAGTGTAAAAGGAGAGAGAAAAAGGAAAATAATAAGAAAATAGACCACATGATTACAAAGCAAAGGGGTGTGGTCTCTTCAAAGCACAAACCATTTTCACTTTTCTCACGTGCCCTTAGTTTTTTATAATAAAATTTCAAACCCTAAATTGTAAGAACAAAAACATGTTGATTCCATTTTGGGAGACACCCACAAAACAAACTCCCTTTTTTCTTCTTCTTTTGTTCTTCCCCCTCCATTTCAACCCTTTTCTTTTGCTTCAATCTTCCGTTAAAAATTAAAAAAACGTAAATCGGGTAAGAACAGAGACCAAGGTGACAACGAAAACAGGGATAGGGATAACGTCATTGGTGTCACGGTCATGCTTGTCCAAAACGTATTGTCTATGGCCACAGCTGACTTGTTCGTTGCACCATCATTGTCCTGTTACTGCAAGAGTGCGATTGTGACACTTGACATCTATATCCCGATTCAGCTCACGGAGAAGTGTTTTCTAGCGAAAAAACGAATCTAATTTCTTTCTTTTGCCCCCTTTGGCTTGTGTTCTACACCTCGATCTCATTATTGTGTTTTAGTGCAACATTTGGTGTTGGATGCCCATTTTAAAGGTAATTATGAGTTGTTCTTCAAGTTGGGTTTGCCCCATTTGCATCCCATTTAACTACAAACAAAGTTGAGACATATTTACTCAATTTTTGACTTGTGTTTCCTTTGTTGGATTGTGTTAAGATTTTTAATTCAAAAAGTGTCCAAAGTTCATATCTTTCATTTGTTTGGTGGATGTTGCTTAATGTGATTTGTAATTAAATAATGTGAGATCCTACATTGGTTGGGGAGAGGAACGAAATATTTGTTATAAAGGTGTGGAAATCTCTCCCTAGTAGACGCATTTTAAAATCGTGATGCTGACGGTAACGAGTCAAAACGGACAATATTTGTTAGTAGTGGGCTTGGATTATTACAAATGGTATCAAAGTCAGACACCGAACGGTGTGCCAACAAAGACGCTGGCCCCTAAGGGGGTGAGATTATGAGATCCCACATTCGTTGGAGAGGGAAACGAAATATTCTTTATAAGGGTGTGAAAATTTCTCTCCAAATATAATGAGCCAAAGTGGATAATATCTATTAACAGTGAGCTTAGACTCTTACAAATAATATCATTGCTCAACCAATTGACACAAAAAAAATCGAACCCATTATAGATATATTTGTATTCTACATGTAAAGTACATCTTCAAGTGTACCTTCATTATAACAATCCATCATCTTTTACTACTCGAATATTGTACTCAGGCTACTTCTATTCTATCTTTCACTACTCGATATTCTCGTGTACTTACATGCAAACGTTTCTTCTGAAAAGAAAAAAAAACAAATTCTTATAACGATCTCGATATGTATATGATGAACGTATCTATATACGCACAGAAGTAATCAAATTCGAAGAGTTTGAATTCTATTTTGAAGTGTATTGAAATGGACAAAAGGATATTCTTTGGACCCAAAAAGAGCAAACCTCTTTCATCTTTACAAAGCATCATTGTCAAGCTATGAAGAAACAAGACAACCAAAGCTACTTATAAACCCTAACATGGAAAAAGAGAAAGGATATATTGACATTGGCATGCCTAGCTATGTTCTTTGTGGTATAATGACCAATTATTTCTTGAGATTGTGATACCAAACCCATATAATATATAGAGAATGCTACCAATACTTTCATATATGATGCTAAAAGGTATATCATTTGATGCAATCATTATGCCACTCATCAAAAAATTTGATTTTTCAACCAGATGTTTGAATTACTCAATAGATCTTGCTATAATTATAGCATAGATTATAAAATAGGGTTATATCTATGAAGTTTAAGCGTTACGTGTAAATAATAGAACCAAATTTCTACACTCTTATGAATTTGTTATCGTTATTATGTATCAAGTAATTATAACCCTCATAAACTAATTTCACACACGATTTAAACCTTAAAGAAGTTCAAAAATACCCTTTGTCATTAGTTTTAATGGAAACTGTTAATACTTTGTTTCAAAAATATGCTTGAACTCTGAAAAGAATTTCAAAAATACCCTTTAACTTTTAAAAGTGTTTCAATAATACCCTTGAATTTTAAAAAAATTCACTAATACCCTTTAGTTTTTTTAAAACTTAAAATTCAAAACCCTTTTAAACTTTTTAAAAAAATTTAAAAATACATTTACCGTTAGTACATATTTCAAAAATACTCATGAACTTTCAACGTGACATTAAAAACTTTGGAGATAATCTATGAAATGTTGATAGACAGTTTTTGTCCATATATTGACAACAAGAATTTAGGTAGAGGGTGTTAATACTAATTTTAAAATTTTATGGTATTTTTTACCCACAGAGTGTTTAACTTTTTAAAGGTACTAATGAAACTTTTTAAAATTCAAGGGTATTTTTGAAACACGGTTAAAAGTTCAAGGTAGTTTTGAAACAAAGTACTAACGGTTTCCCTCCAAAACTAACAGAAATGATAATTTTTAAACTTTTAAAAGTTTAAGAGTATTTTTTTAGACAAACTACAAAGTTTAGGAATAATGTTATCAGTTTAGGGGAGGCAAATTAGAATCTTATCCTTAAAAGACCGAAAAGAATCCATTTTTAATGGTGAAACGGGCTAGTTATGGAGTAGATACTTACATAATTTATGTAATGTAAAAGGGTCTATACAAAAAGTTGAAAATCCAAGAGGGGAAACCCTAGGATTGAAAAAAGTGGAACACATCAAATGATTAAAGCTTCAAAGTGGTATCAAATTATGAGCTATGGGTAGCAACCTCAACAATTTTGATGAGCTTTTGGTATTAATGTGTTGGGAAAGAGAATGGCCCTTTTGGTGGAACAAATTTGACCTAAAGATTCAATTTTTGTTACCCATAAAGTAAAGGGTGGGCCTCAAAACATTCAAAAACATTCCCTTTGCTTGCTTTTAAGGACAATAAAGTGAGTTTGGTTATGGTGGTCAACTACTCTTCCAATTATTTATCTTCAAAATTTTGTCTTCCACTTAAAGTTGTCATTATAAGTTCATGTTGTTCTAACCCATTTCTTGAGGAAACTTCTCGGTTTTAGCTTTGGTTTGAGCTAAACTTTAATGGGTTCGGATGTAAAACGTGTTTGAAACGTCGTAGATTTGAATTTCTGCCTCTTATTTGAGCTAAAAAGATGTTTATATACTATTTTGGTCTCTATACTTTAACTTTGATTCATTTTTATCTTTCGATTTTCGAAATTTATCCATTTAATTTTTATACTTTTCAAATGTTTGTTTCTGTCTATATATATTTTTAAGATCATAAACTTTATATTCCGAATTTCCTTTAATTAAAATTTATAGCAAATTTTAAAGAAATTTAATAAGTGTAATGTCAGGGTAAGATTATGGTAGAAAAAAGTCGTTTCTAAAGTACTCAAATTAAAGTGAACAAAACTAACATAGACGTTTTGAATATACAACTTGTTTGGTCATTTGGGTGCCGAGTAGTTGAAGTGTTCGAGTGGAATATATGAGAAACTAGTGTAATTATAGCTTGAATGATGAAAAACTATATTAAAGAACTGAGAGCCCGTGTTCCTTTCCTTTCTTTTGATTTTTTAACAACATGAGCCTTGCCCGAAGTCAGGCTTAGGAGTACGTTAATGAACCCACTTAATAAGTTTATGTGCGTATGCATGAACCACGAACTGAAAAGTACTATGCATCCAAAATCCTACCAAAAAAGTAAGTGCAAGAAACTATCATAAAATTCCACCAATCGTACGATACGTCTTATATGTGAATGCATTTTCTGACCCAACAATGATGCCACTTACGTAAATACTTATTCCTCCTATGTATAACATTTTTCCGTCCGTAAAGTAAAGTTATTGATAGGCAATTTTCAGCATTTTAGTACGTTAATAAAATATTGAATCTATCATGACACGCATGTAATAGCGGTTTTATTTATTTAAATAGGACGGTTAAAGTGGCCTTTTGTCACCTATCACCTTCCATCCCTTATTTTGGAGTACAATCTCTTAGTTCTAATGAACAAAAGCAAGTCCACGCCAAGCCCAACCACACATGAACAAGCCATTACCACAAACACAAGCCCGTAACAATGCGCTCCCATGCACGTATTCCCACCCTCCTCTGTCTTCGTCGCCTCCATGTCGTAGAGAATCCCGGCTAGTAGCCCCGAGAAGAGGAACGAACCGAGTGGGAGGTTGAGGATCAGAACGTTGTAGATCATACCATAGTCTTTGAGCCCGAAAATTTCAGAGGCGATCGAGACACTAATGGCGAGACGAACACCGTAGCAGATGCCGACGATGATCGAGCCGATGTACAAGGAACCCGACATGCCAATGGCTAAGAGAATGCAGCCAACTGCCATTAGAATTTGAGAAGCTGCGTTCCATAGTGGCCTTGCCATTCCTGCTTGCCTGTTAATGAATAAACAGTTCAACTGTTCAAGCTCACCGCGAGCAGATATTGTTTCTTTGGACTTTCACTCTCAAAGTTTTTAAAACGCGAATTCTAGGGACAGGTTTCTACACCCTTTATCTTATAAAGGGTGTTTCGTTCTCCTCCCCAATTGATGTAGGATCTCACAATCCACCCCCTTCGGGGCCAGCGTCCTCGCTAGCACTCGTTCCTTTCTTTAATCGATGTGAGACCCCACCAAATCCACCCCTTCAGGGCCTAGCGTCTTTGCTGACACATCACCTCATGTCAACCCCTTCGGGGCTCAGCCTCCTGCATCGCTCGGTGTCTGGCTCTAGTACCATTTGTAATGGCCCAAGCCCACCACCAGTAGATATTGTTTTCTTTGGACTTTCACTTTCGAACTTGCCCTCAAGGTTGTTAAAACGCGTGTGCTAGAAAGAGGTTTCTACACCCTTACAAAGAGTGTTTCGTTCTCCTCTCCAATCGATGTGGAATCTCCTATCAACCGTGACTATTTTTTTGAAAACTCGTCGTGATATATTATATTCCACTTACTTGATGAAATACTCCGACGCCGATCCCGATAAAATCCGGCCAAAAAACCCCCAAATGCTCATCAAAGAGATGAAGCTCGAAACATCGTCGTATCCAAGAGCCGATCCGATTTGACCCATGTTGTTCATCACTGCCAATCCGGTACCCACTCCGAACAAAAACGACACAAACAGAAGCCAAAATTCAACGGTCTTCATCGCCTCCACAATCGTGTGATCTTCTCCTATCACCGGATTCCCATTTCCCTTCACCTCCGCCGCTTCCTCAGCCGCCAACAACACCTCTGCATCCGCACCGGACCGGCCCCTGTTCTTGAGAAATGAGTGGATTGGGATTACCAGAGGGGAAACAAGGAGAATCAATAATACAATTGAGAAAATTATCGATAGGGATGAGGTGGGATTGGGGATCGAATCGAAGGCCAAGAGACTGACGGCGACGGCGACGGCGATAGCGTTGAGGACCCAGAAGTATTGGGAATCCTCTGTTTCGTTATCGACGGCGAAGGGGGTTTCACGGAGGAAGAGAACGGCAATGAGGCAAACGGCGAAGGGGACGACGGCGAGAAGGGCAAGAAAGGAAGAGGGATCATTGGAGAAAAGGGCGAAACAGAGATCGGTGAAAATGGCGGTGCTGAGAGCGACGTAGCCTTTGAGAACGCCGGAAACAGAGCCTATGTTTCGCCGGAAGTTTCTGAGGCAAGTAACGAGCACCGCGGTGTTCATCCAAGTGCTACTATTCCCTCCCATGCACATAAAAATACTTATCTATACATTTAAAACCAACCCAAATCAAGAAATAGGCGAAAATTTTCATTTTATTACAGAAATTGAAACAGAGATTGACACCATAATTACCTGCCAATAAGGGAGGGGGTTGATTGTTTTGCTGACGACGAGCCATTGGCCGCCGTAGCCGATGAGACCTTCGAGGGAGCCGATGAGGAGGAGGAGGGAGGGGGGAAGGCGGTCGGAGGCGAGGCCGGAAAGGAGGCCAAAGGCTTTGCCTAAGTCTTTGGCGACGGAGAGATTGTTGAGTTGGAGCTGGGAGAGGTTCATGAGGGATTTGAGGGCGGCGGAGTAGTTGGAGAAGGTGTAGTTGTTGCCAGCGATGGATTGGACCCATACGGCGGAGACTAGGCTGAGCCACTTCACGGCGGAGGAGGACGGCGGAGGAGGGGGGTGAAAGATGCTCATTGAAGTTGCAGAGAGAAAGACGGCGGAGGAGCTTGTTTAGGAGGCAGTTGCAGGCTGCCTTTATGGCGGTTGAAGTATGACTGTTGAGGCATTTTGTTTTTTTTGGAGGGAATGGAGTGACACGTGCGTACTCCATAACATAACACGTGGGAAGAAATTTTTTTTGAGAAATTTAAAAATTAAAATAAATAAAAGAAATTTAAGGCCTATTGGATTATTCAGGGAGTTATTATTATTATTATTATTATGATTTTAATATTGTGTTTTTAAAGTACTGAAAATTTTTAAATGAGTTTTATCAAACTTACCGTTTAGAGTTTTCGTTTATTCCGTTAAGACGAAAGGGGATTGATTGGAGTTGGACCGAGCTTGTATGGACCTTGGGAGCGTTGGGCAAGTTTTTTCAAGGTGAGCTGACCCTACAGTTTTGGCAGATCGCTTAGTCCCGTTCATCTTCGGCGCAAGAGCGCTCGATCAGTGAGCTATTACGCACTCTTTCAAGGGTAGCTGCTTCTAAGCAACCTCCTAGCTGTCTCTGCGCCCCGACCTCCTTTATCACTGAGCGGTCATTTAGGGGTCTTAGCTGGTGATCCGGGCTGTTTCCCTCTCGACGATGAAGCTTATTGAAAATTGTTAGAGTCTCACTTTGGCTAATGAAGAAGAAGATCATGAGTATACTCCATTATGTCGGGATCAATTCCTAGTACGTCTTCATACAACCAGACGAATAAATTTGCATTGGTTCTAAGGAAAATGATCAATCTTTCTGTCTATTTAGCCCTTAGTATGGTTTCAATATTTACTCGCTTATCTTCAAAGGTAAACGGGATGGATTCCAACTCTTGGGTAGGTTAACCTCTTTGGTTAGCCACCTCCTTTCATTTTAACCTCTATATTCTCGATCTCATTTCTATATTTTTCAAATACATATAATTTCAATAATTATTTGTTAAATAGGCTCACAATTAAATAGAGACAAGAGACAACAATCATTTACACCATTTTATCAACCATTTTCTTATGAACAACTATCTCATGTTTGTTTCTTTTTGGGTTGGAAGAAACCCGAGTTTTATTTTATTTTATTGTATTTTGAATAGGAGTGTTTACGGGTTGGGTTGACTTTTTGAGACCTTAATTGTTCGGGTCCTAATTTTTTTCAATTCAAGAACCCAACCCAACTTAACAAGGGTGGTCTGTGTTGAAAAAATTTATAACCCAAATAATTAAGGTCTAAAAAAGTAAACACAACTCACAAACACGTCCGTTCAAAAAAAATGTTAGATGATAAAATATTTATAATTATTTTAAAGGTTGTATAATTGTATTGTAAGAAAAAATAATAATAAAAATTAACAATAAATTCAATTTAACCCAATCTAATTTTAGGAGAACTCATGAACCAACTCCGTCTATAAAATTTTCATTTAGTTGAATCTAACCTAATTCAAATAAGTTCATAATCCAACCTAAGCTGTACAGATTAAGTTGGGTGGATGGATTTTTTTGAGTTGCTGAGTTTTTTTGAATACCCATAATATTAAAAACATATTTGAATGCATTTAGTCTATATACGTCCTTTCAATCTGTTACATTATCAACATTTGTCTGTTTGAAATAACATAAAAAAAAAATGCTCTGTTGTGTAATTAAAATAAAATTCGAATAAGACTACTCAAAATATATACGTATCCGTTAATCTTCGTCATTCTAAATGAAATGACCAATGATAAACGAGTTAGAGAAAGAGATACGGCACACCAAAATTTCCGATATAAGACGTCGTCGAGTTTTTTTTTGTTACTATCATTTCGTAATTACATGACGTTTTAAAATTTCTATCTTTAATATGTTTGGAAATTTTCTATAAACAACAAAATAAAAGAATGACGAAGAAAAAATATTACATCCTTTTGGATAAAATTTATCCTAAAAAAAGTAGAAAGTTGTTTTGAATTAAATTTCTATATTTTGTAAAAAAATAAAACAATTTCATTTAAAAAATGAGAAGAAGAAAAAAAACGACGCTCGACGTTAGCAATCGTTTAGTTATGTGAACCTCTCAAACATATATCTTAACGTCTGTATATCGATTTGGATTATTCACTCAAACCAAACTCGAGAGGATGAAGACATTGCACGACATCGAAGAACTGATACTCTACGAGCTAAAAGAAGGTTTTGGGCCTCTTGGCCCTCATCATCTATATGGACAAAACCCATAAAAAAAAGCCCACTTTAAAAATTAATAATCTCGATGATATAGCTTTGACCCGTTACGTATAGTTCCAATTTTATCAGATGTCTCGATCTTACATCAGTTGAAGAGAAGAACGAAACATTCCTTATAAGAGTGTAAAAACATCTCCAAACACGTTAACTGTGAGGCTGATGGTGATATATAACAAGCCAAACTGAACCATATCTATGTACTATTTCCACATACCAACACGAGTTCATTCCTAAAAAGTCACCTAATACGGGTCAAACCAAACAGTATCCGTATTGGTATGGATAGTAACTTTCATTTCCTTTAAATCTTTCTTAGTCATCATATCCTCAAGATTGCTCTCATTCGTATTTGGTCTCGGTTTATTCATATACTCCTCCTCCTTTACTCTAGTGTCACGTACAAATTTTTTGATCGAGTAGGTTAATGATCATCATAATAACATCAAAATAAGTCGATTCTAAGTTCATAAAATTAAATATATTTTTCTTTCTTATACGATGAATCTCATATATATTAACATCTAACTCAGACATAAATATAAGTATTAAAATATATAAATTGGTGAATTATTAACTCCATCTACCTACTTCTTGTCACAACCTTAAATTATTAATGGTGGTTGGTCGTATTGATTACTTTTATTTATTTATTTATTTTTCTTCTTTAAACAATGTGCCATACGAATCTTGGATATTGTTTTCAAAGTCATGATTGTATTTCAAGTTGATCACAATATATATATATATATATAAGTGGTAATCATGAGATTATGTTATCAACGAGTCATGCCTAGCTACGTTCTTATCGTTTTATACGAGAGAGATTTGGATTATAATTTAGAATACAGATGGGATACCTTATGGCTTAGACATTCTCCACGTGACATGATCGTGTCATCTACTTCTCTTGAATTGCTTCTAACGGTGAAAACTATCCACCACAAACTAACCCAAGTCTTTATAGAGCACTCAAAATCAGTCCAACCTAATTATGCTAAATTCTCGAGTTCTTATGATTGAGCCACCAAAAAGAAAAATGACACATTACTTGTATAGATTATGTGAGATCCCACATCGGTTGGAGAGGAGAACGAAACATTTCTTATAAGGGTGTGGAAACCTCTCCCTAACAGACGCGTTTTAAAACAATGAGGTTGATGGTGATACGTAACGGACTAAAGCGGACAATATCTACAAGCGATAAGTTTGAGCTGTTACAAATGGAATTAGAGTCAGACATAGGGCGGTGTGTTAGCGAGGACGCTGGCCTCAAGAGGGGTGGATTGTGGATTCTATATCGGTTGGAGAGGGGAACGAAACATTTCTTATGAAGGTAAGGAAACCTCTCCCTAACAATGCGTTTTAAAATCGTGAGACTGACGACCATATGTAACGGACCCATCTAAAAAAAGGGAACAAATTGAAAGTGAAAAAAAGAGGAAAACAATTTCCAAAAACTTTATTATTATTTTTATAATAATTAAATAATTTAAAAAATAATATTTCTTCCATTTAATTATATTTTTTATTCTCCCACGTGTTTTATTTTTCTAAATACAATATGCAAAAAGGTTCAACTACCCATTTACTTTTTTAATTTCTCACATTTAATTAATTCACTCTTCATATCTAAATTTTAGTTTTTTTTTAATTATTTAATTCATGACATAGACATATGGTTTATTAGTTTTGGTGATGAAAATAATTTATTTATTTTTCAATATTTTTTTAAACATATAACTATTTTACATCAGCGTAACAGTGTAAAGAATTTGTTTGATTTGGATTGTAGGCAAGTTCATTTGATTACTCTCGATCGAGCTAATAAATGGACAACAACTACCGAACACAAAAGTCAAGAGTTGAACGGATAGCAACTAAACACTATTGGTCAAGTTTCTAGATAGCCAACCAGTACATTAATAAATAGATTAGACTTTACGTATCGGCCATGAGCGATAATGAAGCTCGAAGACTTACGTGACATAACTGACAAATTTAATATCCGGTAGATAAAGATCTTATAAATATGTAAAATTATGGATTTGGATATAACTTATGAAAGGAAAAATATATATATCTTTATATGTGAAATTAAGAAAGGAAGAAATTCAAGACTTGGCATGGATAAGTCCCAAAAGGTGGAAAAGCAAAGAAAAAATAGAATAAACATTTAATTCTGTGGGGGTGAAAATGACATTTTGTAGACTGCCACCGCCAAAACCGCCGTGGGGAGGCAGCCGTTTTTTAAGTAGGACGGCGGCTTCCACCCACCACACCTGAAGGTTGGTACCGAATTGCTACTTTGGACGGTGACCTCTTCATTACGAATTACCCGAAATACCCCTTTCCTTTTTCTATAATTTGTATTACCTTTTAGCCCTTTTGGTAAACTAAATTGTAAAATAGGGTAACTAAAATCTATCGATCTAAAGGGCAAAAACGCGTCTCTTAGGTACAGTTTTTCACAACCTTATAAAAAATATTTTGTTCCCACCTAGCCGGTGGGATCTCACAATCTATTTCCATTAAGGATTCAGCGTTCTGATATTGTCCGTTTTGACCCGTTACTTATTGTCGTCAGCCTCACGATTTTAAAACGCATATATTAGAGAGAATGAGATCTCACAATCCATCTACCCTTAAGGCCCAATGTCCTGATATTTTTTATTTTGGTCTGTCATGCATTGTCACGATTTTAAAACGCGTCTGTTAGGGAGAGGTTTCCACACTATTATAAAGAATGTTTCGTTCCCCTCTCCAACGGACATGATCTCACGTTTAATAATTAATGTAGGGTTCCTTAGCAGTTAATATTTTCTACCTAACCCCAAATGGACAAAGAGAAATAGCAAAAAGATAGAAAGAAAAGTAATGCACTTTTTCCTCGAAAAGAAAATCTTGCCTAAGATTCCCAACTTTAAAAGAGATCCGAGTATATGAAAAATATATCTGATTGTCTTAATTTCTTCAAGTCAATAATAAAAATTTATATAAATTATTTTAAATAATAAATAGCATGACACGATCTAGAACAAATCAGAACCGTAATTTCATTACCTAAAACAAAAAATAAAGAAAAAAAAATTATAAAACATAATAAATGTGTGTGTTTTTTTTATATATATTTGTCAAACAAAAAAAAATGTAAAAATTATAAATTCATTTAAGTTTTGAAAATTCCACCAACTTGCAATTAGAAACAAAGGAAAAGTTCGTGCATTTATTCATAATCTCAAAGTCAACTAAGAATAACTAAGCCATGAAATGCATGCATGCATAATTGGATGTATATACATCACATCACACATATGCATATATATATATATATATATTTATTTATTTATTTATTTATTTAGGTGTGTGTAGAAAGTAATTTGCAATTAATTTTGGAAATGAATTTTAGGTTGGAGGGTATTGGAGCTACACACACCTAATTTAATTTAATTTAAGAGGTTGGTTGAAAGATATAATAAATTGGAGAGTTGTTAGTTCTTCCGTCTTTTTTTTTATGTGCTTATTTTCTCGAGAGAGAGCTACTAACGTCACCTAGAGATGCCTACGAACTGGGACGAGAATGGGAAAGCGTTCCCGCCATCTATTTCCATTTCCATCTAAAAAAAATTCATTTATTTTTATCGGGATCAAGTTACTAGTATGTGTAAATAGGGTTCTCTACAGACGTTCTTGAAATGATAATGAATCAAATGAAATTATCAAAATTGAACTAATTGAACGGTAATAATATATTCTCGACTATGGTACAAAGATTTGAATTTCTGGAACGTATAATATTATTTATATATATTTTTCAATACATATAATATTATTTTAATTTAAAAAAAATGTCACTTTTCAATTTGTAAGGTCATTTAATCTCCAAACTTCTACAATCCAATACACAGCTTTTCAATCCCAAAAAATCAAACCCTTTACTATTATCACTTGAAGCAATAATATTCTTTTTACCATTTCCACAGCTGCAATCTTTACTGTTCTCAAACCCCAAACTGCAAGAAAAGCAAAGACTATTTCTCCCTTCGTTCTTAATAGCCGCCCCGCCAGCCACCGGGTTCGGCGGGCTGATCCTGAGGTCGAGGTTCAAATCTAAAAGATGTCGTTTCTCCGTCGGAGAAGGATTGATAACTGGTTTCTTTCTATCCTCTTGATCTTCCACGGCGGAATTGGAAGCAAAGGATATGGTGGTCGTTGGAGATGGGTCGACGATTGCCCGATGCGTCGTTGGGTCAATTCCTCGACTTAAGAGCTTTCGCTTTATGTGAGTGTTCCAGTAGTTCTTGATCTCGTTATCCGTTCTTCCCGGTAATCTTCCAGCTATGAGAGACCATCTAAGTGGGAAAAAACAAAAAAGTACTCATTAATCAATAATCAAAAAAGCTTTTTGGATCTTAATTATTGATGGGTCTAAGTTTAAATTTTGAGATTTTGAACTCGTGGATCCCAATCATACTATTATAGAAATACGTAACACGTAACAGAAACCTACCTGTTCCCGAGGAGGCTATGGAGTTTGATGATGACTTCATCTTCATCTTCAGTGAAATTTCCCCGTTTAAGATCTGGACGAAGGTAATTGATCCATCTGAGACGACAGCTCTTGCCACAGCGGAGGAGGCCGGCGGCCCTGGGAAGGGAGCGCCAGCAGCCCTCGCCGTGAGCTTTAATATAAGTGATAAGACGGTCGTCTTCTTCCTTAGTCCAAGCCCCTTTGTTTGTATGAGCCTTCTCACAACAAGGAGACCTTCCCATTGGGTTGAATTTGAAAGAAGAGGAAGAAGAGTAGTTGAATTTGGTACGTTGATGGGTTATATGGAGGGGCCTTGTGAAGACATGGGGTATGATGCCTTTTAATATGATTTTGACTCATTTTAGGGTTAGTAAGATGAGTGGCTGGTGGGACCCTTCGTTTTAATTTTGCGTTTTCATTGAAAATTAGCATTAATCATGGAGTTAGTTTAATTAAATTATGGGTAATCTTAGGTAGGTATAAAGTGAGAGACTGGTACATCTTTTTTGTTCTCTCTCCTCTCTTGTTCTATGCGTTCTCCTTTTCAATCGATGTGGGTTCTCACCATTCACCCTCCTTGGGGGGCAGCGTTCTCGCTGGCACACTGCCTGATGTCTGACTCTGATACCATTTGTAACAGTCTAATGTCACTGCTAGTAGATATTGACCGTTTTGCCCGGTGTTTGACTCTGATACCATTTGTAACAGCCCAATGCCACCGCTAGTAGATATTGTCCGCTTTGCCCGGTGTTTGACTCTGATACCATTTGTAACAGCCCAATGCCACTGCTAGTAGATGTTGTCCGTTTTGCCCGCTACGTATCGCTATCAACTTCACAATTACACGTCTAGTGAGAGATTTTTACACTCTTATAAGGAATGTTTTATTCCCCTCTCTAATCAACGTGGGTTATCACACAAACAAACAAGAACATGATAAATAAATGTAATCGACTTTGGTTCATTTTGGTCTTTTTGTACATTCAAAACGTCCTCAACTTTTGTTCATTTTAGTTCTCGTACTTTTCCAAACATTCACTTTAGTCATGGTGCATTTAAGAAAGATCATGTTGGTCTTCCTTTTTTTATTTTCATCTCATTTATTTCCATCTTATAATTTTATGACTTTGTACTCAAAAGTTTTCATTGTGTTTAATATTTATGTTTAATTCTCCCCACAAAACTAAATTGGTCAATTTTTAAAAGTACAGGAATCAAAATAAACGTTTTGAAGATACAACGATTAAGTTGATAGCCAAAGAGACCGAAATAACATTTAAACCATAAAGTATTAAAAATCTAGATTAGTTGTACGTTCAAATAGGAAAATCATGGTCGAGAACCGACCATAGATTACCACAAAATTTTCCATCTTTTTCTTCTTCTTGAATGTTCAAAGCTCGAAGTTCAAAACCCATATGGTAAAATTTTGAATTTTTTTCCAAAAGGTGTGTGGAAAGGGAGATTTGTTATTAATTTCTTCTTTTCTTTTGTGCAAAAGATTGGAAGATCTAAGTTCTTTATTCTTTAGGTATGCTATCATACAAACCCATAGAAACAAAAAGATTGAAAGAGAGAGAAATGGAGAGAGGGTTTCTAGAAGAGTCGGCCGCGTTCGACTGAGAGGATAAGATAACTAACAAAGACTTCAAAGAATTTAAAGTCACTACCTATATCAATAAGGTAATCTTTTTTTTTTTCGGTGGCTCAATTATATGAACTCATGGTTAAACGTGCTTTGTTTGAAGCAATTTTATGTTGGGTGACCTTCTTAGAAACGAGGAGTAAGTACCATGACTATGTTGTAGGAGAACGTCAGGACCATCAGATGCCGAATCATGATCTGTATTTTGAGCATGTGTCGTTACAGTGTAATTCATGAGATCGATTATCAAATCAAACGATAAGGACGAGACTAAGAAGGGTAAGAATCAAACGATTATCAAATGAGACTTAAATTTTCGAAACTGTGACTAACAAATTTTCAAACGTACAAAGTGTTTAATAATATTATGTATATGGTAGATCATTGACATATTCAACATTTTCTAACATTCACGAACTTGTCTAATAAGAATTCGACCATTCGAACCGTTCAATTTCTTTACCAACCCACTATTGTGTGTCCTTTTAGTGTCCTTTCTTATGCTCTAAACGAACAATTCAATCAATGAAAAAGGTACCATTTTTACAAACTTTATTATGATTCCACACCAAACTCTAAAAAAAAACCCTTTCTTCTCAAGAATCCACCTTCAAAAAGTTTGTAAACAATGGAAAATTGTGATGTCCCATATTGGTTGGGGAGGAGAACAAATCACCCTTTATAAAGGTGTGGAAACCTTCCCTTAGCAGACGCGTTTTAAAGCCTTGAGGCGAAGCTCGAAAGGGAAAGCCCAAAAAGGACAATATCTACTAGCGGTGGATCTGGGTCGTTACAAAAATATTTGAATATTTGTTACTCTTTGTTGGGTTGTTTTTTAGAGTGGAAGAAAATGGAAAGATGGGGATTGTTCTTAGAACATGGGAGGAGGGTGTGTTGAGTTTTGTAATGGATATGGAAAGTGGGTTGTTTTCAAATGGAATTAGTAATATAATATCTTTAAAAAAAAGTGGGTCTAGATTCGAAAATTTTGCATATTCGACGGATTCAAAACGTTCTTACAGAATTACTAATCATATTGTAATGGTCTCTTCCAATAACTTATGTTTTATAGGTGAGAGATAGTTGAGTATCACAATCACACTCTATTAAGACTCGCAACATGATCATGCGGCACATACTCTCACTTTCGAGTAAGTCAACCAACTGAAACTTGAGTTGTTGTTGGCATGGGCGATGCCACTGGCCCCGTTCTTGAGAACTGGTTTTAGAAAATAGGGATAAAGTTTTAGAAAATGTTTAAAGAATTTAAGAAATCAATGTTATATACTAGTACACAAATAAACAACCACGTGTAACAGCCCAAACCCATCACTAGTTGATATTGTTGTCTGCTTTGGCCTGTTATGTTTGGCCAGTCTCATAGTTTTAAACCGCGTCTTTCAGAGTTACACAGTAGAACCAATACTCATCTAAATATTGCCATCTTTAGGGTTTCCCTTCAAAGCTTCCCCATTACACGTCTTCTAGGGAGAGGTTTCCACACCCTTATAAGGAATGCTTCGTTTCCTTATCCAACCGATGTGGGATCTCACTCCATGGCTTTGATAGCGTATAACAATTGGTCACATCTCATATAGTATGATTTTGGGGAGTGTTCATACACCCTCCGTTTGAGTACATCTTGTCTATTCTCATGAGAAAATTTTAATTGCAAAAAAAGAAAATCTCGTAAACTTGTCTTTTGTCTTTGAATGCATAAATGACTTGTCTTTTGTCTTTGAATGCATAAATTTTCCTTTAGTTTAAATGTAACAAACAGACACCGTGAACTATCTACATACTACTCAAGAAAAATAATGAATGCTATTATCCTAACTTCACTTCCACGGTCGTTGCAGCAACGTATCATTCATGCTAATGTGCCTTGTCTTTACCTGAAGAATATGTGTAGTACATGGCTTGAGTATTTTAAGAAATACTCAATATGAAACCCCACTGTTCGGGTCGAAAAATGTGTATACAAGCAAACATGGTGGGACCTATCCTTTTATAAAACATCATAACATGGCCTTAGGCTCCACTTTCCAACCCGAGCAGGGTTGGATGTGTGGTACTTCCCCACACACGGCCCACGCACTCGCACATGGACCCACCAGGCAGGATCGTATACGTACCCCCCTAGGCCTGGCTCGTCGGGGTAACACGCTTACACACCATCGGACACCATAGAGGGAAAGTGCCCGCATGATATCATGACAAACATAAATATCGAAAGGTATGCGTCTATACTAGACATGACAGGGAAGTATCTCGATGCACATGACACACAAAAATGTATAAGGTCTCCATAGTTTAAAATTATGGCATAAGTTTACGATGCAAGTCAAACATCCATTCATACATAACACAAAGAGCCTATGGGATATGCATATGCAATTTTTTATATAATTTACATGACATGGTGTAGAAGTTTATGCATCATAAATTATCAAATCATAAACATGATTCTACAACATGACATAATCCCATTATAGCATAGCTTATAAACACGTCATAACATAAAATAGCTCAACATAACAATACATGACATAGCACAGTATAACATAGCATAGCATAACAGTCATAATTATGATACTGTAGGGGCCACGAGGCACGTGTTATCATACGTCATACAGTTCGTCCAACCAAGCCAACAATAGAGTCATTTATGTGGTTGGCCTAAACCATAGTTACTATCTTATTCTTGACACTAGCCCGAAGCTATCCTTGAAATACCAACCTATTTGGGTCAACGACATTAAGTTAGGGTATGTTAAAAGATTTAATCCATCCCAAGTATTACATCAAAATCATCTCGAGTATTACATCAAAATCACTCATGTCTACAATTATTAAAATTACATTTAGGGTGTGCCCCGAAATTAACACTTGCCCACCCTTCACTCTATCCTTAACAATTAAATCTACCCTGCTGGGATACTCACAGACATTACATGCGATAATGGTTCTAATTCAAACCTAACCTAACTTAATTCGAACAGACAATACATGCGATACAGATATGAAAGAATGGGTAGATCTTAAATCAAACAATGTTAGGGTAAGGTGCACAAGAATGGATAGGGTACCTGACACCACTGCATCGGCGTTTTCAGCGTCCTTATTGATGAAAGCATAAGCTCTCGCTGGGAGCAAGCCTACTCAATCCTCCTTGTATTGCCTGGACCTCTTGGCTGGTTAACAGGATTCTCAATGTGTCTCTCTAGGCAATTCATGGTGATGTGACCCTCTTGGCCGCACCTAAAGCACACTCTAGTTCGAGCCAGGCACCATCCCTAGTGCTTCTTGCCACACTCGTCGCATATAGGCCTCTTGTCTCCCCTGACCCCCTGTCGATCTAACTGCTGACCACGCCCTGGGTCCCTGCGGTATCCGTCAGTCTGTTGTTGTGGGTGCACTGGCAGTTGACAATGTGGCTTTTGTCCCACAACAGCTATCAGTGTTGGCGGTTCCCGGAGTTCTTCGCCTTTGTTCCCCTCCATAGCCTTAGCTGCCCTCAGAGCAGCAGCATATGTGGTAGGGTTTATGGCCTTCCGTGCCACGGATACTTTGGTCCAAGCCTAGGATGAATCTCTGAACCAACTTTAGTTCCGTATCAACAAGCTCCGAAGCAAACCGCTTCAATCTCATGAACTCTCTTGCATAGGTAGTGACGGAGCGTCCACTCTGTGTCAACGGGGTGAATTCCTGTTGTTTTCGGAGTCGGGCCTCATCTGAGTTGTACTTTGCCCAGAAAGCTTCTCTAAATTCTAGCCATGTGATCACTCCTCCATTGGGGCTAAGGATCTCTCGAGTGAATTCCCACCATAACTTTGCATCGCCCTGCAACATGAAAGATGCAAACGACACTTTCCGATCATCAGGGCAGTTCATCAACCGAAAAATGTTCTCCATCGACAACACCAACATTTCTGCAACTGTTGGATCTTTCGAGGTCCCGTTAAAGATACGAGGGTCGTACCTCTTGAAATCCTTAAAGTACCTTGCTCCTCGAGTTGACGTTGCCATGTTGGCCTGTTGGGTGGCCACAAAAGTTTGCATCACCGCCTTGAATGACTCCCACATCATGGCAGTTGTAGGGTCTAGTCCAATTTGAGGCGCTGCTGGGTGACGCTGCTGCGTCAGTTCGAGTCATCGATCCCTCATGGACCGGACTCTCCAGTCCCCTACCTCATTCTCTAGCAGGGGGTTGTCCTCCTCTACATTCTCTTCCACGTTCTCTAGGTGACATGATCTATAACCAACACGTAATATATTACGTCTACATCGCTCAACACATGAATATAACATATACCATATAGTTTACAAACTTCAGCATCCGAATATCCATATAAAGCATTGCATTATTACACATTGATCAGCAACATACAATATTTAACATGTTTATTATCTTTCGTACGGCCGACCTTAAGGTTTCGTCTGTTGAGGAACCATACAAGCATGTTGACCTACAATGTAGGCCCGTCTACATAATCTATAAACCTAGCTCTGATACCATTTGTAACCCCTTATTTTTCCTATTTAGATAGGATGCCACTACATGCATAACATAACTAATATGCATGGAAGGATCATTAAAACATTACAAATTTATGTCATGGGCTTATACATTCATTTAATAAAATAACATTGTTAACAACAAAGCAAAAACATTAATATAAGTTCAAATGTAACAAACAGACACTCTTAACTACCTACAACAATTAAAGGAAAATAACGAAGGCTACTATCCTAACTTTGCTTCCATGGCTGTCATATCAACTTTGTGAGCCGTGTAGGGGTGTCTTACCTTTACCTGAATAATAAAAGTAGCATGTGGCTTGAGTATTTTAAGAAATACTCGGTAGATAACTCCATTGTTGAGGTTGAAAATGCATACACAAGTAGGCGATGATGAAAATGCATACACAAGTAGGCGTAGTGGGACCCATCCTTTTATAAAACATCATTGTATGGTCATGGGCTCCGCTTTCCGATCCTGTCAGAGTTGGATGTATGGTACTTCCTCACACACGGCTCATGCACGCACACATGGACCCACTAAGCGAGCTCGTATACGTACCCCTAGGCCTGACTCAAACTAACGCTCTTATGCACCGTTAAACATCAGACGTGCATGATATCATAGCAAACATAAATATAGTAAGGTCCACATCCGTACTAAACATGACGAGGAAGTATTCTGATGCACACGACACATAAATGCATGAGGTCCCCATAATTTAAAATCATGGCATAAGTTTATGATGCAAGTCAAACCTCCACTCATACACAAAATAACGAGCCTATGGAACAAGCATTCGCAATTCTTGTCATACATTTCATACTTGACATAATTTACATGGTATGGTGTGTTTATTTATGCATATTCTATATAGAGATGCCCGTGAGGCAAGGTGGGATGTCCACGTCCCTGTCCCCGTCCCCACAAGAAATTGGTGTGTTCATTATTCATATGAACAATAGTCATTTTAAAAAAAACTTTTTAATGTATACTTTTTCTCACATTTTTGTAAATTATTATTTGTTGATCAAACAAACAATAAAATTAATCTATGTCTACATGATTCTAAAATTTAAGAAAAATAGCACCAAAAAAATAGAGATTTTTTTTATTAACAATTTAATAGTTGAATCAACAACAATGGTGATGAATGCAACGAAAACAAAACAACCCAAATGACGTGGTACAATAAGCACCAAACAACTAATCAAAATGTTCAAACATTTGTGACTACTAAAATCAAATAAATGGAAACAAGACATTACACCATTGGAACTTCGAAGATATAAAACCCAATAAAACTTGGAAGTGAAATTTAGAAAATTTCTATTTGAAAAATATATTTATTATGTATATTTATATTAAGCTAAGCGTAGGGGGGCGAGAGTTGGGCGAGAATAAGAACAAGAACGAAGAATATAATCTTCGTCCATGACCCTATTTATATAACGGGGAGAAATCTTTTCCCTCTTTCTCCTTCATTCTCCGTCTAAATGGGAAACCCCGTGGGTTAAATAGACATCTCTAATCATAAATTATCAATATCATAAATATGATTTTATAACATGACATAATCACATTATAGCATAGCTTATAAACATGATATAACACAACATAATTTAACATAGTTTAACAGGGGCCACGAGGCACGCCTCATCATACATCACACAATTCGTCCCAATCAAGCCAACAGTAGAGTCACTTACTTGGTTGGCCTAAGCCGAAGTTACTATCTTATTTTTTACACTAGCTCAAAACTATCCTTAAAACACAAGTCAACCCATATGAGTCCATGACATTGAGTTAGGACATGTGAAAGGGCTTAATCCATCTAAAGGTCTCAAATAATCCTCTATTTTAGCTTAATTACACTTGAAATGGTGAAACAGTGGTTGCACTCACCTTGATTGCTCCTCATAACGTCAAAAACTTATCTTGAACAAGTCAACCTATATGGGTCATGGCATTGAGTTAGGACATGTGAAAGAGCTTAATCCACCTAAAGATCTCAAATAATCCTCTATTTTAACTTAATTACTCTTCAAATGGTAAAACAGTGGTTGCATTCACCCCGATTGCTCCTGATAACGTCAAAACCAACTCCAAAAGGGTAAAAAATGTAAGAAACGAGTCCAAAAAGCCCTTAAAAAATTTGTGAAGAAGATTGACGTTATAGGCAACACTAGTCATGGAGTAGTTTTCGATTGGATAAGTTCAAAGCTATGATTCAAGATATTTTAGGTGTGAAAAAATTCTAAATGTTTCACGTATGTTTTAATTAACATGTTTTCATTCGATATTGAATTTAAATTCAGATTGACGAGCTCCAAGTGTTTTGACACATCCTTTCTTGATTTGATTTCATATTCCTTTATTATAGGAAGCAAGTCTCTAGATTTTAGGTGAGGGATATTTTTGTCCATTGATTCTCACTTTCTTGTGGGCTTGGTTTGGTAAATGATTTGACGTAACAGTGGTGGTAGTCTAAATTTTAAAATATTCCAAATGGGATGGCTATTGGCTCTCTATTCCTGGGTTTGGTGGGGGAGTGTTCAAAAAGCTTACACAAAAGAACATAGATTCCAATTCATAAAACACAACACTTGCCTACATTTACTCCCAAGGGTCAGTCTTCTAGAATCTCACTGAACCCTGGTTGGGTTCTATAATTTTTTTTATTAGAAAACCATGAAAAAGAAATTATAAAAAATTAAATATAGATTTCAAAAACAAAAAAGTAAAATGATTATGAAGGACTTGAAAAGAAATAGGAGTGGGGGTGGGTTTGAAGATGGGAAAAGAAATAAAGAAGAGAGGGATTGGCCATTCAACAAAAGGCAGCTCCTTGTAAATACCAAAAGAAAGAGGGTCTAAAGTTTAAATGTCTCTATTTCTAGAACTTCACGTGTTCCTAAATTTGGTCAATTCCATCTACTGGAAGAGATCTGATCAGATTCAAGGATCAATAATATACCAAAATCTCCCTAAAAATTGACTTCACAATGGCTAATTTATACCAAATGAAAGATAATCTAAACTCAACTGAAGCTTCAATATGCAACAAATTAGAGATTACCTTAACTGAATCATCAGGTACGAGGAACACTGCTCTGAATGAGGCAACAAGGAATTAAACAATATAAAGCAAGTCATAAATTTTCATGGTATAATAATAATCTTGTTGAGTGATTTTGTTTATGAAGCTAATACATAGAATCAGTATGATGTCTAGATTGTTTTACTGGTATGTATTAGATATCAAGTGCACAATTTTTCAGGTCTAGAAATGAACTCAATATTGCTATATAGACGACGAGTTGACCTTGCTAATTACTTCAAATTTTTGCGAATTTCATAGAAATAGCTCAGAATTACCACAGCAGCTGCAACCGCAACTCCGACGGCACCTTGTGCCAATACAGTGCTGTCGTTCGCAATTGCCTTAGCGGAACCTGGAGTGAAGCCTAGCTCTGAGAGTTTCTTGTGTGATTCAGCATAATCTTTGAAGAATGCATCTTCATCCTGTACAAATGGACAAGAATGGAATTAAAAAATACTCATATATATGTGGTAGCTGAATAAGAGAACAGCTAAAACATATTTTTAGTCCTTAAACCATGGCATAATTTCAAATGAATCCTTAATTTCCATTTCGTATCAATTTGATCTGAAATATCATTAAATTGTTGGATCACTTCTATAAAATCAGTCATCATGTCGTCATGCAACTACAATGTACCATAATCGTACTCATCTATTCCGAAGAACCAAGCTACTGTTTTCAGTGATGAGTTACTAAAAAAAAAAAAATTAAAACCAACCAAAATGCACAATCTTTGTTATTGTCAATCTGAGCATAAGTACGGAAATAAGAGATGCCACGGTCATGCTCGTCCAGGGCGTGTTGCCCGTGGCTGCATGTCCATGCCACGCCGAAAATGCACTATGGGGGGTGTGACTAGTTGTCAACTCCTTTCCCTTATTTTGTATGACCGTTCGGCGAAATCGCGTTCAAGCTTGTCAGACCTGAATCACCTCATGTACTATAGGGGGATGCGACTAGTTGTCAAATTCTCCCTCTAAGACTACAAAAGTAAGTCCCTCAACTAGTTTCTCTATTTGAGCCACTTCAATGAACTCCTATAGTCTAGACCAAGCGGATTCTTTATATTAAGACTGAGTAAACCATTAGAGTAAGATCTTTTAGTTTCCTCTTATGGTAGCAAAATGGTAAATTTTCCCACTTATCCATAACTTAAAAAAGACTGTCTTACTTTTGCATACAATTCAACGTACGGACGGAACTCAGGATCTTCAAGTAAAGCCTTATCAGTAGGAAGTTTTAATAGTCCCTCTGATTCTCCTTTCAACAGTTCCCTATCAACATCAAATTGACAACAATCAGGAATAACGGCATACGCAATGCATTGCTTATTAAGATGATATAAAATGAATAGTCTGAGATACAGCTCAAGTCCTACACAAAATAAGAGTTATCGAACTTCAGAGGATCCTCTGTCCAAGGTCCATCAAAACCAGATCTCTCCGGATGTGCTCTTCCCTATAACATAAGAGTTCACAACTTATGATTCAACTAGTGGAACAATAAAGCCATGCAAGAATTAAATGTGTGAAGAAATTACCAATGTGTGAGCCCCAGACAATGCAACAATATCCTTGTCAGACAGGCCCATTCTATAAAAGATGTCACGCAGATGTGGTGCACCTATCATCAAAATTAGAAAAAAGCTAACATTTATAAAATCAACTTCAATAAGTAACAATTTCCTAAAGAAAATTAAGCATGAAAGCAAGAACGCACAAAATGTATCATTATCATTAAACCCTAGGAAAAATTACGAAGCAACTTCCAGAAAAATACAGATCCATATCACAAAATATTATATTAAAAAAACATAGTCCAAATATGAAATATGAGCTGACTTCTCTTGGCCCTTTCTCCCTCTCCTTATGTCTCCTTCTGTGTATACAAAAATGTATATGAGGCAAAGACTATTTGTTTGAACACTAGACTACTGCTAGAAAGATGAGACTATGACTACAATATCAAACGGTCATGGTCTTGGTGCAGATTACTCTACCTCCCCTGTAAAGAACTGTTATTATAAGAGAATGAATTAAGATATTATATCATCCTCCTATCTTCGACAGAATTGTTTTCTTCAATGAAAGAAGGTTAGACCCTTGATACGAGGAAGAAAGAAAGATTTTGGCTCCGAGAGGAAAAGCATTGGCTTTCTATCTATCTGTATTCGTCTTTTCACTCTAATGTGGATTTCTTATAGCATAGCAGAGTCGGTCGGGATTCATAGAACCAAAGGAGTAGAAGCATTCGGAGTACGCACTTGCTTTTTCTATTATAGTGGAATGAACTCTATTATCAACATGCTTAAATCACAGTCAAGGCGGTGGCATTGACACCTTAAGATTCCAATTAGAACCTGTAAGCTGTCCAAACTTCAGCCTAATTCCTTACAACACGAGTAAAAATTTTACAGCAAATTGCAACTAATAATAATACCATAAAAATTTGCAGTTCTTCCTTCTCTTTCTCCTCGACAAATTATTACAATATATAATGATCACGTTGAACTAGTCAGCTACAAACTGAACCATCATATTATTCATTCACAGTACATAGCTGGATGCAAAGAAGGAATACAGATATCATTCAATTTGCAGGACTGCACGAAGCTACATACAATATTAAAGAATTATTATACCTTTTTTTGCATCAGGAAGTCGGCCTTCCCTGGGAGAAACTTTTGAATCCTGAGGAAAAAAGATTCAGGCGCTACCACAATAGATGATGTAACCATCAGATGCTACAAGAAACAAACGAATTACTGTACCTTTCTACCAGGAACAAAGTCAATAGTGGGACCTCCAGTGACCTCAACGGCAACTACACCAGCTAGCTGAATTGAATATATTTAACACCATCAGATTTTAGGGGATTATAAGAAACTTTACAGCATTGATGAGTAGTGAATACTCGAAAATCTCATTGTTCTTGTCATAGTAGATGCATGACAATATTTGAGTCTGCCATGGTGAATGTGTAAGATTGAAACAACTATTGATGCTACGATCTAGTAAAAATGAATATCTGAAACTCTTCCATCTGCCTTTTCCTAACATTTACACTCATCACTTCGTACTTCAGTACCCATGACTGGTGCCACCTTTGGCTCACTAGGCAGTAGGAACAAATATATGAAAAATTCACTCCTCAAATTTGGGACATGGATTTTTTTTCTTTTCCCTTGATTTATTGGTGAGGTGGAGAGTTAATGTGAACCGCAATTCTTGCCGATTTCTCATCAACTCCAGATGCCGTTTCTATCACATTAATTTATCATTGCCAAAAAAAAAAAAAAAAAAATCACTACTTCTAATTACAGTACAGGACTTCTAGTTTTAAAAATTTTCTTCACGACTCTGGTAAATAAAGTTTTCCTATTACAATTTACACTTTCATTAAGCTTTTATCTAGGAGTTATGAAGAAGCATGTATAAACTTGTTTGCTAAAATACAAACTTAGGTATGTATAGCATATGAATTTGGAACATGCATGCATCTTTGTCTGGCACTATAAAGAGCTTTAGAAATTACATTATGAACCTACTATGCTAATAAAATTTCAATTCTACTTCAAACTCCAGTTGGAAAAGATTAACAGCGAGAGAAATTGAAATGCTTAACAACACAAGTCAAGTACAAGCGCTTGACCATGGTAGCAACACCAACATCCAAGCAATACAATCTTCGGTTTTATAAGTAGCAAGCCCATGATCATATTTACATTCAAAACACATATAGTTCCTTTGCGGAATCTATTCCACGTAAAAGGCATATCTACACAACCGTAATAGTCTCAGTTACCTGGTACAAGTCTGCATAAGTAATCTTCGGATGTTTAGATTTCACTTCCTCTGTTATAAAGGGGAAAATGGAAAAAAAAAACATTAAAATAAAGAAAAAAAACAGTCCGCACGCTCATTAGCAGAGACAAAAGACTAGAATATTCCAAGAGATCCTAAACTAGGATTACAAAACAAAAATAATTCCAATCCTCGAAGTGTAAATCAAGTGTGTTAATTTGCAATATTTCGTGGATATTCTCGGTAAATAAAAAAAAAATTGTGATACAACTCCACTATAATTTCTAAGCTAACATTATTGAAGATACTTCGAACCTTATTCAGATAACTTATTTAATTAACTTTCAGTATACACGGTCGTCGACGCAAAGAAGAAAACACTGAAGGAATCAGACAGCATACCACAAAAATCAATAGCCTTTTTCAGACCATTATTAGAACCATGAGAATACTCCTCCTGATTCCTAATCGATCCATTAGGCCCACCAGTTTTCGTACTCACATCATACGTACCAGCGTCGTGCCAACTACAAAACACGCTACAGTCTTAGAAACGTCGAAAATTAGCTACAGTTGTTTGTCAGAAATCACTCAAACAAAATCAGAGAGAAAGTAAACCATCGCTCAACAGACAAAAAAAACATCGAAATCGGAGAATTCCTATTTCGTCCATATCACGCTGTCCTAAAAGCAACTGTCCGCCTCCCTCATTCCATCAACCGAACTCGAGAGAAAAACGAAACGACACAAATAACAATCCGAGAAATACATCATTTATTCCCTATACTTGCAAATAATCAATCAAAGTCAATGTTGAGAAAGCATACGCCAAACGAAGCATGATCGGCGCGCAGTTCCGGTTGGCAATGAGAGCGCGGAGGTCACGGCGAGCCTTTTCGATCTCCTTGAGGTACTCGGTGTCTACGACCGGTAACGCCATCGGAATTCAACACAGCACCAAAACGGAAGCAGTCGCGTCGTACAGTACAGAGGTTACCTGAGGATGAAGACGAAGACGAAGACGAAGACAAAGATGAATCAATTGGATTGGATGTTATAATACGCAGATGAACGAACGAAACAGGAGTAAATGCCTCGACCTCAGCAAAAAAAAAAACCGCCCCTAAATTGATAATGCAAGCTCCAAAGCTCATCCTTTTGGGCATGAACCGCCACGCGCCTTTATACAAAAAATTTCAATCAACCATTTATTTATTATTATTATTTGTTATTATTGTTTATAGGAGGAATTCGGAAGTGAAAATTAATGGATTAATGAAATTTAATGCTTCATTTTTCTCAAATTTCTACCACAAATTACGTATGCAATAAAAAAATTATTCAATGAAAATTATCGAAGTTTTTCAAAAAATTTAATTCTAAAATTGTACTGTAAAAAATGAGAACAACGTGCAAATTAAGATGACTCGCTCGAATGTATCTATTTAAACTTATAATTTTAAGATATGAATTTATTAATCTTATATATAAATAGTCGTGATAAAGTTCAACAATAATAATAAACGTGAGTATAATTTAATTAGTCAAATTCTAAAAAAAAATTATAATGACAATAATAAGTGAAAAGGATTTTTGAATGCATCTCAATCCCAAGAAGAGAAGACCGAAGACTAAGCATGAAGTCCTCCATTGCATCTGAAAGACCGATCTCGTCATATCCCAACGACTCTTGTTCCAAAACAGAAGTCTCACTTGTCTCTCTAACGGCACCCAAGTGAGTTTGATATAGCATTTAGAGGAGAAGAAAGTCTTAAGTAAAAAAATACGATATTTGCTCAAGTTAAAGATTGCAAAAATTTTATCTTCGTAATGTGGGCTCGTAATTCGAACGAGGACTCAGATTTTAGGATTTTTAGGAATGTTTTTTTTGGTAATTTGATTCTTCTTTGATGATTGATTCACTTCATGTTTCGAGAATTTGGTCTAAGGATCCTTCTGGGTGGGGTGCGTGCCCTTTGCAAGCACACGGTCGAGAAAGTAAATTCGGCTAGGGTTACCCTACACTTGCAAGACAGATCGAAGGAGGAAGCCAAGGCACCAAATTTAGATAAAACTATCACGTTAAAAGTCCAATGCTCAACCAACTGAGCTAAAAAAAAACGAGGGAGGATTGATGCATAAAAGAAAAGAGGGTGACTCCTCTGCCTTTGCACTCGAAGGTCAATCTTTGTCTAGCTCAAGGAAACCTTTGCACGCCTCCGTTATCTTTTGAGAGACCTACGCCCCATACAAACTATCTACGTGAGATTGTCCCTTGACCCATAGGTCCCGACACAATATTAGAATTCTAGCTCTTTCAGAGTGATATCTTACTAATGGTTCGGGCCCGAGATTATCTCCACATTTTCACTAAGGCAGGAATATAGAACGTTGCTTCCAAAAAAGAACTTATTTTACCAGACGTAACATTTTCCAGCAGTTACACTAAATCTTCTAGTTGCAAACATGTCATACACAACTTTCACAAACTTGATAAGTCAGAAAGAAGAGGAGGAGGCCTTCGTACCATGGTGGCTTGTTCGTATGCATAAGCGATCTCGATCAGCTTCGGTTCGGTCCCCTTAAGACCCGAAAAGAGGATGCCAAACGGCTCTCCATTTCCTTCATATCCAGCAGGGACAGAAATGGCAGGATATCCCCCAATAGCTAGAACAGTTTCGGCTCCAGTCCCTAATGTTACCATTGCATCCAGATTATAGGTCTTCATCATTTCCTCAAATCCATCTCTAGATAAGTTTGCCATCATACTAATCGCTGCATTCTCTGCCTCTCCGATCCCCTCGGTTTGCTCGGATAAAAGAAAGGCATCTTGGCCATACTCTTTCATGTTTTCCTGCAATGCAAAAAAGCAATATCAATCTCTTATTTTATCCCATAGGACAATTCAGCCCAACCCCACAAAGATCGTGAGATCCCACATTTGTTGGAGAGGAGAACGAAGCATTTCTTATAAGGGTGTGGAAACCTCTCCCTAGCAAACATGTTTTAAAACCGTGAGGCTGACAGCAATACGTAACGGGCCGAAACGAACAATATCTGCTAGCTGTGGGCTTGGGCTATTACAAATGATATCAGAGCTAAGCACCGAACGGTGTGCCAGTGAAGACGCTGAGTCCCGAAGAGGGGTGGATTGTGAGATACCACATCGGTTGGAGAGGGGAACGAAGCATTCTTTATAAGGGTGTGGAAACTTCTCCCTAGCAGACGGATTTTAAAAACCTAGAGGGGAAATCCGAAAAGGAAAGCCAAAGAGAACAATATCTACTATCGGTGGACTAAGACTGTTACAAAAATCCCCATAATGTTTTACTTCATTGGAGAAATTACAAAATCTAGTGATTATTAAGAGACATGCAAATTTGTGGACTCACATCGAACGATTATTAAGAGACAGATGCATCGTGGTCTTACCAATTCAGGATGGTTGTTGTTGAAGGCAATAATGTCAGCTAGAGACCGAACTGGACTCTGGATCAGGTTCTTGAGGTAATCGTTTATGGTGAGCTTGAACTCAGCTATCATTGCAACTAATTCACCACTTTCATAAGGATTCAGAATTACAGCTACATTTGATATTTGAAGGTTGTCTACAATGGTTGCTCCACTTTTCCTTCAATTTTAGGAAAGAGCAAAACTCAGCAACTAGTACAAAAACAATAGTTCACTAACTACAGTTCAAGTGGCATCCAAACCTTAAATAAGACTAAAAAGTCACACAACAAAACTTAAAGTTTAGAGACTAAATGGTTACTTGTATGAAAGTTCCAAAAATGGTTTTAGTTTATGTAACCGTCTAAGCTCACCACTAGTAGATATTATCCTCTTTGGGCTTTTCTCTCGAGGTTTTTAAAACGTATTTGCTGGGGAGAGGTTTCCACACCCTTATAAAGAATGTTTCGTTCTCCTCCCCAACCGAGGTGGGATCTCACAATCCACCCCGCTAGGGAGAGGTTTCCACACCCTTATAAAGAATGTTTCGTTCTCCTCCCCAACCGAGGTGGGATCTCACAATCCAATCTGCTAGGGAGAGGTTTCACACCCTTATAAAGAATGCTTGGTTCTCCTCCCAACCGACGTGGGATCTCACAATTTATTAAGAAATGGACTCCAAGAACTAAAAAAAAAAAGGCACTAATGCTGTTCAAAAAGCTCATTGCGTAAGAACCCTCTTTAAATTTCTCAACAGTAAGAAATCAAATCATCTGTGGGCCAAAGGAGAAAAAAGAGTTAAACATTGAAGTTAACAATGAAGTTATACCTTAGCAGCTTGACATGATGCTCAAAGGTTTGAATGGCCGTGGATCCATTGGCATACAAATCAGAAAAGGGATGCCTAACAACGCCCAATCTTTTCCCTTTAAGTCCACCTCTCTTCAGAAATTGCTTATAACCACCAGAAGGAATGAATTGAGATCCAACCTTGGTTGCCTCAGAGTCCATTGGATCAAACCCAACAATAGCATCAAGAATATAAACAGCATCAGAAACTGTCCTGCATATGGGCCTGTCAATCCCCCCCTCCCCCTAGGTAAGAGACTGTGCAATTCAT
Organism: Cucurbita ficifolia; assembly: GCA_033971965.1. Classification (NCBI taxonomy): domain Eukaryota; kingdom Viridiplantae; phylum Streptophyta; class Magnoliopsida; order Cucurbitales; family Cucurbitaceae; genus Cucurbita; species Cucurbita ficifolia. The sequence goes on from CM066972.1 coordinate 9,229,012, forward strand.
ACTGTGTTTGGAAAATTAACAGTTTAAGCTCAACTTCATAATCATTTCATAATTGTTTTTGATTTCCTATCAGTAACCTAGGATCGACTTCATCTTTTATAAGCAAGAACACTGAAAGAAAGTAAACAAGGTTTTGAAGGATTCAGTTTAGTCAAGTTTTTATACCCGATTGTGTCTTGCCGGGGAGAGATGGGGATAACGCCGGCACGGCTAGTGAGGCCGACGGTGGGTTTGATGCCGACGACTGAGTTGTAATCGGCCGGACACAAAATTGAGCCGTCTGTTTCGGTTCCTAGAGACACCGCCGCCATGTTGGCCGCCACTGATATGGCTGAGCCACTGCTTGAACCGCAGGGATCCCCTCCTTTCCCATATGGGTTCTGTATGTTTAATCAAATTTCTCATTGAAAATTATGAAATCAGCATTGTTTCAAACATATTATCCTGATTTTTTTTTTTTTTTTTTTTTGAAATTTAACTAAAAATTTAAATATTTTCTTAATAAACATGAAATTATTAATGGAAAAATAGTAAAAAAACAAATATAATTTTCAAAATAAAAAACCAAATAATTATAAATAAAGCTAATGTGATTAATTTATGTATCTTGGTTCTTATTTTTTCAAAAATGTTTCTTAATTTTATTTAAAAAATTAATTTTGTATAAACTTTTTATATTTTTAACTTAAAAATTTAGACGTTTATGCTTTTTTTTATTAAAAAAATAAATAATTACCCAATGTAATTATATTTTTCTTTATTTAATAATTAATTACAAGTTTAAATTAAATAAAAAATTAATTTATGATTTTTAATGTCAAAACTTATAATTTTATGTTTAATATATTCAAGTCTCTAAATTTGAGAATTAAAAAACTAATTAGAAATAATAAATTCAAAATTAAAAAAAAATTTATTGGAATTTGTAATTTATTTATTATTTATTGAAAAGAAAATAGGGACTGGAAACTAAAACTAAAACATTCAATTACTAACCAGGGCTTGACCGCCGCGAGCACACCAACCATGGGGAATCTTCAAAGACCGAGACCCATACCACTCAGTGAGCGAAGTTTTCCCCAAAATCACCGCACCGGCGTTCCTCAGGCGATGGACCACCGTCGCATCTCGAGGCACCACCGAACCGAGCAATGCGAAGGAACCAGCCGTGGTATTGAGCCGATCCTTGGTTCCAATAGAGTCCTTGAGCAGCACTGGAATTCCATGGAGTTCGCCAAGGGCTTTTCCTCCAGCGAGCTCCCTCTCTCGATCGGCGGCTTCCGCTTGATCTCTCGCATCAGGATTCACTTCGAGAATGCTTTTAAGCACTGGATTAAGGAAATCGATCTTGTTCAGGTAGTGATCGAGAAGTTCTCTGGAGGTGAGCTTGTTTTGGGAGAAGGCGTGTTGGATTTCGGCGATGGTTGCTTCGTCGATCGGAAATTGACAACTGTTGGCTCCGATGAAGAGTAAGAAAGCTGAGAGGAAGAAGACGATGTTCATTTTTGGATAGTGGCGACGACGGCGGCGGCGGTAGGGGCGTATGGACGGAGATTGGGACTGTCTAGATTTGTAGATGGAAAGGATTGGATCCTGGAAAGTTGACATTTTTAATATTGGTCAATGCGTTGAGTGGAGTGCATAAATTTAACAGGATTTGGTTTTAAATCGAGATCCCCTCTCTACCACCTATTTTACTCTCCATTTTTGTCTAGATAGCTATCCGCTACAAATTATACCATTATTGAGACAAGTCGGAGATCTCCGGTTCTGTTTAGCAAACGAAAAAAATCTTTTCTTCTTCCATTTAAATGGAGATTCTTCGCCCAGATTAAACGAACCTCTATATTTTTTTTAGTTTAGGAGTTGCTTGTGAATTGACTAGAGAGAAATTATGAGATCGAGAGAAAGATTGATTGAAGTGAGGGACAAGAACACTAAATGGTTCCACTCTATAGTGTCTCTTAAGAGGAAAAAAACGAAGATAACACATCGGTGGATATCAAAGATGAATTGGGAGTATTAGCTACGAAGGCCGAGATTAGGGAGCTCAACCTCCTTTGTGCCAAAGCTAATATCGAAGTTGCCCTAAAGAATGTGTGCCCAACTAGAGCGTTTGATCCGAACAATGTTCATGCGATATATGATATATTATCAAAAGATGTGGGACACAGACGGTCTCCTTCTTTGTTTTCATGGTCTCTCGAAAGAGTTACCCTGAGAGAGGACGTGAGCCTAAACTCTTTCTAAGCACTTCAAAGTCGGAAAGACTTGAGCGGATTTGCGAGAACAAAAACTTCATCATTTGTGCCAAATTTCGGTGGGGATCCTCAAACTTGGAGGAAAATGCATTGGCTATATTGGGGGAATTGGCTTCAAAGAGCTCAATAAGTGTAACCTAGTGATGTTGGCAAAGCAATGTTTGGAGACCTATTTGAATTGATGAAGATCCTTGGATAGACAGAGCAGGAAATCCTAAGCCTATCTAGGTTAGGGAAGACCTTAAAAGGGCACTACCTGAGTTCTCTCATGGGACCAACGGAGACCCGAACAGCGTTGTCCACGTCGTGTCGTGCAATGAAATCCTTTCTAGTTCTGGTCATGGATCAAGGAAATTTTGAAAGAGCAGTGATCATGTTGTGGTCGCTTCGGTTCTACAGAAACGTCCTAAACGACCATGGTTCTACAGAAACGTCCTAAACGACCATGGTTCTACAGAAACGTCCTAAACGACCATGGCAACACGGCAGAGCATACATAAACTGAGAGATGGATTGAAAAACATACCAGTCCAGGAGAGGAAGAGGAGACTTTGAAACTGCCAAGAACTTCTTGAACAGCCACATGAGTCTAGCCTCCTGGAGATTTTCCATAGATGCTTTCCTTTGCTTTGCTGCAATAAGCTACAAGAAAACAAACAGTCAATCCATTCAGATTCAGAAAGGTGGGCACACCATATTCCTTTCTGATTTGAAAACCCTTTACAAAGTTCTAAACGAACCAAGTCTAAATCCCGTTCTCAAGGTTCAAGCAAAGCAACGCAAACAGAGACAGCTCAAGCCTACTACTAGCAGATAGTCAGTCTCACGGTTATAAAACGCGTCTGTTAGGGAGAAGTTTACACACCCTTAGAAGAAATGTTTCGTTCTCCTCTCCAACCGATGTGGAATCTCACAATCCACCCCTCTTAGAGGCCCAGCGTCCTCGCTGGCACACTGCTCGGTGTCTGGCTCTGATACAATTTGTAACAGCCCAACCCCACCGCCGTTTTAGCCCGATAGTACCGCCATCAGCCTCATGGTTCTAAAGCGCATCTGTTAGGAAGAGGTTTCCACACCCTTATAAGGAATGCTTCATTCTCCCGTCCACTCTATGAGATCTCACAAATATCATATCAATATAGACGAAACAGGACTTGAGATTAGAACAATAAGGTTAACACAGAAGTACTTAGGCTTAAAAACATTACAGTAAACTGACCACATTGACTCAAGAACTACCACCAACAACACATCAAAATTGTTCCACTGGAAAAGTTATAAAGCAACATTAGAGAATGTTGTCTATAGAACAAAACTTTCACTGACTTCCATGTCTGTCTTTCAACCTCTCAGTGTTACATTCATCAAGCTTCGATCTTGTTCCCGTCCCCTTCGACTTCGCCTTCGCCATTTTCTTTGTCCTCCACACTGAAAAGCAAAAACCAGTTAAGATCATACCAGAAAACAGAAATGGGTGAATGTCAAGTTACTTTGTAAAGTTAGCTGATGTGATTATAGCTATGTTACAAAGCTAGAAATGGTTGAACAAACCTGTCGGGATGAGATTCCGGTGACTCCTCCAGCGACTCCGGCTTCCTCCAGCTCCTCTCTGTTCTGTCCTCAGCAGCACGATCAGTTCCATTGCCAAAGCTCTTCTTCCCAATGGCGTTGGATTTTTCAGTCTTCTCCACCGATACTTCCTTAATCTTCGACTCTAATTCCTCGTCAAGTTTTTTCCAATCATGTCCTTTCTCAGCCAGAACCTCTTCCCTCGGCCTCGCCTCTCCAAATGGGTTCGAACTCTTGGACCTCGCCGCCGTCCCTGATATCTCCGACGACTTCACATCATTCACCGGCAGCGTACGTGGCTGCAGATTAAGCTTCGGCCGACTGCCACCACCACCGCCGCCGCCAGAATTACCTTCATCTCTCTTCCTCCCCCAAGTATCTGAATCCGCACCGCCGCCGCCAATATTACCTTCATCTTTCTTCCTCCCCCAAGTGTCTGAATCCGCACCGCCGCCGCTCGCTGGGAACCCTCCTCGTCGCTCTCTGTCAAATCCGCCGCTAGCCCCAAATCTCCTTGCATCCGATGGAACATTGCTCTTATTAGAAACCCAACTCTCTGATTCGTCGGCTTTTGACGATTGCGAATCCGAAAACCCTAATCCTCTATCCCTCCTCTCAAATCCATTTCCAGCCATTGGTTTCTTAGTTGAAGCCCAATTATCGACTTCGTCAGCCCTAGAAGGTATAAATTCCTTACCCGAATCCCCCCTATTAAATCCACCATCATTCCTCCTATTTTCATCAGAGACCCTAGACGAACCCCACTTCGAGTTAGACGAATCATCCCCACTCGAATACCTGTTACTCCTCTCATACGAACCATTCGAGCCATAATTCCTAAATCCACCACCAAGCTTGTTCCGGTCGAGCTCCTCCGCCGTGCGTTCGCGAGGGCCGGTAGGAAGTACCAATACATCTTCATGAGTGCGTCTCTGCGAAGAATATTTCGAGCCGCTACCGCCATGGGCGGTGAACTCCGCCAACGACAGAGTTTGCCCTTTCTTCTTCTGCTTGGTGGCCAAGGCGTCGTTGAGGGACGGAAAATCCAGGCTGAGCTCCGCCTTATTCTGCTGCTGCTGCTGCTGCTCCTGCTCTTCTTTGAGGAGTTGAGCTTCGTGTTCCTCGGAATCTTGCGCCCAAGCGCCTGGTTTGCCCCATGGAGAAACCATTGCCGGCATTGTTGCTCTGCTTCGAGATTCTGTGAGAATTGGGGTTTGCGTTGGTTGGCAGCGAAATGGATGGCTGGAGTGGCTTCTCGAACTTTATAAACTGGGGAATGACAGATTCTGATCGGATGGTTGAGAAATGACAGACATTTTGGATTCAACGGTGGACGATGAGGTTCTCACATTTGCTTATCGAATATATATATTAAAAAAAAAGCTTTTCTTTTTCGTAATTAAATGCAAATTACAATTTAACATAAGATATAATAGAAAGTCAATAAATATTTACAAATAATATATATAATGAATATTTAAATTGAAAATGATAAATATCTTAATTAAAATAATATATCGTAACGTTTTTCTTACGCTCATGTGAAGTTTCATTTCACCATCACAAAATTTAACCACAAACTTGATCGATATTAACTTTTAACCATAATACAACTAAGTGGTATCAACTTTTTTTCATATATAGTTTATAACTATTAATTTCATTTTATCGCATTTCGTAGGTAATAAATCATACTAATACTTTCGAGCTACTAAAAATCAACTACATTATAAACAAAGGGAAACTTACAAAAAAAAAAAAAAAAAAAGAGAGAAATAAATGAAAAATATTGGTCTGACTCGGTAAATCATCAAAGTTACCTTGCACATATTTCGCCTAATTTCAAAGGACAACTATCTGACTCTACTACATTTAGTTGCTAAAAACCCCGAACAACTATCTGACTCTACTACATTTAGTTGCTAAAAACCCCGTACGAGAGGTAAGTGACCACCATGAATTCACGTGCTCTCTAAATCTTTCATTACATCCCTATCCAAAGACTTGAAAGCTCAAATGAACTATGGTATACATAGCACATTCATACTTTGGATGGGTCTAAACTATGAAAGAAAATGAAACTATAGATCAAATGAATGAATGCCATAACCTACAAGTTACATATGGCACAGGCTAAACATTGATGCTGGAACCAGCGTGGGATCATTTGAGGATGTTTTCTCCCCACCATTCTAACTATAAAGTTCCTTACCAGATCGTCTAGCAGCTCGGGTTTCGATGCTAAACCTTTTACGTGAAACCTTTTGCAGCAGCTGAGGGGATGGTAGCTCTCGAGTCTCGACAAGACCACGATCACTATGTCAATACGTCGTCCCAATATAAAAAAATTGGGCACTCTACTCGTCCTTTTAGTATGAGTATATTTTTCGGTTCGGCACTTAGGACCATTGCCTTCCAAATTACAATCATAACAGAGAAGCTTCATTCTTCAGTGTAATGTGAATTGCTTATGGTGATCAAATGTTCTTCAATACCTTTCATTGAATCCCCACTAATATACCATGCTACAGATCCTGAAAAGAAACAAACAAGTAAATGAAGTTGATATTCATTCAGCAGAAATCAAATCCATGTTATTCTTACTTGACCCCTTTTTGCCAAATGATACCATATAAAAGAGTGTTAATTGTTCAGCAGTGTTTCTAAATAACGGTCGCAGATTCAGATACACGAAACAGATGTCTTAAACACCCTTTTAAATGTTATGTGGTTTGTACGAGCACACATACACAGTCATTTCATAGAACATGTGATCAGCAATAACTTTCTTTTCTTTTTTAGTTCAAGATGTGGAGTAGGGGATCCACCTCTAACCTCTTGGTTGAAGGCGTATGTCTAAACCAATTGAGCTATGTTTGAGCATATAGGTCGTGGAATCTCAATTGATAGACAACAAGGGAAAGTAAGAGAGATGTTTAGATGTCATACCTTGTGAAGGGACTGGTTGTTGTTCTCTTGTTGAGTGGAGAATCATAGTTCCAGAAAGGACGGTAATGAATCCACATAACTCAGAGACTATAGTGCTTACGTTCTGACCCGACCAGTCCTGCAGCACAGAGCGACTTAACTGATTCACATTCATAGTCTTATTTTTTATTTTAAAAAGTTATATTTGTTTCACTTGTATGGATGGAATACCCAAGACCGACGAGACACAGGGACAACAAACTAATTACCTTAAACATGATGGCACTAGCAATAATAGTCAATGTCGTGAACATGGCATAATACACTGGAGATACGAGGGCTGCATTGAATGTATCCAATGCCTGAAACAAAGAAGACCATATCTGTGAGATCCCACATTGATTGGGGAGGGAACAAAACATTTTTTATAAGGGTGTGGAAACCTCTCTCTAGCAGATGCGTTTTAAAAACCTTGAGGGAAAGCCCGAAAGGGAAAGCCCAAAGAGGACAATATCTACTAGCAGTGGGTTTGGGTCGTTACAAATGGTATTAGAGCCAGACACCGGACGATGTGCCAGTGAGGAGGTTGAGCCCTGAAAGGGCGTGGACACGAGGCGGTGTGCCAGTAAGGACACTGGACCCCGAAGGGGAGTGGATTGGGGAGTCCCACATCGATTGGAGAAGGGAATGAGTGCCCAGCGTCGGGTGGATTGTGAGATCCCACATCAGTCGGAGAGGAGAACAAAGCATTTTTTATAAGGGTGTGGAAACCTCTGCCTAGCAGACGTGTTTTAAATACCTTTAAGGAAAGTCCGAAAGGGAAAACCCAGGACAATATCTACTAGCGGTGGGTTATTTTTTGCATGTTCATGTGGGGACCGAGAATTTGAACCTCTAGCCTCTTGGTCTAAGATAACACGTCTTAACTAGTTGAACTAAGCTCAAGTTTCAAGCATTTAGTTAAGAAAGGAATAGGAAACCACTGTGGAACCATTAATAGGACACCAACCTTATTCAAGTAATTAAGTTGTGTGACGACACAGACTACTGCAACTGTAACAAAAAGCCAAGTTTGAGGGTAAGCTACTTGGCTTACCCCTTCAAGTGTAAGTCTTATCGCTATTCCAATAGCTTTAATACTCATAACCTGAATTAATCACAAACGTTTAGAATCTTGCATGTGGCAATAAGACAGTCACAACAGCAATATAGGTATTGATCTAGCAGAATAATTACCGTCAATGAACCCATTAAAGAACAGATTCCCAAGTAGACTAATATATTTACATGTCCATAGCGAGGTTCAAAATACAACATAAGAGCCAACACTAACGAAGCTGTAGCAGCAAGGTAGACTAGAAAAGCTGTTCAATGATTCAGAAAAAGAAATTAAGTACCAAATTTGATGATATTTCATTGATTGAAGTTCATAAGAAAAAATTCTGACCTGGTTGAGTTGCTAAATTCCAGATTTCTTCAACAGAATCAGGAGTACGTTCCTGAGGTGCATGAATAACTATTATAACTGATCCTACTATACAGGATAAACACCCTACAACACCCATTTTCTGCAGCGTCTCCTTCAATAAGAAGTGGGCTAAAACAGCACTGCCCAAATCAAGAAAACAATGTAAGCTCCCCCATGAATCATTTAAACTAGACATAAAAGATACAAGAATCTCGAAACGAACTTACCTGACAATAATGCTCAGTGCACCGAGAGGCGTGACTAAAACTGCTGGGGCATAAATATATGCTACAAAGTTCGCAACTTCTCCAATTATCACTATTTTGCAAGAAGAAAACTCAGGATCAACAGTAATACTGGGGTGGAGGTAAGGGGGTTGATAGCCTAAATAGTATAATGATGCATACTTATAACCATGCCTGCCCACCAAAGTGGCTCTAACAGGTACGTATAACCACCAACACCTGTTTTAAGAAAGAGATTATAAGCATCAACCAGTAATAGAGCATCAATATTGCCTAGAAGTGTAACAGACCAAGCCCACCGCTAATAGATATTGTCCTCTTTAGGCTTTCCCTTTCGAGTTTCCTCTCAAGGCTTTTAAAACGCGTCTGCTAGAGAAAGGTTTCCACACCCATATAAAGGATGTTTCGTTCTCCTCCACAACCGATGTGGGATCTCACAAGAAGACTCTTGAATTAAACGGCCATTAGAAGCAATAACAAAGCAGATGAAAAACTAAATTCATTACTTAAGGATCTTTAATGTTGTGAGCTCGTTAAGAGAATATTAACTCAATTTACAGCTTAACGCTAGCATATCATATACCAGTTTGCAAAGATCTGACATCCAAAAGGTGGTTCATGATGTTCTGAATCTTAAGCTTCTAATCCATTCAAAAACACAATTGCCCTGTCTGCCATGATTAATTCTTGAACAAATCCTATCAATTATAAACAAATCAAGAAGAAAAGTCCACACGGAACAAACTACTACAGCATTCCTATGTCAAAGAACACAACAATTCTGAGATAAATTTGCCTCAAAGAAACTTCACCTTCCTCCAAACAGAACATAGAGCAAAATACAGAAAGAACAGATTCAAAAACGGATCAGATTGCATCCAACCAACAAATAAATACATTACACAGACCAGAAATCAAGCATTCCAGAATCGGTAGAACAATTAAACAAGGAGGAATACCCAAAACCAAAACCAACAAATCAACAATTCATTCATGAACCGTAATCACTGACCTGCTCTCGCCCCTGTGGCACCGGCACGCTTAAGTCCTTTCTTCTTCAAGATAAAACTCGATCCAATAAACGCACTCGACGCCATAGCCAGAATCAGACCCTTCGTATTCTCGGAAATCGTCATCTCTCCGTCTCTCTTCTCTCCAAAATAAAAAAAAAAATAAGACAAAAGTCGCTCGCACACACAGCCAATTGGATTTCTCTCTGAGATTAATCAAAACTTCGCCCCAAATTCCCGCTCAAATCGGGTCGCAATCCAAAATTCAAACAAGGCACAGTAGAAAACAAAAACAGCACCAATCATAAATCTGGTATTCCCCTATGGAAATTAGGAATCATGAGGGCCAGCGTTACCAAATTCCCGCCAAAATAAGATCACGAATTCCAAGAAATGGATGAACAAATGTAATGCAATCGTCAGAAGAAAATAATTCCGGCAAGAAAAGAGATCGAGGAATCTGAAAAACTTCTCGACGCAAAGTACCGCCTTCGTCGTCTTGCCGGAAATTTTCTTCTTTTTCCCATATTTCTAATAATGGGTCAAAGGCTCTCTGGTTTTTATTTATTTATTTGTTTCTCTTTTTTGACATAAATATGGCAATACGTGGCCGCTTCTTACTGGATACATTTTAATCCCATTTATAAAATAAATAAATAAATAAAATATCTTTCCTTGCTTTTTTTTTTAAATACATAATAAAATAATAAAATCCCTGTTGACTAGTTGATACCATGATGTCGGTAGAGTTTTTTTTTTTTTTCTTTTTTTTTTTAGCAAAAATAAATTAATATCAGTACTTCCAGCATGTTTTGTCCAAATATATTAACGGTAACACTTTTATTTACATATCAGCACTTCCAGCATGCTTTGTTCAATAACGGTAACACTTTTATTTACATAAATTAACGGTAACGGTAATGCTTTGTCCAAAGATCAGTACTTCCAGCATGCTTTGTTCAATAAGAGGTGTCGATTCGTCCATATATTAACAGTAACACTTTTATTTACATAAAAGTAAAATGTATTAATACTATTTTTAAAATTTTATAGATAAAGAATGAAACGAGCAATTTATTTAAATTTAGAAATAGAAGTTGCTTTTACTATCAATAATTTATTTTAATTTTGTAAATATTTAATGGTTGTACTTTTCCCCCACTCAAAAAAAATCAAAATTTAAACATTTAAATATTCCATTCCATTTATTTATTTATTTTATAAAAAGAATATTTGTGAATAGCACCAAATTATATATTCTAAATCATTATTCAAAGAGGAAAAGACTATGATGTGTTGAGAAGATAGAGAGAAATTGGAAAGAAAATCATTTCAAATTATTCTTTTCTTTTAAAGAGAGAATCGAATTAATAATAAACTTTTTTTTTTGTTCTTGATTTTTACTTTAACCACCCGCGAAAATAGTAATGATTTCCGTACATATTTTTCAAAATTTGTTATATAAAAATAAAATTCAATAATACCTTTGCTAAAATCAGCCTACAAAATAATTATAAACTTTCAAAATTTTAAAATTAAGTATTTTTCTAAAAATATAATATTAAAATTAAGAATACTTTTTTATTAATTTAGCCGTTTTTTTCTTCTTGATTTATCCTAAATTTTAAATATAATTCAGCAGCTACAACGAGATGACGATTCGAAACTCAGCTACAACGAGATGACGATTCGAAACTCAGCTACAACGAGATCACAATTCGAAACTCAGCTATAACGAGATGACGATTCGACAACGAGATGACGATTCGAAACTCAGCTACAACGAGATCACAATTCGAAACTCACGAGATGACGATTCGAAACTCAGCTACAACGAGATGACGATTCGAAACGAGTTTCAACGAGATCACAATTCGAAACTCAGCTATAACGAGATGACGATTCGAAACTCAGCTACAACGAGATGACGATTCGAAACTCAGCTACAACGAGATCACAATTCGAAACTCAGCTATAACGAGATGACGATTCGAAACTCAGCTACAACGAGATGACGATTCGAAACGAGTTTCAACGAGATCACAATTCGAAACTCAGCTATAACGAGATGACGATTCGAAACTCAGCTACAACGAGATGACGATTCGAAACTCAGCTACAACGAGATCACAATTCGAAACTCAGCTATAACGAGATGACGATTCGAAACTCAGCTACAACGAGATGACGATTCGAAACGAGTTTCAACGAGATCACAATTCGAAACTCAGCTATAACGAGATGACGATTCGAAACTCAGCTACAACGAGATCACAATTCGAAACTCAGCTACAACGAGATCACAATTCGAAACTCAGCTACAACGAGATCACAATTCAAAATTGAATTCAAAACTGTACTCAACGAAGAAAGGACTTGAGAACTCAAAAGCCAAAGCAGGTAAACGATAATGAACCTAAACTCATTAACAAAGAACAACTTCCTTTCATAGTCCTGCTAAATTCAGGAAACTGCAATCCCCAATATCAGGATCTCAGTCTCTTTCTAACAACTCCACGGGAATCTAAAGGGCATAAACCATATAATATTCTCCACACCACTAGACAACCTTTTCAACTTTTCCATGGCATAATAAATCAAATGCAGACTACCTTTTTCTCGTAGAGCATGCTCCTTCAAAAGCTACCATTAATAATTAATTCAAACAACGAAATCTTACTAAACAATTATATTTTCATTGACTTGATTCATTATCTCGTACCAACCCAGAAAAATCCAGCATCCATCAACAAAACAAATCTAATCTATATCCATTTCCAGCAATCAGATAAACAGAATTGATACCAAATCAGATGAGAATTGAAGGTATAATCATCCAGCAATCCCTGCGAAGAAATGGGTTAATGATTCGTTTGATTATGGAAGAACTTGAGAAAAGAAAGATGAGAGAAAGTTAAAGACACAGCCATATCATATTATTGAAGGTCCTCGGTTTGAACAACCAATTATGTCTAGGAACCACCGCGAAACCGCCATCAAACAGAATGGTAAAAACGGCAGTTACACATAACTAAAGAAGCAGCGTAAACCCACGACCCGTAACCTAAAAAGAGACGCAGACAGAACCATATTCGCAGTAAGTTAAAAAACAACACACGCAAATAGGAAATGATCATAGATACGATTTCGCCGGAGCAGCCGACGGATCTAAGAAAGCTGGCCACAGTCGGCAATGACAACCGGTTTCGAGGTCCTTCCAGAGCTCGATCCCACCTTCTCAACGGCCTTTACCACGTCCATGCCATCAATGATTTGACCGAACACCACGTGCTTTCCATCAAGCCACTCGGTCTTAGCGGTGCAAATGAAGAACTGAGATCCGTTGGTTCCAGGTCCAGCATTCGCCATAGACAAAACACCAGGTCCGGTGTGCTTCTTGATGAAGTTCTCGTCGGCAAACTTGGAACCGTAGATCGACTCACCTCCGGTACCATTTCCAGCTGTAAAATCGCCTCCCTGGCACATGAAATTAGGGATCACACGGTGGAACGACGAGCCCTTGTAATGAAGGTTATGACCACTCCGGCCTACTCCCTTCTCGCCAGTGCACAGTGCACGAAAGTTCTCTGCGGTGCGAGGAGTGACATCGGCGTACAGCTCCATCACGATCCGGCCAGCCGGTTGGCCGCCGATGGTCATGTCGAAGAAGACTTTAGGGTTAGGCATTTTCTTTTCAGAGAGTTAGAAATATCTCAGCAGTAGAAGATAACCGATTTGATTTTAGGGTTAGTGGGGCAAGAGGTATTTATAGCAGTCAAGGTTCGAGTGTATCCATGTAAACTCAATATCAACCGTTGGATTAAAACACGTGGCGAAATTTCAGTGATATTTAACTAACCTTGGTTAGGTTAAGAAACCCAGGGTTAGTTTCGCTGTCATGATTAAGAATCCGTATACTTTTCCGTTCCGTTTGTTTTTTCTTCAAAAGAAAAAACAATTAATAATTTACGATGTGTCGTTTAGCGGAATGGAAACGGAAGCGGTCTTTCGGTGAACGGCCACCTTTGGTTACTAAACGACGTGTCGAAAACGCGAAGAAAAAACAACGAGCTTAATTGTATTTAGAATTTAATTATTTCTAATAATTTTGAATGGTATGGAACCATATGATTATTTAATAGAGTATACAAATATAAAGGACTAATTATATAATAATTAACTATAATTAATAAATTTTATAAAGATGGGATATAAATGAAAACAAAATAAATTTTAAATATTAGACTATTTATTTAATTTTAAATATTTAATTAAGATTTGTAGTTCAATTTCAATATATAATTTCAAAAATTATATTTCAAAAATTAAAATTTTATTTTTTAAGAGCAGTACAGAATAAATAATAAAAAAAAGTAATAATTAAATAATTAAAATTAATATATATAAACTATTAATAAATTTAATATAGTTTGTTTAACACCACTAATTTTAGAAAAAAAAATATGAAAAATTCATTTATTTTTTCAAAAATATTATAAACAAACTAAAAATATATAATTGGAATATTGGTAGGCCCACCTTAAAATAAAATATATATATAATTTTTATTCTATCTCAAAATATATATATATATATATATATATATATATATATATATATATGCTACAATGACTCTAGACCATAACTTTTTCTTTTTCTTTTTCTTTTTAGAGCCATCATTTGGTATCCATAAAAGAAGGGATTTTTATTTTCTTTTTTATTTTCTTTCCATTTTTAAAAGCAATAAATAGAGAGGAATAATGCTTTTTACAAATTCTATATAAAAAATTATTTTAAATAAAACATAGGGTGTGAAAATAAGATACTTGGCCTCATAAATATTTCTCATTGGTTTATGAACTTTTTAATTTTAATTTTAAATTTTATATATTTAATTTTCATGAATTTATATATTTAATGCTTACTATAAATTAAAATAAAATAAAAAAATTCTTTGCCCCTAAGTTATGTTCTTATTAGCAAATATATATATATATATATATATATATATATATATATGTGGATGAAAAAGGTGTACACGAGATCGGGTTCTCGAAAGACATCCAAAATGTGACCAAGCATGACGTCGAACTTGGGATCGTTTATAGATGCCAACAAAACGAAGATAGTTAATGTGTGCCACATAGATAAGGCTAAGTCGTATTTAGTAAAATAAAATAATGAAATGTTTAATTAAAATTATTTTATTGTTTTTTTTTAATTTAAGTGAAATGGTAATGAATTAATTAAATACTTTTATTTTAATTAAAATAGGATAATTTTTTGGTTTCATCGAATTAGAATGTCCTAATCTACGACATTATAATAAAAATAAAATGCATCACATATCTAAAAATTTAATATTATTGCTATTCAAAAATACTTTATATATAATAACTAATTAACTTTTAATCAAAATTATTGATAAAAAGAATTTAAAAAATGAGGATTTTTTCTTCTTTGCGGAGACTTAATTCCTAACCAAAGATTCATAGGATAGCGACGAGGATGATAGTATAGTTCTCTCGTGCTCTCGTTGCTATAACTATATTGAGAATTCAAATGTCAAAATGTAAATTTAATCCTTGAACTTTAATGACTATTAAAAAAACGTCAAAATGTTAGTTTTTCCTTCTTTGGTCCTTATCCTAGCTGCTTCTATTGGAGTTGGTCGAGGCATAATATTAGTTCTTTAATGTTTTGGTTTATTGTTTTGGCACATTAAATTTAAATAATGGATCACTATTTTCTAGTCTGGAAAGTTGTGACGTGAGTCCTATCGGAACATAAATATTCGAGTAAATTTCAACATTCTTGTTCAACATTGAGTATGAAGCTAGTTCTTCTTACCTCCTCGAGACCTGCTAAAGATTTCATATCCCTTGAAATTTGTAAGAAAATGTAAATGATGGATAAAACGAGGCGAATAAATTAGTTTTCAAAAATATTTTTAAACTTGGGAAAGTTTCCTTTTTATTCTAAAACTTCAAAAATACTTTAAATCTTTTAAAAGAAACTTCAAAAAAACAATTTTGTTAAAATGAAATTCAAAAATATTATTCACCATGAGTACCCAAAGATTTTAAAATATTACTAATTATTAGAATTTTTTATTATTTTAAAGTAGGTATTAATAAAACTTTTTAAATTTAAGAGTATTATTGAAAATTTTGAAAGTTTATAGCATCAACGTAGCTTTATATAGAATACATGGATCAAAGACCACAACCAACCAATTTCATGTCACTTTTACAACACAAAACAAAGTATAAACACAAACTCCACATTATACTCTCTCTTTCCCTCTAAATTTGTTTCTTCTTGTGATATCCACTTGAAGATTTTATTACATCAACAACAAAGTTTGAAGCTAATATATAAAATATAACACCAAGCAGCTTCCTTACTACTAACAAATGGCAACCAATTCAAATATATATGATGAACTTATATATAGCACTCATTAACTAATTCTTGCAGACATATTTGTCCTAAGGGTGTGGAACAGGAGGAGGAAGAGGAGGAAACTTCTTGCCAAACTTGGGGTGGGACAAGTACTTTGGAGGGATAACAGGGATGATGACCTTAGGAACTGGTGGACATGGAGGAAGCTTTGAAATTGGAGGAAGAATCTTGTACCATGGATGCTTATACACTGGTACTGGTGGTTTAGGCATGTAAACGGGCGGTTTTGGCACGTAAACAGGTGGTTTCGGCACGTAAACGGGCGGTTTCGGCACGTAAACGGGCGGTTTCGGCACGTAAACTGGCGGTTTTGGTGGTTTTGGCTCGTTGACTGGTGGCTTTGGTGGTTTTGGTGGTTTTGGCTCGTTGACTGGTGGCTTTGGTGGTTTTGGTGGTTTTGGCTCGTTGACTGGTG
The DNA here is from genome assembly GCA_033971965.1 of Cucurbita ficifolia. Lineage (NCBI taxonomy): Eukaryota > Viridiplantae > Streptophyta > Magnoliopsida > Cucurbitales > Cucurbitaceae > Cucurbita > Cucurbita ficifolia. Next base: position 9,245,373 of record CM066972.1, read on the forward strand.
GTTTTGGCTCGTAGACTGGAGGCTTCGGCTTTTTTGGCTTTTTCGGCTTTGGCTTGTAAACCGGTGGTGGCTTTTCATAGACTGGAGGAGGCTTTTCGTAGACTGGAGGAGGCTTTTCGTAGACCGGAGGAGGCTTTTCGGGAACTGGGGGAGGCTCATAAACTGGTGGAGGCTTATCGGGGACGGGTGGCTCTTCCGGGGTGGGTGGAGGGAAGAATTTGTGATGGTAAGGAGGGAAATATGGATGACCAAACAATGGAGGATGAGGAGGGAAGACAGGGAAAGTGATAGGAGGCAAAGGAGGATGATGATGCCAAAAGAAGGCAGAAACACAAGTTCCACTTTCAAACTTGAGCGCACCAGACAAACCAAATGTATGCTTTCCTTTACCATTGGATTTCAACACAATCATGGAGGATTCCAAGCCATCAGGAGATGAACAAGGAGTAGAAGAAGCACTATGAAGCTGAGCAAAGCACTTACCCTTCAACTTTCCATCTTTCAAAGCCTCCGTTGGAAGCAACACTTTGAACTTCCCTTCTTCATCAAGCTCTGCAAACCCTTTTCTTTCAAAGCTTCCATCCTTCAGCTTGCAGTCGATGCTGACACGAAGCCCTGCATTGGATTCATTCATTCATTCAAGTTCATAACATTTAAGAAGAATCAAACTTAAATGAATGAGTAAATGAGTTGAGAAACTAAACCTGAGAAGGCATGAGTGGTTTTAATGTTGTTCTGGTGGCAGTCTGCACATTCTCCGACCCCGACAACCTCAACGGTTGTCAGGTCGCTGCCATGGCAGAAAGTTGCAGCAAAAAGGAAGAAGAACCAGAAAAAGAAACAGACAGAAGGGCTCTGCATGGAGGAATGAAGAAGGAACTGAAAGTGCAAGACAGTGAACCCAAATGGATCATTTTTATAGGAATTTGAAGGAGAAGATCAGAAGGTAAGCACCGACGGTAGAGTTATGATATTGGGGTCCAAACTTTTTGGTGATTTAGTTTGCTGATTGGCACATTGCCATGGCATTCAATAACTTCAGCTACTCTGCTACTTACTCATCTACCCAAAAAATAATGCTCATTATGGAGATTAATCTTTTAAGTTCTAAATGTTGGTATGCATTTAATTTTCCTGTTTTTTCTCTTTCGGAATATTTTTACTAAGATGTTGTCGTTAGAGGCCCGAGCGGAGGGGAGGATACAAACCTATCAAGGATAATTTAAACCAGGTAAACAATATCTACTCTGTGTTGAGTCCTTGTCCATTCTAGAGATTTGTAGTTGAGAATGGCCAATTTTGGGTCGGACGAGATTGTGTTTGTAGTGCTCATTTCTATGATTATATTCATGGTTTGTTTACGGGTGGCTAGGGGTATTCGTCGTCGAAAGGAAAATCAATGATTTGTATGATGCATATAAGTGCACTCAAGAGGCATTTCTATCCTTACAAGGTGTAAAGTTGGTAACATATGAACCTAAGGCCTTGTGTAATAAGTGAGTTAGGTTCAAGAATAGACGTGTAATAGTATAAAAGGGATGAATCACAAGCAAGGATTTAATGATAATCGCTTGGTACTTCTAATGGTCGATACCGACAAGAGAAATAATATTTTTCTTTTACAAGGTTAGACTCTTTGAGAGTTTCTAGAAATCTAAAAGAATCATATGATCTATGCATTACTTCCTCACAATTGCACTTCTCAAAAGATCTGTAAAGAGAATCATATGATCAGATCAGAATTCTCTCTAATAAGAACAGGAGAGATCTGCAACAGGTACTATTATCACATATACCAAGGAAAACGAAAAACTCGAGCATGATCGAAAGTTTCGGGGTATAAAATTAAGCTAGGGATGTTCATGTATACGTATAGTACAAAGACGAATGCTACAGTAAGATGGTCTAAAAACCCACAAACAGTTCTTCCTGGTCAAGTGTCACAAATCATGGAACAAATGGCATCCAAATCCTCCTAAACATTTTCTTCAGTAATCAATCGCAATTCGAATCTGCTACATCAAAGACATCTAAAAATAACAGATTAGCTCTCTGTTCTTACCATCAGATCAAGTCAGGATGGTTTATCCTTCTCCTCATCTTTTTACAACCCAAGATTGTGAAAAGAAGGGCATTAATGGAGCATCTACAACATTACAGTTGGAGGTTATGATGAGGTAGCATTTGCAGTTGATGATATTTTATGAATATAATCGAACCGAAGGGCATCGACAAGTTCCATATAAATAGGCCAGATATTATCGTCTTTGAAAACTAAAAAATAAAATACAAGAAAATCCAGATAGACAAATGGGAGACCCAATCTCATTGACTACCATCTTGCTGGCTAATTTAAGAGTCTTTACCCAACTCTTAAGCAATTAAATCAAGTCTCCATTTGTCTCCTCATAAAATCATATATGCAAGCATGAAAGCTACTAGCCAAGACCTCACATGGGGCAATTTAATGAGGGAAAAACTGATATCAAGCAAATTAACAGTTTTATAGGAAGCCATTCAACATCGAGATGTGAAAGGAGCAGAAACTTTCCCATGATGTAGAGGTAAATGATTTCAAAGAGAATTGGTAACCTGCACAGCCCACGGGCCACGACATCGATGATCCAACAAGGCAAGGATTGTGACTAATACAGAAAAGGGGTTCCAAGGAAAGTTAAGAAAGTTTCAACTTTGATAATCATATGCTCCAAGGAAAATTCTCTAGATTCAGAAAACTGTATCATTGCGGACTTAATTTAGATCGACATTAAGAAACAATTCCCTGACATGCTACAATGGCAAGGAAGGGTTGTTTAACGCACCTAACTTACAAAAACTAGTCAACTTTGACTCTCTCCTCAAATCTTCAACTGCCTAACGTGAGTTACTGGAATCTGCACATTGTCAGTGTACTATGCAAACTGGGATGGAGACAAGTCCTCGTTAATTCTTCTTCTTTGACTTGCTTGATGCGGACTGGGTGTATGCAGTTCCCTAAGGACCAGAGGAGATAAGATTATAAAATATATCAGCAACAGTTTCCAGATTTTCTTTATACATACATGAATTTCATGAACAAATACAAACCTGAAGCCATTCATCCATCGAGGAATCAACGGTTTTTGTTCCCACTTCAACCTTGGAAGCAGCCCTCTTGGGTTTCTGACACATAGAAGAAATTGCATAGAATTTTATGCCAAAATCATTCATATATCTAGAAAATGTTTAAATTAGATAAAGATTAACATCTTGCAGCTCCACCTTTCTCATACTCCAAATATTAAGGTGAGAAGTTGAAGTATGAAGACCGGGACCATGGTTAATAATAAAAGAAACGCTACCGGTAAATACTTGTAAAAGACCAGTTCAGATATATTTCAAGTCACATATTTGCTAAAAAATACTCTTAATGTCGGGACAATAGTCCAACATTGATGTACCAGCAGGTAATAAGAGGTAAAAGAATATAAATAAGGCAACATCCACTATTAGAAAACAAGGTCATCACCAAATGAAGACCAGAAAGATCTATACCTTGGACAGCTTTTGCTGTACTAGACCATGAATCCATAAGCCAAGCATAACGAGAAGTGCAATTCCAAGAGTGACTAAAAACACAGTCTCGATGCTGATGAAACCACTAGCTTCAGTGACGTCAATAGTACCGTTATAGAAGATGCTTTGGTATGCATTCTGGTCTATTTCATAATATATGGTGCCCACTAGATCAAAGTTTCCAGGCTGCACATCAGGAATATATTAAGGCATTTTCATTTCCTCAATTAATAGAACTTCAAAACTGATGAGGATAAGCAGGATAGTAATTTTATAAACTGAAAATTCATATCATGGGGACGAGGAACTAATATAATAATGATTATGAATGAACCTGCAAAAACTTGCTGACAGCAAATGCATATGGGTAAGAAGCTTGGGTGGATGGGGGCACGGTTGCATTGTGGAAAACCTACAAGTACAACAAGGAAGATCATATAAGTTAAAAAATACCAAGCTGAAGTTATTGTGAAGAGAAGCTGAGTTAAGAAAAGCACAAATATTACTGGAAGTTCATAGCGGGGACTTATAATGAAAGAAAAATAAGCTTGTACTCAAAATACCAAATTAAATATATATATATAATATATATCTAGAGGATGTTGAACTTCATTTTTAAATTATGTAATATTATCTTGACTGTAAGAATAGTCAATCAACAGACATGAATCAAACCAAGAATAGCATGATAACAATTGACATTGAGATACAAAATATATTGGAACATTTTTCTGTAGAAAGTTTTCACTGGCCAAAAAAAGTCTCAAAAAGAAGAAGAAAACACGAGACAAGATTTAAAAAAGAAGAAATTGACTTGAAAGAAAGAAAAAAAAAAGAAAAAAGAAGAAAGATAATTGAGTAAACATACATTAGAAGAAAAAATAATATTTTTTCCGTTCAACTAAACCAATGATATCCAAACTACAAAGGGCCAAACTAAAGGAATTCTAGGCGATCAAGATGCCTTCTTCAAGGAGTAAGAATCGAAACTCGTAACTTTCAAATCAAAAGGCATAACGTATTTCATAAACACATTAGTGAGTGAAACTGAACCTGCCCAACACAAACAATATCCTTTACAAAATTTCACATTCAACTGATTGAGATTGAAACATAGACAAATCAAATAATTGTACCATGCAGTCTATGCTTGTATTCATTAAATATTAGAGGAAAAGGAAAAGAAAACAATTCGAGATCATACAGCAACTCTATTTAATAATCATATGTCAGGCTGGGATTACCTGTCCAGTAAGATTTTGAATCAACACACGATGATCAAAAGTGTAGTGAACGCTGGCCTTAATAGCTATAATATTCAAGCTTGATTCCCCTGGATTAACAAATAAAAGTCGAGGAAACTATTAACCTATAAGATTTTGCATCATTGTTAAGCGATAAAAGGTTCAATCAATGCTGGCCTTAGTAGCTTTCCTATTACATTCAAGCGTGACTGACACAATTAACAAAACTCAATCAAAAGAAGTGAATGTAATACGGTCAAGAATACAAATTCAGACGAAAACCCACATTTCCAACAGAGAACAGACATAAATAATAACAAAACATTTAATAGCAATAAAAGAAATTACTGATTAATAGAAAAAGACTGGCCAACAGGTGCAACAATACCAATCAGAAGAGGCCATCTTTGAGTTCAAAGATGCCTGTGATTGTTTATAAGAGAAGTAAGGGCCCAAAGGTTTAGCAGATTGAAGTTAGTTACCATCATTTTTCACTCCTGCGAGTAGTTCAGTCTCTGCACCAGCTTGCACTACTGCAATGGAAGGCATGAACTTCAATGTAAGTTATAGATATCATAAAATTATGTCACTCCTATCAAAGAAATTAAAAAATTATGTTACCAAATCCTGAATCTAGTTTAACACTTACTGCGTGCACTATTTTTTGGAAAAACACAGACAGTATCAACTCCTGGAGCTGAACCGAAGATCACATCTCCAAAATCCTGAGAATCTTCTTCACCCACTACTCCCAGATCACTAGCTTCTTCAACAACCTGGGATGGTTCGCCCTCGGAGTCCGATTGACAAGTGGCAACTGTTAAGCAAATAAACAACAGAGTAAAATGATACGCTAGAACAATGAAATTCAATGCATTCAATGAAAGACAAAATTGCATGCTTTGGTCCTCTAGATAGAATGAACAATGGAAAAAAAAATCGCTGGGGATTATGACTTTCAAAAATGGCGATGGACAATCAATTTATAATTCTAGGAAGAGAGGCAACAGATAAACAACTTGATAATGGTCCCAGCATTGTAACAGTACTTCTTTAACGATTATCATTTCACCATCAAAACCAGAGAAAGAAGAACAAAATACTAATAGGAAAGACGCGATCCAATATAAAATGAATAATCTGATCGGAACCCACAAGAGAAACAATCAAACCAAGAAAAAGTCAAAGACCTAGACCGCATTAGACCAGAAAATCCCGATCGAAAACCATGCAAGGCAATTCCAAAAGAAGAATCCGGAAGACCCAAGCGATGGAGAAACATGTAGATCTAAGATTGAAAAAAAGAGCGAACCTCGGAGAAATGGAGAGGCAAGAAGAAGAATGGCGAGGAAGAAAACTCTGAAGGTGTTCATGGCGAAAATGGCGAATCAAACGGAGAGCGTCGATTGAGAGTTGAAACTTCGATCGGAGAGACGACTAAGCTTCAATTTTGGAGGGTTAAGGTTGGGATTTGGGGATCCATTAGCGACCTTTATTTGGGCGTCCAGAAGAGAACCCGCCTTCCCCAAATTGCTACACGTTTCTCTAATTTTCTTTCTTTTCTTTTCTTTTTTTTTAATTATACAAATTAACTCCTAATTTTGAAAATGTAAAGTTTTAATTTTATTATTATTATTTTTTTTTTTTTGAAGTATGGACTCTCTTCTTTGATTAGTTAGGCTCATTTTAAAATGGGTCCGAGTCTACTAGAGAGAGACTTTCATACCTTCATAAGGAATGATGTGAGATCTCACCGTCCACTTCCTTTGAGGCCCAACATTCACAGCCCAATGTCCATAATCTACCCTCTTGGATGTCTAGTTTTCTCGTTGGCATACCGTTTCGCGTCTAGTCCTGATATCATTTGTAACAGCTCAAGTCCACCATTAGCATATATTGTCCGCTTTAACCTAATACGTACCGTCATCAGTCTCACGATTTTAAAACGTGTCTACTAGGAGATGTCTTCACCTCCTTGTAATGAATGTTTCGTTATCCTCTCTAACTGATGTAGGATCTCACACAGAAATTTTAAATTTTGGTTAAAAAAAAAAAATTGCAATGGGTGATCATATTTTAAAATAGTATAACGTGAGAAATAATTAGAAATTCCCACCAATATGTAAAGTTTGTCCTCACATGAACACTCCTAATAATTAAATACACACTCATTTAATGCAATTGATGGATCATAATGGTGTTGGAGTGTAAATCAATCAATCAAACATTTTATATTGCTTTTCATAATTCTTGGACTCTATTTATTTACACTTCTCAACTTCCAACATTCAAGATTTCATTGCAATTTCAACCACATCTTTTTCCCACAATAAGTCAAATAATGAGACTGACAAATATATATATATATATATATATTTTTTTTTTTTTTTTTTTTTTAGAATGAATAAACTTTAATTTCTAGTTGAAAATTTTATTTAATTCTATTTTGTTGGCTGATTAAGGAAATGATCATGAATTTATAATCTAGGAATACTATCTTCATTAGTATAAGGCCTTTCGGGAAGGACAAAACAAAGTCATGAGACTTTATGCTCAAAGTGGACAATATCATACCATTGTGGAGAGTCGTGTTCATCTAACATGGTATTAGAGTCTCGAAACAAGTGACTAAAGTATCAAACAAAGGGTGTACTTTGTTCGAAGACTCCAAAAGAAAAAAAATAAAGAGTCGAGTCTCAATTAAGGGGGAGGCGAGGGGAGGTGTTGGATCAAAGTCCCACATCCGACTAATTTAGGGAACGATCATGGGTCGTGTTCATCTAACACCATTTAGATTTAGATCTCAAAATAACACTTTTATTTTTGAATTTCGTATTTAGTTTCATAGTCTACATATTTCAAAATGTTAGATTTTTATTTTTAAGTTTTGAGATTAATTTTCATTTCATTGTTATGGTTCAAAATTTTATAGATTCACCTCTTTTAGCAAGGTTAATTATAATTAAATTTTGTAATATTTAAATCAATTAATGGAAAATTAACATTAGGATCCAAAGTAAGTATAAATTCAAGAATAAACATGTAAAATTCTCTCTAAACTAAACTTTAAACGTCAAAGTAAGGGCAAAAATTAAATAATATTTTTCTCTAAATTAATTTTAAATGAAATTTATCCCCCCCAAAAAAAGAACCCTATCACTTCGTTTCCCTCCAAAGGTTGGCAAAAGGTGATTGGTCCACGCATTAGCGCGGATATTATTATTTTGAATAGACCTCTACGTTCAATTAGGAATTCAAATTTGAAGTACGGTGTTTTACTCTTTCCAATTACTTAATCAAACCGCGATCAACGGCCAGATTTTAAGATCAAGTTTCTCTTCTTTTTTTTCCTCCCTAAACTTCCGGACACCTTTAATTTATTCACTTTAATTTATTAAATTCACTATTTCTTTTTTTATTTTTTTAAATCGTCAATAAATTGACTTTCTTCACCTTTTTTTTAAAAAATTGATTTATTATACGCCAAAAACATGGAAACTATCAACAAAAGTAATTTAAGAATATTATAATATCATTTAAAAAATGCTTCAATAGGAAGGTTTTTTTTTTTTTTTTTTTTTACAAAATAAATTAAAGAACAAGAATACAAAAGTAATCACAAAGCTCATTGTTACAAGTAATCTAATTATTTGTTTCTTTTTGTTTTTTGAATTCAACATAAGAGAAGAGATCGAACGTCAAATGTGTATATATGTTTGTTCTGAAAAGAAAATTATTCAAATTAAATTTCCAAGGAAACTAAGCGCCTATGGTGAAGAAAACAAGTGATCTGTTCTATTCAGAGCTTCAGAATGATGCACAAATTACAGGAAGAAAAATCTAAGAGTATTTATATTTATTTGATAAACAAAAACAGTTCATCCTCATCTTCATTCAAACACTAAAACCAAGGCCAACTGATAAGATTTCCATCCAATAATACACCATACATCCACTGTATATATAAACACAGATTTTCTTTTTCAAAAAGTTAGATCAACAGAAACATACCTTTTATAAAAGCAAATCAAACGCAACGCACTCGACTGCAGAGGAGCGATCGCGCACGCCATTTCTATATACATAAGGTTCCTATATGGACCAGCTCTCACGGAACGAGGACTGGAACTGCACGAGAACAAGCAGCAGCACGATCAACGCAGCGACGCCCCACGGCGAACTTCCCTCGGCAGGGAGGTGGTGCGTTCTGCGGCGGCGGTCCCACGGCGAGGAAGAAAAGAAGCTCGGATCGACGGAGGAGAGGAATCGAGCGAGGATGATGAGGAGGACCGGCGTAGCGAAGAGAATCCAGTTGATTTGATCCTCAGCGGCCTCAACGGCGGACTCGTAGGAGAGCCACCAGGAGGCGCCGAGGAAGATGAAGACGACGGCGAGGAGGAGGAGGACGGGATACGGCAGAGGATTGAGGGAGAGAGAATCGAGAATTGAATCTGCGGTGGTTCTGCTTCTGTAATTGCTCATTGATTTGGGGATTTCTTTGTTGAGAGTCTGAGAATTGGAGATGGAGAGTAAAGGGAGTTTAGTCCAGTGAATTTATAGCGGGAGGAAGACTAGGGGTACGGTTCAGTGTGGGGCAATGTATGGGGAGCCATGTGGTGGTCGGTGATTGAGTCAATCTTGACCGTTGATCTACTTTTTCCTTAACCCGTTGATTTTTTATTTATTCTAAATTTTAATGACTCATCTGCACGATACAATGCATCACTTTAATTAAGGGTTTATATTTTTAAATATAGTTTAGGTTCCTTAATAGCAATTTTTTTTAAAAATTAAGTCAAATTTTCAATATTTAAAATATAGTATTTATTTTTAAATTTGGCAAAAAAAAAATTCAAATACTTCAGAGAAACTATACCTAATGGTAGAAAAAATACAAAAATAAATAAATAAAATAAATAAATGGTAGGCTAAATTAATAAAAAAAAAATACCTTCAAATTTTAAGCATTATTTCAAAAATATCATTGAACAGTTAAAAGTTTCAATAATACATCTAAACTTAAAAATACCGTTAAACCGTTAATATTTTGTTTTAAAACCATTGACATCTTTTTAAAAGTTTCATTAATATTTTTAAACTTTTTAAAAAAAATTTAAAAATATTCTTTAACTTATTTTAAAAATTAAAAAAATACTCATGTTTTAAAAATAAATATTAAATTTTTTTAATCATTAATACTCTTAAAATTGAAAAGGGAGATAATTTAACAGATAAATGGCTTATGTTTTTATATTGATGATAATTGTATGATACCTTTAAAAGTTCACGAGTATTTTTTAAACATGGTATTAATATATAAATAATTTTTTTTTACTTTTTCTAAAAAGTCAAAGGTTATTTTTTAAAGTTAAAATGTATTTTTAAAACAAAGTTTAAAGATATTTTTGAGACAAAATACAAAATTTATGAGTATTTTTATCAATTTAGTCTTAATACGAAAATGAGGGCCACCCTCCCCGTGACCAATTCGATATTGTATTGTTGGTTTATAAAGACGACAAACAATCTCAATGCCTAAGCGCCACTCTCTTTCGGAGTGAATATCTTTGACCTAGGAAATTATATAATTATTTAAATTTTGAACTAAATAATTATAATAAGTTATTTATGAGTCATTGAGACCCTACAACATTAGAGTTCATCGAGCTTGGTTTCGGATTAACTTTCAAAAATGTTTGGGGAACACCAGAGTCATCGAACTTGTTTCGAATGAACCCCTCAAACATGCAAGAAAAATCCAAGTGGGTTCCATGGCAGCAGCGAGGTGAGTTATAAAACCTAGAAAAAATATGGAAACTCGAGAAATTTCAAAGTAAGAGAAAGTAATGGAAAGAAATTTCTCATTATTAGCTAAACAAGATCCGAAGTGGGGATTATATTTCTCGTCCCCATTCCACCTCACTTTTCGTATATAAATTTAAACACATACACATCAAACTAAAATACTAAACTAACTTTTTTTTATACACATTAAACCACGGAATTATGTATTTAAAAAATTGCCTGAAATGAATATATTTTTTAAAAAATATATATTAAAAATGGAGAAAAATTTACTACAAGGAACCTAATCCCCGTGAATATTCAGGTGGAAATCTTTGGAACGATTCCAACTAAAATAAATAAATTTTTTGTGAAAAAATCAAGATCAAAATAGGCGGCAAAAACGTGGACGATAAAGGTGTCTCGATCGATCGGTCGTGTGTGAACATCTCTAATATAAGATGAAAAAAAAATATAAGTAAGAAATTAGTTATATTTGGGAAGTGTTAAATGATAAATGAACAATATAAGCAACTTGTTAGAGGTGAGTTCATTAAACAGCTGAAAACGAGGGGTCGTGTAATCAAAATGGGTTGGTTTCAACAATCACCATAAATGCGTCTTCAACCTTCCACAAATGTCATCTCTTTCTCAACTCAAACAGAAATTTCTGAAACCGTAAACAAATTAAGGGGAAAAAAGTTAGCCATAATCAAATCACTGCCCACCTTGGATCTTTCAAACCGTACACGTGCCCTAACAAACCCCTATTTTCCTCTGCCCCCTCAAAACCGACTCCCTCCATTCTTGTTGATCTTCACACACCCGTTTCCATCGCCCCTTTTTCACCCTTTTTCTCGTGTTTCTCCCCGCCATTGTTGATGGGTCGCTCTTGTTTTCCTTCTTCCTGAATACCCACTTCCTGTTTTTTGCTAATTATTCCATTTCTAACTCGTTTTTGTGTTTGCAGCCTTGCATGGAGCTTGCGTTTTCCATGAGAGTCTGAGAAATTCGCTGGTGCGTTTTTGTGTTTCTTGGTGTAATGTAATGTAATGTAGCTGTTGTTGTTTTGATGGGGGTTGTTCTTAATCTGTTTGCATTTGGGGTTTATGATTTTGATGCTCTGTTTTTAATCCAATCTCTGTTACCTTGAGAAATCATTCTCTTGCGGTTGATGAAATGATGAATGGGAAATTTGCAGAGAGTTTAGGTTGTCTAGAAATGTCGATTTCTTCCTCGAATGCGACCCAGAATGGGAGTGTTAAAAACAACGATACGTTACACAATATTAGTCAGATTGAAGAAAGTGAGTTTTCCAAGCTACTGGATAGGCCAAGGCCATTGAACATGGAGAGACAGAGATCATTTGATGAAAGATCGCTTGCGGACTTGGCGATTGGTTTCTCCCCACGCTTATCTTCGAGAGTTTCTTCGGAGAACTTTACTCGATTGATAGACAATTATGATCAAACTCCATCTCCTGGTAGAAGATCGGATTTCAATACTCCAAGATCCCAGATTGGATTCGAGCAGCATCCTATGGTGGCCGAAGCTTGGGATGCTTTGAGGCGTTCGTTGGTCCATTTTCGAGGCCAACCAGTTGGTACTATTGCTGCTTTGGACAGTACTGAAGAAAATCTTAATTATGATCAAGTAAGAACACTGCATCAATAATGACTTGCATTCAATGCTCAATCCCTGTTTGGTTGTGTTTATGATAATGTTGATGAAAATCTGTGTTCTTGCTTGTATTTTGTTGCGTCGAGAATCAGTTTGTAGTTCTTTCAAAAAGTATTTCACCTGTTTCAACTTTGGTACTCACAACTGATTAATCATTTTTAAACAATGCTATCCATGGGAGTTCTTTTCTAGTTATTAGGATTTGGGGACATTGGCTTTTCCTTTAATCTTGTTTGTTAATCATTTGGATGGGTTTAGAATGTTTCGTTCTCGTACCCATGAAGCATGGATACTTCAATTTGGACAACATGTTTGTATCTGATACTCTGAAATTTGTCGGACATGTGCTGAACAGTTGTAAACACAATAAATACGTCTCGAATACCTCGGAACATTTCTAGAGTGAAACACGTCTAAATGCGTATTTAATGTGTTCATGTATTAAACCTTTTGAAATGATCTATATCTTGTCAAGTTTGTGTCTTGAATCTGTCTCGGTGCTACTAGTTGCTTAATTGTTAGTACCAGAACTTATATTGATCTGAATTGAGAGCCTTGAGAGCCCGACACACAAATAACTTCTTTGTTCACATAGGTGTTTGTGAGAGACTTTGTCCCAAGCGCATTTGCTTTTCTAATGAATGGGGAGCCTGAGATTGTAAAAAACTTCATTTTAAAGACGCTACGGCTTCAGTCGTGGGAGAAAAAGATCGACAGATTCCAGCTTGGAGAAGGGGTGATGCCTGCTAGTTTCAAAGTACTCCATGATCCAGTGAGGAATTCTGAAACTTTAATTGCAGATTTTGGAGAGAGTGCAATAGGAAGAGTTGCTCCAGTTGACTCCGGATTCTGGTGGATTATATTGCTACGAGCATACACAAAGTCCACTGGTGACACTTCCTTGGCTGAACTACCAGAATGTCAAAAGGGAATGCGCCTTATTTTGAGTCTCTGTCTTTCCGAAGGGTTCGACACATTCCCTACCCTTCTCTGTGCCGATGGATGCTGCATGATTGATAGACGAATGGTGCGTTTCTTTCAACCTTGTCCTTTAAACACATAATGATGAAACTAACAATTGAAGCTTGACTTCTGGAATTCACTAGGGAGATGGTTTGAGATATTGGATTCTGTGAATGGAATGATCGCATGTTATTAAAATTATGGTTTAAATCCATTTTGGTTTTCAATTTTCAGATCTGTTTCAAAATAAGATTTAAACCGGAAATTATCTAGGCCGACTTTGTTATGTGTGAGATCTCACATCAGTTGGAGAGGAGAACGAAACATTTCTTATAAGGGTGTGGAAACCTCTCCATAGCAGACGCGTTTTAAAACCGTGAGGCTGATGGTGATACATAACGGGCCACAACGGACAATATCTACTAGTGGTAGACTTGGGCTGTTACAAATGGTATCAGAGACAGACATCGGGTGGTGTGCCAGCTAGGATGCTGGGCTCCCAAGGGGGGTGGATCGTGAGATTCCACATCTGTTGGAGAGGAGAACGAAATATTCCTTATAAGGGTGTGGAAACTTCTTCCTAGCAGACGCGTTTTAAAACCTTGAGGAGAAGCCTGAAAGGGAAAGCCCAAAGAAGACATTATCTAATAGCGGTGTTACATTATGATGTACTTTTTCTTTTTCCTTCTATGTGGGAGACAAAAGGCTTCATCAAAGACAACCTTATCAGTCTTAACAGTGTCATGTATCTACCATGAGTACCTTGCTTTATTGTGTGTCCTAATAGGTTGCGTAACAAAATGAGTTATATGCACTGTGCATTCTTGAGTTGAAATCATGATTATTATCCATTCATTTCTTATTTCTTACTGCTTTTATTATTGGTTTCAGGGTGTATATGGCTACCCAATTGAAATTCAAGCTCTTTTCTTCATGGCTTTAAGGTGTGCTTTGCTTTTGCTAAAGCACGACCACGAGGGGAAGGACTTTATCGAAAGAATAACAAAACGACTTCTTGCCTTGAGCTATCACATGAGAACTTACTTTTGGCTAGACCTAAAGCAACTAAACGATATATATCGATATAAAACTGAAGAATACTCTCACACTGCTTTGAACAAGTTCAACGTAATACCCGATTCTCTTCCCGAATGGATTTTCGACTTCATGCCAATTCATGGTGGTTACTTTATTGGAAATGTTAGCCCTGCAAGAATGGACTTCCGCTGGTTTTGCTTGGGCAACTGCATTGCAATTCTTTCTGCCTTGGCAACACCAGAACAGTCCACTGCTATTATGGACCTTATTGAATCACGGTGGGAAGAACTGGTCGGAGAAATGCCGCTAAAGGTCTGTTACCCTGCCATTGAAAGCCATGAGTGGCGGATTATAACCGGGTGTGATCCAAAAAATACGAGATGGAGTTACCACAATGGTGGTTCTTGGCCAGGTATGCACCTCTACTTTCCTTAAGAGATCGTGGGATCGAATCCGAAACCCTGTATTTGTGGTGTGGTAAAAAGAAATCGTGGTTCTTGACTAGGTAGTTGACACGTTTATTAGTTTCCATTGTTTCTGTTTTCGACTTGAGAGCGTGTACTTGCGCATTTGTTTAGGAGACTATTACCTTATGACAAGTAGATTCTACCGAATGTTTTCAAATCATTGCTATAGTCTTGAATTGTGAGATCACACATCGGTTGGAGAGAGGAACGAAACATTCCTTATAAGGGTGTGAAAACCTCTCCCTAGAAGACGTGTTTTAAAATTGTGAGGTTGACGACGATACGTAACGGGCCAAATCAAACAATATCTGCTAGCGTGGACTTGGGCTGTTACAAATAGTATCAAAGTCAGACACTCGGGCTCTAAAGGGGGTGAATTGTGAGATCCCCACATCATTTGGAGAGGGGAATGAAGCATTCCTTACAAGGGTGTGGAAACCTCTCCCTAGCAGACGCGTTTTAAAGCCGTGAGACTGACGGAGATACGTAACGGGCCAAAGCGAATAATATCGGTTAGCATTGGGCTTGAGCTGTTACAAATTGAATCCTCTTGACTTTTGACTTTTGACTTTTGAAGTTGCACTAGAAGAGACATTGATTGATGAAATTGCTGCAATTCTTGCAGTTCTCCTATGGCTTCTAACAGCTGCATGTATCAAGACGGGGCGACCCCAGATTGCAAGACGTGCAATTGAACTAGCTGAAACCAGGCTACTGAAAGACAGCTGGCCTGAATATTACGACGGGAAACTCGGGCGATACATCGGGAAACAGGCACGGAAGTTTCAGACGTGGTCGATTGCAGGTTATTTAGTAGCGAAGATGATGCTGGAAGACCCGTCACATGCAGGCATGGTATCTCTGGAGGAAGACAAGCAGATGAAGCCATTAATGAAAAGGTCACATTCATGGACTTGCTAGTGCTTCTCACAGAAGCTTGTTGGTTCTAACTCTCTTCTTACTTTTATTAGTGCTTTTTATAACTAGAACTTTTGGAGAAGACCCCCTTGCTTTTAGGAGAAACATGTTATATTCTACCGTTTGTTGTTTCTGAAAAACTTATTATAATATACTCTTTGAAACATTATATTTTTACCTTTTTTAGGAATCAAACTTTGTTTGTGCCCTTACAACAAAAAAACATCTCCTCTCTCATTCATGTCTTCTTTTTCTCTCTCCCGTTCCTTCTTTTTCTTCTCCCTCATCTCGATATTGTTTTGAGTATCGATGTCATCTCTTCAATGTCGTGTTGTGTTCAAGTACAATTAGTTATGACTATTTCTAGGTTGAAGGGTCGAACAGATATTCCAACTTGCCTCTCTCATCTCGATATTGTTTTGAGTATCGATATCATTTCTTCAATGTCGTGTTGTGTTTAAGTACAATCAGATATCATTTCTTCAATGTCGTGTTGTGTTTAAGTACAATCAGTTATGACTATTTCTAGGTTGAAGGGTCGAACAAATATTCCAACATGTAGATCTCTTGAAGTTGTCACAAAGTTCAGACTTAGAGTATTTTGACTTTTGAAAGCATTGAAAGAATTCTGGCCGGTTTATAAGTAAAGAATTTTGACTATGAACGCATTTGAAGTCAAGTTAAAACTATGTAACTTAAACTTCACACGCGAGACTCGAAATCTCGTGCTAAAGAGCGTGGAGGTTCCAGTCCTCTTCAAGGCATAATGTTGAGAATGTCCGTTGAGTCGGAAGGAATAAGTTCGAGTCCTCTTGGCGATCTTCTCTATCTAATGAATGAGAGTCTGCTTTGAAATCGCCACTGCACCCCTCTCCCCCTAGGGGCCAGGATTTTGAACTCAATAACTAAATTGAATGAGTTTTTTCTTCTTCTTAAATTTCATGTAACTTTTCGAGATCTACGTTTTGAAAGGTAGTTTCTTCGACTCTTTCACCTAAAAATTGTTTTAATTGATTCTAGATGTCCGTAGGGTAGATAAATTCAAAGCAATCTGTCCAAGGCTAGTCGAGTCTAGTGCTAGGCTAGGTGATTCCTCTCCATCAATGACCGAAGCTTAATCCAGAGAGAGCTCACTATACCACCAAGTTGCCACATTTGCTTATGAAACAATAACTATTTCGAGCTCCTGTCACCCAGCTTACGAGTGCGTTGAAACAATAACAGCTTATCCCGAGCTCTTGTCAACCAGCTAATGAGTGCATTAAAAATAGGTGATTGGTGAGTTAAAAAAATATGGTAGATGAGAGTTGAGGGGTAGAAGAAAAATGACTCATAGATGAGGATGAACATTCCAAGTTCCCAAGTTTTGTCGGAGCAAAGCAAAGGGTGAGAGGAGCAAGGAAGAAACAAGAAGGAGATTGAAGAAACGAAACAAATCCCAATTTCCTGCCTCTTTCTAGGATTGCTAAAACAAAATCAGAGCAACACAAGACACAAACAACCGATTCCATTAACCTTTCTGAAAGCAATGTATAGCAGAAATCGAAATTTCATACTGATAATCGAGACGAGAAATATGCTCCTCAGACGGAAAGATTCCTCGCCAGAATCCCTTCAAACGAAATCCCAGGTCCAAACGCCAGAATCAATCCCCATTCCTCAATTTCCCCACCACCCATCTTCGTCTTCAAGCTCTCATCCACCATGTATTCCAACACATACACGATTGTGTTACTGCTCGCATTTCCATAGTCCATCAGAGCTCGCCGGCTCGCCTTCAGCTTCTCAGGTGACAGTTCGAGTCTCTTCTCTAGCTTATTCAGTATCGCTGGCCCACCTGGATGTACCGCCCAGAAGATTTTGTTGTATTCTTTCTCGTGCAGCCCAACTGTTTGAAGAAATGTCTCACAGAAACTTTCGATGTTATCTTCGATTATCTGAGGAAGTTCTCTTGCTATTGTGAAGCTAATACCCTCCTCTGATAGTCTCCCATCGATTATGTTCTGGGTGTTTGGAATGAATTTCTGGGTTGCGGTGTGCAGCTCGAAGAGTGGGCGTTCAATGTCCAAAACAGGGTCCGTGCCAATAAGCATTGCCCCAGCACCATCCCCAAATAGCGCCACGCCTACCAGATCGTATGGACGATGGGCACTTGGTGGCTTGTAGCTGCAAAGAAATTGATGTTTATGCTTAAATTCTGAGAACAAATGGTGTATGAGCTTTTGGGGGTGTTGAAAAGTTACCCAATAATGGTGGTTTCAGAGGTGACAAGCAAAACTCGGCTTCCGGGGTTGTTTTCAGCCAAGTCTTTGGCGACTCTAAGGCCTGCCACGCCTCCAGAGCAACCCATGAAGTAAAGCATGAGCCGTTGGGTGTGAGGGCTGAGTCCAAGGCCTCTCGCTAGGAAGAGATCACCACCAGGCAGGCGAGCTTCACTTGAAGAGACATAGACTAAATGGGTAATGTCTGAAAGTGGCCTTCCCCAGTTCTTAATAGCAGCTTGTGAGGCTTCAATGGCCATGTCTGTCACAGCTTTGTTGCAGATCTCCAGTCTTTGCTTTATGGTTGCTTGGCCTTCCATTGCCAGCTCTGGGTGCTTCTTCAGGATCTCTTCTGACATCACCACGTATCTAGTTTTGACTGATGTTGTCTTGCCTGTGGATTGCCATTAGAAGATAACAGTTAATTCAGTTAAAGAGGAGCAATTTTAACAACCACTGGCATCTATCAGCTTCAACTAAAGGTCAATCTCAGGTATGTAAAATCATCTTAGAATGATTAAGTGAACTTTATAAACTTCTGAAATCATCTTAGAAGTTCTATCCAAGTTCTTTCAGATAAATGAAATATGAAATCTTATTTTGGTTTTAGAATCTTTGCACCCCCCACCCCGAGTAACGAAAAGGTATAAAATTACAGAGTCGAGTGAGCTTCCGCTTGAGGTCTAAATCATCGCAGCTCGTATCCTTGAAATAGCTATCAACCAGGTAGTCTTGAAGGACAAGTTGGGGAGGGAAGGCCTTCCCAAGAGCCAGAATTGTTGCTCTGCCAGGGTTAGCCTTTCCCTTGGAAGCTCCTAGTGCTCCATTTCCCTTTCCCATCTCTGAAACTTGGGAACCAAATGACTCTTTGCAGTTTGCAAAGGCAACAAAGCTATATATAAAGTTGCACTACCTGTTCATCACCTAGAAAGACAGTTTGAATGCTCAAACTCTACAATGGAAGGCATGTGATATCAAAATCAGCATAGATTTTAGTTAAGAAGCGGGACATTCATTTAAGCTGTGTGTACTAGTAAGATAGAGATTTGGTTAAAGCACATTTTCTGTCCAGTTGACTCGACACGTTCATCGCATTCCCAAATAACCAGTGCACGAGAGCATGTATTAGTTTGCTCGGGCTAGCCGATAGACATTTAGGATACAATAAAATAGAGAGTTCATAATATGATCTTTAAAAGCTCATCTGCTTAGGGTATTATTGACTCTTCTACATCACATATTGCCTGTTCAATATCTTGTATTGTATGGGAAAAAATCGTAGCTAGCAATCATCAAAGTTCATGAATGCACTTTCCACTGATGAAATTTACAACTCGTGTAACAGCTTGATCCAGTGCTGCAGAAACTGTGGCTAAATTCTGCAAGAATTCTTCTGCAGTCGGTTTTTCGCCATCGACGATATCAGTAACAGCTTTTACAAATACTGCAGGAACTTTGAATATATCTGCTACATAGGCAATTGCTGCTCCCTGAAATTCAAACTTCAAGAGTTAGAGGCAATCTCCAGGTTGCTGCATCAACAGTTCAGCTTTTACCTCCATATCTTTAACCGTGGCATCATTAGCTAGAATCGATGCTTCGTCCTGTGCAGACATGTCTAGCGAGTCACCGGTTGATAATTTTCCGACCTGATGGAAGAAACGATACAAAAACAAATGTTTCAAGCTGGTGGCATGTTTCTTGTAGCAGATTTTCAACTAATGATTCAAGGAGTTGGGGGTTCATCGTGGACACGAAAGCTATTCAAAATGGTTACTCGTAATTCGTTTCGAGGAAAATCGGAGCTCTTACATCTCATTGAAAGTCTGTAAGGAACTTTGTGTACTTTAAAACATCATAGTACCAAAACAAACTGATGTTGTAGATGATCAAACAATTCTTTTAATGGAAATTCACCTTTAGATCGAGCTCCTTAAGGAGATTCGGTGTCGACATTGCTTGCTTCGATCCGACTCCATATAAATCGAAAACCTGTAATGTAATGACAGTATTCTTTGAGGCAGAGTTAAGGAGCAGGAAAATTAAAGCTGTTAAATTTCAACCCACACAAGCAAGTTCTCCTTACTATATCATACTATCACACATCACAGCACAAAGTGCTCAACTTTTACGCACAAACGTGCGAGACTACGATGTAAACTGATGATCGACCTATTAAGTTCGGAAGTAATTGTAAGCTGAAGAGGACATTGTGCCTCTTCAACTCTAGAAAGTAATACTTACTGGAATAGGTATACGTCTGTCATGGAAAGCGCACTCGGATACCAGAAAGACATCGCCAATACTCGCTCCTTTTGCCTGGTAGCAAGGAATCGAACCATCAGTCAAACACAAACATGAAATATCTTTAATCCTTCACAATTTCTAGTAGATTAAACTACAAAATAAAATCCCTGAATCTTAGAAAGATTCGATCGGTAACTGTTGGATAGAGGAACACGACCACGGCTTATGAATTTGACAAACATATGTAGGGAGAGGGATGGGACATCGCTAAATTGAGACTGTGTGAGATGCCACATCAGTTGGGGAGGAAAACGAAGCATTCTTTATAAGTGTGTGGAAACCTCTACCTAGCAGACCCGTTATAAAAACCTTGAGGGAAGTCCGAAGGGAAAGTCCAAAGAGGACAATATCTGTTACCAGTGGGCTTGAGCCGTCATTTACCAAAGCCAGACAGTGGACGATGTGCCAGCGAGGAGGCTGAGCCCCAAAGGGGTTGGACACGAGACGATGTGCTAGCAAGGATGTTGGGTCCCAAAATGGGGTGGATTGGGGGGTCCCACATCGATTGGAGAAGAGAACAAGTGCCAGCGAGGACGCTGGGCCCTAAATGGGGGTGGATTATGAGATCCCACATCGGTTGGGGAGGAGAACGAAACATTCTTTATAAGGGTGTGGAAATCTCTCCCTAGCAGACGCGTTTTAAAAACCTTGAAGTAAGCTCGAAAGGGAAAGCCCAAAGAAATCAATATCTACTAGCGGTAGGCTTGAGCCGTTACAGACGGAATGTCAAAAATAGTGTTCATGGGGGAGAAAAAGAAAAGCAAAAGGACAATGAACAACCCGAAAAAGAGATTGACGTGTTCATAAAGGAAACTACTGATTCGATGCTCTCTTTTAACTTTGAGTCAAGGTTAGAAAAACAAATCTGTGTGGCAAAACGACAATATATGCATGATGAACAAGAAAAGGTTTCAACAGTGAAACCAAAAAATAGCTTGCTAGCTAAGTCTTACATACACATACCTTAAATCCACCAGCAGTGCCTGCATTGATAATCAGGTCTGGTTGCAATGCTTGGACAGAAGCATAGGTTACGAGCGAAGCCGAAATCGTGCCCACGCTATCAACTCCTGAGAGGTAACCACATTATCATACAAGTACAAAGCAAAGAAAAACACAGGACACCAGCCAATGTCTATCTACAATATGCTGAAATAAGAACAAGGAACTAACAAAAATAGACGAAGTACAAGGATATAGCAACGGTCGATTAATTCAAAAATGAAGAAAGAAATGAAGCTGGTGAGAAGAAATAGAAAACGAAAGAATCGAACTTCTATTTCTCCACGTTCCGTTCCACTGTAGAAGCTTATTTGCCTCTGGATGATTAGAGAGATTTTTTTCGAATAGTGAGGGGCGAAGCAGTGAGACAAGACCGATAGGGTTTTATGGCCTTGGCCTATAAATGGACCTTTATGAGAATATCCGTTTTTGTCACCTTGGGTTTTCTCAGTTCAATCGAATTAATGAGACTTTCCAAAAACTAAAGCTAAGGAGCGAAGCCACCGCGTTTATAGTTCAATAATAAATAGGTTCCGGAGCGAAGACGCTTGACATGCTGTTAATGAAGTAGAGTCTAACAGCGTCCGGAACAAAATCATAATAAACACCTCAGTTGCAGACAGAGCAAGCCAATTTGAACTAGATCATGTAATATTAAGAAGCCATGTTTAGTTAACGAGAAAGGACTAAAGGGAAACAAGAAGAAAGCTAGTTCATGCAGATTACAACATGTTAGACCCAGTTTTCTCACAGATCAACCATGAAATAATCGTTGGTCCTAGAGCAAATATCATAGCTTGAACAGGACCAATGGGGATCCTAAAGGTCTTGTAACAGCCCAAGCCCACCGCTAACAGATATTGTCTGCTTTGGCCCATTACGTATCACCATCAGCCTCACAATTTTTTAAACTGCATCTGTCAGGGAGAGGTTTCGATACCCATATAAGGAATGTTTCGTTCTCTTCTCCAACCAATGTGGAATCTCACAATCCACCCCCCCTTGGGAGCCCAGCGTCCTCGCTGGCACACCGCTAAGTGACTGGCTCTGATACCATTTGTAGCAGCCGATATTGTCCACTCCTGACCCATTACGTAAACGCGTTTGTTAAGGAGAGGTTTCTACACCCATACAAGGAATGTTTCGTTTTCCTCTCCAACCGACGTAGGATCTCACAATCCACTCCCCTGGGGGCCAACGTCCTCACTGGCACACCGCTCGGTGTCTGGCTCTAATACCATTTGTAACAGCCCAAGCCCACCGCTTTGGCTCTAATACCATTTTAAAATGCGTCTGTAAGGGAGAAATTTCCATACTCATATAAGAAATGCTTCGTTCTCTTCTCCGATCGATGCGAGATCTCACATCAGTTTTCAAAATGCTTTACAAACCTCCCGCATAAAGAATCCATGGACATCATCCACTAAAAGAATTGAATAAAAAACAAGGTAAGCAAGGATAAATTAACCATACCCAAGGCCAAATCCTTTCCAGGCCAAATTAAATTGATCTCAAGATTGTTGTAAACCCCATGATAACGAACCCAGGGAACCTCCTTTGGAAACCTGTACAATCAAGCAATCACATAAACAAAAATCCAAACCAACAAGCATGAAAGAATGCAAACTCAACCCAAAATGAAGAACACTCACACAGAGCTAACATCTTCCCTAAGTTGAAACTTATCCACCAAAGGAAGCGCTTCGGTCTGCATAGCTGAATACAAAAAAAACTAAGAAAACGGAAGAACATACACAAAAAAAACGTTAAAAAACAAAGATGGGTTACCAATTATGATGAGAATAGACGAAATTGGGCGCTGATTTAGAAGCTGAGAATCCATGGATTCCTTATGCAGAGCTCGGAATGTTCTTGGGAAGAACTATAGTGATCTGGGTATCAATGGACAAGGTTTTGGTAGCAATTTAAAGGAAAATCGATGGAATTTGGAGCGACTGAGAGGTAGAAAGGTTGAGAAAATGGTAGAGAACGTGGCAATGTCTCTACAAAAACCAGCTCAACGGCGGCTGTTTCATAAGGCAACAAAAAATAATAAGAGCACCTTTTCTTCTTCATTCCCCTCTTGCTAGGGATTTCTTTATTTGAAAATTGGAATTTCATTATCATTTTTACGCTTTAAATTTTATTTCGTTGTTTTAGAGATAAAATAAATAAATAAAATCCTAAATATATAATTTTGTTAAATTTGGATTTTTTTATTTATAAAAATTACCTTTAACATTTTAAATTCTTTAATTCAATAAATTAGATCAGTAAATTAGCTAAAATGATGGTAATTTAGCGTTAATTGATATCTACTAACTGTCAAAAATTCAAATCTCCATACCTCGATTATATTTATATTTAAAAAAATCAAGTAAATAAGTATTTATTTTTGGAGAAGATTTTAAAATGATTAAAATTATTTTGTCCCATTCCAAAAATGAATTATTGATTTTTTCTTATAGTGAAACTAATCAATAATTATATGAGAAATACTTTTAATAAATCTTATATAAAAAAATTATTTTAACTATGCCTTTAAATTCTCTCATAATCCTTTTAACACTTATAAAATCAACTTAAAGACAACTAAAAAACAAAAAATAATTAAAAAAAACCCGATTATATTTATAATTATTCTCGTGTTTAATAAATTATAAAATATGTATGTAGTACAAAATTGATAAAATTTGAAAGACAAAAAAATTATATCTAGTTTAATTTTAAAAATTTGGGACGTGTAAAATTATTTAGTGATTAATTTGAAAATCATTTAAATTAAAAAAAAAATCAATTTGATGATATTAAAATTTTAGTGTAATTTAAAAAAAATCAAAATGTGAGAGGAAATAGAAGATATTCTTAAAATAAGTGTACTAAGAATTGCCACGTGGAAATCCATTTTCTAAAGCGCGGGCCGAGCTAATTATAATTGGGACACGTGGAGAGATTTGATAGGTAAGAATGTCGCGGAGACTCGTAATCGTGGAGGGCAGTTGACACGTGGGACATTGTTTGACGTGGAAATTAAATTATTGATTTCATAAAGTAAAATATTTAATAATAATGTGAAGAGATAGAAACATTTAAGACATTGGCCATATTAGGCGACACCAACAAAAGTGTTCAATTCAAATTCATATACCATTCTTAATGTCCCATTTCATCGTCACCATTCTTATTTTTATAAATTATTCGACACGACTCTACCGGTAAATAAAATCAAGACATAGTCGTTATTTCTAATTTGGTTTCGAATCTGAAACCTGTAACACACAAAAGTTTCGAGATTAAATCGATATAACTATTAATAAATTTATTGACTTTTGTATTCATTGTAATCGTTTATTTCTAATTGGGTCTCTAACACAAAACCGGTAACACACAAAAACTCTGAGATTAAATTGCAACTATTAGTTAAAGTTTTAATTGATACATATTCTAAAATTTTATGAGCAGCTTTTGCCTATTTTTTTTAAGTCGACTCCTCTTCTCATAAAAAAAAAAACTTGACTCCAAAAGAGAGCCAATAAATCCACTACGTATTACTCAAACTTCTTTGGAGTATATCCATTTCAACCTGGTTCGATATTGTTCAACTGGGTCAAGGCGTTTCGTAGAGATGAATATTGCAGAAGAAGAGTTATGTAGGAGCGTTCATATAACCTGATAATCCGACTAATCTGGACTACCCAATCCAAGCCATACAAATTAGGTTGGATTAATATTTTTTTTTATTGGGTTGATTTTTTGGAAACCAAAACATTTGGTTCGATTTGAGGGTTGATATTTTTTTATGCTATAAACTCGAAAATAGTGTTAGAACCTAATTCAACTCTACCTTACTTTTAAGAAGTCTTAGAATATTTGATGTTTATAACTCAGGTTGGTAATGCATTATTAACTTGTAAATGTTCAATATTTGAACTTTATAAGATTTTAGTTATTAATGAACCATCGATGAATAAGTAGATTTTTTTTAATAATTAAAAAAAAAAAAAGAACTAGACAACCCCGCCCATCTAAAAAGAGTAGGTTGAGCTGGGTTCTGAGCTCTATTAAAGTTGCTCAAGCTACCAACAAATTTCGAGTTGGTCCAAAATAAATTTCTATCTCAACCCGTGTACCCTGAAAATTCTTTTTAATACATCCAACTAGTCTTTTTTTCGCATTCAAATCATTAAAACTTAATCCTATAATATCTACGAAATATTTAGTTTTGATTTGGTTTCCTTGAATAGTGAGAATCTAAAATGCTCTCATACACACAAAGTATCGTTTATAACATAATACAACAAATCTGATACATACATTCACTCGAGGGAGCATCATTTTATAGCCTGTAGAAGGAGCCAATTCATGCATTAGCTCCCCATATTAGGATAACTTATACACTTCTATGTCATTTTCCTTTACCTTATAATGGATTACTCAGATGATGGTGTCAAAAGTGTAGAAGAACAGGCTAGAGGCTCATGCACAACAGAATTTGAAGACACTAAGATTGGATTGCTTTCCAACTGCAACATCACTGCCCCCAGAATCTCGGTCAATAGTTTCTTGAACTCGTCTTCCTTAACCGCCTTCCCGTCGTCCGCAGCTACCATCTTGAATGCATCAACAACCAGCTTGTCCATCTGCAGATTAGATTAAACATGTTAAGAATGAGAAGCTCTGATACTATGTTAAGAATGAGAAACAAAAGTGGGACGTCATTTTTAACAATGTATTAGAGCTTCTCATTAATGTCAGTGATGTTTGTTGATCGTTTCGTAACCTCATCGAGGGCGCCTAGAGGCGGTAAACCGGCTAACGGAGCAACCAAGTCGAGTGCCAACTGCAGATGTTCCTTTGGCAATTTCCCAGTCTTATCTTTTGGGACACTCTGAAGTGCCGTATTAAGCGACTGCATCCAGATCAAACTATGACATATGAAGTTCTGAACGTGATCCAAGAACAATCTTAATCAAGCCAAGTAGCGGATATTACCTTGTCCAGTTCAAATTTGTTGGATAACAGTCTTCTGATGCTACTCCCATCAAAGGTGTTCTCACTGTGAGCAACAATAACAGGCTGTTCTTTAAGGCGTTGAGCCACATGCTCTGCAGCTCTCTTGAACTCCAACAGGAAGGTCTCTTGTGAGACAGGCTTGCCACAATTCTCACCTAGAGCACATGATTCGAGAGCTGGTTCGACGATGTCGCTCATAACCTAACGAGAAGATGGAACAAAATCAATCATAGAACTACTGGAAGATTAAGCTTTTATATGCTTCTAGTCATAGTACGCTAAGAACAAAAACAACAGAGTTCTATTTTTTCTATTCAAATAATTACCCAGGAGTCTGAAGGAGGAGGCATCCCTTGTTCCACAGTAAGATTTTGAAAAGCTTTAACAATGTTATCATGAAGAGTTTCTTCGGATTGCTCGATTTTCGAAAAAATGGCGATCATCTCGGGCTCGTAAACCGGGCTATTAATGAATTCAAGGAGGTCTTCTCCATCGATCCGAAGTATAACGATGGGATCTCGCTTCAACCCGGCAGCCATGCCTAGCAGAATATCAGAGAGAACTTTTTTAAACTCAGTCTTGCTTACCTTTTCTCTTGATCCATGAGTAAACTCATTGATTACCTACATACCACCCAGAAAAACCCCAACCAGAGCAGAAATTATCAGAGTTCAATGATCTAACAACAATGGAAACTGATTGCTGCACTAAAGAACACATACTTGACATTCAACACTCAAGAAAGGAAACTCAGAATATGTGCAATACATTTTGGCAACAAAATACAAGTAGAAAACAAGAACAGTTTGATCAAACAAAACGTTAACTATTTATAGATAGATCATCCACTTCTTTTGCTTCATCATTGGAGCAGGAAACTTGGTTTATTATCAATGATGCAAGATGTTGACAATTCTAACAGTGTTAATGAGAAAATGCGTATAATTTTCAAAGCACTCGTCATAGATTCCTCCTTGTAAATGAAGATAAAAGAAACAAGAATGAAAGAAAAAGTCAAAAAAGGAACTCAAAAAGAAACCAGAATGTTGTAATGAACCCACCGGCCATGTTGGACCAGAGGTTGGATGCTTCACAAAGCT
This sequence comes from Cucurbita ficifolia, assembly GCA_033971965.1. Classification (NCBI taxonomy): domain Eukaryota; kingdom Viridiplantae; phylum Streptophyta; class Magnoliopsida; order Cucurbitales; family Cucurbitaceae; genus Cucurbita; species Cucurbita ficifolia. The sequence goes on from CM066972.1 coordinate 9,272,705, forward strand.
ATCTGTAAATGGAAAACTATAAACCAAGAAGAGAAAGTAAAGTCATCAATACCCACTAAAAGCTTAGGTCATCATCAAAATCATCAAGTTAAAAGTAATCTTTGTGAAGGGCAGGCACTAAAAGAAAATATAAAGAAGCAATAATCATGCATCACCATATTATAATATTTGGGCGGTCCAAAGCTTTTGGAGTAAAAAATGAAATGGGATCTTTGTCTTGTTTACACAATAAACAATTAAAAATTCACAAGACGAGAAAATACACATACAATCATACTTAATTTGATGGAATTATTTGATCTTAAAAAAGATCTTCTATAATTTCGCACGCGAGAGGTTATTTCTTGGTTTCGTCCTGATTATTTTGAGATAATAGTAGATAGAAACAACGCTCGTAAGAAGTCCTATTGAAACAAAGAAATATAGGCATGTCTGCCATCCACACCAGAATAAATGAAGTTTTTCGAAAAAATCTACTAGTGAATGAAGACCTCCTAAGGATAAGAGATATAGAACTAAGAGAGAGCGTGTATAGTCATGCATAATCTTAAATACTACCAGTTTCGGTAGGTAGACCAAATGATACAATACGAGCAAAAATTCCTAGCAAAAATTCCTAGATTCATCAGCAACTCTCACAATTGCACTTTTGGACATAAACATGAAGCATTGAAACAAAGAAAACCCACTAAAATCTTGTACCAATCTCCTTGTCTTTTCTCCAATTTAATAATGGTGGTCTCAAATTCAGTAGTGGACAAAATGATCATCAGATCACTGACATCACTTTCTCAAGAGTTTAGGTAGAATGAAAAACCAAATTCAGATTAGATCAATCATTCAAATTAGATTAATCACTACACAAACGGACAGTTCTTGTCCTTTTCCCCAATTTGAATTCAGAATTTCGAGAAGGAATCCAAGTATTTCAGCACAAAATACAGTAAACAAGACTAAACAAGACGATACGGAATCGAGTGAAAACCTAACAAAAACCAGAGAGAAAGGGAGGAAGAAAGCAACCTCAGAGTAAATGCCGTCGGAACCAGAGGAAGTGGCGGGAGGAGGGAGGCCAAGAGCGGCACCAATGTCGGCGATGGTAGGGTGAAGTTCTTGGAGGGAAAGTTTGCCGTCTTTGTCGGTGTCGAGCTCGTGAAACTTATGGTGGACGAAAGAGGAGAAGACGTGGTTGTTGCCAACCAACTCCATAATTTCTGAACCGTCCAGAACCTGTCCAGTAGGTCGTTTCATTGGGGAAGATGATGAAGATGGTGGTGAAGAAGCAGAATCCATTTAATTTTTCTACTTTTGGGTCCTCAAATCTTGTGAACTCCGCAAGCTTTTTGCCGAGAATCTTGTGAAAAACAGAGAGAGAGAGACAGAGAGAGAGAGAGAGAGAGAGAGAGATTGTTGGCAATGGCGATCAACTTGGTTGATTATCAGATTATGAACAACTTGATACCAATTTCTTCCTGTTTCTTCTTCTTCTCCTCCTCTCTGGATTTGCTATGTTCGCTCCGGAGATGATGAACGTGTGTCTCAATTTCTATCCATTTTAAACTGATTTCAAACTTGTGGATTTAATTGAAATTTATGTTCAAATATCTCTTATCTCAGTTTTCAAATATTACATTATCCAATAAAAATTAATTTCTTTTTATTATTATATTGTTACTAGAGATGTGTATTTGATTACGGGATCGAGTCTTCAAATATAGAGTGGAGCACATTTTTTCCATTGGGTCGAGATTATATTTCTTATTCCCATCCTGCACCGTTTAATATAAATATATTTTATATAAATTTTTCGCAGGGAATCTCGATTCTAGTACAAATAAATGGAAAATTTTGTAGGAATAAGGACGTTAGTCTTCCTCATTCCAGCCCCGTCCTGTGGACATCTCTATTTGTGACCTAGACATGGTGTGAGCGAGCATTACAAGACGAGCATCTTTGGCGCCTTCTTTTGAAACTAGTGATAGGTTAGATGTCACGAGTGCGTCGACCTTGTACCTTAAATGACAAAATATTTTAGATATATAAATGAAAATTTTGATACTTCTCGAGCAAAGTAAATTATTTTTCTTTTTATATTTATTTTAGTTTTAAAAAATGGATAACATTGACTCGAATATGTGTATTAACATGTGTGGGTATGAGAAGAGATAGATCGATCGAATTTTGAGTAAATATATTTAAAGAGTAAAATTAAAATAATAACTCAGACATAATTTATAGTTTTGAAAATTTAAAATTTAAAATTGATATTTTGAAATATCATAAATATTTATTTTTAACTTGTTTGATTTATTTCTATAAATTTTTATTATTTATGAAATTTAAACTTTTAAAATTATAGAAAATAAAATTTAATTTTGTCTAAATTATAATTGCCAAATATATAATTATACTCATTGAATATTCTAGATATTGATTAATAAATATATGTACAATTCCTATTTTGCCCCGGCAAAATCAAAGAAAAGAACAATACAGAGAAGGGATTTTTGGCCACTAATAATTATGTGGTCGAGACACGTGGGGCGGTAAGCGGGTTGGACCCGACACCCGACCATTAAAACCCTTTTCATTTTTCAAATTTTTTTTTTCACGTTTGTCGGTTTTGTCCTTGGACCGACCCGCTCCGACTACTTCTCCTACACGTGACCAATCACTCTCACGTGTCAAAGCCCATAAATATTTAAAATATGCTAAATTAATAAAATATTATATTTTCTAGTATAGTATTTCATTTTAAATTTCAAATTCAAAATTTTGATGCATTAAAAACATAAAATAGAATTTGATATCAAATTACATAAGTGAACGACAATATCTTCATTGATATGAAACATTTTTTTTTATGACAACAAAAATAAGGACAAAAGGGCTTCCGTATGTTATATCTTTAGAGTAAAGAAGAGGTACATGAATGAACCGAGACCACATTCGAATGAGAGGGATCCTGAGAATAAGATAACTAAGAAAGACTTAAAAAATTTGAAGGTCCTACCTATACCAACAAGGCACACCTTCCTTTTCGGTGACTCAATCATAGGAACTCCATAGTTAAACATGCTTTACTTGGAGCAATTCTCCATGTTAGCTGACCTCTCGAGAATTTTTTTAGAATGCATGTGAGTGAGAACAAAATATGCTGAAGCGATGAGTAAGTAACGTAACCATGTTGCAGGGATAGTCTTCGCTCGTGTAGGTCTTTTTACAACCACATGAATCTAAAAAAAAGCTGCCAACTTCATATTATCTATGATGTCTTCATCCCTAGTGGACTACCTCATCTAATCACCTCCTCACATGCTTCATGGTCTCTACACTCGAGACCCTCTCCCTACGAGAATGGGGTCTAGAATGCAAATTCAAATTCGAATTGGGTTTGGGCTGTAAATACTTCAGATCCCATCGAGCTCACGGATAATTAAGAGAGAAAAAAACTCGAGAAATCTGATCGATTCAATCTAACTCGTATAATTTAACTTTTATAAAGCAGATGACCATTGAAATAGAATAAACACCACATCAGAATGCTCTATCTAAAGATAATATTACAGTAGCCTCAAACTCACTTGGCACAAAACAAGCTCGAAAATCGCCATTTACGACGTTTCGGTTTCGATGATTGTTCATCAAAACTTACCTCCTTTGAATCATCTGAAACTCTATTTTCCATAGTTGATACAGGTTCTGTTGCCTCTGCTGCTAATTCAGTTTCATCCTTGAGATTCTGCCAGAACAAACACATTTCAAGGACAAGTTCTTTCCATTTCTAAGAGTTTGAAGAAGCTTTGAGTACCTGATTACGACGAGTCTGTGACGTGGGCAGAGACGAAACATTATGCAGCAAGTCGAGTAACGTCGTTTGGCTGCAACTTGTTGTTTTATGCCAAAACAAGGTTGCGATATCTGCAGTCTTGAGACTTAGTTCGACCAGGTAATGATCGATTTTCGCTTCGTGTTTCGCTATGAATGGTCGAAGAACGAAATCGAACATACTTGCTGCTCCCTGAAAACAAACTTCAGTTAGATATCATCTGTTGGAATGAATAAAGAGGCTTCTTTAAGATGTTGAATGCTTACTTTTGTTTTAGGATGCCAAAGATATATGAAGAATGCCAGCTTTGCTTCATTGTACAGCGGCAACCTTCACAACAAAGATTTAGAAAGCCCAGTTACCATGATGAAACTACATAAGAATTTCCCCAAAGGTACCCTTATGCTCGGGTTTAGAACATGTTCGAGTTGAAAACTTAATAACTTAAAAACCTTGTTGTTCGGTTCGGGTGGACAAAGCCTCCCAAAGTTAGGGGAGCCCCCGAACCCAAGTTCCTCACTCTCTCAAACATCGAAAGCAAAACAAAAGTTGAAAACTTATGCTCTATCTGATAACCATGATGAAACTACATAAGAATTTCCCCAAGGGTACCCTTATGCTCGGGTTTAGAACACGTTCTTCAGTTCAAGCCCCGAGTCGAAAACTTAATAACTTAAAAACCTTATTGTTCGGTTCGGGTGGACAAAGCCTCCCAAAGTTAGAGCCCTCGAAACCCAAGTTTCTCACTCTCTCAAACATCGAAAGCAAAACAAAAGTTGAAAACTTATGCTCTATTTGATAACCATAATGAAACTACATAAGAATCTCCCCAAGGGTACCTTATGCTCGGGTTTAGAACACGTTCTTCAGTTCAAGCCCCGAGTTGAAAACTTAATAACTTAAAACCTTGTCATTCGGCTCGGGTGGACAAAGCCTCCCAAAGTTAGAGGAGCCTCCGAAACCCAAGTTTCTCACTCTCTCAAACATCGAAAACAAAACAGAAGTTGAAAACTTATGCCGTGTTTGATAATCAAGCATAAAGTTTTTGAAAATTAAGCCTATAAACACTTCTATTTCGTTATATAGTTCAGATAATGAGTGACATATGCATACCATGAAATCAAAGGGTCTCCCACTTTCTCCAACACTGTAAGCAAAGCAACTATGATCCTACAAACATTGAAAAGAAAGCATTTGAACACTGCTATTAGTTGAATCAAATTAAACAGCAAGATGCTAGAACAGGGCATCCATTACAGACCAAAAATGGCACCAAAACAGAAGCTGGAATATCTCTAATGGACTCCTCTCCACAATCTTGTAGCATTCATAAGCAGGATAAACATACCCAAAAGCCATTCTATCAGATTCAAACAGAAATCCAAGCCTTCATCAGGAGAAAAAACAGGGGAAGAAAAGCAAAAAGAAAGAACAACTAGAGAACTGAGTGTTTACATACAGAAGAGTTCTTGATATAAAAGAACCCATCATCAGAGAATCAATCAAACAACTTTCTAATTTGCAACAGAGAATCAAAACTTCACAGCCCGTGAAGAACAGCAGATGGTTTATATTAACGAAACCAAAATTTCTACTCTGTTCAGTTTTCTAAACGTCAAACGGTGTGAGATGCAAACATGGCGATTGAAGATGAACAAAAAGAGACCGATGGTTTAGTGAACATCAACGAAACATGGCGACGGTTCATAAATTATCATTTGATTCAGACATTGAATTAAACGGAAGAGGATTTTCAAAACTTACTTTGAATCAATAGTAAAAAGAATACATCAATGGTTTCCCCTACAGTTGGAGAAACCCACTTATAAAAAACGCAAATATAAGAATATCATCGATTAATTTACAGTGTTCTACCATTTCCGAACTTGGAGGCAAATGGATTCTCATTTCTGATCAATTTCAGCTTATGGGTGTGTTCAATCGAGAGGTTAAACCGAGAAAATGATCCTGAGCGCAAGGAATCGTAATCCCACCAAACTGATGTTCGAATCCAAACTCTTCAGCAGCCTTACTCAACAGTTCTTGAAACAGAGGATTCTTCAAGTACGACAATGGCACCACGAATCGCTTCCTTTCTTCTTCGTCCTCCCCAACATAGACCACGAAATGGCCTTTCGGAACGTCCGATGACGCCGGTCGGTGCTTCATCACTTCAAATCCAATTTGCCGGTGAGTAATTTGCTTGGCGTGAAGAATGATCTCCGGTAGACGAATACCCATTACGCTAAGTGTTCGAGGAAATGTCTCAAAAGAGAAATTTGGAAGTAATATTCGAATTTGGATGACTTTTTGAGCTCGAAATGGTGTTGAATTTATATGGAACTCACTGGGGGGTTTTGGATTGTGATTTTTACCATACAGTGGTATTATCCGAAGCCACAACATGGAGGAGAATGGACCCACGTGAGCTTGGAAACCGCTGTGATGGTCACCTAGTTTTTCCATTAAAGTTCATCGCCTTTGGCCTTGCTAGGGCTGGGAGGGATGAAAAAGAAGAGATTCACATTATTTTGTAATTCTCTTTAACATTATCTCATGATTCTTTTAATCTTTCTCTTTTATTGTTAAAATTTATATCAAATTTTTATGAAGTTCATAAAATTTTACAAAAATGTCGAACGACCTACTCGATACAAAATAAAACATTTAGTACCCTAACTATCTAATGCCTTTTAAAGTCTACGTTTTTATGCACTAAAAAGATAATAGGTGAGATCTCATATCGGTTGGAGAGAGGAACGAAACATTCCTTACAAGAGTGGTAGGCTTGAGCTGTTACAAATGGTATCAGAGCCCGACATTAGGCGGTGTACCAACGTAGACGATGGGCCTTCAAAGAGGGGGGAGGATGGATTCTGAGATCTCATATAGGTTGGAGAGAGAAACGAAACATTTCTTATAAGGGTGCAGAAACCTCTCCCTTAGTAAACGTGTTTTAAAATTGTGAGGCTGATGGCGATACGTAATGGGCTAAAGTAGACAATATCTGCTAGCGGTGGACTTAGACACGAATGGTATCAGAGCCAGACATCAGGCGGTGCACCAATGAGGACGTTGGGCCCCCAAGGGGGGTGGATTGTGAGATCACACATCGGTTGGAGAGGAGAACGAAGCATTCCTTATATGGGTGTGGAATCCTCTCCCTAACAGACACTTTTTAAAAAACCGTGAGGCTGATGGCGATACGTAATGGGCCAAAGCAGACAATATCTGCTAGCGGTAGGCTTGGACTGTTACACGATATAACACTTGAATCATACACGACCATATAATTATCAAAAGCATTATTTTTAAGAAAGATTCTCTTTCACAATAAGCTTAGCTATCTTCCACTTGAATAACCGAATTCGAAAAAATGATACTTCACACTCTTTTGACACGAGGTGCACTGCCACACAATACATGTCATACCGTGTAATAATAGGGACTATCGGTTCTTTCTCCATGCTCGCTATACAACTTGCACGTTATGTTTAATCCCGACTTTAGATTATAAAGAGATGGAAATATTACAAAAAGTCCAATATTATTGGAGATGTTAGGTCCTCCATTCTTGTCCACCACTTTTGAGAAAGAATCTAGGGTAATAGGAGAAGGACCTTAGTAGATTTGACTTTACATCCCAACTTGACATTATGGATCAACATCTCTTTCCCAATTCCTAGAAGAGCTCAAGTGGAGAGGATAGCCAATGATCTAATTCTACGTATACTATTATCCATTTTGATTCAAATATCGAACCAAGTTCTAGAAATGACGAACTTTAGGGTTTGTAACTCTCTAGAGGTCTAAAAGGCATAACAACCCAAACCTATCGTAGTAGATATTGTCTGTTTTAGCCCGTTATGTATCGTCGTCAGCCTCACGGTTTTAAAACGCGTCTACTAGGGAGAGGTATCCACACCCTTATAAGGAATGCTTCGTTCCCCTCTCCAATCGATGTGGGATCTCACAAACTCTTACTAGTAATGACTTAAAGTTTGGACAAACTTTAGTCCAAATGTCGACACGAACTCTTAGAACTTTGAGTTTCTGACTCTCTTCAAAGCCCTAATTGGGTAAAGCTTGGATGAAGTTTGATTAGAACATTGAGACGAACCCTAGAAAGAACAAACTTCGACTATATTTTTTCATTCGCTTAAAAAGTCTCGAGGTAGAAACATTCATAATAAGAGAAAATTTCATAAGGGGTAACGTACTAGAAAATTCTTAAAAGCCCCACGACAGTGAATATCGTTTTGACAGTTTTAAAAACCTTTTAAATCAACCTCGAGTTTCTAAATCTACTACACCGAACATTATTTTCTTTGAATTTCACTCACCGAACACACCATTTAACTTTCCTCTAGCATCGAAGACGATTTTACGAGGGTATAACAGTCATTTCCTTTCTTCTTCGCTCGATGCATAGGTACTAATAATGATGGAGTCGATCCGCGTGAGCTAAGGTGGGAAAGATAATTGAAGAGTGTACAAAAATATGGTACAAAAACAGGTTGTGTGATTGAATGAAAGCGATTCATCTTCATTTGATACAGAGAAAAAGAATGTGAGAAAGGAGGAGTAATAATGGCTGACCTTGTTTCTTGCACGGAAGTTGGGAAATTTTGTCTGTACTTTTGTAACCCTAACCCTAACCCTAACCCTAACCTTAGCCAACCACAACCACAAACCTTCTTCATGCTTTGTATCTCAACTTCCCATTACTCGAATGCTCCTTAGGCGACAGCCTGCGACGGTCCCTTTCCATTAAAGCCCCGACAATCTCGCCATGCACGACCGAGCGTTTGAACTTTGCATAAAATAACACATTTCGATACACGTTTTTATCTATAGTATGATCGGTTTTATTTCAAATATCATTGGCCCATCTTCTTAAGTTGAATAGGGTCGTCTTGTTTTGGAAAGATAAGAACGAGTTGTGATTGATTTGACCTACTCGGAACTCGGAGTAAGTGTGAATCGTTTTTTATAAAAGATTTGACCTACTCGGAAATTATAGTTTCACTCGTCATCCACATCATTTTTTATAAGAGATCTTAAAACGAGTAGTGAGAGTCTCGATCTTATTATTAACATCTTCGATCAATCAATACCTATTCTAATACTCAGAATTTGTCTCACATAAATGAGTAAAAATCTTTCCTTTGATCACTATGCTAAAAATTTGAAAGCTACCCATTTTACACGAACAGTTGTTTCATCCAAAATGTCTTGTATTAATAGAGATATTGTAACGGTCCAAGCTCACCGCTGATATTGTCTTCTCTGGGCTTTCGCTTTCGAGATTCCCTCAAGGTTTTTAAAAAATGCGTGTGATATGGAGAGGTTTCCACATCTTTATAAAGGGTGTTTTGTTTTCCTCCCCAACCGATGTGGGATCTCGCAGATATGATCCTTATTTGTTGTAACGAACCAAACTATCTACGTATCAACGAAACTACTAATAAAAATTAGCTATGTCATTAGAGTCGTGATCTTCTATTTATACGAGGTTGACCGAGGGTCTCTAACTTTTTCGAACTAGACCTAGAAATGTATGATGGTGTAATGAATGTGATTAGTCAGCATCTGCTACAGAGAGCTGTGAGAACCAAGACTCAGTGCCCAATAATGGCTCTGCCACACCCAGCGACGGTCCCTTCCATTAAAAGCTTAGACAATCCTCCGCCAGACACGGCCTTTCTTGTACTACTTCTGCCACTCACAGCTATGTAATTGTCTTGTGTTTCCTTAGCTTGGCCATTGTATTATATGGTGGAGCTCCTTGTGACAACCTATGCCACGGTTTGGATTAGGATTGGGTACTTGATGGCCTCGACATTCTTTCACGACATGCTCACATTATCTACTTCTCGCTTCTTAAGAGTGAAAACTATTTTCACAGACCAACACGAGTCCTTCCAGACTGCACATTTTGTAACGACCCATGTCATGATTCGAATCAGGATTTGACACTTGATGGCCCAAACATTCACTTACGACATGCTCACATTATCTACTTCTCGCTTCTTAAGAGTGAAGACTATCTCCACATACGAACACGAGTCCTTCTATGATGCATATTCTGTAATGACCCATGTCACGATTCGTATTAGGATTTGACACTTGATGACCCCAACATTCTCTTACGACATATTCACATTATCTACCTCTCGCTTCTTACGAGTGAAAACTATCTCTACAGACCAACACGAGTCCTTCTAGAATGCTTTATCTTCACTCACATGCATCACAAGAAATTTTTTAGAAGGTCATCTAGCATAGAATTGAAGTAAAACACGTGTAACCATAGAGTTCTTATGATTGAGTCACCGAAAAGAAAGGTACATCTTATTAATATAGATAGTAACTTTTTTCAACTTTTCTATATATCTTTTGACACGGAAGACGATCTACAAGGTCAGTCACTCATTTCCTCCTTTCTTCGCTCTATGCATGTATACTAACCAAGATAATATTGTCGTTTACTCATATATCACGTAAACGACAAAATTTTGAAGTCGGGATCCGTGTTAGGTTGGGTGGCAGAAAAATAATTGGAGGGGAGATGGGGTAGGGGTACAAAAGAGTCGTACATGGTGTGTTCATCTGCTACAGAGAAATAGAATGTGATTGAAGAAGAAAGAAGAAGGATCGGAAGTTGCAGAAGAAATGACACCAAAATTCATGGCTAATAATACAATGCCTCTGCCGCAACCTGCACGGAACGTTGGCCATTTTGTCTGTAGTACAGCCCCACCGGCCACCGTCCACCGTCCACCTTCTTCTCGTGTTTCAACCATGGGAAGTCGTCGTACAACCTCAAAACTTGTGAGTTTCATCGAAGATGCTGTTGTAGAGTATCACGGTCATACTTTTCTAATGTGTGTTGTCTATGACCGCATGTCAGATGTGTTGCCCATGGTCGGATGTCTGTTCCGTTTTACATACTTTCATCTTAGATATGTCTTTTATATTTCAGGTTGTGTTAATATGAGGGTGTATGACCGTTCACCAAAATCTTGTCTACTCCCGCTGAGGCTAAAATGCCCAACTGTACTATAAGGGATATGATTAGTTGTTGTTGTAGCTGCCTAATTGCTTTTAGGTTATAACATTATTTTCTTTCAAATTATTTTTAACATACTTCCTCGCTTACGATTTCTAAAACATTTCTCTCAAACGTGACTCAAAACTCGAGCATACACCGACGTTGTCCGCAAAGTCTGAATTTTTTACAGCTGACCTGTTTGCTAGGTTAGAATAAGTGTCGCACAATCGTTGTCCAGCAAAAGTGCGATTGTGACACAGAGCACTAGTGGGAGTCATCGTCTAGCCTCGTCGAAGGTTGGACATAGCGGGTCCCATGGGTCGTTGATATTGCCATCTTCATTGTTGGAGGGATGTGTGTTGGGTGGAAGGCGTTGCATGAAGCTCATGTGAGAGAAGGATGGAGAAAAGATTAGGGTTAATGAAGATTTGAATATATAACGTCCGTTGAGAATATATATTTTAACTAATTCAGCTTGCACAAATTGACGTTTCCACGCGAGAATTGTAGAATGTATTAGTTTTACAAGTTGAACTTGTACGTTAGTATACGATAACTTGCCAATTTCAACATAGAATTGGAATACCGTCGTCTCTTCCTCCTTTCAGTGGCTCACATTGCCACACTATCTAACAATAGCCCGATGATCGTGTCGGGTAAATTGTGACCGCGTATCAACCCAACTAACTCGATCAGTTTGCCAACCTAATAAATGATAGTTTTTCGATTTTTAATAACAAATTAGAAGGGAAGTAATTTAATTCTAATCTTTACCCGTTTTAGAAGTAAATCCCAAGTGACTTTTACTTTCTCATCGTACTAATCAAAGATTCTCGTACGAGTAAAGATATTGTCCTTACGTACTTACCGTTCACAAAATTTCAACATCGGGATCCACATAGGATGCTTAGGTGGCAAAGGGTAGAAAAGTATGGTACAAAAACAGGTTGTAGTGTTGAAGCAAGACAGCAAGTTGAAGGCTTGGCTCTCCCAATAATGGCTCAACTGCAACTTGCACGGAACCTTTGAGAGTTTGAAGTGCAGCCCCACGAGCCATCGTCTTCTTCTTCTTGTATTTTGTCTTGAGCCAAATTCTTTGTATATGAACTTCCCAGTACTCAACTGCTCGTAAGGCGACAGCCTTCGACGGCCCCTTCCATTAAAAGCTCCAACAGTCCTCCGTCACACTCGGCTGTTCTAGTATACCACTCGGTTTTTTCGGTGGCTTAATCACAAAAACCCTAAAATTAAACATGTGGTACGTCTATGTTGAGTGATCTTCTAGTAAGAGTGTTCGTGAGTTGGGTTGGATTAAGTTGAATTATGTTGAGTGATCTTCTAGCAAAAGTGCTCGTGAATTGGGTCGGGTTAGATTGAGTTGAGACATTTTTTAGATCCAACCCAATTATTCAGTTTATAAATTTTTTCGATCAACTATAAATTTTTTGAGTTCGGTTTATTGGTTGTTAGAATCATTTATTCAATTTTTTGTTTTTAACAAAAATAAAAGGTTAAGTTGTTAAAATATTTATTTATTTATTTTCAAATATTTATTTAAAATTTACCACTCTATTTCTATATATAATTTAAATTTCTATTTCTATATATAATTTAAATTTCCATATATAATTTAAAATTATGTTCCAAAGGTTGAGAATTATTCTAATTTTTTTAAAATAAAAATAAAACAAATAATTATATAGTGAGCAAAAATGTATATTTTAAAAATAATAATAAATATGTATTGGTTTAATTTAACCTAATTTAGTCAATTAATAAAATAGTGAACTTAATCCAGCCTGAATAATTTTATAATCTAACTCAAATTATAGAAATTGGATTTGATCATCGAATTTTCGAGGTCATCGAAATTTTTTAACAAAGTAAGATTTTTTTGTAAGGAGTTTTCCGGTTGAATATGTTAAATTTATTTGGAATAAAAAGCTAAATAAAGAAAATAAATTATATTAAAATTTTAAAATATATATAACTAAAAATTAAATGATTAATATATATATATATATATATATATATATAAAATATCAATAAAAATTGATAATTTATTAAAATGTGTCCCACGAAACGATAGTGATCTCTAATCATTGACGTGTTTACAAAAAGTTTTTACACTTTTTTGATGGATTAAAGTATATCCGCAATTTTCCTATCTCATAAGGTTTGAACGAATGAGATAACGCTTTTTTATACGCTTTATTTTTGTATGGATCACATTCCATCTTATTGAGCTAAAAGAGGGTCGATCTTATCTTAAACAGATATAAACGAGTTGAATTTGACATATCTATATCTATATATCTATATATATATATAAAATATTTTACAACAATAATTCACTATTTATTATTATTATTCTTTTTTGGTAGGTGAATGAAATTGGAAATTGGCAAAAGACATGAGTTTGACTAAAGATATTTTAATTTTTCCTTAATTTTTTTCAAATTAAGGTTTTTTTGGTCTTGTCCTTGTCTCTTCTTTTGACACAATTATTATAAATTTTTAGGTACATTTGTGGAAATAAATATTTTTTTTGGTTTGTTTGTCTATTAATTAAATTAAATAAAAATTAAGTTAATAATTGTCTCGCCCTCCTTACTTATTTCAATCTCTATTCCGAAAAAATTTCTTATTTATTTTTGTTGTCGACAGAGAATTTTTATTCCTTATGTATTTAAAAAAATTTATCATTTCATTTTTAATGAATAATTTTTATCTTTAATATAATATTTATTTAAAAATGGTAAAACATCTAATAATCAAACAATACTTCATTAATATTAAATATAGTCTTCAATAATTAAAAAATATATATAGATTTAGATTTCTATTATATTTTCTCTCAATTAAGGGATAAAATAATACTTTTTATTTATGTTTTGGAATAAAAGTTGTAAATAAATATAATTAACAAAAAAAAAAACTTGAATTTGTTGTTTATAAAATTTTTTTTTTGTATAATTTTAAAATATATTTTCAAAAAATGAGAATTACAAAATACATAAATAAAAAAATGGATTTATAATAGTGAAACACAAGTAAAAGAATATATAACCTAAATTTTAATTATGAAAAATAATAATAAATTTATAGAAATTTTTTTGAACTAATATTAAATAATTATTATTTTCTATCACTATTATTTCATTTTCATTAATAATTCCAAAATACATTAATATAGTGCCATTTTGCAAACATTTTGGAGCTATCCTTTTCTTTTGTTTTCAAATTTATTTTCAATAAATCTCTGCATATAAATCTATAGTTTTGAAAGATTTTTTTTTTTAAATTTTCAAAATAAATAATTTATAATAAATTACATTTTTTAAAAAAATCTATTTAAATATTTAAAATATTGTTATTGATATTGAAATATTCAATTTATTAGATATATTGGTAACAGTAAATCCGTATATAAAAGAATTACAATAAATTTTAAATTAATAATTAAGTTGTTTTTAGAGAAATGCTCGGTGGATGCCCCTTTGAGAGGGCGATCATATGGTTGGCTTCGACCTCATGTCGAGGTCGAGGAGGTTTGATTTTGGCTTTGACTCAAATCTTTCTTATTTACCTCAGGTTCCAGGTCACGACTCTTCTATGTTTGTCCAAATTTTGTATCGTATTAGATTTTATCTCACTAGCTTTGTCTTTCGAGTTGTTCTCTTAACCTAAATTTTAGTACGTGAAACAGATCTAAAAAATACTATATAATTAGCGATAATTTAAAATTTTAAGTATACATTTTTTTGGGACGAGATTTAATTAGCTAGTGATGGATAATTTAAAATTTAAAATTTAAATTTTAGTTGAATTTAATTTAATTCGTTAAGATATTATATTTTAAGAAGATAGAATTTAACTCTTTTATTTAAATTAAAAATAAAAAAGGTGAAATTAAGAGTTGGAACTCGAAATGGTAATAATAATATTAATAATAATGATTGATTAGGAAGAACAATACAAAATTAACAGATTAACAGAGAGAGCAGCTTTGATTGAATCTCTCAAATTCTCTTGCGAAATAAAAATCGAACCAGAGAAGTATCAAATTTGGGCTGAAGAAGAAGGGGATTGCAAATCTACGAACAATTTAGGGCAGAAGTTAAGGTGATGAAGTAATCTTCGCTGCAAGGAATGGTGAGGCCGCCCATTGGATGATCGAATCCAAATTCCTCTTCCGCAAGGTTCAGCAAATCCTTGAACAATGGTTGATTCAGGTACGATATCGGAACCACAAATCTCTTCTTCTGCATTTCGCCTACGTACACTGCAAAATGCCCTTTAGGAACATTCGTCACCGCCGATCCAATCCCCTGTTTTGCGGTGAAAGTTCTCTGTAGCTTTTGCTTCGCATTTGCTATTCCTGTCAAGTGGATTCCCATCTCTGTATGATTTTAGAACAAGGAAGTAGAGACTCTGTTTTGAATTGCCTTTTGAAATGGATTTCTAAGGACTTGTTATGGTACTTGTTTATGTGCTTGGCTTTGGGTGAGTGTTGTATGTGTGTGTGTGTGTGTGTCTATATATAGAATTTTTGTCAAGGATTGGATCATGGATAAGTAGAAAAGTAAAGAGGGATAGAAAACATCAGGTGAAGAAGTTGGCAATTTCTCACATGGTTTGCCTTGTTTATTATGCAAAACATATTGGCCTACCATACCATTTGCTTGCACAAATTTGTAGAAAAGGAAAATTTTGAAGACAATTTGTGAATCCTTGAGCCTCTAATCAAATGAAGCACCAAATTAATGGATGCTGGGCATGTTCTTGGCAACATGTAGTATGTTTACAATTAAAAAAATAATTAAGTTTCATTTTTAGTTTACTTGCTTAAGCTCTGAACTTCGACTGCTTTAGTTGCTTGCTATCTTGGGGCTTGTTTTTGTTTTTGTTTTTTGTTAATCTCCTTTGCCAACAAACCAATCAGCCTCTGTGGGTTCATATGGTTGACTTAGGGGTCCCTCAATTTGAAACAAACAGTGCCTCAACTTGTTCGTTTCTTTCTTGCTATCAAGTAAATTATGCATCTGCAGACTGTGAGATCCCACATCGGTTGGGGAGGAGAACGAAGCATTCTTTATAAGGGTGTGGAAACCTCTCCCTAGCAGACGCTTTTTAAAAACCTTGAGGGGAAGTCCAAAAGGGAAAGCCCAAAGAGGACAATATCTGCTAGCAGTGGACTTGAGTTGTTACAAATGGTATCAAAGCCAGACACCGGGTGATGTGTCAGCGAGGAGGCTGAGCCCCGAAGGGGGGTGGACTGTGAGATCCCACATCGGTTGGGGAGGAGAACGAAACATTATTTATAAGGTGTGGAAACCTCTCCCTAGCAAACGGGTTTTAAAAACCTTGAGGGGAAACCCGAAAGGAAAAGCCTGAAAGGGAAAACGCAAAGAGGACGATATCTGCTAGCGGTGGGCTTGAATCGTTACAAATGGTATCAGAGCCAGACACCGGGCGATGTGCCAGCGAGGAGGCTTAGCCTCGAAGGAGGGTAGATTGGGGGGTCTCAAATCGATGGGAGAAGGGAACGAGTGCCAGTGAGGATGTTGGCCCCGAAGGGGTGTGGATTGTGAGATCCCACATTGGTTTGGGAGGAGAACAAAACCTTCTTTATAAGCTGTGGAAACCTCTCCCTAGCAGACGCGTTTTAAAAACCTTGAGGGGAAACCCGAAAGGAAAAGCCTGAAAGGGAAAACCCGAAAGGGAAAACCCAAAGAGGACAATATCTGCTAGCAGTGGGCTTGGGTCATTACAAATGGTATCAGAGCCAGACTCCGGATGATGTGTCAGCGAGGAGGCTGAGCCCTGAAGGGGGTGGGCACAAGACGATGTGCCAACAAGGACGCTGGGTCTCGAAAGAGGGTGAATTGGGGGGTCCCACATCGATTGGAGAAGGGAACGAGTGCCAGCGAGGACGCTGGGCCCCAAAGGGGGTGGATTATGAGATCACACATTGGTTGGGGAGGAGAACGAAGTATTCTTTATAAGGGTGTGGAAACCTCTCCCTAGCAGACATGTTTTAAAAAACTTGAGGGAAAGCCTAAAAGGGAAAACCCAAAGAGAACAATATCTGCTAGCTGTGGGCTTTGGTTGTTACACAGACAGTATCTCCCCATGAGTCATGAATAGTACTCATCATTATGTGCCAAAACTTTTTGCAAGAGTTGGACGTTTGAGTGTGAAATTTTGTTCTTTCTATCAATTTAATGGCCTTCACTTTTACAACACTTTATGAACTCTGCTACTAAATGCTTTGATAATGAATTGTCATATACTTCATCAAGAGTTTATGCGTCCAAGACATATGATAAATGCTGGTGTCCATGCATCTCTTGTCCTATAAGGACATTTTTATGTGGAATTTATATCACGTGGGTTTTCTCAGAAACTAGGTAGAAACTACTACGAACTAGGTTCGAAAATATCTAAAATATCAACTTTTTAGAGATAGGATAGTGTCCAAATCAACCAGGTTGGCGATGCCTATTAACACTACGGCATCGCTATCATTCCACGCAAAGCTACAATTCATATCCTTCTAATTATTGAGGCATATACAAAATCCATATGACCTTACATTGTCAAGTACTGGAACGTATACTTCAGCATTTTAATCTGTAGTAGTCCTTGACATATGGTATGCAAAGTTCAATATCATGATCTAATTTTCCACTGGATGGAGCAAAGATTATGTGAGATTAGGTGGGGATTACTAGCTTCCTTTCTCTTTTGATTAGGGTAGTTCGTCCATGATTGAGAATCTTACCATAGAAGCTGATCCTTTAGAAATTCTTGGTGGTATCAAGTCTTATCTCCAAGTACATAGTCCCCTGTCAACTTTCCACCTCAGACAGTTGGAAGAAATCCATAGTGTTCGAAAAGGTCGGGCACCATGTCCTTTAGTCGACCCCGAGAAAAGTAAACTACGACTTTTTGGATAACGAAGGTCCCGGTTGACAACGATCTTCAGTTTCTGCTTTAAGCAAATGAGGTCTCTTGCCCCTCAATTCCTTTTTGTATATCAAATGACAGTCTGATTTGCCAAAGTGATGGGAATTTGATGCTGAAGTGGGAGAAGTATTAGAGATGAAAAAGATCGAGTGTTTGTAGTGATAAGGTGGGGGAAGCATATGATATAAGCATACATCATAGAAATTACCACTTTTAGTGAGTGAAGATGGAAAAGCTTTGGAAGCCACATGCCTTTGTCTTCTTAGTCATTTTCTTTATATTGATTGGCATTCTCTACGATAATGCAGCAAATGATGACCTACCACTCTCTTCTAATCAATGAATCCAATGGTATCGCATGCTTTTAAGATCTTCTTTTCAGTGTGATAGTACTTAATGATTCTCTTTTCAATGTGATATGCATATTATTGTAAGTTGAATGAAGTGTGTATTGGTGCTACTACTTTTGCATCTGCTTCACTTATTATTGTAAGTTGAATGAAGTGTTACCACCATTTCTTTCTCCCCACATCAAGAGAGGTAATTCCAACCGGAACATCGGGTTGCCTAAATTGTCAGATGATGCTATGCGGGGTTGATGCTTGCATACGCGCATAGCAACTATGCATCGGATATGTTGGCTTATCGAATTATTTGCTTTTTTGGTATATGGGCAAAGTTAGACTTGGGCATGGCAAGAGTGTCAACGGTCGCCCTCACTGAACCGGCTTGAATCTGAATTATGATTCATATCAAGTCTTACTGAAATCGGATTTCCTTTTCGTGTCATATGCACTTATACTTCACTTTCTCCCTTTTTTTTTCGGTCCTATATTTGTTCTTGAAAGTCTTTATCCACTTTTTCCTCTCAAACATTTTCTTTTCAAAGACACTCTAAAGGTAGTTTAGCCCATGGAGTCGGGGTTGAGCGGACGGAACTAAAATATCCCTCCCTAATTGACCTTCCATACACTATATTCATGGAAGAACTATATCTTCCTCTCTTTCCCTTTTCCTCTCGTGTTTTTAATAAGTTTTTAAACATATTTAAAAGATGTAAAATGTTTATTTATTAATTTAAATATTTTCTTGAATGTTTTGTTTTATAATTTTTTTTTTAATTATCTATCAATATTTACTTTTATGGATATTGTTATTGACATTTTCATAAAATTGAGACGTTTAGTTTATATGTAATAAATATTTAAAGTTTATTTAAAATTCATTAGAATTTTTTATAAGAGACAAAATTTAATTATAAAAATGCTAAGTGTTTTTCATGGGTGACTTTGAACACATATATTATAATTTGTAATATAATTGTGATTATTTTAATTTTTTATCTTAAAATATTATTTAACTTCATATGATAATAAAAAAAAAACAAAATTTACATAAAATTCGTTAGATTTTGAAATTACAAAGTTAAATTTGTATAATTTATGGGCAATGGAGTTGAAGTTAGCATCCAACATTGTTATATACAATTATTATTATTTTTAATTAATAAATATCGTTTAGGTCATCAGAATAAACGTCTTTAGTAAACTATATCTTTTTTACAAAATAATAGAATTGATTAAAAACAAGGATTTTCAATTAGGATAATTTCGTAAAAAAAAAAAAAAAAAAATTGAAAAATACCTCTAGCTATATAAATTAGATAATGGGTGAAAATTAAAATAAAAACATTATTCTCTTTTATGAGGATAAATCTTTATTATTTAAATTTTGAAAAAAAAAGAATAATATTTAATATTAGCTTTAGCTGTATAGTACAAAAAAAAATATATATATATAGACATAAATTTTTAAAATTCTATATTAAAATACTCAATTGTTTAAACTTCATAGTTCTGTAGCTAGTGGCGGCGATGGTATTCCCTTCCTCGGCGGCGACACGTTGTCAGCCATAGCAGTGACGAGAACCTTTGTCTACCTCAATGGTTGATCTCTGTGCATGGCTTCGTTGAGTGCTCTTGTTTGCTCCAATATTAGACGCTACAACGACAGACTCAAGTTAAGGAATTGGTTGAGAAATTCTTCTGACACACATGGGTAAGATTTCGTTAGCAATATTTTAGCTTTTTTTGAATCAAATATAGTAAATGTTTTAGAACTATCATCGTTTGAATGTTGAATAAAAAGTTGATGTCTTTGAATTTCGTTCTTTGAAATGTAATCCAGATAAGTGTTCTAATGAGTACCACTTCGTTTTAAATCATCAACAAATCAAAATTTCATCCATCGTTTGAACGGATTTATACCATAAGATAGGTTAAAAGGTTTATAAAACGTTAAACAATATAAATATTTTTAAAACAATAAGTCAAATTAAGTGTATTTTTCTTTTTATAATTTAGCCTAAATAAAGTTTGACCTCTAGTTATTTTAATAACATTTGGTCAAATGAGTTCGATCCAACTTTTTTAACTCGACTATGTCGTTACCACATGCATGCGAGAATGGACTTCTGAAAACAAATGGAATCTCAAGTGAATTAATTTAAAAGATTTGGTTTTTATTAACTTATTGTGTGAGTCACTTGTGATAAACCAAACGTCACTAGGGGTTAGTTGGTGATCGCCTAATGATACCAAATCTATCCCAACACAGTACTTCATGAAAATCATGGGTGACATCATCAATCAGATATTAAAAACACCCAAAGTTGTGTGGTGGCCATCATCAATCAGATAGCAAAAACATCAAAAGTTGCGTGGCGGCCATCATTGATCAAATAGCAAAATCATCCAAAGTTGCGTGGTGGCTATCATCGATCAGATAGCAAAAACGTCCAAAGTTGTAGGGTGACTATCATCGATCAGATAGCAAAAATATCCAAAGTTGTGTAGTGGCTATCATCGATAAGATAGCAAAAACGTCCAAAGTTGCATGGTGGCTATCATCGATCAGATAACAAAAAAATCCAAAGTTGCATGGTGACACTACACATAGACGATAAGAGGAAAAATAAATAGTGCCCCGATTGAAAGAGTTACACAAAATAGAGATGACAACCATAGAAGCTATTGCATACGTGAAGGAGGCGACCATTTTTTTCTTCTAGATTATCCCTCCTCTTAGTCAAACCATTTTTCTTTAATCATTTGTTAATCCAATCAAACATTTGAGCGAAACACAAGAATTAATCAAATAAACACCATAATTAATTCTAATTCAAATTTGACATTATCCATTTTGGGGAAAACCAAAAATCCATGCCAAAAATAGTGATCTTCGTCAATTTTGCTCAACAAAATGTGCCTTAAATTTATGGTATTCAGACAAATCCTATATTTGCGCACTCCCCTGAAAAATTTCAGACCCTTCTCCAAAGAGAGAGAAAGTAGCACTAAATTCCTCTCTCTCACTATATCTATAGATGTAAATATGCATACAAAAACCCCAAAAAGCAAATTAGTCGCTCACCAGAATTTCAAGTATGTGGTTGCAGAAAGGAAACAGCGTGAATGGCACGAAAAAGGGAGGAATAGCAGGAAGAGGAAATGGATTGGTGGCGATCGGCGTTGACAGGGAAAAAGGAAGCCAAAATGCTCTCCGATGGGCCACCGAGCATCTGCTCGTCAAGGGTCAAACCGTGATATTAATCCATGTAGTTCAGAGACCTTCCAGTGCGGCTGCTTATTTGATTGGGGGAGCCATTATTTGTAATGGCGATGGCAGTTTCGCGAGTAATTCCCCTCGTAAACAGCAGCTTGAGATGCAGACTCGAGACATTTTTCTCACCTTCCATTGCTATTGTACTCGTAAGGATGTGAGTTTGTGTTGAATCATTCCATTTTTTTGCTTTGTTTTGTTTAGTTTTGTTTCTGATTCTGATATGAATGTCTAGTTAGGTTAGATTTCTGTGTTTTTGGACTTAATGCCTTGTGATAAGGAATCAATTTGGATTATCTTGTTGATCGAATATCTCTATTAGGAATCACGACACTCCACAATGGTATGATATTGTTCACTTTGAGCATAAGCTCTCATGGTTTTGCTTGAGCTTCTCCAAAAGACCTCAAACCAATGGAGATGTATTCCTTACTTATAAACGCATGATCATCCCCTAAATTAGCTAGTGTGGGATTCCCTCCCAACAATCCTCAACTATCCTCCCCTCGAACAAAGTACACTATAGAGTCTCTCTTGAGGCCTATGGAGCCCTCGAACAGCCTCCACTTAATTTAGGCTCGACTCCTTCTCTGGAGTCCTTGAACAAAGCACACCCTTTGTTCGATACTTAAGTCACTTTTGACTACAACTTCGAGGCTCACAACTTCTTTGTTCGACATTTGAGGATTCTATTCACATGGCTAAGTTAAGGGCATGACTCTGATACCATGTTAGGAATCACGACTCTCACAATGGTATGATATTGTCCACTTTGAGCATAAGCTCTCATGGCTTTGCTTTGGGCTTCCCCCAAAGGCCGCAAACCAATAGATATGTATTCTTTACTTATAAACTCATGATCATCCCCTAAATTAGCCAATGTAGGACTCCCTCCCAACAATCCTCAACAATCTCAAGGCAAGAACACTTGTTTGAGATTCGAATCACTCCACAAGCAAGATCGATCATGTCTAGCTTGAATGATTCTAAACATGTAATCAAACATAGCCCTAATGATAAAGAATCACTCTAAGGGAAAGTAATATTTAGATTACCTTGTTGATCAAATATCTCAAGGCAAGAATACTTGTTTGAGATTTGAATCACTTTACAAGCACAATTGATCATGTCAAGCTTAAATGATTCTAAACATGCAATCTAAACTATATAGAATTGCAAAGAAACTTAGTCATTGGCTAAAAAAAAAGCACAAATGCTTCTTTTACTACATTTTCTAAGTCTATTTTACAAAGATAACATACATGACTTTATATAGTCTCAAAATAAAAACCCTTAACATTCAATGAGGCATTCCAAGAGTTGTAACTATATTTTATGACCCTAATTAACGTATACTTTATGGTCATAATTAACCACCATGTAAATAAGTCTTACAATACATTAAAGAAATAGTGTAACTCTAAATTATGATCCACCCAAAATTTATAACAATAAAACTTGTTTCTTCTTCCCTGTGGCATGAATTGAAACATCTTTTTGATAATTTTGACAATATTTTACTCACATCTTCTTTAAAGTTTATATTGCATGATTGATATCTTGGTTCATATCACCTTGGCACCCGGAACAGGAAACTAGAAACAATAGTTCTACCAAATGAGCTTGAAATGAATAGGGTAGGGGTTTGTTAATGTTGATTGTTCTCGTTTTTTGGTTTGTGAAGATTCAATGCCTTGATGTCATATTGGAAGATACTGATGTGGTGAAAGCGTTAACCGAATACGTCTCATATAGTGCGATCGACAACTTGGTGCTTGGGGCTCCATCGAAACATGGATTTATTAGGTAGTCATCTTGATTGATTCACCTTTGGTTGAGTGTTTTTCATTCCAATTTGTCCAAATTCTTATGATGGCCATTTGTGATATTTGAAACAGGTTTAAGTCGTCGAGCATGGGGAGTAGTGTGTCGAAAGGGGTACCGGATTTCTGCACTGTATATGTCATCTCAAAGGGGAAGGTGTCGTCGGTGAGAAATGCCACTCGCTCGGCTCCCGCTGCTTCTCCTCTAATAGACCATTTGCAGAAGTTATCGAAGCCGATCGTAAAGGGATCGATCACTCCTCAACATAAGTTTAATTTAAGAGGTTTGTTCTTCATGATGAACTAAATTCCTAGCATTTTGTGTATGGCATATGAAGTAGTTTCATTATGTTGTTTATTGTGAGATCCCACATCAGTTATGGAGGAAAACGAAACATTCTTTATAAAGGTGTGGAAACCTCTTGCTAGCAGACGTGTTTTAAAAACCTTGAGGGGGAGCGCGAAAGGGAAAGCCCAAAGAGGACACTATCTGCTAGCGGTGGGCTTGGGCCGTTACAAATGGTATCAGAGCCAGACACTAGGCGATGTGTTAGCGGAAGGCTGAACCCCGAAGAAGGGTGGACACGAGGCGGTGTGTCGGCGAGGACGCTGGGCCCCGAAGGGGGGTGGATTGTGAGATCCGAGGAAAACGAAATATTCTTTATAAGGTTGTGGAAATCTCTCCTTAGCAGACACGTTTAAAAAACCTTGAGGGGAAGCCTGAATGAGAAAGCCTAAAGAGGACAATATCTGCTAGCGGTTAGCTTGAGCCGTTATAAATGGTATCAGAGCCAGACACTGGGCGATGTGCTAGCGGAAGGCTGAGCCCCAAAGGAGGGTGGACATGAGGTGGTGTGTTAGCAAGGACGCTAAGACCTGGAGGGGGTGGATTGTGAAATCCCACATCTGTTGGGGAGGAGAGCGAAACATTCTTTATAAGGGTGTGGAAACCTCTCTCTTGCAGACGCATTTTAAAAACCCTGAGGGGAAATCCGAAAGGGAAAGCCCAAAGAGGACAATATTTGCTAGCGGTGGGCTTGAGCCATTATAAATGGTATCAGAGCCAGACACTGGGCGATGTGCTAGCGGAATGCTGAGCCCCAAAGGAGGGTGGATATGAGGTGGTGTGTCAGCGAGGACGCTGAGCCCCGAAGGGAGGTGGATTGTGAAATCCCACATCGGTTGGAGAGAAGAACGAAACATTCTTTATAAGGATGTGGAAACCTCTCCCTAACAAACGCATTTTCTAAAGAGGACAATATCTACTAGCGGTTGTTGTATTATGTTTTTCCCATCAACACCAACTTCATCTCACTGCTAATTCAAGAATGAAGTTAAACTACACAACTAATTTTTGTGTGTGCAGATAGGACATCATTCAAGCCTCGCAATTTTCAAGATGAATCAATCAAGTAAGCTATGGAAGTCCAAAGATATGCAGACTTTCTTTCTAAATTGATGCTTACATTGCAAATGGAATCAGGTCACCAGTATCTCAGGGAGTGGATAGAACTTCTATTTCCAAATATAGTGGAGGGTTCTCCGAGTCAGAATCCGACATATCCTTCATAAGCTCAGGAAGACCAAGCACGGATCGTACTTCTTCTGTTGCACTTGACTATGAATCCGCCCCACTGCAATATTCAACCAGCTCAGACCAAAGCTTTGCATCTCTACCATTTAAACCAAAATGGGCAGACCACAATCATCTCAATGATTTCTCATCAGTTTCAGATGAGAGCTGCAGGACATCATTTTCCTGGTCATCTCAGAACTTGGTCAGTCTATATTATGAATGGTTCGATTTTCGCATATAGATTTCGTAAATGTATCGATAAAGATATGAATATGAATGGAAATGTGAAGATATGATCCAAATGTGGTCAATATTTATGTATCACACAGGATGAAGCAGAGCTTGAAATGAAGAGGCTGAAGCTAGAGCTTAAACAAACTATGGAGATGTACAGTACAGCATGTAAAGAAGCACTAACAGCAAAGCAAAAGGTATATATATATATATATATATATGTATGTATGTATGTATGTATAGATTTAAGTCATTTGTTCATTGTTAAGATGCAAAATGGGGTTATAATAAAATTTTGAACATAGGCAAGGGAACTAAATAATTGGAGATGTGAAGAAGAACAGAAACTAGAAGAGGCACGGCTTGCACAAGAAGCAGCAATGGCTATAGCAGAGCAGGAGAGAGCGAGATGCCGAGCGGCGATGGAAGCAGCTGATGCAGCTAAGAAAATAGCTCAGTTAGAATCACATAAAAGAGCAAATCTAGAGATAGAAGCACTTAAAGAAGCAGAGGAAATGCAAAGAGCATTGAAAAATCTTGCACAAAGTGACATCAGATACAGGAGATATACAATTGAGGAGATTGAATCAGCAACAGAAAATTTTTCACAATCTCGGAAGATTGGGGAAGGAGGTTATGGACCTGTTTTTCGTTGTCGTCTTGATCACACGTCGGTTGCGGTCAAGGTTTTGCGCCCCGATGCGACTCAAGGAAGGGAACAATTTCAGCGAGAGGTGAGGAACTTAGAACAACTTTGGGATCGTTTTGTAAGTGTGAATGATTTAGCTAGATATTGTAAATGCAGATTGATATATTGAGTTGCATAAGGCATCCCAACATGGTACTTCTTCTTGGAGCATGTCCAGAATATGGCATTCTAGTGTACGAGCACATGTCGAACGGAAGTTTGGAGGATCGACTCTTCCGAAAGGGGAACAGCCCTGTTATTCCTTGGCAGTATAGGTTTCGAATTGCTGCTGAGATTGCTACTGGCCTTCTGTTTCTCCACCAGACCAAACCAGAGCCATTAGTGCACCGTGATCTCAAGCCAGCTAACATATTGCTAGACTACAATTATGTTAGCAAAATAAGCGACGTTGGTTTGGCTAGACTTGTACCCGCCGTGGCCGAAAATGTAACACAATGCTACATGACTTCAGCTGCTGGAACTTTCTGCTACATAGACCCTGAATATCAACAGACTGGAATGCTTGGGGTTAAATCTGATGTCTACTCATTAGGTATCATGTTGCTTCAACTAATTACAGCCAAGCCGCCCATGGGGTTGGCTCACCAAATTGCTCGATCTATTGAGAAGGGGACTTTGGGGGATTTTCTGGACCCAGCTGTGGATGATTGGCCAGTGGAACAAGCACTTTGCTTTGCAAAATTAGCACTTCAATGTGCAGAACTTAGACGAAAAGACAGACCAGATCTTGCCACTGTTTTGTTGCCAGAACTTAACAGATTGAGAGAGTTTGGTGAGGAGAGAATGGAGAACCTGGTGTCAATGGATAGTTGTGGATCTTCGAGCGGATTTAGCCATACCTCAACGGAGCAGGTTAGTATGTAAGACTGTGAGATCTCACATCAGTTGGAGAGGAGAACGAAGCATTTCTTATAAGGGTGTGGAAACCTCTCTCTAACAGACGCGTTTTAAAACCGTGAGGCTGCACGGTGATACGTAACGGGCCAAAGCGGACAATATCTACTAGTAGTGGGTTTGGGCTGTTACAAATGATATCAAAGCCAGACACTGAGCGGTGTGCCAACGAGGACGCTAGGCTCCGAAGGGGGGTGGATTGTGAGATCCCACATCGGTTGGAGAGGAGAACAAAACATTCCTTATAAGGGTGTGGAAACCTCTCCCTAACAGATGCGTTTTAAAACCATGAGACTGACGATGATACGCAACGAGCCAAAGCGGACAATATTTGCTAGTGGTGAGCTTGGGCTGTTACAAAGACACTAACCAAACACGTTTGATAATCATCTCTAAAAATGAATAGAAATACATTTGATAATCATCTGGTTCTCCAAAAAACTTATGATCGTAAAACGTTGATTGCAGGATGTAATGAGTGATCCACAACTAATGATGATTTCAGGAAGTTCGAAGAGCCAATCTAGTGCATCATCACAGGTAGGAGGAGAATGAGGTAAGAATTATTTGTTGATGCTGAAAAAGAGCATTGAAATTTGTAAACTATTATAGGATTGATGTCAAATACCATACTACTTTAACAATATATCACCACCTATTGGCCTCTTGACCCAACCAAGGTGCAATTACATGTATATAAAAACCAAATATTGAATATAAAGTTGATACCTTTGTACCTTATGTTGCCACTTTTCTCCGCCCATTCTCCATGAAAACATGTTTACTCAATATCTACTCCATCATGTTCCTTCAAATCATGTGTATGCACTTGGAGATTGAGAGCGGTTTCTCGTTTTCTGAGCTTTCTCGCTTTTATAATAAATATTAATTTGAACACTTCAAAAAAGGGTAAATGGGTTAGTTTGACCAAGTTCCGACCGTTCTTTGACTCGCTAGTGAAATCGGACAAACTCTAGCAAAGCAGTCGACGATTGATTTTGAGATGTTGTCTCCTTCTCCACCTCCTCAGCTACCGTTTGCTCGAATCCTCTCTCAATTTCGACATTCACCCATCTTTCATAGGCATGTGTGTGTATGGTTTTCATTTTTTGACCTCAACCGTTAAAACTTTAAATAAAATACTTAGAGGATAAGAGGAAAGAAAATTTTACAATACTCTTTAAAATCTTAGAGGAAAAACAAATCAAGAAGTTATAAGTTCGGCTTAACTTTTCTTCGTTGTTATTTTTTGCTCGTTCATGGAGTTTGTATCATTTGAGTATTCGTCTCTGTTCATTTCTTCAATGGAAAGTATCCTTGTTAAAAAAATTGTAAAGGTTAACGTATTAGGATTTACGTCCTATAGTCATGTAGTTTATAAACATTCTCAATCCTGAATACCGTAGCTATTTGAATGTTATTTTATTATTACGTACAAAATTATATAAATTTATGAAAATTAAGGTTTGATTAAGTATTAAACAACATGTCATTGACATACAAGTAGATCATGTTCTCGTTAGGTGTTGTATCTTGTTAACACCATTGACACAACCCACTTTCTAAAAGTTACAAAATTTATCCAAATTATTCACGGAGGAAAATTATGTTTTTGGTTATGCTTTTTCAAGGAGATTTCCTATGAGATCCCACATTGGTTGGGGAGAGGAACGAAATATTCCTTATAATAGTGTGGAAACCTCTCTCTAATAAGCGCGTTTTAGAACTTTGAGGGGAAGCCCAGAAAGAAAAGTCCAAAGAGGACAATATTTGCTAGTGGTGGAGTTGGGCTGTTACATTTCCACCCACCTTAGTTCTTTTGTTCGATGTTCTACAAAGTGCAAAGAAACCGTCTTTGATTGAGGAAAACAAAGTTACAGTTTTCCATGTAGACAATATTCTCATACTCAATTATTTGAATGAAATAACACTTGGTATCAACATTAGTAGCAGTAGGATAGCTTTTGAAGTCAGGTATAGACCATTAGTGCTAGTTCTTTGGAACAAAATTTTGCTCCAGTACTTGTCCTGAAATGAAAATTGATGAGACGATTGAGATTAGCGACAATATTAGGAATACAAAGAAGAAGAAGAAGAGGAGGATGTTAGGAATCACGACTCTCCACAATGATATGATACTGTCCACTTTGAGCATAAGCTTTCAGGGTTTTGCTTTGGGCTTCCTCGAAAGACCTTCCCTTAATCGAGGTTCGACTCCTTCTCTGGAGTCCTCGAACAAAATACACCCTTTGTTCAACTCTTGAGTCACTTTTGACTACACCTTCGATGCTCACAACTTTTTTGTTCGACATTTGAGGATTCTATTGACATGACTAAGTTAAGGGCATGGCTCTGATACCATGTTAGGAATCACGACTCTCCAAAATGGTATGATATTGTCCACTTTGAGCATAAGCTCTCATGACTTTGCTTTAGGCTTCCCCAAAAATGCCTCATACCAATGAAGATGTATTTCTTACTTATAAACCCATGATCATTCCCTAAATTAGCCAATGTGAGACCTTCCCAACAATCCTCAACGGTCCTCCCCTCGAACAAAGTACACTATAGAGTCTCCCATGAGGCCTATGGTGGAGCCCTCGAACAACCTCCCCTTAATCGAGGTTCGACTCCTTCTCTGGAGTCATCGAACAAAGTACACCCTTTGTTCGAATCTTGAGTCACTTTTGACTACATCTTCGAGGCTCACAACTTCTTTGTTCGACATTTGAGGATTCTATTGACATTGCTAAGTTAAGGGCATGACTCTGATACCATGTTAGGAATCACGACTCTCCACAATGATATGATATTGTCCACTTTGAGCATAAGCTCTCATGGCTTTGCTTTGGGCTTCCCCAAAAGGCCTCCCCTTAATCGAGGCTCGACTCCTTCTCTGGAGTCCTTGAACAAAGTACACCCTTTGTTCAACTCTTGAGTCACTTTTGACTACACCTTCGAGTCTCACAACTTCTCTATTCGACATTTGAGGATTCTATTGACATGGCTAAGTTAAGGGCATAGCTCTGATACCATGTTAGGAATCACGACTCTAGGAGTAGGAGGAGTTTCAAAAGTACCACAACCTGAGTGAGAAATAGGCAGAGACTGTCCACTACCAACGCCAAATTGTTCTTCACCATGATATCCAGATGCAAGAGAAAGATAATTCATATCAGAATTAACAACAGACAGAAAAGCATTATTCTGGGATGCAACCATTGCAGCAAGGTGATGTGGAGGGTGGCGTCCATGAAAATTATAGTTCATACGATTGAAACAATCGAGCGCAATATGACCACGACGTAAACAAATCTGACAAGATGAATGATTATTAGCAACAACCAACTGCTGCTGTTGGGAAGAACCACGACCACGACCGTGAGTATCAAAAGAAGAACGTCCACGTCCATGTCCATGTTCACGACCTCGAACAAAGTTATTATTAAAAGTAGAAGCATAAGACATAAGAGATTGAGAAGAAGCAAGTAAAGCAGTTGGTTGTTTACACAAATCATCACGCTTAGACTGTTTTGCAAGAGCTGATTCCTCAGCTTTTAGAAGAACATGCAGTTCTTCAAAAGTAACAGGCGTAGAACGCGTACGCATCGACGTTCGAAAAGTATTATACTCACTTGGAAGGCCATTTAGAGCATAGATAAGAAGATCCTCATCATTGACAACAGTATAAACATTAGCAAGCTTGTCCTTGATCTCCTTAATCCGTTTAATATAGGCATCAATAGATTCATCAGATTTCTTGGAAATAGTTTGTAGATCAGACTTCAAATTCACTACATTAGACCTTGAACTAGAAGAATAAAGCTTTGCAAGAACATTCCAAACCTGTTTAGAAGTAGTGCTACCAACCACATATGCCAAAGCCTCTGGTGAAAGTGTAGCATTTATGACTGTCATAAGAGCTTGATCCTTAGCAAACCAATCGTCGTACGAAGGATTCGATATCGGACATGGTTGAGTACCATCAATAAAGCCAAAAAGCTTATGAGCTTTCAAAAGTGTTGTCAACTGAAACTTCCAAAGGACATAATTCGTCGAGTCGAGCTTAATCGATATCAGGTGGCAGATGTTCGACAACAGAACAATCGGTGAAAGCAAGTTCGTCTCGGTCGAAGAAGAGGATGAACTATTAGAGGAATCCATATGACATAAGAAGAAACACTCAACAAAAGAAGCTCTCGAGTGTTATTTTATTCCAAGGGCTGCTTATAAATAGGCAATAAACCAGGCTAACTTGATAGAGACATGTCTTTCATAACTTGATATTCAAGAAAGGAATGCAAGTTTCACATTCAAGTCAATCTTTGATGAGTTGATTGAATTTTTTCAAAGTACTTTTCAGTGAAAGAGCTGTTGATGAAATGGAATTCAATCAAGAGTTTGAATTTTGAAGCCAAAATATCTGATGCAATACTCATACCTTCTGGCCTGATATGGAGTGGCTACTCATTTAGGAATCTCTCAAACTGAAACTCCAAGAAATGGATATTAATTAGTTTAGACACTATCAATTTCTTAAGTGACTAAGTAATGTGATTAACAGAGTATTAGCAGAACCTGTTCTTGATGATATACTATGCCAAAGCCCTTGCATGGGAATGTCAGGGCTAATCAGATCCCGAATTCGGATTATTGAGGATTGTTGGGAGGGAGTCCCACATTGGCTAATTTAGGGAATGATTATGAGTTTATAAGTAAGAAATACATCTCTATTGGTATGAGGCCTTTTGTGGAAGCCCAAAGCAAAACCATGAGAGCCTATGCTCAAAGTGGACAATATCGTACCATTGTGGGGTGTCGTGATTCCTACCATGGTATCAGAGTCATGCCCTTAACTTAGCCATGTCAATAGAATTCTCAAGTGTCGAACAAAGAAATTGCTAGCCTCGAAGGTGTAGTCAAAAGTGACTCAAGTGTCGAACAAAGTAACAAAGGGTGTACTTTGTTCGAGGGCTCCAGAGGAGTCGAGCCTCGATTAAGGGGAGGCTCTATGATGTACTTTGTTCGAGGGGAGGAATGTTGGGAGGGAGTCCCACATTGACTAATTTAGGGAATGATTATGAGTTTATAAGTAAGGAATACATCTCCATTGGTATGAGGCCTTTTGGGGAAGCCCAAAGCAAAGCCATGAGAGCCTATGCTCAAAAGTGGACAATATCATACTATTGTGGAGAGTCGTGATTCCTAACACGGATTTCAGAATACAACAGATGGAAATACAACTCAATTGTTTCCCTTAACACCATATAGGAAATAGAGTCGACTAATGAAAACTGAGCTTATAAACACTACTTTTACCAAATGGTTATCGAGCACGCTTTACTTTTCAGATTCACGTCTTTTTTTCGTCAGGTTCATGGCAAAACTATGTAGATCCCTCACAATGAAGGTCTTTTCTTTTCGAATCACCACAATACAAGCAAAGCCAATGTTTCTCCTCCTTGCTCTGCAGTCACCTGGGCTGTGCAAATTCCATGAAAAAATAGGCACTAAACGTTAAGTATATAAAAATTTATAGTGCAACAGTCCAAGCTCACCGCTAGCAGATATTGTTCTCTTTAGGCTTTCCCTTTCGGGCTTCCCCTAAAGGTTTTTAAAATGCGTATGTTAGGGAGAGGTTTCCACACCCTTATAAAGAATGTTTCGTTCTCCTCCTGTACTATAGCGTTCTATGTACCTCTCTATGTTTCAGTCGTACCACGGTATCATTGCTAAAGAATTTTCAGAGCTCTCAACTAAAACTAACAACCAACAAGGTTTCTTAGCTGAAATCTTTTCTTTTGAAGCAAGAAGTAACAGACAGCTATTAAATGCAATTGAAGTTCTGTTGTAGCAGAAGGACAACAAGGGCTTGAATGCCTCTAATATGTCCATAGTCCCATTAAAATTTTAGAGGCTAACTCAACTCACTTCTCCAGTTGTTATTTGGAGACAAAAGTAGGACATGATGATGACCATATATCACATGAATTTGAAACTCTCATAAAGGCTTGGAAGGTCCACTCATGTGATAGGTCATAAGCAAATCTTCATCTATATAAAGGTTTAAGTAATTGGGTTCAAATCAACAAGAGTCTTCCATATCCTCTAAGAAACTCATTAGTTCTCTTTGAAAGATTCTGTGATATGGGTTTTCGTTTGCCTAGAATTGTTAAGGCTAAGCAAAGTCTTCGACGATCTTCATCGTCTGGAAACAGAGCATCAGCGGTCGACGTTCCAAAGGGGTACTTTACAGTTTATGTTGGTGAAGAACAAAAGAAGCGTTTTGTCATTCCACTGTCTTACTTGAACCAACCTTCATTTCAAGATTTGTTGAGTCAAGTAGAAGAAGAATTTGGATATGATCATCCAATGGGTGGCATCACTATTCCTTGCAGTGAAGACCATTTCCTGGATCTCACTTGTAGCTTGAATGGCTCATGAACCAGAGGGATTAGTGTTTAGAAATAGATAGTATACACAAAGGATTAGAAAAGTACAGAATTGTAGACTATATACATTTATGAAATCAGAGAACTTGATTCTTTGAATTGAAATTGTTGTATACTGTTCATAGTTTTTCTTCAGTCAACAGAAATTTAGAACAGTGAAATCTAATTATGCTCAGAAATAAAGAAATATATAGACTAATGAATTGTCCATGTAACAGCTTAAACCCACCTCTAGCAGATATTGTTCTCTTTGAGTTTTCTCTTTTGGGCACCTCAAGGTTTTAAAACGCGTCTGTTAGGGAGAGGTTTCCACACCCTTATAAGAAATGTTTCATTCCCCTCTCCAACCGATGTGGGATCTCACAATCCACCCCCTTGGAGGCCGAGTGTCACAATCGCACTCTTGCGATAGCAGGACAGCGATTGTGCGGCACTTGTTCTAACCAAGTAAACAAGTCAGCTGTGAGAAATTCGTACGTCGCGGACAACGTCGGCATATGTTTGGGCCTTGAGTCATGTTGCGAGAAAAGGTATAGAAAACGTGAGTGAGGAAATACATTTGAAAACGATTTGAAGAATTGAAGAAAGCAACGTTATATGACTATAAACAAATAAAGAAATATCACGGCTTAAATAACATATAACTCAGGGTAGGAAGATGTGACAACTAGTTATATCCTCCTACAGTACATTTTGGGGCATTTTAGCCCTGGCGGGTGTAGACATGGTTTTGGTGAACGGTCATACACCCCGTATTGACCCAACGTGAATGGTAAAGGCCTATCTAGGATGAAAGCATGTAAAAGGGGTTTGGAACAGGCATGCAACCATGGACAACACGTCCTGGGCAAGCAAGACTGGGACATCCACCATGCGGCCATAGGCAACACGCCTTGGACAAGCATGACCGTGACATCCTCCCCCACTCAATTGGTTGACGTCTCTGTCAACCGACTCGGACAAGCAAGACCGAGACATCTACCATGCGGCCATGGACAACACGCCTTGGACAAGCATGACCGTGACACCCGACGTCCTCGCTGGCACACCGCCCGGTGTCTGGCTCTGATACCATTTGTGATAGCCCAATCCCACCGCTAGAAGATATTGTCATCTTTGGGCTTTCCCTTTCGGACTTCCCCTCAAGGTTTTAAAATGCGTCTACTAAGGAGAGGTTTCCACACCCTTATAAGGAATGTTTCGTTCTCCTCACCAACCGATGCGGGATATCACAATCCACCCCCTTCGGGGCCAGGCGTTCTTGCTCCCACACCGCCCAGTATTTGGCTCTGATACCATTTGTAACAGCCCAAGCCCACTGCTAAAAGATATTGTCTTCTTTGGATTTTCCCTTCCGGACTTCCCTTAAATGTTTTAAAACGCGTCTACTAAGGAGAGGTTTTCACACCCTAATAAGAAACGCTTCGTTCCCGTCGCCAACCAACGTGGGATCTCATAGTCCATTTCTTATTAAGATATAGCAATACTTTCACTTTACCAAGTGATTCTGCATCAAGAGAAAGATTTGAAAGTACTAAAAAACCATTTGGAAATTGAGATCAGTTCTTGTTAATTCAAACAAAACAAAATCTTTCATGCTAACAGCTAAATTTGTTCTTGAACAAATTCAACTAAAGGTTGTGCAAAACTTTCCATTAGATATATATACAGATGACAGAAATATAAGTAACTCATTTGATTGCATCAGAACCACATAGGAAATAGAGATGATTGATGAAAATGGAGAAATCTACATTTGAAACTCATGCATCTCTTTCATCAACATACTAAAACAGCATGATCTTCCTTTCAAGAACTTTCATACGACCCTTTGATAAACATACAATAAAAAGTCTTAACAAGAAATAAAACTAACATCTCACATTTCAGTGAAACCAAATATTTTTCATCGCTTTGCAGTCACCTAGGTTCTTGACATGGGAATGTGTTCTCTGTTTATACTAACAACCAGCATAGTTCCTTAGCTGGAACCCTTCCACATTGCTATTAAATGCATTTAAAATTTTGTTTCACCAAAAGGACGACAAGGGCTTGAGTACCTCTGGTGTGTCCATTCTGCTATCAGAAGTATAGAGATTAGTTCAACTTCTCCTGTTGTTATTTGGAGACAAAAGTAGGCCATCATGTTTCTGCACAAGGAATACAGAATGACCTGATATTTGAAAGACACATCATGTGGCAGGTCATGAGCTATTGAATTTCATCTCCCTACCTTATCTCTATCTTTGATAAACTTAAGCCTCTCATCTATATAAAGCTCTTCTTATATGGATTCACAACCAACAAGAGTCTTTCCATATTCCAATTCTCAAAACAAATTTCCACGTTTTGGTGTTCTTTCAAGTTACTCATATTTCTTTTTGGAACATATTACAACATGGGCTTCCGTTTACCAAGAATAGTTCATGCTAGGCAAAGCCTTCAACGATCTTCATCAACAGGAAATGGAGCATCTCTGAAGGCTGTGGATGTTCCCAAGGGCTACTTTACCGTTTATGTTGGTGAGGTACAAAAGAAGCGTTTTGTCATCCCATTAGATTACTTGAATCAACCTTCGTTTCAAGATTTGTTGAGTCAAGCAGAAGAAGAATTTGGATATGATCATCCAATGGGTGGCATCACGATTCCTTGCAGTGAAGAAACTTTCCTCAGTCTCACACAGAGTTGAGGGATTGATTTACAAAAGTAGATAGTAGAGGACAATGATTAGAATAGCATACAATGTATACTCTTAACATTTTTTAATGAGAACTTGATTCTTTGAATTCAATCTCTTGTTTAGTGTTCATACTTGTTTCTAGTTAAGAATTTGTTGGTTGAAGGTCCCCATGAAAAATTCTAATTAAGAGACTAATTATTGTGATTAACAAAGTATTGAGAATGTCCTACTAGGAAGCTAGACTGATATTAGATTATGACGCTAATTATAATGCTCCATACCTAGGATTTAGAGTCTGGATTCGAAGCTTGATGACCCGGAAATTCTCCTGCGACATGGTTTCTCGTTTCTAAGAGTGAAGACTATCCCCACAGACGAACTTGGATCTTTTAATCATGCTTATTCCTTACTCACATGCTTCCTAGAAAAATTTCCATAAGGTCACCCAACTCCAAGTAAACTTGGATCTTTTAATCATGCTTATTCCTTACTCACATGCTTCCTAGAAAAATTTCCATAAGGTCACCCAACTCCAAGTAAACTTAGATCTTTTAATCATGCTTATTCCTTACTCACATGCTTCCTAGAAAAATTTCCATAAGGTCACCCAACTCCAAGTAAAGTACTCTTAATTTTGGAGTTCTTGTGATTGAGCCACCAAAAAGGAAGGTGCACCTTGTTTGTATAGGTAGTGGCTTCAATTCTTTTAAGTCTTTCACAAGCATCTTATCCTCAGGATCACTTGCATTTGAATGTGGTCTCGGTTCATTCATGTACTCTTACTTTACTCGGGTATCACACTAATACTCCTAAATTTACCGCAAATTCAAGTGGGATCCATGCAAGGGTGTTCACCAAGAAATGGTAGCTGAGATTGAACACCTTTCAATGAGAACCATGTTATTGATGATAAGTTAGAAAAACAAACCATGTGCTATCCATAAATGGCATTAATATTTTGCTACTATTTTTCTTCAGTTTTATTTGAAAGTGGGGTCATTTTCAGGATGTTCATTCTTGAATAGTGTCGAAAATTTGTATACCAACAGATATAAAGTCACAATCACTACCAATTCATTATCGACCACTTTAAGAACATACCCATGTGATGATTCGTTTCCACTGTTCATCCTGCAGTGGCAGCAACATTAGCTTAGCCACATTTTTGTGGACTTCTTGACCATTTATTGGTCATCCATTTATACACATTATGTGATTTTATACCCATATCATATCTTCATATTCTTTGTAAGAACACACTGAAGGAAATTCCAAAATCAATTTTGATATCTGTTCTTGGTAAAACAGCTAGAAGGCAATTGGCTCAAGAGACTGCAGATATCATTCAAGAAAGTTGGTCATTCATGTTGTACAGATTTTTCAGAAACTCCAAGACTGAACATTATTCTCAGGCTTGAAAGAACTCAAGTGCTGTATAATTCCCACAAAAGCCTGAAACTAAATGTCCAATCTCCTTCTGGTCGGTGCATGAAAGAAGTACAATATAAGCATTGAACAAACCACTTCCATTTCTTCTTCCGTGGTAGATAGTTATATATAATAGATGGTTATATCTGGTAAAACCTATATATATACTCCTTACGTAGTGATTTGAAAATGTACTTTCTGTATTCTCTCTTCCCGTACATACATGAAGTCATCAATATAAACCTTTAGCCAATATTTCTACTTGCATTTTCTCTCTCCTGTTCGTTATGTTCATCTAGATCGAGTGTGCGTATTGTTGTGCGATCCTAACACAAATATCATTCCAGAAATAAGCACTCAAGTTATTAAGTTAAAAGGTTACAGAATCTATTCAACTGCCATGTTATGCACAACAGACTCTCTCATATATCTCCAGACTATTTATAACTATTTGTACCTCTAAGTTCCTGTTGTATCATGGTAGCGACCTGGTTGGTCCGTGAAAGTGGCAGACTGACGCACCATATCAATCAAACTTGGCGAGTCTGTCCCATCTCTAAGATTTTTCTGAGTGCTATGCTAACACTAACAACCAACAAAGTTTCTTAGCTGGAGTTGTTCCACATAGCTATTAAATGCAACTAAAATTTTGTTTCACCAGAAGGACAACAAGGGCTTGAGAAACTCTGATATATCCATTATGCTATTAAAACTATAGAGATTGGTTCAACTTACTTCTCCAGTTGTTATTTGGAGACAAAAGTAGGCCATTATGTTTCTGCACAAGGAATACAGAATGACCTGATATTTGAAAGACACATCATGTGGCAGGTCATGAGCTAATGTCTCTCTAGAATTGAATTTCATCTCCCGACCTTATCTCTATCTTTGATAAACTTAAGCCTCTCATCTATATAAAGCTCTTCTTATATGGATTCACAACCAACAAAGTCTTTCCACATTCCAATTCTCAAAACAAATTTCCTCATATTTCTTTTTGAAACATATTACAACATGGGTTTCCGTTTACCAAGAATTGTTCATGCCAGACAAAGCCTTCAACGTTCTTCATCATCAGGAAATCGAGCATCTCCGAAGGCTGTCGATGTTCCAAAGGGGTACTTCACCGTTTATGTTGGTGAGGTACAA
Source organism: Cucurbita ficifolia (assembly GCA_033971965.1). Classification (NCBI taxonomy): domain Eukaryota; kingdom Viridiplantae; phylum Streptophyta; class Magnoliopsida; order Cucurbitales; family Cucurbitaceae; genus Cucurbita; species Cucurbita ficifolia. The sequence goes on from CM066972.1 coordinate 9,311,126, forward strand.
AAGAAGCGTTTTGTCATCCCACTAGATTACTTGAATCAACCTTCATTTCAAGATTTGTTGAGTCAAGCAGAAGAAGAATTCGGATATGATCATCCAATGGGCGGCATCACTATTCCTTGCAGTGAAGACGTTTTCCTCAATCTCACAAGGAGTTTGAATGACTCATGAAGGATTAGAATCTATTTAGATTGTACAGAAAAAGGATTAGAATAGCACACAATGTAAACTTTTTTGAAATGAGAAAACTTGATTGGTTGAAACAATTCTTGAGTGTTCATAATTTCTTACATTCTTGAAACTAGATGATTTAATTGCTTGAACTTGAACAATGATTGGTCACGTTACTTACATCTCACTTCAAAAAGTCTTTTTAGCATGTTTTGTCCTCAATCACATGCTTCCTAGAAAAATTTCGAAGAAGCACCCCAACATAAGACTGCTTCAAACAAAACATGCTTAACTTTAGAGTTCCTATCATTGAGTTACCGAAAGGATGGTATACGCAATAACTTCAAATCTTTGAAACCTTCTCATGCATCCTATCCTCATAATCACTCTCATTCAAATGTGATCTCGGTTAATTCATGTGCCCTCCTTTAATCGGGTGTCACACTAATACTCATAAATCTACCACATATATAAGTGGGATCCGTGAAAGGTTGGGTTTCATCTACCGATATGCAGTACTAATGAGATCCATGTTATTATTGATGATAAAGCAGAAAACAGAAGCATGTGCTATCCATAAATGACTAATATATACTGCTCCTATGCCAACAGATATATATTTGCTACTTATCAGTTTGAAAACAAACCCATGTGACGATTTTTGGCATATGTTTCCACTGTTCATTCTGCAGTGGCACCCACATTTTGAAGACTCTTGACCATTTGTTGGTCATCTATATATACACACATATTATATGATTCTATATCCATACAAATCTTCTTTTGTGAAACTTAAATCTTCTTACACAGTGTTCAAGATCAAGAAACATAAACATGGCTATCAGACAACCTCGTAGCTTCAAATGCTGCTGAATCTTCTTCAGCGTCCAACTATGTTCCAAGAGGGTACATTCTGGTCTAGGTTGGAGAGGAGCAAAAGAAGGGGTACATAGTTACTTTAAAGTTATTACTTATACCAACAAGATACACCTTCATTTTCAGTGTAGCTTGGAGCAATTCTATATTAAGTGACCTTCTAGGACATTTCCTAACAAATATGTGAATGAGGACGAAGCATGCTAAAAAAACTCATGTTGATTGTGAGGATAGTTGTTACTCTTAAAAGTAATTCGAGACAAATAGTGTAACAGTCGAAGCCCACTGCTAGAAAATATTGTCCGCTTTGGCTCGTTACATATCGCCGTCAGTCTCACGATTTTAAAACGTGTCTGCTAGGGAGAGGTTCCACATCCTTATAAGAAATGTTTCGTTCCCCTCTCCAACCGATGCGGGATCTCAGAAATAGGAAATGTGGTCTTGTTCCATAGCATGCAATGGAATGTCAAACCATCCAGTAACGAATCCAGGTTCCAAATCCTAATTCGAATTCTAGACATGGAGTGTAACACAATCCCTTGGAGAGACATTATTTTCATTAATCTCACTTTCTGCTTGGCAGAAACTTAAAAATTGAGCGACAATGCAGACATGATAGACTCGAGAAGATGCAAATTGATGTCCTACTTGTGAGATAAAAATGATAATTAGAAGGCTCATCAATGCTTCAACCATGAACTATTGGAAGATCAAACCAGGTGTGAACTCTTTTATGGAAACACTCTCACTCTGTAGTTCATGGTTGAAGCACCAACTTCATAGTCCAAGGACTTTCAGAAGGTTGGCTTGTTATGAAACTCCAACATTGAATACATCAATATCTTGTTATGAATGCCTCTTCTATTTCTATCCTATACTATTTCACATTCTTGGCACCTCTAAATATCAGCTGCACCGACAACCAACAACCAACATGAACATGAAATCCGACAACCAACAAAGTTTCTTAGCTGGTTGTCATCTAGAGACAAACGTAGGCCATGATGTCTGTGCCTAAAGTATACAAAATGGCCATATATCACATGAACATGAAATCCTCATAATGTCTTGGAAGACAAATCCATGTGATTGGTAATGACTCATATCTCTCTACCATTCAATCTCATCTTCCTACCTTACCAATCTCTCTATCTTTCATCTATATAAAGATCAGATCATGCAATTCAGCTCACAATCAACTCATCCTCCATATTCCAATTATCCAAAGAAATTTTCTACTCAGTCCCCTTTTCAAAAATACTATAACGCCATGGCTTTCCGGTTGCCTGCCATCGTTCATGCTAAGAAAAGTCTTCAACGATCTACATCAAGAGGAAATGGAGCATCTCCAAAGGGTGTAGATGTTCCAAAGGGGTACTTTACAGTTTATGTTGGCGAGGTACAAAAGAAGCGATTCGTCGTCCCGCTGTCTTGCCTGAACCAATCTTCATTTCAAGATTTATTGAGTGAAGCAGAAGAAGAATTTGGATATGATCATCCAATGGGTGGCATCACAATTCCTTGCAGTGAAGAAACTTTCCTCAGTCTCATGAACTGAAGGGATTGATTTACAAAAGTAGATAGTAGAGGACAATGATTAGAATAGCATACAATGTATACTCTTAACATTTTTTAATGAGAACTTGATTCTTTGAATTCAATCTCTTGTTTAGTGTTCATACTTGTTTCTAGTTAAGAATTTTTTGGTTGAAGGTCCCCATGATGAAGTCTATGAAATTTCTAAGTAAGAGACTAATTATTGTGATTAACAAAGTATTGAGAATCATGAAGCTAGACTGATATTAGATTATCCGCTCCATACATAGGATTAGGATTTGGAATCCGGATTCTGATGAACCCGGAATTCTCCTACGATATGGTTTCTTGTTTCTAAGAGTGAAGATTATTCCCACAGACCAACTTAGGTCGTTTCATATATTTATTCCTTACTCACATGCTTCCTAGGAAAATTTCCATGAGGTCGCTCAACATAGGATTTGTAACCGTCCAAGCTCACCACAAATATTGTCTTCTTTGGGCTTTCCCTTTTGGGCTTCCCCTCAAGATTTTGAAAACGCGGGAGAGGTTTCCACACCCTTGTAAGAAATGTTTCGTTCTCCTCCCCAACCCACGTGGGATCTCACAATAGGATTGCTCCAACTAAAGTACTCTTAATTGGAGTTCTTATGACTGAACCACCCAAAAAAGGAAAGTGCACCTTGTTTGTATAGGTAGTGGCTTCAGTTCTTTTAAGTCTTTCTCAAGCATCCTATCCTCAAGATCACTTGCATTTGAATGTGGTCTCGGTTCATTCATGTACTTTTCCTTTACTCGAGTATCACACTAATACTCATAAATCCACCGTTGATTTAAGTGGGATCCATGCGAGGTTGTTCACCATGAGATTGAACACCTTTGAATGAGAACCATGTTATTGATGATAAGTTAGAAAGACAAAGCATGTGCTATCCATAAATGGCTCTAAATACACAGCCATGACTTTTCTCTAACTTCATTTGAAAGTGGGATCCCTTTTAGGAAGTCCAGTCTGGAATCAACTCAGTCTCCATTTATCAGCTTGAACATACAGAGAAAATTGAAACATATTTCATTTCTTCACAAATTTATGCCCCACTTTTGGAAGATTCACAGAGAAAAAGATTCAGAAGGGTTGAGCCTTAGCCAACGTAGGTGATACTCAAAGGCTACGAGCCTTAGCCAACGGGCCTTCTGTTGAGGGCTATTGCCATACTTCTTAGCCAACGTAGGTGATATCAACACATTCTCCATTTTGCAAGAAGCCACCAATATCTTTTTCAATATATGTATAACACTAGGTCTGTAACTGCTTAAGTCAGAGATATTATCAATTTTTGTCTGTTTTGACCCATTATGTATCGCCGTCAGCCTCACGGTTTCAAAACGTGTCTACTAGGAAGAGGTTTTCATACCCTTACAAGGAATGTCAAGCCCACTGCTAGTAGATATTGTCTTCTTTAACCCATTACGTATCGTCGTTAGCCTCATGATTTTAAAACGCATCTACTAGGGATGTGTCCGCTTTTGCTGGCTTGGTATCACCGTCAACTTAACGGTTTTAAAACGCATCTACTAGGGATGTGTCCGCTTTTGCTGGCTTGGTATCACCGTCAACTTAACGGTTTTAAAACGCATCTACTAGGGAGAGGTTTCCAAACCCTTATAAGGAATGTTTCATTCCCCTAGGGAGAGACCCTCATAAGGAATGTTTCATTCTCCTAGTGAGAGGTTTCCACACCCTTATAAGAAATGTTTCATTCTCCTCTCCAATCGATGTGGGATCTCACAATCCACCCTCCTTGGAAGCCTAGCGTCCTCGCTGGCACACCACCCAGTGTCTGACTCTGATACATGTGTAATAGCCCAAACCTACTGCTAATTGAGATTGTCTGTTTTGGCCCGTTATGTATCGCAGTCAGCCTCACAGTTTTAAAACGCGTCTACTAGGGAGAGGTTTCTACACCATTATAAAAAATGTTTCATTCTCCTCTCCAACCGACGTGGAGATCTCACAATGTGTGTACCGAATCACAAAAGAAGGTAGTGAATAAGAGGGAGAGAGAATGGTAGAAGTTTTGGGGCACTTGTACTCGATGTTTGGGAAGAATGAGCTTTGGGGGAGATGAATGGAAACCACTAATACTTTGTTTTAAAAATAACCTTAAACTTTAAAAAAAAATCATTAATACCGTTCAACTTTTAAAAAAATTTAAAAATACTTTTATTGTTAGTACTATGTTTAAAAAATACCTATGAAAGTGCAAAGACAACATTAACACCTTTAGCCGAATTTAATTTTAAATTTTCAGGTAGTAGTTTCATCCCAACTATTATGAAACTCTAAGAATTCGATCTAATCATCTTATTGAATAACAAGACCTTTAGATCTAAAATATCAACCTAAGGAAAGTAAGGTCCGGATTACCTTGTAAATTAAATATCTAAAGGCAAGATCCGCCTTACAATTTTAAAGCGTGTCTGCTCACACCCTTATAAGGAATGTTTTGTTCCTCTCTCCAACCGACGTAGGAGTAATCTTCATACTTCATGATCATAATTAGCTATTATGTAACTGTAACCTAAAAAGTAAATAAAAAGTCTTAAAACTGAAGAAAAAAATACATCATTGAAACACGGTAAATCTACAAGTCTTAGTTATATTTTTTTAACTGTATAATTAAAACGTCATTCACTTGTTATATTGATGTCAAATCCATGAACAAAATTACGGATACGTAGATGAAAATTTAATATCCGAACCAGATTTCGAACAAGAACTTTTGGCATCCCTTTTAAGCTATACTCCAAGAGGTGTTGGGCCCTGAAAATGTGTAGTCATGCTCAATCCTTGCATTAGTTACGCCACAAATCTTGGTTAACATATGAATGTGTGTGGATCCAATTTATTGCAGCCCTAAAAAGCACTTCAATTTTGAAGTCAATTTAGGGCTATCACTTTCTTTTTGGGGTGCTAATAGTTCTTATGCCTCCCTTGGTAACATGATAGAACATGGGAAGGGAAACACATCTTTGTCTAATAAATCAATCTCCCTTTTAAAACTCGAGTAGATTGGCCATGTGACATCCCACCTTGATTGGAGAGGGCAACGAGTGCCACACTGGGCTCCGAAGAGGGTGGATTGTGAGATCCCACGTCGGTTGAAAGGGTGAATGAAACATTCTTTATAAGGGTGTGAAAACCTCTCCCTAACAGACGCATTTTAAAAACGGTGAGACTGACGGCGATACATAACGGGCCGAAGCGGACAATATCTACTAGCGGGGTGAGGTGGACCAAGGAGTATTATCCCGTTCCCAGCCCCATTTGCTGATGATTGTTGGGAAGGAGTCCCACGTTGGCTAATTTAGGGAATGATCATGGGTTTATAAGTAAGAAATACATCTCCATTGGTACGAGGCTTTTTGGGAAACCCCAATGCAAAACCATGAGAGCTTATACTCAAAGTGGACAATATCACACCATTGTGGAGGTTCGTGATTTCTAACATGGTACTAGAGCTATGCCCTTAACTTAGTCACGTCAATAGAATTCTCAAGTGTCGAACAAAGGGTCTTTTCCAGAGAAGGAGTCGAGCCTCGATTAAGGAGAGGTTTGTTCGAGGTAAAATGGTTACACTAATTTCAACATAAAGTACTATAGAGGACACCCTCCATTTATTGAAATAATTTTGTGCCAGCTAAACCTAATTTAGTTTCCTATGAGGAACTCCTAGAGAGGGAGGTGGGCATTTATGTGGATAGTGTTCTTGTTCTTGTTCTTTCTCATTTATTAACATATTTCAACCATTTATGCTAATCATTCAAAATTAATCAGCTTTGCTTCATTACGTCGATCTAAAATTATATGAACAAGATTAGATCGTGTTGAGAGATTAGCGATAGTATTATCAGTCTTAGGGATGTTCATAAGACTCGAGAATCCGAACAACTCAAATTTCCTAGTCCAAATCATAACAAACGGTTTAGATTTTTTTTCTTCTTTTTATAGTTTGGGTTAGGTTAAATTTTTTAAAATGATTCGGTTTGCAAATTGGAGTTTTAACCCGACCAACCTGATTGTCAACTCAAATTTACCCTACTTTTAAAATTATTACAAAAATTAAGAATATTAATGTTTTTAGCGGATGTCTTAAAAAATGTTACATATTTGAATTTATGAAATTTTAGTTATTAATATGACATGTACACTGAACAAATAAGATTATTTAAAATAATTTTAAAAAATAAATTACTCGACGCCTATAACCCAGCTCGAGGGTTGGGTTGTGGATCGTAATCGAGTTATTGGAGTCATCAACCCAACCAATCTAAAAATTCGAGTTCGTTCAAAAAAATCTCTCAACCTAATCCAACTCAAATTTTAGAATATTTCAATTTAAACGACACGACAGCAGATTTAGAACACATTATTGGTTGAATTGACATTTATTTCATTAATTTATTTCGTCTTTTAGTCACATTTGCTACAAAAAAAACATTAATACAATAATAATTTTTGGTGTGAAGTTGTTTTCTTTTAGACAAACCAATGAAAAAGTATATATTAATTTGTTCTATTTTTCTCTAACTATTTATTATAAAGTTTTCATTAAATGTATATTTTAAATAATTTCAGTCATTAATGTCATTCTAAAAATATAGTAATGACAAAATTATAAATAATAATTTCCTTTTATGACGTCAGTTTTTCTTCCTTTTTCACATTTAAAATACATATATTTATTTATTTATTCAAATAAATTGTTTTTCAATATCTTTTAATTTAAATCCTTCAACAAATAATTAATATTTACAATAATAATAATTAAAAAAAAATCTTCACATGGTTTGGTTTTGTTATCCCATGTGATTATTAATTATCAATACTTTTCTTTGAAATATTTTGATTTTAACTAAATTTATCTTTAGTTCAACGGCACGGGATTTGTACCTTTGACGTCTTGATTGACGATACATGTAAACCGTGTATTTGTGAATGCCTATGGAAGGGCTCATCAAGCTTACTAAACTGAGGAGACGAAACTCGAGAGTCAAAAGATGAGGCATTTGTAGTCCTCGTCATTTTAGGTACGAATCCTCTGTAAGACGACGAGGAACACTATAAATACCAAAACACATCGCTTTATTGAGATGTGCAATATAATATTAGCTTAGACTTAAGCATTGCAATGTATATATCAAAGTGCAACGTCAGTGTGAGTATCTTTCTCATAGGTCAACCTAGCGCCCTACTCAACATCTCGGCCAAAGAACTTACGTGGACCTAGGACCTAGGACCAGATTCTTATTTCAAGTATACATTAATTATTTTTAAAATCTTTCTTAATCATACTTATAAATTATCAATATCCATTTCACTCCAATTACCAAGTACACTATTAGATATATCACGAGGGCTTGAACCTTTCTGTTAAGATGAGAAATAGAAATAGAAATAGAAATAGAATTGGAATATTCTCACTGATATTCATACCTTTTAAACAGGATACAAGCTACTCAATTTAATTAAATATTGAGAATCAAATAAAATATCCTACCAATCAAATCATTTGAAGAATATGGAGATATAATATCGAACATATATTCCATAACTAAATATATTCTTCAAATATTATACGTGAACCAACGCATGAAATCAAACAAACAGTTTATGAACACATAAAATCAAACAAACAGTTTCGTGAAGAACAAGCAAAGAACAAAACAGATGAACAAAAATGGAAAAACAAAAGAAATGTCAACAGAAAAAAAAAAAAAAAAAAAAAAAACAGAGAGCCACCGAAGGCAGAGGGCCCGGATTTGTCATTTGGAGGCCCAACAATGGCGACTGCCCCCCATGGCCCCCCATGGCCATGGCTCCCACCTTCCCCCCCCCCCCCCCCCCCCCCCCGCTCTTCTCTCTCAGTACAACATCCGTGCTCTCTCCATAAATACCCAATCCCTTTCCAAATCGGAACTGAAATTTTCAAAATGGCGATTCGAAAACCGGCGATTCACACGGCGGCGCTCAAGCAGATTGTGAAGCGCTGCTCCAGCCTAGGGCGGAAGCAAGAGGCCGCGGCGGCGGCTGGATTTGACGATGTTCCCAAGGGGCATTTCGCCGTCTACGTCGGCGAGAATCGGAGCCGATATGTCGTCTCGATCTCGCTCTTGACTCACCCCGATTTTCAGTGCCTCCTCCGCCTTGCCGAGGAGGAATTCGGTTTCCACCACCACATGGGCCTCACTATCCCTTGTGAAGAGGTGGTTTTCCGCTCACTCACCGCCGCTCTCAAATGAACCAACCACCGCCAAAATGCACAAATTCCACTTTTTTTTTTCTTCTCTCTTGGAGAAATGATCTATCTACGGACAGTTTTACACCGTTGGATGCAGAAAATTCTAAATCCAACGGATTGCAAGCCATGTGGAATAATTTTTAGCGGGTTTATTTTATTTTTTTTAACCATTTGAAGGTTTATTTTCTTCTTTTTTTTCTTTAATTTTAATCGATGAACCAAGCTCCAAAATTGTATAAATGGGGTTTCGAATTTGTATAAATATATTTTCGTAGGCATGGTTTTAATTCTCTATTTTTATTTCTATGTTCATATGACTCGATAATCTGATCAACTCAGACTACTGAATCCAAATCATAAAAATTAGGTTGCATTAGATTTTTGTTTCGATTTGGGTTGGGTTGACCCGACTAACCTGAAAACAGGGTTACAACCTTACCCAACCTTGATACTTTTAAAAAAAATTAAAAATTTTAACGTTTTTATAACGGGTGTTAGTGATTCATTGATTAAGTTTTATGAAATTTTAAAAATTAATATAAAATGTATTGTGAATAAGTAGAATTTTTTTAAATAATTAAAAAAAAAAAAACAACTCCGCAATCCCATCTAACTCAACCCGTAGAGGATTGGGTTGAGTTTTGAAGTCTATTAGAGTTACTCGAGTCATCGACTCAATTAAAATTTTTAGTTTTTTTTTTGGAAAAAATATAAATGCTACTATATATCTATATCTATATTATTTTCATTTTTGATTATTAGTTTTATTTATTTATGACCGTTTTTCATTTTAATATAATATATATTCCTTTAATCATTTTGTTCATAATCATTACCATACTTTTGAGATGTCAATTACTAAAATATAACTAATTCCCATCATTACTGTTTTCCATCTTTTTCTTTTATATATATATATATATATATAAATAATTTCAAAAGTTGGTTAAACCTTTCATAAATGTTTCAAAATTATATTTGAATTATAAAATTGATAGAATGGGTTAACTGAAGTTTCAAACGAGTCTGACAAAAACCTCGGTTAAGAGATTGAGTCCTCTAACATAGCGAAACTGGAGAATTTGTTTGATCTCTAATTCTCTCGGACATTAAAAAAAAAAAAATATATTTATTTTTCAAATTCATTTTTCAAACCTTTTGAAATTGATGAGGTTGTTGATATATAACATGATATTTTGTGTGATGTTCGAGTAAAAAAATTGGTACATGAATGAATTGAGACCACATCTGAATTAGGGTGATCTTAAGAATATTGCGGTTAAGAAATACTTAAAAGAATTGAAAGTTACTACATATATCAATAACGTGCACCACCTCAATCATAAGAACTTCAAAATTAAGTTGGCTTAGTTTAGTTTTGAACAATTCTATATTGGGTGATCTCCTAGAAACTTTTCTAAAAGGTACGTGGGTGATGACAAAAATCTGCTAAAAGAGCTCGTGCTAATTTGTGGGGATGATTTTCGCTCTTAAAAGAACTTCAAGACAAGTATGTAACGTGTTCAAAACTGTTCTAAAACATGTATATAATCTTTTAAAATTAACTTAAATTTTTAAATTTTTAAACATAATTTTCATGTCATAAAAATTAATTTTAAATAATTATTGGCACGTTCCATATAATAATATTCATAATTTCTTAAGAACAGAAAAAGAAAAGATTGTCATAAGGAGGCGGATAGTTTTGTCTTACTGTAAGTTGTAAAATCTAAATCCAAAAAATTTACGGAAACAATCTTACTGTAGCGGTTTCATTAAATAATTTGTCTTTAATTAATAGATACGTTTAGCACGGGTAAAATATTTTTTTTAAAAAATAAACAATTTAAAATGAGAAGGGAGGGCTCGTGTGGGAGAGATGGGTGGGGTTTGTTGTATGGGGAGAAAGGCAACATTGCATTTCATTCTACATGGAAGAGGAAACCAAAGAAAATGGTAGGGTATCCCTTGTCTCATTTGGTATGTTTTTCGTGTCTCGCTCGGTTCAGGAAGAAATTATTCGAGGACGTCGCTACAAATAGCTTCACATTGTTGGGTTGGGTCGGGTCGGGTTTAAACATGTTTTAGAACTAATCCAATTGTCCGAGTTGTAAATTTTTCAACCCAGATAACATTTATAAAACAATGAACTCAATCTGACCCAATCATGAATTTTTTGAGACGGATTGGTTTGGATTGTTTGGGTCGTTTATTCAAATTTTTTGTTTTTGAATAAAAGTAAAATGATAATTCGTAAATAAGTTCATAACCAATGGGTTGAGTTGGGTTGATCGAGTTTTTTTTTAACACTCTTAGAAATTGTAAAAATACCTCGATTTTGTATGGTCTAAAAACCGCACCAAATGACCAAAACTTAAACTAAAATGAGGGTAATTAATACCTCACTAGCTCTAATCCGAACGTTGGTCAACTAATTAAGAAATATATGGTCGAACGTTCTATGTTGAATTACTCGAGCGATATGCTAGAAAGTACATTGGCCAAAAGGGGTATCAAAAGGGACCCTTAGATACAAAGGGAGAGGGCCATACAAAGGCTTCAAAGGCCAACAACAGAGGCCAACAGCTCATACAATCTCAAAACTTAGCTGGTTTCAGCCCAATGGGGATTGACCCACCAACTTTAAGTTAGTTTAATATTAACCCTAATTTAAGGATTTTTGAACCGTTTTAGGGTTAGCTCGAGAGACCGAATTGTCGACGTTTAGATGGTAATTAGTGGCTTATTCATTGAGTTATGTTCAGGGTTGACTAATTAAATTTTTTATTCCCGTAAAGTAGGACTACCAAATTGTGAGATCTCACATCAGTTGGAGAGGGTAACGAAACATTTCTTTATAAGGGTGTGAAAACCTCTCCCCAGTAGACGCGTTTTTTAAAATTTTGAGACTGATGACGATACGTAATGGGTCAAAGCAGACAATATCTACTAGCAATGGGCTCGAGCTGTTACAAATGGTATTAGAACCAAACATTGGGCAGTGTGTCAGCAAGGACGCTAGCCCCTAAGAGGGTGGATTGTGAGATCCCACATCGGTTAGAGAGTGGAACACATTCCTTATAAGGGTGTGGAAACCTCTCCCTAGTGGACACGTTTTAAAACCGTGAGACTGACTGCGATACCCACCATCGACGAAATTGGTAATATTTCTTTTTATTTCAAATATCTTAATTAATTAAGGTTTTTTTTAAGAATATATATATATTTAATATTTTTATTTATTCTTTTAGAGCTAATTAAAATTATGTGATTATAGAGTTCCTCCCTTGCAATATAATGGGGGACATCTCAATCTCAATCAAGCTAAAGCTTATCTCCAAACTTAAAATCATAATTAGTCTATCAAATAACTAAAAATATTAATTTTAAATAAGGAAGCTTATCTAAAAAATCAATAATTCAAGCTCTACCTTTAATTAAATTAAATTAAATAAATGAGCATCACTTTTGAATTTCTTTTTTCTTTAGAATTTCCATTATTAATAATGGATGATATTTTTTAGTGTCTGACTTCCTGATCGGAAGTGATTCTATTATCGATGTTATTTTCTATTTGTATGCACATTTTCTCGACACAATTGCAATATATTTTCATCACTAAACTCCCATGAATTAATATTTTCATGAAACTACATAATTAGGAAATACCTAATCTAAGGCCTTTTAACTTGCGATTAATCCAATCCTTAAAATTAGTGACAAAATCTTTGGACCGAGCGCAAATTAATATTTTTAATTATATTCAAAGAGCAAAGAAGATTTTACCCAACTTGGTACTTACTCCGAAAATAGGTCTCTCAAGCTCGAGCTATGTAATCCTAAGACACAAGAGAGATCAAGGCTTATAACTCAAATCACCGCATAAAATCATAATTTCAAGAGATGATCGATTTTCCTTCCCACGGTAAAACACCCAAAGAAACCAAAATTAAAGCCATTCCAACTCTGTTGGCCATTGAAGTTGTTGATCTCATCAGAAACGATGTGAGGCTATTGTGTCGTGGAGCAAAAACGAGAGGGAGAAAGAGAGTTAATCGAGAGAGAAAAAAAAAAAATAGAAGAGGTGTAATAGCCTCAAGAATATGTCTATTAGGGAGAGATTTTCGCACCCTTATAAGAAATACTTCCATATCTCAATATAGAAAAATGAAAATTTTAAAATATTTCAATGAAATATTAAATATTATCATGCATTTCATAGGAAAAAAATTGAAAAAACAGTTCTTTTATTCAGTTTTTCAAAAAAAAAAAAAAAAAAAAAAAACAAGAAATAAATGAACTTTTTTTTTTGTCCCATATAAGATTCTTCACTATGTGAGGCCTTACCTCATTATTGGTTTCAAAGCAAATGGCTCATTTAAATTTTACTTCAAAGAATGTAATCTCCACAGTCCAACCTTCCATAACATGATCAATGGAGCTCTTAGAAAGCCTCCCATCCCTATCTCTCTCCACTTTTTTTCTCTCTTTCCCTCTCCAACTCTAACAATCACAATCACGAGTACCTAAACAAAAACTTCTTCGTTGTCCTCGAAACTCAGATTTAGCGTTTGTAACTTGAAACCTGCGCTTTGTATGGTCTCGATCAAGCTCGAGGCCACTCCGGTCGATTGTATTGTTATTTGCTTTGTGAGCTAGAACAAGAGGAGAAGGAAAAAAAAAGCGTTTAGGCGAGTTGGTAGAATACGGGTCGGCTGCTAACAACTAATGATCATACAAACCTCAACAGATGCAATGCCCTCAACAACTTGAACCTTTAATGCAGTGGCACCCTCAGTTTGCTACAGAAGAACATGTAAGAATATGCAATTTTAGACTTCAATTTTACGTCAAACAATAACTAAACTCGAATTCGAAAAGAAGCTAATACATCAGTTGTGCTCTCTTAGCATACTTCAAGATCTTGAAGAGAACTAGAAAATTGTAGTTATCTTAACACTTCCCTTTCGCTTCAGCACATAATACTAAATTTCAATGCTTTCGATATCTCATCGAAGAAGTGAACACACAAAGATATATACGCATAGCATAGCAATATCTAACTTGATGAGCTGATCGAATTGGTAGAGATATAATACGTGTCGGGTAAAATACAGTACCAAACGGCTTCAAGGGCTGTGACCATGCTACCAAAGCACCAAATGTAATCCATTAAGAGTGAGTTTGGTACCGCTTTTAGAACGATGAAAAGTGCTTTTAACTAATAAAAGCCATTTTCCAAACTTAGGTGTTTGGTCACATAGTCAAACAGCAATTTTAAAAATTCTAAGATCACAAATACTTTCGGAGGAAGCACTCGTACTTGTAGAAAAAAGTCCATCAACTAAAATGTGAGACCCCGCATCGCTTGGAGAAAGGAACGAGTGCCAGCGAGGACGCTAGGCCTCGAAGGGGGTGGATTGTGAGATCCCACATCGGTTGGAGAGGAGAATGAAACATTCTTTATAAAGGGTGTGGAAACCTTTACATAGCAGATGCGTTTTAAAAACCTTGAGGGGAAGCCCGAAAGGGAAAGCCCAAAGAGGACAATATTTGCTGGCGGTGGGCTTGGGCCATTACAAATAGTATCAGAGTCAGACACTGGACGATATGCTAGCGAGGAGGCTGAGCCTTGAAGGGGGTGGACACAAGGCGGTGTGCCAGCAAGGACGTTGGGCCCGAAAAGAGGTGGATTGGGGGATCCACATCGATTGGAGAATGGAACGAGTGCCAACGAGGACGCTGGGACTCAAAGGGGGTGGATTGTGAACTCCCACATCGGTTGGGGAGGAGAACGAAATATTATTTATAAAGCTGTGGAAACATCCTAGCAGACGCGTTTTAAAAACCTTGAGGGGAAGCCCATAAGGGAAAACCCAAAAAGGACATTACAAAACTCTACTCTCAAAACTGTATCCCAAACTCGCTCCTACAATTATAAGCTTCAACAAATTGGTAGAGGTAAAAGAAGAGCAAATCTCATTTAGGATGTCATAAAAAATTGAGGGCACCATGATCTTATTTCGGTTTTATCGAAGTTGTAGATTCATCAACAAAAAACAGCTCATCCATTATAGAAAAAAAAAATAATAATAATAAAAAAAAAAGAGTACGTTTTAAAGCCATTCAACTAACAAAAAACAAGCAACAAGACATAGAAGGTGTTAGGATGATAAAACAGTGTACCTCCAACGCCTCAGTTACAGAAGGCATAGCTGATTCATTTAGAGTCCCCTCTGCCTTCAGAAACGAAGGTTAACCATTAGAGAAGCCTCAAACAATTCAAAGTTATAATGCTGCAAATCCTAGAATGGGCACAGTTCATAAACAACTTAAATCTTTAAGAATTAGGGAAAATTTCAATTTTTGCCGTTAAGTGAACAAGTCAATTTTAACCTTAAACTTTTTGAACCCTGTACTTGAAATAACTAGTCAATTTAATACCCACTATTAGCCAAGTTTCCAAATTTTAGAAAAGATATGTAACTATCTATACTCGTTCTTGTAGATAGATTAGGCTATTTTTCAAGTATTGGTTAATCTAATTTTGTTGGATGCTTTAAATCAGTAAGATTGGCCATTTTGTTGCTAAGCTTGTGCACTAGGTTCGATATGACTGTGAATGTTTTGATAGCTTACTTTTGGATGATTTATTGGTTGGTTCATGGGCGATTTCCAAATTTACTTTTGAAGATGAACACATAGTGAAGTTCATAATTTAACTTGAAAATTAATCTGACTACTTAGGTACAGGGCCAGAAATTGAACTTTTTCCTTCGAATTAAGCAGCTGAAAGTTTAAAGCATATGGAAATTCTCGTTCCACCAAATCAACATGCGCTCGCAATCTTCAGCAAAACACGCAGATAAACACACAAAAAAATGAGTATATACCTGAAAGAACATGGTGAGCATATCAGAGGGCGAGACGGACACGGTGACCGCCGGCGGCTCTTCTCCTTCAACTTCTTGCTCAGGAACTGAAGCCTCCCCTTCGACTGCCCTCCGTTTTTTCAGGCCGCGTGGCTGCCTGTGGCCATAAACCGCCGAATGCCTAAAGGAGGCGGCGGAGACGGCGAAGTTGGAGGAGGTGTGAAGAGAGATTGAAGATCTGAAAATGGGAAATGGAGTTGGATTTGCAGTTGCAGGGCGAGAAATGGAGTGAAATATGGGGAAGGTGGAGATTGAAGCCATGTTCTTGAAGGTTTCTACGTGGGGTGAAGTGTTTGGGATTTCTATCTGCTTATCCACCTACACGCACGCAGCCCTTTTCTATTTTATTTCTTATTTTTATAATATATATATCATTTTTCAATATAAATTATTAATAAGTGTTAATTCACTCCATCTTATAAATTTTTTTTTTAATTATTATTAATTGATCAAATAATTTCATCTACGACAACAAATAAAATTAATTTAATCTTCTATGGTACGTTATAAGAACACAATTTGATAATGATTTTCGAATTTAAGAAAAATAACACGAAAAAAAATAGTTATTTGTTTTTTTCGATTTAATAAATTAATGCAAAAAAAAAAAAAAACTCAAATGATTTAACATAAGTTATTCCAATTAGCATTAAAAAAAATTAATCCAAATGTCAAATATATTTGTTATTACACAAATCAAATAAATGGAAGTACGATATTTTTTATTTTAGCTCGTTACGTATCGTCGTCGGCCTCACGATTTTAAAACGCGTCTACCATAGAGAGATTTAGGCTTACTTTAACCTGTGTCTTGCATCGTGATACCAACGGTAACAGCTCAAGCCTACCACTAGCAGATATTGTCGCTTTAATCCGTTACTTATCATCGTCAATCAGATGTGTTTTAAAACTGTGAGGTGATGACGATACGTAAAGAGTCAAAGCGGATAATATTGTTAGCGGTGGACTTGATAAATGTTGCGATCTTAACCTTAAACTTGAAAATGTGTTGCCATTTTTACCCTTTTACATCAAAATTTTGTTTTAAAAAAGGTTTTTTCATATATTTTCAGTGAATTATATACACAAACATGGTACAAAACGGATAGAATTTCAAAGAAAAACGACATTAAAACTATAGGATTGTAGATAGTAGTAGCCGACCGATAGGTCTTTTTAGCATTTGGATTAGGAAGTTATAGGTTGTTTGCCAGGCTTATTTCTCTTATGGTAGGGCAACAACAATCAGTCTCCACACGAACTTGAATGCAACTCCTATGACTACTTAATCGATTAGCATAAACTAAGGCAAGAGGATTTCTCCCGATAACCTAACTCACTCACTTCGTCTCATTCGAAAGGAGAAATGTTTGTTCTTCAATGCGATATATAAGTTATTCCAGCTTGCTTGTGAAACCCGTCTTTCTTTCTCTTTTTTGTCGCAGTAATTTGATTATAGCCCGGGAATGTGCTTGTTGCAAGCGTAGGCATAGGACCCTAAGAAATCAGGTTAAAATTTACGAATTCTAATAATGTTATTCAACGGTTAACTATCTCTGCATTACTCTCAAAATAGTAATAAAGCTTTTGGATGCTTACAGTCTTGAAGTTGCATCCCAGTGGACATAGCAAACCAAAATTAGTGATGCTAATCAGCCATTTTTAACATTCAAATGGTTCAAAATAGTCACTTCAGCTGGGCAGCTCATTGCAGTATAATGTTTTTAAGTTCATTTATGCTTGCAGTCTTCTACTACAATGCCATCTGCAAAATTCAACCAAGCTACATTGAACCAAGCCAAACAGATGCAAAGGGACAGAGGACAATGTAGCTTAACTTTGGGAAAGGCGTCGCTTACCTCGGAGATATATAGCACGGTTTGCTAGAGCGTCAGCGTCGGAATTTTGTTCCTTCAAATGGAAATATCAGTAGGAATGAGATGAAAAATGAGAGAGTATGAGATGATCAATATTGAATACCTTACACTCTTGAAGAGAATCAGAACAATATCAAAAAGGTTTAAGCATCAAAGAAGGCTTCTTCATTTGCCATGTCTAAAAAGATACCAAAAACTTCGAAAACCGTGTAGTACGAGCTGTGTAAGTGTTGTAGGTTAGCTTCTACGGACCTCGACTAATCTCGTAATGGAACCTTGTTTATTCTACAACGTTTAGTATCACAAAACTCGTGGCGAGGTTCGAATCCACTTACTTTTTTCACATGCTGTATCATGGCACGACGTTAACCCATGGTACTTACTGAGTTGTGTTATTTTTCATAATTTATCGAGGATTTGAACACAACAATTAAGAGGGGTTATTTGACCATATCAACTCTATGAAGGGATAACTCCAGACAAAAAAGGCAGCAAATTTTCACTCTAAACAAAGAGAGTACTCTGACAGACATTGTCATTTATCACCGTTAGCTCTAGCATAAGCTTTTCTTATTTGGTTCCTTTTGTTGTGTCTTCTTTTGTTACGTGAGATCCCACATTCGCACTCCTTATAAGGGTGTAGAAACCTCTCATTTGTAGACGTGTTTTAAAATCTTGAGGGGAAGTCCAGAAGGGGAAGCCTAAAGATGACAATATTTGCTAGTGGTGGGTTTGGGCTGTTACAAATAGTATCAGAGCCAGACACCAGGCGGTGTGCCAGCGAGAACGTTGGCCCCCAAGGGGGGTGAATTGCGAGATCTTACATCAGTTGGAGAGGGGAACGAAATATTCCTTATAAGGGTGTGGAAACTTCTCCCTAGTGGATGCGTTTTAAAATCTTGAGGGGAAGCTCGGAAGGGAAAACCCAAAGAGGACAATATCTGCTAACGGTGGGCCTGGGCTACTACAAATGGTATCAGAGCCAAACATCATGCGGTGTGCCAGCGAGAACGATGGGACCCAAGGGGGGTGGATTGTGAGATCTCACATCGGTTGGAGAGGGGAATGAAACATTCCTTCTAAGGGTGTGGAAACCTCTCCCTAGTGGATGTGTTTTAAAATCTTGAGGGGAAGTCCGGAAGGGAAAGCTCAAAGAGGACAATATCTGCTAGTGGTGGGCTTGGGCTTGGGTGATACGTTTTATATCCTTGTATATTCTTTCATTTTCCGATTAAAAGCTTAGTTTCTCATTAAAGAGCTAGAAAAAAAATGCAGCCAACCAAACCAGATGGATAGGACAATTCCAAAACTTATGAAAGATTAAAAGAATGAACTTTAAAAGTACCCTGGGGATGTGGTTGATCTCAAATGACACAAACTTATCCTTGAGATCCTTTGCCACTTTACACAAAGTAGCCATATTTTGGTTTTTGAGCTTCCATAGACCCTGAACCTGTCATACAAAATCAGCGTTTTATTTTACGACCAATTCGAACACGAGAAAGATGGAGAAAGCAGAAAATTTAACACAAGTCATGGATACCAAGTCTTATTGTTCACTTATTGTATTCATATTCCATCAATTTTCTTAGACTATAAATCTTGCAATTCTAAATGTTTTCTTTTATAGAAACAAAAACTTCAATGTCAAAAGAGAAATCATAAATGCGCGATCCCACGTCGGTTGGAGAGGGAAACGAAGCATTTTCTATAAGAGTGTGGAAACCTCTCCCTAGAAGACGCGTTTTAAAAACCTTGAGGGGAAGCCCAAAAAGGACAATATCTACTAGCGGTAGGCTTGGGCTGTTACAAATGGTTTTAGAGCCAAACACCGAGCGATGTGCCAGTGAGTAGGCTGAGCCACGAAGGGGGTGGACATGAGGCGATGTGCCAGCAAGGACGTTGGCCCGAAACGGAGGTGGATTGGGGGATCCCACATTGATTGGAGAAGGGAACAAGTGTCAGCGAAGATGCTGGCCCTGAAGGGGGTGGAATGTGAGATCTCACATCGGTCGAGGTGTGGAAACCTCTCCCTAGTATACGCATTTTAAAACCTTGAGGGGAAACCCCAAAGAGGACAATATTTGCTAGCGGTGGGCTTGAATTGTTTGAACCTCTCGTTCATTTTGAATGCATATGGTTGTGCAGAGCAAAGCATGTCAGCTAGTGCGCTTGTCTATATGTAAAACGTTAATAAAGGTGACAAACCTGCATACAAACGAGCTTGGAGTCTCCTCGCACAGAAATGTGTTTAAAGCCACTCTTTAGAGCATGTTTCAGTCCTAATATTACAGCACGATATTCAGCAACATTATTTGTAGCAATCCCAACCCCTTCTTGCAACCTACAGATCTATCAAATAACCTGATTCAAGCAGCAGCACACAAAAAAACACTTCAAAATATGTGTAGAGTAACCGTTTACCTACCGTGGTTCCATCGTTCGCACGTAATACAGCTCCAGCACCTGCTAGTCCAGGATTTCCCTTTGAGGCACCATCAAACTCAAGAAAATAGACCTGGGAGTAGATTTATTTAATTTATTATTTAAACCATTGGAAATTAAGTTAAATCTTACATGATATGTTAGAATATCCTAACTTTCACATTAATTTCAACATTAAGATAAACTCATGAAAGGAAAGAGTAAAAAATATAGCCAAACGCTCAAGAAGGTGGTCTTCCTCACACTAGAATTCACTAGAGATTTTCTTGCTAACTGCCTACTGATTCCTATAACAACCCCTACTCGAACTTTCACCGTGTCCACAAGGTGGAACGTAGATGACAAATAGTTCATGCAAGCAAGATTTCCCAGCTAGTATCATCAGCCACTCTATCTATCCAAGGGATGGAAGGGCTGAGGTCTTTGTTGGAGGTGCCCCCTCCAGTCAAGAATTGGGGTCTCACAATCACTAGCCAGTATGCTTTTCTCTCATGTCTTTCTTCGTTCATGGTTCGATATTCTGGTGTATTGTCTCTTCCATTGAATGTGTGAGATCCCACATCGATTGGAGAGAGAAACGAGTGTCAGAGAGGACGCCTCGTAGGAGGTGGATTGTGAGATCCCACATCGATTGAAGAGAGAAATGAGTGCCAGCGAGACAGTCAAACACTTACGCTACCAATTTTCATAAAAGCACTTTTAGTCAATCAATAACCACTGAAGAGACAGCCAAACACACTTACACGGCTTGAAGAAGTAGGTACGGCTTCAAAGCCATGATCCCGAGTAATTTCTTGTTTCGGAGAATCGGTTGAGACCAAGTCGGCACCTACAAACCCCTGAAGAACACAAAATGAATGTAGTAAAAGATAGCCATACCAAAATCAAACAATTCAAACCTACCTAAAGAAGTTGATAACAAAAGAAGAAAACTCAAAGGTGGACGCAGTATTTATAGGCTTAATTTTCAAAAACCAAAAACTAGAAACCAGATGGTTATCAAACGGAGTCTAAGCAAACCGAGAAGTAAAAACTACAAAATCTGCACACTTGCGCGTAAATGAAGCAAAAAAAAAGGTATCCCTTTTCCGAATCAAATAAGAAGATAACAAACAACAGCCTCATGAATCCTGGACATGCCTTCCATTCCATAACCATGGTGCACAATGGAAATTTTCAACCATTATTGAGAAATTAACGAACTGACCGATTCGGTATTCTCAACGTTTCGTTGTCTCTTAGCTTTGGGGTACTCTTCTGCCATTTTTCCTCTAGCAGCAGATGGTTGCTGAGAAAAATATAAACATGTATCAAGCGTAATGAACACCAACAGAATCTTCATCTCCAACCTCTATGTCGTTTCAATATACAATTCGTTCATCGATATTGGGAAATCAAAATGAAGTGTCACTATTCAAGTTTACTAGTTAAGTCAGCTTCATAAATAAAGAAAGAAAGAATCTTACATCAAACTCATTTAACAAAAAAAAAAAACTAATGCCTTTGGATAAGAGATCGACCGTTTTTTATAAGAAACGGAGAAGTATAATATGCACAACGAGATAAGAGGTCGACTTGATCCACAATCAACAGAATAGTTAAAGCAATTTGATGATTTTAGAACATAAAATGCATTGTTTCTAACCTCATAAGGACAAGCAAGTAGTTTTCCAAATAGATCGTTTGTCACATTAGCAGCACTTATAGAGTAAGTTGCACTTCGAAGTCCATGCGATGCAAGGTACTGCTCGGATTCTTTAGATAAGTGATACCCTTTGTAGACCGTTGCATTAGGATCAAATATCTAGTAAGATGGAGAATAAGTAACACTAACATCAACCCCACATTCGAAAGCAAGTGAACGAGTTTAAGATTATTTTACTTTTTCTCTCAACGTTAAAACGAGAAGCAAGTTCGTGTTTGTCGCCAATTTGGCCACTATATACAACATGATGTTGGAAGAGAAATGAAGTTGGGAGCATGGCAAAACAATCCACGGACAAAAGGGAGCCTAGATTCGATACTCAACTCATGTTTTGGTGCCATAATAAATTTGAGAGGTTTATCCTTAGGCCCTAGAATGGCTGATCCAATACAACTAAGAATGTAACAGTCCAATCCCACCGCTATCAGATATTGTCCGCTTTGGCCCGTTACGTATCGCCATCAGCCTCACGGTTTTAAACCACGTCTGCTAGGGAGAGGTTTCCACACACTTATAAAGAATGTTTCGTTCTCCTCCCCAATCGATGTGGGATCTCACAATCCACCCCCCTTTGGGGCCCAGCATCCTCGCTGGCATTCGTTCCCTTCTCCAATTGATGTGGGACCCCCCAATCCACCCCCTTCGAGGCCCAGCGTCCTTGTTGGCACACCGCCTCGTCTTCACCCCTCTTTGGGGCTCAGCCTCCTTGCTGGCATATAGGCCGGTGTCTGGCTTTGATACCATTTGTTACAGCCCAAGCCCACCGCTAGCAGATATTGTCCTCTTTGGGCTTCCCCTTTCAAGCTTCCCCTCAAGGTTTTTAAAACACGTCTACTAGGGAGAGGTTTCCACATCCTTAAAAAGAATGTTTCGTTCTTCTCCCCAACAGATGTGGGATCACACACATACTCACCTAAAAACTCTTTAAAACCAACAATTTCAAAGCAACCAACAGGATAATTTCACCAAAAGGATAAACCCCCAAGAAATAAACATGATCCCCATTGGTTTTATGAAATTTCTTAAAAGAATAACAATAAACTCAGATGATACGAATACAGATAACAGGAAACGCTTACCAGAGATCCAGCTTGAGCCTCGAGCTCCTTAAAACTCCTGTAAAATCCAAAAACATCCCCTTTCCGTACGACGTAATAGGCATCTATTTCTCCCTCCATCTTCAATGAATGAAACCCAACATTCAAATGCCACAAACAAACAAGTCAATGATCAATACCCAGAATACAAATAAGTGAAACAGAGCACTCAGAAACATATCGGGCTATCTAGCTTCATGATCGTGGCCTAGAGCTAGAAAATGATAAAACCCTGGGGAACAGTAGAGAAACAAATGAAGGCAATGAAGAAAAATGTTTACTGTGAAGAAATGGAAGGAGTGGCAATGGCGGAGAAATTGTGCAGAGAAGCAGAGAGTTGGTGAAGGAGTGATGCTGTCACGAGCGATCAGTAAAGTTGTCGTGGTGCAGTGAGACAGAGCAACCAGCGTTCGGAAAATTTGTGAAAAGTTGCGAAAAACTTATGTGGAAGGTAGAATGTTAGATTACTTGTTTGCCCTCCAAGTTAATTACAAATTTAGACCTAAAATTTTGTTTTTCTTTCCTGCTTGACATTCTCCTGTAATATGATCACGTTACCTACTTCTCAAGAAAACTATCCCACATACTAACACGAGTTCTTCCAGCATGCCCTCGCTCATATGCATGCCAGGAAAATTCTAAAGATGCCACCCAATATAGAGTTGCTTAACCGAGTCACTGAAAATGAAGATGCACCTTATTGATACAGACACAGACAGGGATTTTCACTTATTTTAAGTCTTTCTTAGTCATATTATCCTCATAATCGCTTTCATCTCATATGTTGTCTCGTTTTATTGATATACCCTAATTTACTCGGATGTCACATTCATACACATTGGGTACATCACTTTTATCATAAATTAAATTTTCAGTTTTAAAAACAAAGCTTTCCAACCTTTTGTTAGCCTCATCAGACAGTCGTTTAATAGTTTTTTCTTTGTCTCGGTTCTCTCATGCTCACTCTCGCGCTGACTTTCTCTTTGTCATCTCTTTCTCGTTTTAGATCCAGATCTTCCCATCTCACTCTCGTTCGAGTTCATCTTTTCCTTTGATCCCTCGTTCTTCTTCGTTGATAAACGCAGTAAACCGTGACGAAGAGGTAAAGATTCCACTATTGTACTTGAAACTTACATTTTTTTTCCGGGTCATTAGAAGAAAGAGATTGAAGAGACGTCAGTCATCACGAGGGTAAAGATAAGAAAGGAACGATAGTCAAAGACGTGAGAAGAAAAAGGAAAATGATGGCGAAATGGGGGAAATTGAGCCCTACAAGAATGTAAGAAGGAAATGAATTTGTTATGGAAATAATGTTTGAAAGTGAAACTCCATGAATGATTGCATCAAAGTTTGAAGGTTGAAGTTATTGTTGGAATTGAAAGTGAACAAAACTTGTACGAAACAAACACGCCCTTGCCTTTACCTTGTCTCTCTCTCTCTTTTCTTCCACACGATCCCAAAAACGAGTACATGAATTGTGAGATTCCACATCGGTTAGAGATGAAAACCATACATTTCTTATAAGGGTGTGAAAATCTCTCCCTAGAAGATGCGTTTTAAGATTGTGAGACTGACGACGATACGTTACAGGCCAAAGCGGACAATATTTATTAGATGTGGGCTTGGGCAGTTACAAATTATATCAAAGTCTGACACTGGGCGGCGTGCAAACGAGGACCCTGGCCCCTAAGGGGTGGATTGTGAGATCCCGCGTCTGTTAGAGAGGGGAATGAAAGATTCGTTATAAGGGCGTGGAAATCTCTCCCTAATAGACGCGTTTTAAAACCGTGAGGTTGACGGCGATTTGTAACGGGCCAAAGCGGGCAATATTTGCTAGTGGTGGGCTTGAGTTGTTACAAATGGTATCAGAGCTAGACATCGAGCGGTGTGCCAGCGAGGATGCAGGGCCCCCAAGAGGGTGGATTGTGAGATCCCACGTTAGGTGAAGAGGGGAACGAAACATTCCATATAAGCATGTGGAAACCTATCCCTAGTAAATGTGTTTTAAAATCGTGAGACCGACGACAATTCATAACAGGTCAAAACGGATAATATCTGCTAGCAGTGGTAGTGGTAAAAACATACTGTGAATTGAAAATTAAGGTTTTTTGGTCGTGGTTTTTTTTTCTTGCATTTATTCATGTCAAGGTTTCTTTCACCCATTTTTAAATGTCACTCTATGATTTTTTTTTTAATTTTATATTTCTCTATCTAAATAATTGAATATAGTTCTTACGATAAAGTTGACGTTTTATAACTTAAAAGATGTTTAATTAAAAGTCAATTTCAATACCGCTTAAGAAAAACTAGTTAAGGATGACAAGAGAGTACGGTAGGGTAGAGTAGGATGGGTGGGGTGGGGTCGGGAATGAACTCTCTATTCTATTTCTCGTGGAAATTTTCATCCCTATTCTACTCTTGTCCCCTGTTTTGGGGAGTCGAGGAATCTCCGTTCACGGATCTAGGGGAAAATTTTATAATTTTTATTATTTATTTTTAAATAGAGAATTAGTTAATTTTTTTTTGTTGTAATTTTATGTTAATGTTTGTATAATATTGTTTAATTTTCATTATAATTTAATATTAAAATTATTATACTATGAAATTATATATACCAACGCCATAACACAAACATTAAATTAGAAAAATGTCATTGATAATATAATATAATATATTATATTATTACTATAACTAATTATAAATATCTTATATTAAAAAAAACAAATTATTCGAAGCGGGTTTAGGGACCTGAAAATAATTCCCATTTTAACCTTCATAACTCTATCAAGCTAGAGATTCCGGCCTTATTTGGGGTTGGACTTTATAAGGAGTCGAGAAATATAAAATTAAAGTGTCGCATTTTCACGGTTAGAGGTAAATTTAATACCTTGAACCAATGTATAAATATTATTAGGTGCTGCGATATTAAAGTAACATCGGGGAGGGGGGAGCACGAGTACCAAGTTTCTCCAATTAATACTCTATTTCAAATTATTTTATTTAAACACGAGTTGAACTTAAGAAGTCAAACTTGTAACTGAAATGCTCGTTTTAATGATGTAAGATAACTACAATATGGATCGATACCTTTCATATTATATTAATAATTAAAAATATGTAAAATGACAAAGAAATTGAAATAGGTTGTTAAAAAATCATTTTCCAAGGAAATTTAGTTGGAAATTGAATTTTAAATAATTATTGAATAATGTTTATGAAAATAAATTCATAATAATTAATATTTAATTGAACTATATTAAAATAATTTAGAAATTAAAATTTTAAAAAATTAATAATTATTGAAAATAATCATCTAGGTCTGACCATCTTACCAAATTTAGAGGGGCAAAATGGGAATTTCACAAATATTAATTTTGAAAAAAAAAAGAAAAAAAAAAAAAAGAAGAAGAAACTAGGGCATTTATACTATACACATAAATTGCGTATAGGTTACGACACATCGGTACTTGCAAACGACATGATTCCCATTGACCCACGCAGAAGGTTTTTTTTTTTTTTTTTAATTTTATTTTTGAAATGGTAAAAACGACGTCGTTGGCATTGGCATTGTCCTTTTCAACTACTCCCTCGACTCTCTGCAAAATTTTTGGCCCCAAGCCCACGTATTCGTTCTCATTCGCCATTTTCGTCTCTCAAATCCCATCTCTTTCTCCATTTCTCTCACGCCGAGTTCTTCGTTCAAAATCTTCAAAACCCAGTTCTCCTTTTTACTCCTTCACCCCATAAATTCAATCCCTCCATTTCAATTTTCTCCCCTTTCCTCTACTTCTAACCCAATTCCCAACACTTTCTCAGCTCAATTACACAATCCCTAGTTTCCATTTTCCCCCCCTTTTTGCATAATGGATTCCTCTACTTTCTGTGCTTAGTCGAACAAGACCCACCTCTGATTTCACGTTTCTTCCAACCCCTGTTAATCGCAATCTGTGTTGGGGGTGGGATTTGATCTGAATTGATGATTCTTTTCGAAGAGGAAAGTGGTATTTCTTCAAGAATCAAGGAAAATGAAGGGATATGCATGGGTCTGGAGGTGAGAGGTGGAAACAGAGGCGGCACATGTGGCCGGTCCATTCTAATTCGACAGCTGTAGATTGCGAATTATCCGCTCCAGATTTCTTTCTCAAAGTATTGCGAGTCTTACGTTTTTTTTTTCTTTCATAGTTTTGTCTGATTTTCCTTTTGTTCTTTGCATTTACCTTTTAATCGTGTGCCTTCTGTTGTCTTTTTTTTTTTTTTTTTTTCCCCATGAAGATTTTGATCTTGTTTGTTAGGCATCCTACTCGGCGTAAGATTGTTCTATCGCCGTCCGGAGATTACGTTATGTGAATCTGATATGTTTTTGTTAATTTTATCTCTTATCTTTTAAGGTTTTTGAATGACCCACAATTGTTTATTCCTTTGGTTGTTTTATCAGCTTTCTGTTTTTCAATTTTTCATTAGTCTCTCGTTTGCCTCCATTTTAGTGTAATTTCTTGAGCTAATCTCTTGAAATTTGACAAGTGTTAGTGAGAATCTGCTAGTACCCGCAGCTACTTATTGCTTAGTACATAAAAAGAATTGCGGAGAGTTTTTACTCCTCACTGGTTAGTTGTTTGGTTTGGTATAGATGTGTTGCTTCTTGGCGATTGAAAAGGGATCGGACCTACTTAGCATGGAAGAATCTAAAATGAGGTGGAGGTTACATTTTTTGTTGTTTATAAGTCCAATTGAATTGCATTAAGATCCCCAATGAAGTATGATTTGAAGTAAATTGTATTGTGGCTAATTTTTGGTGGGGATTCAACAATGGGGGTGAGAAGTATAGCACTTTTAAGTCAAGCTATGTTGGTGTTGGCTTTGCCAAATTAGGGAGCGTTAAACCACCTTATGGTTTTTCCAACAAAGGTTCTTAAGGGGAAGTACTTCACTCAAAGCCTGGCATTAGACCTACAGTTCCCTTGCGAATCATTTTACTGGAAAAATATGTTAAATGGAGGCATTTGAATGGCAAATGGTTATAGTGTACGAGGATAGGTGGATGCCAAGGGGAGGACTGCTTAAAATTATCTCACCCCTTAAGCTCCACCAAAATAAAAATAGCTATAGTTTATTAATGTGGTTGCGTTTTCATCCCCCCCCAATTTTAAAGGGAACGAGACGCAACCTACCCCACCTAGTTTGGTTTTAGGATTGTTTAGATTGATTTTTGGTTGAAATAAGTGGACTTGTGAGTCGGTTTATGATATAAGATTAGTTTGGATGTAATAGAACCAACTCTAATTTTATAATTTATGGAATTTGTTCTACTTTTGATATCATTTAACTTAGTTGCTCTTCTCTACTTCTGTATCTCCAGAAAATTTTCAAAAAATATTGATTCAAATCTGTTGTCAGACTATTTTACTTGTTTATTATTGATTTGTGTGTTCTAACCAACTTAGTGCATTTTGACGAATCTCTTGCATTTAAGACTATGATATTGATTATTTTAAGAGTTTCCCAATACTTAATAATGTATGGTAGGATGGATTAGTTTTTGTAATATACAATTTAACATAGAGACTACAATTTGTTATTTGTTTGGTGAAACTAAATAAATAAATTCTTAAGGATTGTTTTACCCTGGTTATATAAACACGAGTTTGTTAAGTCAGGGGATTTTTTTTTTTATAAGAGACAATTTCATTGATGATTGAAATTTACAAAAGGGAGTTATAATCCATAGTGTTTACAAAAGATCTTCCCAATTTGCAATGAGGGAGGTATAACTATAGGAAGTAAAAATATTCCACAGTTTACACCAAGATATAGCTTGTTAAACAACATTGTCAAAATTTTTTGTGTTGGTCTGTGTCTTTTGTTAAGTCTAGTGATGTAAAACCTAGGTTTATGTGCATGATGCTTTGATTGTACTATATAAAGATAGCTTGTAATATTAAAGAAAGATCTTATAAGTTTGTCTTTGTAACTGATTTTTGTTGTTCATGGATTTGCAAACTTGTAACTTGGAATGAGCAAACAGGTTTACCTAACAGAGCCACATAGACAGTGACACGGTCTCTTGATCATGGGTGACACAAACCTAACTCATGAGTCCAACATTTTCTGAGAAGACCCTTTTTCACTATCTTTTATTAAAAAAATGGGAAAATGATCGACTCAAAATTTTGAGCTAGCCTAACCTAAATATTATTTGATTGGATTGGTTCCATTACCTAGTGATTTGAATCGGTCAAATTTGCAATCAAAGGATTGGGTTGAGTTCAAGATGCCTCTTAACTTGATTCATGACACTCTTAGGATGGTTCAGAGGCTGCAGGGAGTTGATAGAGGAGTTTCTTCTTCATCTGCCTTTTTGTGAGCAGGGAGGAACTTGTGGAAGGTGGGAGTTTGTGAGATTTTATCGGGCTTCTTGGGTAAGTGGAATAATAGAATCTTTAGAGGGATGAAATGAGCCCATAGTGAGGTTTGGTTTACCACTAGGTTCTATGTTTCTCTTTGGGCGTCATTTTATAAGATCTTTTGTAATTATACATTTGGTCTCATTTTACTTGATTGGAATCCTTTCTTTTGGTGGGTTCCTTTTGTGTGCTTGTTTTTTGGGTCATGTGAACTGCACTCATTTATATTTTTACTCAGTCTAAATATTTTATTTATCATACTTGTACTAAAGAAGATTTTGACTGTCATAGGATGGGCGTAAAATCCAAGTTGGTGATTGTGCTCTTTTTAAGCCACCTCTAGATTCTCCTCCTTTTATTGGAATTATACGTTCACTTAAGTCGGACAAGGAGGCTAATTTAAGGTTAGATGTGAATTGGCTTTACCGGCCTGCTGATGTAAAACTTCCCAAAGGAATATCGTTAGATGCTGCGCCAAATGAGATCTTCTACTCATTTCATAAAGATGAGATTCCTGCCGCATCATTGCTCCATCCATGTAAAGTTGCATTCCTCCGCAAAGGTGTTGAACTTCCATCGAGCATTTCCTCATTTGTGTGCAGAAGAGTGTATGATACTGATAACAAGTGTTTATGGTGGTTAACTGATAGAGATTATATTAATGTGAGTATCTAGAGTGTCCTCCTTGATCTCACAGCTACTGAGAACCTTCTTTCCATTATTTTGTTGAATTTTCTAGTAAACACCTACTTACTCGGTCAAATTTTAAATGCAGGAACGTCAAGAAGAAGTAGATCAACTATTAGAAAAGACAAGGCTAGAAATGCATGGGGTGATGCAGTCTGGAGGCCGTTCACCAAAGCCCTTGAATGGTTCAGTTCCAGTTGTGCAGCCAAAATCTGGTTCAGAAAGTGTACCAAATAGTTCCCTTCTCACTTCACACATTAAAAGCAAGAAAAGGGAACGGGGTGATCAGGGGTCTGAACCCACTAAGAGAGAGCGGTTATTTAAAGCAGAAGATGGGGAATTTAGTCAGTTTAGATCAGAAAGTATGCTAAAGAATGAGATTACAAAAATTACTGATAAAGGAGGACTTATTGACTTTGAGGGGGTTGAAAAATTTGTCAAACTTATGCAACCTAACAGTTCTGGTAAGAAAATAGATTTGGCTGACCGAATGATGCTTGCCGATGTTATAGCAGTCACTGATAGGTTTGATTGTCTAGAATGGTTTTTGCAGCTCAGGGGTTTGCCTGTACTAGATGAATGGCTTCAAGAAGTTCATAAGGGCAAAATTTGTGATGCTAATGGCATGAAAGGAAGTGATAAAACTGTCGAGGATTTTCTTTTGGCTCTACTTCGTGCTCTGGATAAACTTCCCGTGAATCTCGATGCTCTTCAGACTTGTTACGTTGGCAAGTCTGTGAATCATTTACGTACACATAAGAATTCTGAAATCCAGAAGAAAGCAAGGATTTTGGTAGATACTTGGAAGAAACGTGTGGAAGCTGAGATGGATGTTAATGATGCAAAGTCTGAATCAAGTCGTGGTGTCTCATGGCCTTCTAAATGCGAGCCTTTGGAAGTTTCTCAAGTAGGAAGCAGAAAGGCTGGGGGATCCGGTGATGATGGTTTAAAAAGCTCTACACATTCTAACATGTTTAAACATTCTCAACCTAAGTTCAGTCCCACTGAAATGGTTGTCAAATCATCTGTATCGTCGAGCACCATAAAGGTTTCTTCAACCATGGGTGTGTCATCAAAGGATTATAACTTCAAAACACTAGTTGGAAACTCAGATCTTCCCTTGACTCCAATTAAGGAGGAAAGGAGCAGCAGTTCCAGTCAGTCCCAAAACAACAGTCAATCAAGTGATCATGCAAAAACTGTGGCATCTTCATGCAAAGAAGACACTAGGAGCTCAAATTCTGGTTCAGGAAGTGTTAGCAAAGTTTCTAGTGGCGCTTCTCTTCATCGGAAATCGAGCAATGGTATTCATTTGAATACTCTCACAGGAACACAGAAGGCATCTGGTTCTGGAAAACATAATGCCGTAAGTAAGGTCTTGACTACTGATAAGGCCTCTACTACATCACGTGAGAAATCTCCAGACGCCTCTCTTGTTGAACATGGGTATAGTCGACTTGTTGTAAAGTTACCAAATACCTGTAGGAATCCTATGGGGACTTCTAGGGCTGTCACCGAAGATCAAGTTGTTTCATGTCACAAAGGATCTCTTCATGATGAGGCTGGTGATAACCATGATAAGAAAGCTAATGACAGATGTGAAATGCTTGGGGCTAGTTTTGGAACTGAAGCAAACTCAAACCAATGCCATAAAAAAGATCAATTTTTCATCTCAGAGGGCAAAGAGATAGCTGCCTGCGATGAACAATCCAGACTTGCCGAAGCCAATGAACTGGAATCCGAAACTACTGCCTCATTGACTGGAGTTATATCTAGGCCTGGAAAAACTTATGATGCTTCTCTAAGCTCCATAAATGCATTGATTGAAAGCTGTGCTCAATTTTCTGAGACTAATACAGCATCATCACCAGGGGATGCTGTAGGGATGAATCTTCTTGCTAGCGTGGCTACTGGAGAAATATCTAAATCTAACAATGCATCTCCATTGGATTCTCCCCAGGAACGATCACCTTTGGCGGAGGAATCTTCTGCTGCCAATGATGGACAATTGAAAATTTTGCCTGAAGGAATAGCTAAGCATAAATGCGATGAAGCTGGTGCTAATGGCGAGTCTACGGGTTGCACATCTTCTGAGCCTCTTGGCAGCAATAATATGTTGCAGGATAGAAATGTGACCTCAGCTGACTTTTCCAGAGATGGAAGAGGTATTGCATTGGGCACTTCAAGGGACTGTATTATGCCATCAAATGTGCAGCAACACATTGAAAGGACACCTTTGAAGTCTGATATAAAACCTGATGCTGAAGCATGCGATGCCTCTGTAGTTGTCTGTTCTTCATATGGTGCAGAAGAAGGTGATACAGAGATCGAGGAAAAAGTGGAGGGTGGTAGCTTACCCAGCTCCTTAATGGAAGAGGGTACCCAACTCCATGAAAATGAAAAAATTGATCACATTGATGAGAGAACGGAAGAGAATGGAGTGGTTTTGAAGTCAGAAGTTACTGCCACAACTCTTGAAGTGGAAAAGCAAGTGGATGAAAAGACATCTTGTTTATCTTCACAGTTGAGTGGCAGCACTATTCAGACTCGTGGGGATTTGACTAAAGGCTGTGGAGTTGAAGAGAAACTGTCATCTACACCTGAGATTAATGCAGATTCTCAGGAGGAAAAGGTTGAGATTGCTGAGATACTTCCTGAAGGCAATCCTTTGGATGCAGAATTCGAGGATAAAAAAGAAGATATTGTGAATTCAGAAATTCATGTTAATCAGATTGGGAATCAAACACCGATTCTGGGTCCTCCTATGTCCGATCAGAAGGATGATTGTGCTGCGCAGGATTTGGGAAAAACAGATGACATCAATAATTGTTGTGGTGCGATTTCTATGCTCTTGGAATCTCCCGCCATCATACCCTTGCCAGAAAGTGATCAGGGTGAAAAATTAAGTATAAATGCTCCCGAGTTAACTGGAACCAAAGACCACGTCGCCAGTGCAAATCCTTCGCTTTCTGCTCCAAGGTCAGATACAGTGGCAAGGCTGGACTTTGATTTAAATGAAGGTTGTTGTGTTGACGATGGGATACCTGAGGAGACTAATGGAAATTCATCTGCTGTTCAGATGCATATTCTCCCACCTTTTCCCATCCCATCAGTATCAGAAAGTTTCCCCATTTCAGTTACTGTGGCTTCTGCAGCAAAAGGATCAGTTGTTCCACCAGAAAACTCCCTAGCAAACAAAGTTGAACTTGGATGGAAGGGTTCAGCTGCTACGAGTGCTTTTCGTCGGGCAGAACCACGAAAGAATCTTGAAATGCCACTCAGTTTGAGTGATGTATCTCTTGTTACCACCACTAGCAAGGAGGGGCGCCCACCCTTGGACTTTGACCTGAATGTGCCAGATCAGAGACTCCTAGAAGAAGTTTCTTTGTCCAATGTACCGCTGAAAGTATGTCTTGAATCAGGACCACGTGATCGAGGTGGTGGACTTGATCTCGATTTGAATAAAGTTGATGAAAGTAATGATATGGGCCCATGTTCTGTGAGCAAGAGTAGGTTGGAACTCCCCATGTCAAGTAGGCCATACGTTCCTGGTGGATTAGGCAATGGTGGATTCAGTGTCTCCAGAAACTTCGATTTGAACAATGGACCATCCCTTGATGAAATGGGGGCTGAAACAGTACCTCTTAGTCAGCAGAATAAAAGTTACATGCCATTTCCATCACTTCTCCCTGGGATGAAGGTGAACTCCGGAGAAATTGGGAACTTCTATTCTTGGTATCCTCAAGGGAATTCGTATTCGGCAGTAACAACAATCCCATCAGTTTTGCCAGGTAGAGGAGAACAAAGTTATGTTCCTGCTGCTGTTTCTCAGAGAGTATTTGCTCCCCCGGCTGGCACCGGCTTTGCTGCTGAACTTTATCGTGCACCAGTATTTTCTTCCTCTCCTGCTTTGGCATTTCCGCCTACTAACTCCTTTAGTTATTCTAGGTTCCCTTTTGAAACTAGTTTTCCTCTACAATCAAACACTTTTTCAGGCTGTTCAACATCTGACATGGAATCATCCTCTGGTTGTTCGCTCGGGTTCCCTACCATAACTTCTCATTTATTAGGACCTGCTGGGGTAGTCCCTACTCCTTATCCAAGGCCCTTCATTATGAGCTATCCAAGTGGCAGTGGTACTGTTGGTCCTGAGATTGGAAAATGGGGAAGCCAGGGCTTCGATCTTAATGCCGGTCATGGGATTATAGATAAAGAAAGAATTGATGAAAAGTTGCCTTTATCCTTGAGACAACTTTCAGTTCCCAGTCCGCAAACTTTTGCCGATGAGCAGCTAAAGATGTTTCAGATAGCTAGTCACAAGAGAAAAGAACCCGACAGTGGCTTAGATGCTGCTGACAGGCTAAACTACAAGCAACAATGAGTGAGGGTGGTAGCATTTCATCGTGGTCACAAGTAAGTCCCGGCGAGCTTGCTCTTCCCCTGCAGTTATTACGCTGGATATTATGATGCTGAATATTTTGACACCTTCTTGTAGATCTCTTATGATGACTTTTTCTCAAATCAAATTTGTTTTGTTTTCCTATTCCCGCCCCATTTAGTGCTCTAATGTGAGATTGCTAATTCTTAAACTCTTGTGCTTTGTTTGAAATGTTGGGTCCCATTTATGCTGGGGCTGTTCTCTTATCGTCCCGTTTCTAATTTTCTTACACGTAGAGGTTGTTTTTTTATTTCATTTTCCTTAATTATGATATTTCAATGTTATATTCCAGTTGGAGAGGTTTTCTATGGCCCATTTGGCTTTTTATGCTTATCTACTGATACACAAAGGTTCTTTTGATCATATTTTTTTCCCCTATATCCTATTTTTGGGAACTTCAAACTTATATTTGAAAACATAAAATTAAGAACTGAGTGATGAGTTTGCTAGTAACCATGCTTTAGTTTTTTGAACTTCCTTTGCAAGTTCTGTTGTGGAATAGTCCATTTTGGACCTCTTTTATTGTATCTGCTGTGCCTCTTTAGAATAAGTCCCATAAAAGCATGCCTACTTCTATCTATATGTATCTTCCACCTGAGAAAAGGATGGTGTGCGTTAAATTTGATGCCACAATGGTTCATTTTCTGTGCCTCTCAGCTTTTCTTCTTCCCCTTTCATTTTGGTAAACTATTCTCTTTGTTGTAATTGTTCTTGACCCTTTTTATCACTCTTTTGATAGGCCAAAAAATTAGAAACCGAGAAAAAGAACACAGTATAGATGCATCGTCGAGCAAATAATGAAGGACTGTTTATGATGGGGCTCGTGTTCCCTTTCAAATGTTGTAGCGACATCACGGGTTTTCAGGCAGCCGTTTTTTCCCCCTCTGCTGGACACATTTTGACAGATTAAGCAGACAAGGTTTCATTTGTAAATATCTAACTTAATAGAAGCATAAGGAAGTTGCTATCTAGAAACCTGATGAATGGTGTCCTCTGACATGTGGACGATTTCCATCCATTCAGGTACGCTTTCGAGCCAATCCTTTCTCTCAATCCTTTGGAAACAGAACTGAATGTAATGACTTTTCGAGTTGTGGCGAAAGACGCTCAGCTGTGTTTTCCCTTACATATGTAGCCATTACTTCATTCTTACTGTTAGGTTCTTTTTTATTGATAGTAATACACAGGCCCTTTCTCTCAGTTTTTCCATTCCACCTTTACAAACCGCAAACAGGATCCCCCCCCCCCCCCCCCCCCCCCCCCCAACTTGGTGCCATCATTTTATTTCGTCTTATCTTGTGACTTCTGGAGCTATCAATTCATCTGTTACAAACTAGTTTTTAATCTTTTGTGAAGAACGAGGCCCCACTAGAAGAAGACAGCTTCAGATATTTACAAAAGTTCTTCACTGTCTGAATTTTGTACATTGCTAATCTTGATGTTTTACTTGTCAATGACATTCCAAGGTTTATAATATATATCTATTCTATGTTGCTTGTGAATCATTCTGTATATGATGTTATACCCAACAGGAGTCTCTCTAGATACTGAAGATATCATACTGGATTCTAATCTGCTTATGACACTGCCATTTGTTACTTGTTAAGTTGCTTCAATCCTTCATTTCTCATAGAACTTGTCTTGAACTCCTTCAATCCTTCTGGGTTTTGTGCTGTGGGATGTCGTACCAGACCCCGAACGTTCCAGCACAAGATCTTCAGAGTATCGTGTTGTTTGTTGGGGTTTTTTTCTTCTTTCAAATTGTATCTTAGGGATTGGGTTGATGATCAAAATGACCATTTGTTTTGTTGTTAAGTTTGTGTTTCATTGGTGATTCTGATGATGAACAGTGTTTATTCTCAATGGTTTAAGTATATCATTATCATTCATTCATGGAGAGATGTATGTGAACAGTTCATGTGTCCAATTTCCAAATGACAATACTACCCCCAAGAGTTTTTTTTTATTTTTTATTTTTATATTTTTTTTACAGGAATTACTGTCCAATGTTGCCTTTAAATTAGGCTGATTTTATCATGTGGCCCACAATTCACATGTAATTCATTAAGGTCTTTACGACAACTCGACACGTGTTGCAATCACGTGTTGCATGATTGTCATCTTTGGCTGTGCTTTCCATGTTTACTCATCTTAACCTAATGCGATGGTTTCTTAAACTTTTAAATTTGTGTACAATAGATCATAAAACTTTCAATTGTCCGGTTCCTCGATCAAATGTTTGAATGTGAGTTATACTTCACGAGGAGCCAAATGGGCGTATGACCTTGCCATTTGACCTCTCTTTCTATGTGACTAGAAATGCTCAGTGACAACCTCTCAATTGTCACCGCGTGACTTCTCTTGCTCCTTTTAGGACTGTACTAGGGTTAGCTTTGTAAAAGTGTAGAGACAAGTGTAGTGCGGTATAGTAGTAAGCACTTCTAGGCCCCTTCCCAGCTACACAATGACTCCAGTGCTTTGGGTACTACAAACCCTCTGCCATTCATTGCAGCAGAATGGCTAGGGAACTAAGTGCATCCTGGCTCTTCCACTGTCTGGACTACTTTTTTCGTCTATGCTATTCTCTTCCAACGCAGGCTTACCACGCTTCGCGCCTTCAACATTTTTGCTTTTTGTATCAACGGGTCAGTTTTATTTGACCTATGACACAAAACTCACAATTTTATTTCATCCCATGATACGAAGCCTTATTATAAAATATTTTAAAAAAATTATGAACTAAATAGACAAAAATTAAAAAAAAAAATATAAACAGAGTAGAAACAATAAGTCCATTTTGGATGGAAAATTCCTTGTTGAAAGGAAAGTTATTAGAATCTTTCAAACCCAAACAATTCATTCTCAAAATTCTCTCTGTCTCTGTCTCTCTCTCTCTCTCTGTTAGGCATGAGATTTTCGAACTCCCATTTGGCAGAGAAATCCCATCATAAGCATCGTTCCCAGAGGGAGAGATGGGTTTGGTCGGGTCCTCTGTTATGGTCTTTCTTAGCCATCTCCGCCATTGTTTCCTTCTTCTTCTTCTCCCTCCGCTCCCCAAACCCTTCTCTTCTTCTCCGTCCCAACCTCCCCGCCCTCCAATCCATCCACGATCCAACCCCTCCAAAGGGTATCCATCAATCAATCAATCAAATCCCATTTCTCCATTTTTTTTCATCGTCTTCTCTGTTAGATCGTTGAATCGTGGGCTGTTTGTTTGTTGATGCAGAGAAACAAAGGTGCAATCTGTTCAAAGGGCATTGGATTAAGCAGGCAGGAGGCGCGGCCATGTACACGAATTGGAGCTGCGCCACGATCCCAGAATCGAAGAATTGCTTCAAACAGGGGAGGAAGGACATGGATTTTGTGAACTGGAGATGGAAACCTGATGACTGCGAGCTTCCAAGGTTTGATTCCATGGCGTTTCTTCATCTTCTTCGTGGAAAGAAACTCGCTTTTATCGGCGATTCTGTTGCCAGAAACCAATTCGAATCTCTCCTCTGCTTCTTGTCTCAGGTTCCATCTCTTTCTCTCTGTTTCTCTCTGTTTCTCTCTGTTTTTCTCTGTTTTTCTGTTTCTGGCAAATGGGTGTTCTTGATCGTTCTGATTCTTTGCATGCGTTTGATTGTGGAATGAAACTGGAAATCTCTGTGAATTTCAATCAAATTAGAAGGAATTAGGGAATGGAATCGTTATAGATTTGCTTTTGATTGGTCTTTGTGTTTTTTTGAGGAATTTTCTTTATTTGGGAAATGCTCCTCCATGGATGAATTTTGGTGGGCTCAACATTTTACCTTTTTCAACCTCTTTTTTTATTTTTTAAAAATTCTTTTAGGAAAAAAAAATTTGGATTTTTGTCTTGTGGGAAGCTCTAGCTCATAAAAACATGTCTGATAATTATTTTGTAGTTGAAAATAATTTTTTTTCTTGAGTATTTTTTGATTTATTGGCTTTTTTCCGCTCTCACGTAGCTGTAGCTGTTTACCTGTGTGTGAGGGTCACAATTTACTGTCTTATATTAGCTGTTTACCTGTGTGAGGGTCACAATTTACTGTCTTATATTAGCTGTTTACCTGTGTGTGAGGGTCACAATTTACTGTCTTATATTAGCTGTTTACCTGTGTGTGAGGGTCACAATTTACCGTCTTATATTAGCTGTTTACCTGTGTGTGAGGGGTCACAATTTACTGTCTTATATTAGCTGTTTACCTGTGTGTGAGGGTCACAATTTACTGTCTTATATTAGCTGTTTACCTGTGTGTGAGGGTCACAATTTACCGTCTTATATTAGCTGTTTACCTGTGTGTGAGGGTCACAATTTACTGTCTTATATTAGCTGTTTACCTGTGTGTGAGGGTCACAATTTACTGTCTTATATTAGCTGTTTACCTGTGTGTGAGGGTCACAATTTACTGTCTTACAATGGTTTTGACGTTCTTTCTCACTTAAATTAGTCGAAAACACTAATCAAGACTGGAATAGTAAATTTTTATGCTATTTTTAATTTTTTGAATTTATTATAGATTTTAAAAGTATGTTTATTGAAAAAAAAAAAGATATGATTTTGTTTTAAGTTATTTCAAAATTTTGTATATATATATTTGGGGTTTTTTTTTCCAAAAAAAAAAAAAAAAAAAAAAGGAAAGAGAGGAGAAATAGGCTATAAAATGTCAAGAAATACATATATTTCCAAGAAATTAGTCATAAAAAAAAGGGAAAAAAAAGTGAAAACTTGGGAGTTAAAGGTCATATTTAGCTGCCATTTATTAAATTGCTTTATTGAATATTATGACCTTCCAAAATTAGAAGTTGAATTTAAAATATTTCCCATTCAGAAAATTGGGTTTATAATTTATTTTCCAATATAACTCCTCAATAATATATATATATATATATAATTCTTTTATTGAAAATTTTTAAATTTTTATTAGAAATATTTATAATTAAATTAAGAAAAACAAGAAATTTAAAAGATACAAACAAATTTTTCCTCAAAAAAAAAAAAAACAAAAAAAACATCCTTAATTTCAGGGAATTGATTGCCATTAATGCCCAACTATTTAATTTTATAAAAAATCATATAAAATATCCTTGAAATTAAAATTAAAATTAAAAAAAAAGAAAAAAAAACTAGAGACAATATGATGTTGAAAAGTCAAAAAAAATAAATAAAATAATAAAATAATAATTTTGGACCCAACCCCAAGTTAGTGTTTTCTTTAAAAGATTGATTAAGAAATAATTATTAAATATATTATTATTATTATTATTATTATTATTAAAGCATTTAATGATTAGTGTGTTAGATTTTTGTCTCAAGCTAACTTTATAATATTGTCAAATTTCTCATTTTTTTATATAATATTTGGGGCGGGAAATTCAAATCTCTTAATCTTAAGCTTTTGTATATATGTTTCGAACATCGTTGTTAGCTCATGGTTGGAGGAGGCTACTTTTACGGGTATCGGCTCTTCTAAATATTTCTTAGTCGAGATAAAGTCGAGTAGCGTTAAAATTCTCGGGATAGCTTTCGAACTCTTATAATGTTGTTTTTGCAGGTAGAAACTCCACAAGATGTTTATAAAGACTCTGAGGATAGGTTTAGAACATGGTATTTTCCAAGAAGTGACCTAACCCTTATCATGCTTTGGACTAAATTCCTCGTGGTCGGAGAAGAGAGGGTTGTGAATGGAACGGGAACGGGCGTTTTCGACCTACAATTCAACGAGATCGATGATGGTTGGACACAACACCTACCCGAAATCGACTACGCGATTCTCTCCAATGGGCATT
The DNA here is from genome assembly GCA_033971965.1 of Cucurbita ficifolia. Classification (NCBI taxonomy): domain Eukaryota; kingdom Viridiplantae; phylum Streptophyta; class Magnoliopsida; order Cucurbitales; family Cucurbitaceae; genus Cucurbita; species Cucurbita ficifolia. Next base: position 9,351,380 of record CM066972.1, read on the forward strand.
GGTTTTTTCGAGTGTTGTATTTGCACGAAGACAACAACATTGCCAATTGCATCTATTGTAGTGATCCAAATATCACTAGTCACAATCCCGACTTCGCGTTGAGAATGGCTTTTCGAGCGGCTTTTAAGTACATCAACGAGTGTAAGAACTGTGGTAAGTTGGTGACATTCGTGAGGACGTTCTCGCCCGCCCATTTTGAAAACGGGGTTTGGAACACGGGTGGCTATTGCAATAGAACAGGTCCATCGAGTGTGAAGGTGATCGACCAAGAGAGCTTTGATTGGAAGCTAAGGGACATTCAGATAGAAGAGACGGAAAAGGCGAAACTAGACGGGATGGCAAAAGGGAAGAGATTCGAGGTGATCGACGTGACGATGGCTATGATGATGAGAGCGGACGGGCACCCGGGGGAGTTTTGGGGAAACAAATGGATGAAGGGTTACAATGACTGTGTGCATTGGTGCATGCCAGGCCCCATTGATGCATGGAATGAGCTTTTGATGGCAGTTATAAGGAAGGAGGAGGCTGCTATGGATTCATAACAATTTACATAAATATAATACCAAATAATTTCATTAATGTTTCCCAATTTTCATTTTTGAAATGTGGCTATGAGTATACAAATATAATAATATATTCCTTGAGTTTCATTATAGTTTGTAATTTTCTTAAATAAGTAAAGAAAAATAAATTAATAATTACGCTCCGGTTCTACAAAGACCATATAAAAGCTAAGCTCAAATTACTATTTTTTATTAGTAGGGATGTCCGTGAGTTGAGTTTGACGTGGGTTGCTTTAGAGATAACATGCTGATCTTCCCCAAGAGCTCACATCGACGGAAAAGTTTGGCACCTCAATGTCGACTCTTTGCCACCTAGGGCTGTAGTATGTTCCGAGGGTTGAGCTGTTCGCCCATTAAAGCAATATGTGAGCTGGGTTTAGAACGTCGTGAGACAGTTCGGTCTATATCTGGTGTGGGCGTTAGAGCATTGAGAGGACCTTTCCCTAGTATGAGAGGACCGGGAAGGACGCACCTTTGGTGTACCAGTTATTATGCCCACGGTAAATGCTGGGTAGCCAAGTGCGGAGCTTATACTCAACCCAATTGTTCTGTAATTCAATTTTAATATATATTTTGAAAAATTATCTTCCAAATAGTTTATATATGTATATATAATTGTATGGTGAGCAAAAATATATATTTTAAAATTAACAATAAATTCGAGTTCGATTGAGTTTAATCCCATATAATTTTAGGGGAACCCATGAACTAATCCAATTCATAAAATTTTAATTTATTTGAACACAGATCAACAAAAAAACCCAACTCAAACGTTAAGTTGGGTGGATCGAGCTTTGTCGAATCATTGAATTTTTTTAACACTCCTAGTTACATTTTGACCATAGGCTAAAAATTATTTTAAACATGGAATCATAGTGAAAAATGAATAATGGAAATTGAATCCATTCGTTCGTGTTCGTGTTCGTGTTCATGAATCTTCAGCTCTATAATACTGTAGCAATGGAGCTTTCGAGGAAGATCCCAACCTTTCGCCATCTAATTCTTTCAATTCTTCCTCTTTTGCCTTTCCCCACAATATGCCATAGAATCCAACTGATATTATGATAGCTCCGATTATACTGCAAACGAAACCAACGTTATCATTAATAATTAGAGATATCTACAAAGCGGGATAGTTATGGAGAAACTTTTCCTCTTCTCGTTCCTGCTTTTTATTTACGGAGAAATTTAACATTTATTTTTGTCCGAAATTCGTGGGAATTAAGTTTTCTATGTTAAAATATATATTTATTTGCGTATGTACTACGCAAGTAAAGTAACTACTTTTGTAGTTTAGGTGTGTGTGCACGTATGTATATATGCATAAAGCAAGCTGGGGCAGAGTAGGGCCGAGAATGGAGATGAGGTGTAACAACCTAAGCCCACCATCGGTAGATATTGTCCACTCTAAAACCTTGAGCAAAGTCCAGAACGGAAAGCTCAAATAAGACAATATCGACTAGCAATAGGTTTGAGCTGTTATACAAGGAATCCCCGACCCGTTTAGTTAACAGATAGAAAGCTCTCCTCATTTCCTCTCTCATTCTCAGTTACTTCTTTTTGTCTACGTTCATCTATTTTTTATTCCACGTTACTTCTTTTTAGATATGAATTCACAATCCAGTTCAGGGTAGGTCCCTGCAAGCCAACGGACGTCTCTAAAAGCTCTATAGATTAAATAAACATCTTTACGAGCTCCGCACGTTAAATGAACATTTGGCCGATAATCATACAAACAAAATGAAAGAGAGAGAAAAAGAGAGATTATTTCACCTTCCAAGATGAAGATCATCAGCAAGAAGAATGGCACCCATAGCAGCAGCAATGGCAATGGACAATGGCCTAAAACTGGACACATAAACAGGCCCCTTCAAGTTCAATCCCCATGTGTGGATAGCAGCCACAAAGGCCTGACCCATCATACCCTGAATTCTCAACCAAGAACACCAAAATTCCATCATTTTCCCGAGAAACAAACAGAATCCCATTTCCCAAATCATTTTCCTTTCAATCTTACCGAGTTCAGTATGAACACAAAACTTAGTGGATTTGTCATCTTCCAAGCATCCATGTCTGTTTCTGCCAACAAACACACCGGCGCCGTTAAAACTGCCTGGATGCTGTAATACACTGCCACCACCGTTACCTCATCTGGGTATATCTTTATGATTTGGGTCTGTCATGTAAATACCAATAACAATGTGACCTTATCTGCAAAATCTACTTCTTTTTTAGGTTTTAGGTCGGGTGTCACCACCGAAGCATAATTCAACTAGTTAAAACTACATTCGACCCGAGTCGAATTTATAAGTTTAATTCAAAAAATAAATAAGAAGGTCAAACAAGAGCACTGATAGATAGCAGAGATTGTTTGCTTTGGTCTGTTATCCATGCCGTTAGCCTCACGGTTTTAAAATGCGTATTCTAGGGAGAGGTTTTCACACCCTTATAAGAAATGCTTCGTTCCTCTCTCTAACCGACGAGGGATCTCACAATTCACCCCCCTTAGAGATCCAGTGTACTCATTGGGACACCGTTCGGTGTCTGATGACAATACGTAACGGGTCAAAGCGGAGAATATTTGTTAGCAGTAGACTTGGGTTGTTACAATAATTATAAACGGAATGGTTACCAAACCAGGCCCAAAGTATAAAAATTCAAAGCTAAAAAATTGTAAGGGGAGTATGAATGCAAACGATTGAACTATTAGTTCAACTGGTTAAGACATATATAATATAATTTGGAGCGGAGGAGGATATAAATACCTGAAGAATGTACCAAAAGGAGTTGGAAAGGTATTGAAAAACAAAGCAAAGGCCACCCAATATCCAATTGGGCTGTGGATGAGAAGAGCCCAAAGGTTGATTGTGATTGTGATAGAGAAGGCCCAATTTGTTTGGGCCTTGAGAATATGGGTTTGATATCACAATTGGGCCTTTGTAGAGAACCACTACCAATGCACCTGATATGGACACTGCTGACCCCACAATTTTGGCTATGCTGCTGCTCCTTTTCAAATCTATCTTTTCCATCCTAACCTTGCAAACCAATTCAACAACTTATTTACAAATTTTTATTAAAATAAATTTTAGGTATTTAACTTGGAATCTCTCCCGCGTTTTCATGTTAATATAAAAATGACCAAAATACCCTCACAGCTTCACTTCCACTACCTCTAGAATCTACCACCGCCACCTATCATCAGATCAACCACTACACACTCCTTGAGGCAGGCAGAGCCTCCATCGCTACCTCTACTATCACTAGCACTTCCCACTTCCGACGATGGTTGTTGCCACCATCGTCACCGCCCCACCTCCGATGACCTCCCAACAGTGGTCAATGATATTGAATCGATCATATTGTTTTAATTAAAAATTTGAAGTTATAAATTCATAATGTTTAGTAATTTGATATTATTATACAAACCAAATAGATGAATAATTTGTACTATATTTATAAACATATTTAATTATATATATATAAACTTTAGACTAAATTAAAAATTTGAAAATAGAGTTGCAATTATTAAGGAAAAATGGGACAAAAGTGAGCAACCACCAACGATATTTGGCGGCCAATAAAATAATAAAATAAATACATAATTTAGTCTACACGTTAGGTATAATTTATGAAAAAGAGAAAAAAAGAAACCCAATAACGCAACCCATTTATATTTTAGTTTGTTTAAAATATCGATTTACTATAATCTACAATTTTTAATATAAATTTAACCAAATTTTTATGATTTTTTTTTTAAATTATACTCATTTAGTATTAAATTATTTTTCGAAGATCTTTTTGAATTCCATTGAAAGCTAAATCAACAATTTTTTTTAAAAAAATATCTAAACATTTTTTTTAAAAAAACAATAAATATTATAAGATATTGAGCTTATCCATTCAACTCTTGTTGGGTCCCACAAGAGAAAATATTTTTTTTTTTATCTTTAAATTTTATATTAGAACATTTTTCATTTATAAGTTATAAAATATTTTAAAATTTCAATAATATTAAACAATTCAAAATAATATAAATACTGTTAGATTTAAAAAATAAACATAGAATTTTAAATTATTATTAATATTAACTTAAAAAAAATTAAAAAATTTAAAAATTAATAAAAACGTCTATTTATACCTAAAAATCTATTTATTCTTATAAATCATCTGGTTTCTTCAAATTTAGGAGTACTAATAGTAAAAAATAAAAAATTCGAGGGTATTAATATTATTTTTCAAAATTGGTATTCCAGCTCCTAGACACGTAGACTAGACTCTTTTTCAATTCGAACCAGCGGAATAGGCCTCGTTTCAAGAGGCATTCGGGAAGTGACCCCTTCCGACCAAGCTTCTATCAGACTGACCACTATAAATAAAAGAGATCCATATACCCGACTTGAACCGTGTTGTGGGAGATGTTTGGGGCCAGAGCCTCGTATTTAATGTTTATTTATTTTTTTAAATTGAAGATATAATTGAAAGTTGAGGAGATAGCAAGAGAAACTGACCGGAAAAAGACAGCGAGAATGAAAGTGAACGCCGGGATGAGGTTGCTAATGGCGGATGAAAGAGTGGGGGAGCTGAACTCCAATCCTTTGTTCCCAAGCAATTGGCACGAAAGCCTTCAAAATTCCATACAAATCCATAACCCATTAGCCCTCAGAACTTAAAAAACATATAAAATTAGCCGAATCGGGAAGACGCGCCGCCGTACCCGAGGGCGGAGAGGGCGACGAGTTTGAAGAACAGGGAAATCTTGTTCGGAGGAAGCTGTTGCGATCTGCAGAGACAGAGAGATAGGTTGAGGAATTAGGGAAATGAAACGATTTATAAGCAGAGAGAGAGGCAGAGAGAAACAGAGTGCCTGTGAAAGATGAGGGCGAAAGGGATGAGGACGACGGCGGCGGCGACGCAGACGTAGAGGGTGAAGACGTAGTAGCTCATGCCTCTGGCGGTGGCGGCTTTGAAGCCTGTGTTGGATCCCACGGTGGCGCACTCGGCTGCAACCATGGCGGCGAATGGCACCACGTCTTTGTAAAACAAGCTCCTCTCCATCTCTCTCTTGCTCGCTCTGTAAAAGCTGTACGGTGGAGCCTTTCTCTTTCTTGTGGGTGTGGTGTGCGTTTGGTGAAGGCTTGGTCCCATTTTAAGGGATGTTTTTACTTTCAAATCACTTTTTTAAATTTTTTTATAAAAATAATATTGGGACTAAAAAATTCAAATCACTTCTGATAATCCAAAAAAAAATTAAGCATACTATCGCTTTTATCTCTAACCACGGTTGTTTAATTAGACCATACTTTCTCCATTTATCAAAACGTTCGAAGATTTGAAACCTTCATTTTCTTTGGTAAGTTCATATCCTTCCAAATTTTGCCATTAAGGGTACGGACATGTTATTATCGAGTTTAACTAGGATGTTACGTTTGGTGGCAATCGTGCATGAACTTAAGAGACTATTCGAGAACATGTTTGATTGATTTTTTGTCCTATCTAATGAATATGACCGACAACCTTAAAAAATATGAAAGGGAGAGGGAGAAAACGCCCAACAACATCAATGGTGTGATTGAAGGGATTTGAAACCTTGATATGCATGAAGATGCCTTTCAAAGGTCACTTAGGAGGGGATAGCACTCGCTCACAACTCACAACTCACAAATGACTGCCCAACGAAAATCCCTATTTTAATGAAAGAGACAATCTTCCCAACTCCAAAATCCAAAAGCTTCTTAGCTATCAGACTATCGTTTCAAATCAATGTCGAATCAAATATTCATTCAATATAATAAGAAATTTCTATTTAAAGGGTAGGTTTGAAACGTTTACGAAGGATCAAACCTAGAATAAAGAATTTTTAAATAAAAGCGGTGAGATCTCACATAAGTTGGAGGAGGGAATAAAACATTTCTCGTAACGGTGTGAAAATCTCTCTCTAGTAGACACATTTTAAAATTGTGAGGCTGACAACGATATGTAACAGACCAAAGCGGACAATATCTACTAGCGGTGGGGTCGGGACGTTAGAAAAGCTAACTTCAATGATATTTCTCATAATATATAGCCAAATACGATTTAAATGATAGAAGAAACAATAAACACAAAAAGTTAACTATTCCAGCCAAATCAACTCTTCTTACTATACATTTGAGGATATTTGGCTCGATGTTCTATAATTTTTACTTACAAAACATGAATTCGAAAGCAAAAACAGATTGGATCGAGTATAAACATAACATACCTGCAAGATCTGATGTACTCACAAAATGTGTTAGTCATCTTGAACTTTACAGCTTTTCAACAATGGAATCTTATCTTTGGATGAAGAACCCAAGCTTGAACAAAACTCGTCTTTCCCCTTCAACTCTTCTTCTTTTATTTTCCCCCACATTATTGAGTAAAACCCACTTGCTATTATTGTTGCTCCAAGAATACTGCCACAACAAACAAATGGATTAACACTTTAATCCCTTTTTACAAAAAGGACTCAAACTCTTGATGCATAATTTCCAAATTTTAGTTGTTCTTTCTGAAAGTATTTAAAGGAGTGGATGAAAGGTTCATTGCTATATGATAAAATTAGGAAACTGTTTAATAACTAACATTGAAGCGGTCCAAGTTCACTGGTACCAGATATCGTTCTCTTTACGTTTTCTCTCTCGGCTTTTTACTCAAGGTTTTTAAAATGCGTATGCTAGGGAGAGGTTACCACACCCTTATAAAGAATGTTTCGTTCCCCTCTCCAACCGATGTGGGATCTCACAATCCACCCCCCTTCATGACCTAACTTCCTCGCTGCCACTTGTTCCCCCTCTAATTGATGTGGGGATCTCACAACACATGCTTAGTGGGCCTTTGCACAAGTCATTTATGTTTTATATTATATGATGATGAGATTATGATATATGATGATGCTATATGATGTTACATGATGACGTTATATGATGATGATGTATGATAATATGACATTGTAAAATTATTCTATATTAAGATGACGCAAATGTATTAAATGTCATGACGCATTATGACGATGATTTTTCTAAGACACAACCCTAGTTAATGTTGATGATGATAAACATACGAAGGTCAATACATACATGCATGTTACTTAGAGTAATAGAGTAATATAGAAACGGTGTATAGAGACAAATTTTTCTTTCATCTTAGGCTAATGGATCTTTTCCAATGGAAGATCTCCTTCGAGAATACTATTCCTTCTAGTTATCATTGATTTACTAAAATAATAGACAAAGGAACATGTTTGAGATGTGAATATATTCCTATAAAAGAACGTTAAAATGAGCAAACTCAGCAATAATCGACACGTATTTTCAACTAAGATGTCAGAGATTCGAAAGCTCCTCCAAAAGTTGTCAAACTAAACAAAAAAGAAATATTTCAACTACTATGAAACCTTTCAATGAAATCAAACGATAAATCAAGTGAACTTGGGCTCAAAGTTGACGATATCATACGTTTATAGATAGATATATATACCTAATTCATAAATGTTTGAGTATTTTTTTAATTCTCCTAAATGTTTAAAAAGTGACTCAAAATAATAATGCATAAACCAGAGAGAGAGAGAGAGATATGCACCTTCCAAGATAGAGATCATCCCCAAGGAAAATGACACCAGTAGCAGCTGCAATGGCAATTGAGAGAGGCCTGAAACTCGAAACATAAACAGGCCCTTTGACATGGACACCCCATGTGTGGATGGCAGAGACGAAGGATTGACCCACACATCCCTAGATCAACACGACAACAACAAACAACAACAAAAACTCCACATTTAAAGCAATCACAGTCTCTTCTCTCTTCAGCTCAACCCAAATTCAAATCCTTTCCCTTCTTACCGAGTTCAAAACAGCAACCAATTCCAGACTGTTTTTTAGCTTCCATGCACCCAAGTTTCCTTCTGCTAATAGGCATATTGGTGCAGCTATAATGACCTCGAAAACATAGTACAAGCACACCACAGCTAGTTCATCTGGATACATGTTCACCATTTGGGTCTGTAAATAACTCATTTATCAGTATAATTATCCATTTTGACTCTCCTACCCCCTTTTACAACTAATATGTCATAATCTCTCCTATTCTTTGTTGCATTTTTTTCTCTCTCCTATTCTCTGTGTTCATCTAGATCGAGTGTGTGCATTGTTGTGCGACCCTAACAATACTATCAAGTGAACGATTTGTGTCCAATAAGGCTCTGAGTGATCAACACATGTCGAACACATACGTGTTACCCATAAACTCAATCTCTAGTGGACTACTGACCGATATCATAGTCTTGGTGTGAAACCACTTGTCTTTGTGAACCCATGAACTATCTTAAGATGTACAGAGTTCACATATACTTACTAAGAGACCAAAATTCAACTTTTTTACAGCCAAACACAATAATACCAACAAAATCTTGATATGTCAACTATTAATTAAGCTCAGAAGAATTAAGAAGCCATTCAATCATATATGATATTAGTAAATGTTTTGCACAAAAGGAATAAAGGGAGGTTGCATAAATTTGAAAGGAAAATTACCAGAATAATGTACCAGAAAGAGTTGAGAAGGTACTGAGCAAAAAAGCAGAGGCCACCCATGATCCAATTAGGTTGGGAAGAGGCCAAAGGATGTGAAAGATTCAATCTTGTTGGCGCAGCAAATGGGTTTGAGAGAATGACTGGACCTTTATAGAGAACCACTACAAGTGCACCTGCTATAGACACTGCCGACCCAACGATTTTCGCCGTGCTGCTTGAGCTTTTCAAAGCTAGCTTCTCCATCCTAACCAAAGAAAATGATGACACCAAATTTAGCATATATTTCTTATGTTTTATGTGAAATCCTGGCTCGTGTGGGGGGAGAACGAAACACCTTTTATAAGGGGTCTGGAAACCTCTCCCTAACTGACGCGTTTTAAAGCCTTGAGGGAAAGCTCGAGAAAGTCCAAAGAGGACAATATCTGCTAGCGGTGGGCTTGGGCCGTTACAATGGTATCAGAGCTAAACACCGAGCGATGTGCCAGAGAGGAGGTTCACTAGGTCTCGAAGGGGGTAGATTTGGTGGGGGTCCCACACCGATTAGAGAAAGGAACGAGTGTCAACGAGGACACTGGGTCCTGGGGGTGGATTGTGAAATCCCACGTCGGTTGGGGTGGAGAACGAAACATCCTTTATAAGGGTATGGAAACCTCCCACATTGGGTCCTCGGGAATGGATTGTGAAATCTCACATCGGTTGGGGTGGAGAACGAAACATCCTTTATAAGGATATGGAAACTTCTCCCTACCAAACGACTTTTAAAGTCCAAAAGGAAAACCCATAAGACAATATCTGCTAACGGTGGGCTTGAGCGGTTAATGGTTGGCATTAAACTCATTTTAAAGTAATTGCACTATATGATTAAAAAAAAATCAAGATGCACTCATCTCTATTCTTAAGACTTTCATTCTATTCTTATTCCATTCTTCACTTAATTTAGAAGAAAACTTAGCTGCTACATGAACTACAGCCATTTATGCAGCCTAGCTCAAACATATGGGCATGCCACCACAGTGCGCCACTTGTCATCACATTTTTTCCCTTTTTCTTTTTATTTTTCATTTAAGATATAATCGTATAGGATTATATTCTAAAATCTCATAGATCTCTCCATGAACTTAACAACATGAATAAAATCTTTTAACAATCTCATTTTTTTTCCCATTCCAATATATAATTTCTTTTTATTTCATTTTCTAATCCATGCAATACTATTTACTCTCAACTAATCCATTAAGATAATTATCTTTGGTTGCAAATTTTTTTGTTGGTATTACATGAAATATATATATAAAAAAAGTAGAAATTTAGATATAATACGTTGTAATAATTTTCACAATACCATTCGGTACTTATCTCTGTGGATCATTTGTAACGGTCTAAGCCCACCGTTAGTAGATACTATCTATTTTGGCCTGTTACGTATCGTCGTCAACCTCATAGTTTTAAAACACATATGTTAGGGAGAGTTTTCCACACCCTTATAAGGAATATTTCGTTCCGCTCTCTAATCGATGTGGGATCTAACAAAAAAAATTTGGACCATTTCTCGATTTGTGCACTTGTCATCCCCTTGCGCATGGGTCATGGTAATCTTCTTTGTATTGTTTCAATTTTGTTGTAGCGTCAAATATGTCCGAGTGGTTAAGTAGACAGACTCGAAATCTGTTAGGCTTTGCTTGCGTAGGTTCGAATTTTGCTGTTGATGACTTTTTAGCTTTATTGTGAGATCTAGGGAACGAATCATTCCTTATATAAGGGTATCAATATCATTCCTTATATAAGGGTATCAATATGTTTGAGTGGTTAAGGACACAGACTTAAATTTGCTGGAAAGCTTGTACAAGTTCAAATCCTCCTTGTGGTTAAGGAGATAGACTCGAAATCTGTAAATTTGCTGGGAAAGCTTGTACAAGTTCAAATCCTCCTTGTGGTTAAGGAGATAGACTCGAAATCTGTTGGGTTTTGCCAGGAGGCAGACTTGAAAATTGTTGGGATTTGCGCGCAGGTTCTGCTGTTGATGACTCTTTTTGCTTTAGCTTTATTGTGAGAACCCACGTTTGACGACATTTTACTTTAGATTTATTGTGAGATCTCACATCAGTTGGATAAAGAACGAATCATTCTTTATATATGGGTGTCAATATGTCCGAGTGGTTAAGGAGATAGACTTGAAATCTGTTGGCCTTTGCCTACACAGGTTCGAATTCTGCTGTTGATGACTTTTTGCTTTAGGTTTATTGTGAGATCCCACATCAGTTCGATAAAGAACGAATCATTCTTTATATATGGGTGTCAATATGTCCGAGTGGTTAAGGAGACAAACTCGAAAGGAGATAGACTGGAAATCTATTGGGCTTTGCCTCAGGTTTGAATCTGGTTGTTGACGACTTTTTGCTTTTAGGTTTATTGTGAGATCCCAAGGTTCGAATCCTGCTGAGGTTTATTGTGAGATTCCACATCAGTTGGATAGGGAACGAATCATTTCTTGTATATAGGTGTCAATATGTTCGAGTGGTTAAGGAGATAGACTTGAAATCTATTGGGCTTTGCCTACGCAGGTTCGAATCCTGTTGTTGATGACTTTTTGCTTAGGGTTTATTGTAAGATCCCACATCAGTTGGATAGGGAAAGGATCATTTCTCATATATGGGTGTCAATATGTCCAAGTGGTTAAGGAGATAGACTTGAAATCTTTTCTTGTATATAGGTGTCAATATGTTCGAGTGGTTAAGGAGATAGACTTGAAATCTATTGGGCTTTGCCTGCGCAGGTTCGAATCCTGTTGTTGATGACTTTTTGCTTAAGGTTTATTGTAAGATCCCACATCAGTTGGATAGGGAACAGATCATTTCTCATATATGGGTGTCAATATGTCCAAGTGGTTAAGGAGATAGACTTGAAATCTATTGGGCTTTGCCTGCAGGTTTAAATCTTGTTGTTGATGAATTTTTGCTTTAGGTTTATTGTGAGATCCCACATCAGTTGGATAGGGAACGTATCATTTCTTATATATGTGTGTCAATATGTCCGAGTGGTTAAGGAGATAGACTCGAAATCTATTGGGCTTTGTCTGCACAGGTTCGAATCCTGTTGTTGACGACTTTTTGCTTTTAGGTTTATTGTGAGATCCCACATCAGTCATTTCTTATATATTGGTGTCAATATGTCCGAGTGGTTAAGGAGATAGACTTGAAATCTATTGGGCTTTGCCTACGTAGGTTCGAATCCGGCTGTTGATGACTTTTTGCTTTTAGGTTTATTGTGAGTTCCAACATCAGTTGGATAGGGAACGAATCATATCTTGTATATGAGTGTCAATATGTCAGAGTGGTTGAGGAGATAGACTTGAAATCTATTGGGCTTTGCCAGTTTCAAATCTGGCCGTTGACGACTTTTTGCTTTAGGTTTATTGTGAGATCCCACATCAGTTGGATAGAGAACGGATCATTTCTTATATATGGGTGTCAATATGTCCGAATGGTTAAGGAGATAGACTCGAAATCTATTGGGCTATGCCTGCGCAGGTTCGAATCTTGTTGTTGATGACTTTTTGCTTTTAGGTTTATTGTGTGATCCCACATCAGTTGGATAGGGAACGGATCATATCTTATATATGGGTGTCAATATGTCCGAGTGGTTAAGGAGATAGACTTGAAATCTATTGGGCTTTGTCTTTGCCAGGTTCAAATCCTACTGTTGACGACTTTTTGTCCGAGTGTTTAAGGAGATAGACTGGAAATCCGGTTGTTGACGATTAGGTTTATTGTGAGATCCCACATCAGTTGGATAGGGAACGGATCATTTCTTATATATGTGTGTCAATATGTCCGAGTGGTTAAGGAGATAGACTTGAAATCTATTGGGCTTTGCCTGCGCAGGTTCAAATCCTGCTGTTGACGACTTTTTGCTTTTAGGTTTATTGTGAGATCCCACATCAGTTGGATAAGGATTTCTTATATATGGGTGTCAATATGTTTGAGTGGTTAAGGAGATAGACTTGAAATCTATTGGGCTTTGCCTGCGTAGGTTTGAATCCTGTTGATGACTTTTTACTTTTAGGATCCCATATCAGTTGGATAGGGAACGAATCATATCTTGTATATGAGTGTCAATATGTCCGAGTGGATAAGGAGATAGACTCGGTTGACGACTTTTTGCTTTAGGTTTATTGTGAGATCCCACATCAGTTGGATAGGAAACAAATCATTTCTCATATATGGGTGTCAATATGTCTGAGTGGTTAAGGAGATAGACTCAAAATCTATTGGGCAATGCTTGCACAAGTTCGAATCCTGTTGTTGATGACTTTTTGCTTTTAGGTTTATTGTGAGATCCCACATCAGTTGGATAGGGAACGGACTTTTTGCTTTTAGGTTTCTTGTGAGATCCCACATCAGTTGGATAGGGAACGGATCATATCTTATATATTGGTGTCAATATGTCTGAGTGGTTAAGGAGATAGACTTGGAATCTATGGGGCTTTGCCTGTGTAGGTTCAAATCCTACTGTTGCTATTGGGCTTTGCCTCAGGTTTGAAACCGGTTGTTGACAACTTTTTGCTTTAGGTTTATTGTGAGATCCCACATCAGTTGGATAGGGAACGGATCATTTCTTATATATGGGTGTCAATATGTCCGAGTGGTTAAGGAGATAGACTTGAAATCTATTGGGCTTTGCCTGTGCAGGTTCAAATCCTGCTGTTGATGACTTTTTGCTTTAGGTTTATTGTGAGATCCCACATGAGTTGGATAGGGAACGAATCATTTCTTGTATATTGGTGTCAATATGTCCGAGTGGTTAAGGAGATAGACTTGAAATCTATTGGGCTTTGCTGGTTTGAATCCGGTTGTTGATGACTTTTTGCTTAAGGTTTATTGTGAGATCTCACATCAGTTGGATAGGGAACGGATCATTTCTTATATATGTGTGTCAATTTGTCCGAGTGGTTAAGGAGATAGACTCGAAATCTATTGGGCTTTGCCTGCGCAGGTTCGAATCTTGCTGTTGACGACTTTTTGCTTTTAGGTTTATTGTGAGATCCCACATCAGTTGGATAAGGAACGAATCATTTCTTATATATGGGTGTTTATATGTCCGAGTGGTTAAGGAGATAGACTTGAAATCTATTGGGCTTTGCTTGCGGAGGTTCGAATCTTGCTGTTGATCCCACATCAGTTGGATAGGGAACGAATCATATCTTGTATATGAGTGTCAATATGTTGTCTAAGGAGATAGACTTGAAATCTATTGGGCTTTGCCAGGTTCAAATCCGGCTGTTGACGACTTATTTGCTTTAGGTTTATTTGTAAGTTCCCACATCAGTTGTATAGGGAACAAATCATTTCTCATATATGGGTGTCGATATGTCTAAGTGGTTATCTATTGGGCTTTGCCTGCGCAGGTTTGAATCCTGTTGTTGATGACTTTTTGTTTTAGGTTTATTGTGAGATCCCACATCAGTTGGATAGGGAACGGATCATTTCTTATATATGGGTGTCAATATGTCCAAATGGTTAAGGAGATAGACTTGAAATCTATTGGGCTATGCCTGCGTAGGTTCGAATCCTGTTGTTGATGACTTTTTGCTTTTAGGTTTATTGTGAGATCCCACATCAGTTGGATAGGGAACGGATCATATCTTATATATGGGTGTTAATATGTCCGAGTGGTTAAGGAGATAGACTTGAAATCTATTGGGCTTTGCCAGCGTAGGTTCAAATCCTACTGTTGATGCCTTTTTTGTTCGAGTGTTTAAGAAGATAGACTGGAAAAATATATTGGGCTTTGCCTCAAGTTCGAATCCGGTTGTTGAAGACTTTTTGCTTTAGGTTTATTGTGAGATCCCACATCAATTGGATAGGGAACGGATCAATTCTTATATATGTGTGTCAATATGTCCGAGTGATTAAGGAGATAGACTTGAAATCTATTTGGCTTTACCTGCACAGGTTCAAATCTTGCTGCTGACGACTTTATGCTTTTAGGTTTATTGTGAGATACCACATCAGTTGGATAGGGAACGAATCATTTCTTGTATATTTGTGTCAATATGTCCGAGTGGTTAAGGAGATAGACTTGAAATCTATTGGGTTTTGTCGGGTTCAAAACCGGCTGGTGACGACTTTTTGCTTTAGGTTTATTGTGAGATCCCACATCAGTTGGATAGGGAACGGATCATTTCTTATATATAGGTGTCAATATGTCCGAGTGGTTAAGGAGATAGACTCGAAATCTATTGGGCTTTGCCTGCGCAGGTTCGAATCCTGTTGTTGAAGACTTTTTTGCTTTTAGGTTTATTGTGAGATCCCACATCAGTTGGATAGGGAACGGATCATTTCTTATATATGTGTGTCAATATGTCCGAGTGGTTAAGGAGATAGACTTGAAATCTATTGGGCTTTGCTTGCGTAGGTTTAAATCCTGCTGTTGATGACTTTTTGCTTTAGGTTTATTGTGAGATCCCACATCAGTTGGATAGGGAACGGATCATTTCTCATATATGGGTGTCAATATGTCCAAATGGTTAAGGAGATAGACTTGAAATCTATTGGGCTATGCCTGCGTAGGTTCGAATCCTGTTGTTGATGACTTTTTGCTTTTAGGTTTATTGTGAGATCCCACATCAGTTGGATAGGGAACGGATCTCGGATCTTTTGTTCTATATGTGTGTCAATATGTTAACGAGATAGACTTGAAATCTATTGGGCTTTTCCTGTGCAGGTTTGAATCTTGCTGTTGATGAATTTTTGCTTTTAGGTTTATTGTGAGATCCCACATCAGTTGGATAGGGAACGAATCATTTCTTATATATGGGTGTCAATATGTCCGAGTGGTTAAGGAGATAGACTCGAAATCTATTGGGCTTTGCCTGCGTAGGTTAGAATCCTGCTATTGACGACTTTTTGCTTTTAGGTTTATTGTGAGATCCCACATCAGTTGGATAGGGAACGAATCATATCTTGTATATGAGTGTCAATATGTCCGAGTGGATAAGGAGATAGACTTGAAATCTATTGAGCTTTGCTAGGTTCATATCCGGCTGTTGACGACTTTTTGCTTTAGGTTTATTGTGAGATCCCACATCAGTTGGATAGGGAACAAATCATTTCTCATATATGGGTGTCAATATGTCTGAGTGGTTAATGAGGTAGACTTGAAATCTTTTGGGCTTTGCTTGCGTAGGTTCGAATCCTGTTGTTGATGACTTTTTGCTTTAGGTTTATTGTGAGATCCCACATCAGTTGGATAGGGAACGGATCATTTCTTATATATGGGTGTCAATATGTCCGAATGGTTAAGGAGATAGACTCAAAATCTATTGGGCTATGCTTGCGCAGGTTCAAATCCTGTTGTTGATGACTTTTTGCTTTTAGGTTTATTGTGAGATCCCACATCAGTTGGATAGGGAACGGATCATATCTTATATATGGGTGTCAATATGTCTGAGTGGTTAAGGAGATAGACTTGAAATCTATTGGGCTTTGCCTCAGGTTTGAATCCGGTTGTTGACGACTTTTTGCTTTAGGTTTATTGTGAGATCCCACATCAGTTGGATAGAGAGCGTATCATTTCTTATATATGTGTGTCAATATGTCCGAGTGGTTAAGGAGATAGACTTGAAATCTATTGGGCTTTGCCTGCGCAGGTTCAAATCCTGCTGTTGACGACTTTTTGCTTTTAGGTTTATTGTGAGATCCCACATCAGTTGAATAGGGAACGAATCATTTCTTGTATATGGGTGTCAATATGTCCGAGTGGTTAAGGAGATAGACTCGAAATCTATTGGGCTTTGCCTGCGTAGGTTCGAATCCTGTTGAGGTTTATTGGTGAGATCCCACATCAGTTGGATAGGGAACGAATCATTTCTTGTATATTGGACTCAATACGTCCGAGTGGTTAAGGAGATAGACTTGAAATCTATTGGGCTTTGCCTGGTTTGAATCCGGTTGTTGATGACTTTTTGCTTAAGGTTTATTGTAAGATCCCACATCAGTTGGATAGGGAACGAATCATTACTCATATATGGGTGTCAATATGTGGTTAAGGAGATAGACTTGAAATCTATTGGGCTTTGCCTGCACAGGTTTGAATCTTGTTGTTGATGAATTTTTGCTTTAGGTTTATTGTTAGATCCCACATCAGTTGGATAGGGAACGGATCATTTCTTATATACGTGTGTCAATATGTTCGAGTGGTTAAGGAGATAGACTTGAAATCTATTGGGTTTTGCCTGCGCAGGTTCGACTCCTACTGGTGATGACTTTTTGCTTTTAGGTTTATTGTGAGATCCCACATCAGTTGGATAAGGAACGAATCATTTCTTATATATGGGTGTCAATATGTCCGAGTGGTTAAGGAGATAGACTTGAAATCTATTGGGCTTTGCTTGCAGAGGTTCGAATCTTGCTGTTGATGACTTTTTGCTTTTAGGTTTATTGTGAGATCCCACATCAGTTGGATAGGGAACGAATCATATCTTGTATATGAGTGTCAATATGTCCGAGTGGTTAAGGAGATAGACTTGAAATCTATTGGGCTTTGCCAGGTTCAAATCCCTCTGTTGACGACTTTTTGCTTTAGGTTTATTTGTGAGATCCCACATCAGTTGGATAGGGAACGGATCATTTCTTATATATGGGTGTCAATATGTCCGAGTGGTTAAGGAGATAGACTCGAAATCTATTGGGCTATGCCTGCGTAGCTTCGAATCCTGTTGTTGATGACTTGGATAGGGAACGGATCATATCTTATATATGGGTGTCAATATGTCCGAGTGGTTAAGGAGATAGACTTGAAATCTATTGGGCTTTGTCTGCGTAGGTTCAAATCCTACTGTTGATGACTTTTTTGTCCGAGTGTTTAAGGAGATAGACTGGAAATCTATTGGGCTTTGCCTCAGGTTTGAATCCGGTTGTTGACGAATTTTTACTTTAGGTTTATTGTGAGATCCCACATCAGTTGGATAGGGAACGGATCATTTCTTATATATGTGTGTCAATATGTCCGAGTGGTTAAGGAGATAGACTTTAAATCTATTTGGCTTTGCATGCGCAGGTTCAAATCCTGCTGTTGCCGACTTTTTGCTTTTAGGTTTATTTTTTGCTTTTAGGTTTATTGTGAGATCTCACATCAGTTGGATAGGGAACGAATCATTTCTTGTATATTTGTGTCAATATGTCCGAGTGGTTAAGGAGACAGACTCGAAATCTATTGGGCTTTGCCTGTTGACGATATTGTGAGATCCCACATCAGTTGGATAGAGAACGGATCATTTCTTATATATGGGTGTCAATATGTCCGAATGGTTAAAGAGATAGACTCAAAATCTATTGGGCTATGCCTGCGCAGGTTCGAATCCTGTTGTTGATGACTTTTTGCTTTTAGGTTTATTGTGAGATCCCACATCAGTTGGATAGGGAACGGATCATATCTTATATATGGGTGTCAATATGTCCGAGTGGTTAAGGAGATAGACTTGAAATCTATTGGGCTTTCTCTATGTAGGTTCAAATACTACTGTTGACGACTTTTTGTCCGAGTGTTTAAGGAAATAGACTGGAAATCTATTGGGCTTTGCCTCAGGTTCGAATCCGTTATTGACGACTTTTTGCTTTAGGTTTATTGTGAGATCCCACATCAGTTGGATAGGGAACGGATCATTTCTTATATATGTGTGTCAATATGTCCGAGTGGTTAAGGAGATAGACTTGAAATCTATTGGGCTTTGCCTGCGCAGGTTCAAATCCTGCTGTTGACGACTTTTTGCTTTTAGGTTTATTGTGAGATCCCACATCAGTTGGATAAGGAACGAATCATTTCTTATATATGGGTGTCAATATGTTCGAGTGGTTAAGGAGATAGACTTGAAATCTATTGGGCTTTGCTTGTGTAGGTTCGAATCCTGTTGATGACTTTTTACTTTTAGGTTTATTGTGAGATCCCACATCAGTTGGATAGGGAACGAATCATATCTTGTATATGAGTGTCAATATGTCCGAGTGGATAAGGAGATAGACTCTTGACGACTTTTAGCTTTAGGTTTATTGTGAGATCCCACATCAGTTGGATTGGAAACAAATCATTTCTCATATATGGGTGTCAATATGTCTGAGTGGTTAAGGAGATAGACTCAAAATCTATTGGGCTATTCTTGCACAGGTTCAAATCCTGTTGTTGATGACTTTTTGCTTTTAGGTTTATTGTGAGATCCCACATCAGTTGGATAGGGAACGGATCATATCTTATATATGGGTGTCAATATGTCTGAGTGGTTAAGGAGATAGACTTGAAATCTATTGGGCTTTGCCTGCGTAGGTTCAAATCCTACTGTTGACGACTTTTTGAATCCGCTTGTTGACGACTTTTTGCTTTAGGTTTATTGTGAGATCCCACATCAGTTGGATAGGGAACAGATCATTTCTTATATATGGGTGTTAATATGTCCAAGTAGTTAAGGAGATAGACTTGAAATCTATTGGGCTTTGCTCTCAGAGGTTCGAATCTTGCTGTTGATGACATTTTGCTTTTAGGTTTATTGTGAGATCCCACATCAGTTGGATAGGGAACGAATCATATCTTGTATATGAGTGTCAATATGTTCGAGTGGTTAAGGAGATAGACTTGAAATCTATTGGGCTTTGCCAGGTTCAAATCCAGCTGTTGACGACTTTTTGCTTTAGGTTTATTTGTGAGATCCCACATCAGTTGTATAGGGAACAAATCATTTCTCATATATGGGTGTCAATATGTCTAAGTGGTTAATGAGGTAGACTTGAAATCTATTGGGCTTTGCCTGCAGGTTTGAATCCTATTGTTGATGACTTTTTGTTTTAGGTTTATTGTGAGATCCCACATCAGTTGGATAGGGAACGGATCATTTCTTATATATGGGTGTTAATATGTCCGAATGGTTAAGGAGATAGACTCGAAATCTTTTGGGCTACGCCTGCGTAGGTTCGAATCCTGTTGTTGATGACTTTTTGCTTTTAGGTTTATTGTGAGATCCCACATCAGTTGGATAGGGAACGAATCATTTCTTGTATATTTGTGTCAATATGTCCGAGTGGTTAAGGAGATAGACTTGAAATCTATTGGGCTTTGCCGGGTTCAAAACCGACTGTTGACGACTGTTTATTGTGAGATCCCACATCAGTTGGATAGGGAACGGATCATTTCTCATATATGGGTGTCATTATGTTCGAGTGGTTAAGGAGATAGACTCGAAATCTATTGGGCTTTGCTTTCGTAGGTTCGAATCTTGCTGTTGACGATATTGTGAGATCCCACATCAGTTGGATAGGGAACGGATCATTTCTTATATATGTGTGTCAATATGTCCGAGTGGTTAAGGAGATAGACTTGAAATCTATTGGGCTTTGTCTGCGTACTGTTGATGACTTTTTTGTCCGAGTGTTTAAGGAGATAGACTGGAAATCTATTAGGCTTTGCCTCAGGTTTGAATCCGGTTGTTGACGAATTTTTACTTTAGGTTTATTGTGAGATCCCACATCAGTTGGATAGGGAACGGATCATTTCTTATATATGTGTGTCAATATGTCCGAGTGGTTAAGGAGATAGACTTGAAATCTATTTGGCTTTGCTTGCGCAGGTTCAAATCCTGCTGTTGACGACTTTTTGCTTTTAGGTTTATTGTGAGATCCCACATCAGTTGGATAGGGAACGGATCATTTCTTGTATATTTGTGTCAATATGTTCGAGTGGTTAAGGAGATAGACTTGAAATCTATTGGGCTTTGCCGGGTTCAAAACCGACTGTTGACGACTGTTTATTGTGAGATCCCACATCAGTTGGATAGGGAACGGATCATTTCTCATATATGGGTGTCATTATGTTCGAGTGGTTAAGGAGATAGACTCGAAATCTATTGGGCTTTGCTTGCGTAGGTTCGAATCTTGCTGTTGACGATATTGTGAGATCCCACATCAGTTGGATAGGGAACAGATCATTTCTTATATATGTGTGTCAATATGTCCGAGTGGTTAAGGAGATAGACTTGAAATCTATTGGGCTTTGCCTGCGCAGGTTCAAATCCTGCTGTTGACGACTTTTTGCTTTTAGGTTTATTGTGAGATTGGGCTATGCTTGCACAGGTTCGTATCTTGTTGTTGATGACTTTTTGCTTTTAGGTTTATTGTGAGATCCCACATCAGTTGGATAGGGAACGGATCATATCTTATATATGGGTGTCAATATGTCTGAGTGGTTAAGGAGATAGACTTGAAATCTATTGGGCTTTGCCTGCGTAGGTTCAAATCCTACTATTGACGACTTTTTGTCCGAGTGTTTAAGGAGATAGACTGGAAATCTATTGGGCTTTGCCTCAGGTTTGAATCCGGTTGTTGACGACTTTTTGCTTTAGGTTTATTGTGAGATCCCACATCAGTTGGATAGGGAACGGATCATTTCTTATATATGGGTGTTAATATGTCCGAGTGGTTAAGGAGATAGACTCGAAATCTATTGGGCTTTGCCTGCGCAGGTTCGAATCTTGCTGTTGACGACTTTTTGCTTTTAGGTTTATTGTGAGATCCCACATCAGTTGGATAAGGAACGAATCATTTCTTATATATGGGTGTTAATATGTCCAAGTGGTTAAAGAGATAGACTTGAAATCTATTGGGCTTTGCTTGCGGAGGTTCGAATCTTGTTGTTGATGACATTTTGCTTTTAGGTTTATTGTGAGATCCCACATCAGTTGGATAGGGAACGAATCATATCTTGTATATGAGTGTCAATATGTTCGAGTGGTTAAGGAGATAGACTGGAAATCTATTGGGCTTTGCCTCGTTTGAATCCGGTTGTTGACGACTTTTTGCTTTAGGTTTATTGTGAGATCCCACATTAGTTGGATAGGGAACGGATCATTTCTTATATATGGGTGTTAATATGTCCGAGTGGTTAAGGAGATAGACTTGAAATCGATTGGGCTTTGCCTGTGCAGGTTCAAATCCTGCTGTTGACGACTTTTTGCTTTAGCTTTAGGTGTATTGTGAGATCCCACATCAGTTGGATAGGGACCGGATAGGGAACGAATCATTTCTTCTATATTGGTGTCAATATGTCCGAGTGGTTAAGGAGATAGACTTGAAATCTATTGGGCTTTGCCTGTTTGAATCCGGTTGTTGATGACTTTTTGCTTAAGGTTTATTGTGAGATCTCACATCAGTTGGATAGGGAACGTATCATTTCTTATATATGTGTGTCAATATGTCCGAGTGGTTAAGGAGATAGACTCGAAATATATTGGGCTTTGCCTGCGCAGGTTCGAATCTTGCTGTTGACAACTTTTTGCTTTTAGGTTTATTGTGAGATCCCACATCAGTTGGATAAGGAACGAATCATTTCTTATATATGGGTGTTAATATGTCCAAGTGCTTAAGGAGATAGACTTGAAATCTATTGGGCTTTGCTTGCGGAGGTTCGAATCTTGCTATTGATGACATTTTGCTTTTAGGTTTATTGTGAGATCCCACATCAGTTGGATAGGGAACGAATCATATCTTGTATATGAGTGTCAATATGTTCGAGTGGTTAAGGAGATAGACTTGAAATCTATTGGGCTTTGCCAAGTTCAAATCCGGCTGTTGACGACTTTTTGCTTTAGGTTTATTTGTGAGATCCCACATCAGTTGTATAGGGAACAAATCATTTCTCATATATGGGTGTCAATATGTCTAAGTGGTTAATGAGGTAGACTCGAAATCTATTGGGCTTTGCGCTGGTTAATGAGGTAGACTCGAAATCTATTGGGCTTTGCCTGCCCAGGTTTGAATCCTGTTGTTGATGACATTTTGCTTTTAGGTTTATTGTGAGATCCCACATCAGTTGGATAGGGAACGAATCATATCTTGTATATGAGTGTCAATATGTTCGAGTGGTTAAGGAGATAGACTTGAAATCTATTGGGCTTTGCCAAGTTCAAATCCGGCTGTTGACGACTTTTTGCTTTAGGTTTATTTGTGAGATCCCACATCAGTTGTATAGGGAACAAATCATTTCTCATATATGGGTGTCAATATGTCTAAGTGGTTAATGAGGTAGACTCGAAATCTATTGGGCTTTGCCTGCGCAGGTTTGAATCCTGTTGTTGATGACTTTTTGTTTTAGGTTTATTGTGAGATCCCACATCAGTTGGATAGGGAACGGATCATTTCTTATATATGGGTGTCAATATGTCCGAATGGTTAAGGAGATAGACTCGAAATCTATTGGGCTATGCCTGCGTAGGTTCGAATCCTGTTGTTGATGACTTTTTGCTTTTAGGTTTATTGTGAGATCCCACATCAGTTGGATAGGGAACGGATCATTTCTTATATATGTGTGTCAATATGTCTGAGTGGTTAAGGAGATAGATTTGAAATCTATTTGGCTTTGCCTGCGCAGGTTCAAATCTTGCTGTTGACGACTTTTTGCTTTTAGGTTTATTGTGAGATCCCACATCAGTTGGATAGGGAACGAATCATTTCTTGTATATTTGTGTCAATATGTCCGAGTGGTTAAGGAGATAGACTTGAAATCTATTGGGTTTTGCCGGGTTCAAAACCGGCTGGTGACGACTTTTTGCTTTAGGTTTATTGTGAGATCCCACATCAGTTGGATAGGGAACGGATCATTTCTCATATATGGGTGTCATTATGTCCGAGTGGTTAAGGAGATAGACTCTTGACGATATTGTGAGATCCCACTTCAGTTGGATAGGGAACGGATCATTTCTTATATATGGGTGTCAATATGTCCGAGTGGTTAAGAAGATAGACTTGAAATCTATTTGACTTTGACTGCGCAGGTTCGAATCCCACTGAGGTTTATTGTGAGATCCCACATCAGTTGGATAGGGAACGAATCATTTCATGTATATGGGTGGTCAATATGTCCAAGTGGTTAAGGAGGATAGACTTGAAATCTATTGGGCTTTTGTCTGTGCAGGTTCGAATCCTGTTGTTGATGACTTTTTGCTTAAGGTTTATTGTAAGATCCCACATCAGTTGGATAGGGAACGGATCATTTTTCATATATGGGTGTCAATATGTCCAAGTGGTTAAGGAGATAGACTTGAAATCTATTGGGCTTTGCCTGCGCAGGTTCGAATCCTGTTTCTGATGAATTTTTGCTTTAGGTTTATTGTGAGATCCCACATCAGTTGGATAGGGAACTGATCATTTCTTATATATGTGTGTCAATATGTCCGAGTGGTTAAGGAGATAGACTCGAAATCCATTGGGCTTTGCCTGCATAGGTTCAAATCCTGTTGTTGACGACTTTTTGCTTTTAGGTTTATTGTGAGATCCCACATCAATCATATCTTGTATATGAGTGTCAATATGTCCGAGTGGTTAAGGAGACAGACTTGAAATCTATTGGGCTTTGCCAGGTTCAAATCCAGCTGTTGACGACTTTTTGCTTTAGGTTTATTGTGAGATCCCACATCAGTTGGATAGGCAACAAATCATTTCTCATATATTGGTGTCAATATGTCTGAGTGGTTAATGAGGTAGACTCGTAATCTATTGGGCTTTGCCTGCGCAGGTTTGAATCCTGTTGTTGATGACTTTTTGCTTTAGGTTTATTGTGAGATCCCACATCAGTTGGATAGGGAACGGATCATTTCTTATATATGGGTGTCAATATGTCCGAATGGTTAAGGAGATAGACTCAAAATATATTGGGCTATGGCTGCGTAGGTTCGAATCCTGTTGTTGATGACTTTTTGCTTTTAGGTTTATTGTGAGATCCCACATCAGTTGGATAGGGAACGGATCATATCTTATATATGGGTGTCAATATGTCCGAGTGGTTAAGGAGATAGACTGGAAATCTATTGGGCTTTGCCTCATCCGGTTGTTGACGACTTTTTGCTTTAGGTTTATTGTGAGATCCCACATCAGTTGGATAGGGAACGGATCATTTCTTATACATGTGTGTCAATATGTCCGAGTGGTTAAGGAGATAGACTTGAAATCTATTGGGCTTTGCTTGCGCAGGTTCAAATCCTGTTGTTGACGACTTTTTGCTTTTAGGTTTATTGTGAGATCCCACATCAGTTGGATAGGGAACGAATCATTTCTTGTATATGGGTGTCAATATGTCTGAGTGGTTAAGGAGATAGACTTGAAATCTATTGGGCTTTGCCTCAGGTTCGAATCCGGTTGTTGACGACTTTTTGCTTTAGGTTTATTGTGAGATCCCACATCAGTTGGATAGGGAGCGTATCATTTCTTATATATGTGTGTCAATATGTTCGAGTGGTTAAGGAGATAGACTTGAAATCTATTGGGCTTTGCCTGCGCAGGTTCAAATCCTGCTGTTGACGACTTTTTGCTTTTAGGTTTATTGTGAGATCCCACATCAGTTGGATAGGGAACGAATCATTTCTTGTATATGGGTGTCAATATGTCCGAGTGGTTAAGGAGATAGACTTGAAATCTATTGGGCTTTGCCAGGTTCAAAACCGGCTGTTGACGACTTTTTGCTTTTAGGTTTATTGTGAGATCCCACATCAGTTGGATAGGGAACGAATCATTTCATATATATGGGTGTCAATATGTTTGAGTGGTTAAATGAGATAGACTCGAAATCTATTGGGCTTTGCCTGCGCAGGTTCGAATCCTGCTGTTTGACGACTTTTTAACTTTATTGTGGTTGCCTTTTGCAGGTTCGAAGACTCTTTTTGCTTTAGCTTTATCATAAGGCATCAGTGGTGGGTTTGGGCTTACAAATGACATAAATAGTATTATGCAAATGAGAAAAGAAAAAAAAAACATTATAAAGGTAAATGAGATTGTGAAATAAATTTTAGAA
The DNA here is from genome assembly GCA_033971965.1 of Cucurbita ficifolia. NCBI lineage: Eukaryota > Viridiplantae > Streptophyta > Magnoliopsida > Cucurbitales > Cucurbitaceae > Cucurbita > Cucurbita ficifolia. The sequence goes on from CM066972.1 coordinate 9,377,316, forward strand.
CATAATCATATAGGAACATCTCTTCATTAAAAAAATTTTAGAATATTTAATATTTATTTGGATACGTATGCATATGTTCTCAAATAAACAAAAATTTGGGAACTATTTTTGAAATTTAATAAAAGTATACATATTAATTTACATATTTAAAAACAAAAACACAATAAAGAAATTTTTATTCTTTCTTTTTCTTCTATTTGTTATTTTTTTAATATAATTCTCTAGTTTTTTCCATTATTTGTATTTCATATTATTTCCTTTTTCGATTATTTGTTTTTTACTTATGGTTTTGTAATTTTCTTTTCGTTATTTATTATTTCTTTTTAACTATAAATTATTTTCAAATATGATAAGAAATTGAAATAAATATATTTTATGTTAGAAAAATTGAGATAAATTAATTATATTTGATTTTTGAAATATAACTTACGCAATGAACTTATGATTATTGAGTAAAAATTTATATAATTTTAATAAAAAAAATTAATTAGTGTACAAGAAATTTCAACGAATTATTGAAACTAATCGGTAAGAAAAAAAGAGGGGAAGAAAAAGATACCCGAAGAGAACGGCCAAGATGAAAGTGAGAGCAGGAATTAGGTTGCTAATGGCGGAAGCAAGCGTCGGTGAACTGTACTCCAATCCTTTATAGGAAAACAGCTGACATCCAACTCTTCAATCACAAACAAACAAACAATTTCAATCGCAAACCGATTAACACATCACAATCCATAAAAATAAACCTCAAATCATACCCCATGGCGGAGAGGCAGATCAGTCTCAGGAAGAACGAGGATTTATTGGACGGAAAAACGCCGGATCTGAAGACTCCAAGCAACAAAATGAATACAATTAGGGGAAAATGAGCGGAGAAAAAAAGCAAATGATTAGAGAGAATTGGAAGAATCGGAGACCTGCGGAAGATGAAGGCGAAAGGAAGAAGAACGAGAGCGGCTGCGAGGCAAGTGTAGAAGGTGAAGACATAGAAGCTAATTTGATGGCCGCTAATGGCTTTGTAGACGGTGTTGGAGCCGACGGTAGCGCACTCGCCGGCGATCATTCCGATCAATGGAGCGAATTCCTTGTATAGAAAACTGCGCTCCATTGATTTTTCTGAATCTTGATTCTCTCTGTGGATAGGAGAGCGCTCAAAGTGGAGTTTCTCCAAATTTGTTGGGTAATTTATTTGAGTCTGAAGGAGAAAGAGAAGGGTTAGTTTGGGAATTTGTGTTTTGATATTTGCGTAATGATTTGTCTTTTTAGTACATTTTGGACACTTTTTCTTTTTCTTTTTTTTTTTTTTTTTTTTTTTTTTTTTTTTTTTTTTTATCAACCTAAAATACCGTGTTATCGGATGGAATGAATCGTTCACAATCCAACCTAGTCTGAGTTGGGTCAGTAAGGGTCGAATACGTCCCATGATCGATTAAAGGTTCTATACCGTTCTATACCATTTTCACTCATTTGCTTCAGTCTACCTTTTTTTGTCTCGTTGCGATTCTACGTGGATTCTACCTTTTTTTGTCTCGTTGCGATTCTACGTGGATTTTCGATTGAAATGTTAGCTCCATGTTTTGGACAGCCCATTTGGTGGAGGCAGCTATCACTGCTGGAAGCCATTGTTGTTCGGTTGTGTACTTCACATCCATGTATCTCACACTCCCGAAACATCTTTAGACTCTAGCTATTTTCATCTTTTGAACCCTTAGATGATCCAAGGCTATCCTGTTAATGTATTGTATCAAGTTGTTTATTTTTTTCTTGATTATTTTAAAAACTCTTACTCGTTTATAATACAAGTCACATTAATAATTGAAGTCTCATAAATTCAAATATCGAACATTTACAAGAACCAAGCAAAAATCTAACCAAATTTAGTCCAAACCGAACAAGAATCTAATGCAACCCAACACTTACGCTCTGAGTTAGATAATTCAAGTTGTTCTGGTTTTCAGTTCTTCTAAACCTGTGTGCTCTTGCTGTCAAGAACTATGGTTTTTATACATATTTGCAAACGTGCATCCATCAAAGAAGATCAAGTTAAAAAATACACATTAATAAAACGAATATTATAGTGTTAAACATAGATTAAAAGAAGTTCCAAGCATCATCGCGCGTTTAAATAAATTCAAAATTTTCTGACTCTTTAAGACTGAGAAATAAGCTTACACATTAAATCAGCAAAATTTATACAATACATTGCCACGCAGAAGAATGCATCTCTGTGTGCAAGTTAATTAGTGTTCACCCCCTAAAATATGAACTAGTTTTCACTCAAGTCTCTTAAAGTTGTAAAACTCAATCTCAGCTTCTACAATTTCATAAAGATTGCCAATAATCTCCGTGAATAGCTAACGACTAGACTCGATTCGATCACGTAAATTAGAACTTCCTAAGCATGTGTAAAAAAGGTAAGCAATAGGAACTCATTGAAGAAATCAGTACCTCCTCCTCTTTCTTCTCAAATTAGGCATGGCACTAAGAGCCCCTCCAAATGCCAGGACAGAATGATCCTTGGGTTCCTCTTGCACGCCCTCACCTACCCGGGAAGAGTTCGGATAACTTACAGGATTTGGGTCGTCCACATCGAGTAAAGATTCTCCCCGTGGATACGTATCTTCATTGAGCTGGTCTCCGCCTATATCTTTTTCAGGATGGAAGGTTGATTGGTCAGGATCATCTTCAGAGCCATCTTTGGGGACCTCTGATACGGTTGCTTGGTCGAGATGTGCAACCGGGTCAACACATTCATTATCATCATCTAAGCAGAACCCACCCCCCAGTGTGAAGTAGTCTTCACTGTTGCTAGCCTCCAAGGCAGGGTCTTTATTCCGGCACATTGCTTCCTGGCTCATTTCATCTTCTATTGGACAGAAACCACCTCCAGTTCCAAGATAATCCCTTTGAGGCGATCTCTTCAGTATTTCGTAATCACATTCTGTATTTTCCGAATCGATCATTACAGTTTCAGAACCTGCGTACCGACCCTGGACCACATTGTCGTCGTTGGCTTCATCATTGGACAATCTATACCCACTGTGATCTGATGGTTGATCTTGATCTGAATCATCCGTTTTATAACTTGCAGATTTTCGGACCCGTGATGACTGTATTCAATAAACACTCTAATCAGTGGAAAATTAAGCCATCGTGGAAAAAGTATCGACTAGAAATAAGAAACCGTTCATTCAGACGTCAAATATATCAGTCTAACTATTAGACCAAAACAAACGCAGGCTGACAAGACTTACTTTTCTCTACTAACGTAAAAAGTAAATTTAGCAGCATTCAGACTTACTTTTCTCCTTTCTTGCGGCTCCTGCACGTTCTCCAAATCAAATTTTTGATCATCGAATTCACTTTCATCATCACTGGAGCTGGTTCCGACGAACTGAGTAATAGGACTCTTACCCTTCGATGCCAACCGACCTCTCCCCCTCCCTTTCCCTCTACCTCTACCTCTCTCAGAATGTGATCCCTCGTTTCTACTTCGTTTTCCTTTTTCCTTCATTGTTAGCTTTCGATCCTTGGCAGGTTGCGATTGCTCTCTGTCTAGTTGCCTTTTCCTGGAAGGTTTTCGGAGTCTATTATCTATGTTATCTTCATTCGAGCAAGCACCTTGTATTTCTGATGAACACTTCTCAGACATGCTCTTCTGAGTCTCACCAGAAAGATTTATTTGACTATTTACAGAGACATTCGGCACGGTTTCATCCATCAACGAGGCAGACTTGCTCCCAGTAATACTTTTAACAGCTTTCTTTATTCTCTTACTGCGGATTTTAGCAAACCTTTCATTGAAAGTGTAAAATGCCTCCAATCGAAGTTGAGTCTACCAAAAAAAAAAAAAAAAAACAATAAACATGAAAATGTGAGCATAGACAATTTCTTCTTTAACCATTTTGTGTACTACAGGAAAACGACACAGCACGGACAAAAACACACAAAATAGAACACCCATTCATATTTGTAAACTCAATGGTTATGAAGGATATGCTAAAGATGGCTTCCACATAAGAACCCCACCCTCCCTCCATTTTCCTTCAGTTGATGGTTCAACATAAACATTTGCAGTCCTAAGAGACACAAGTGGAAGTAACTAACCTCATGTTTGCCATACTCTTTTAAGACAGGCAAAAGTAATTCATCTGCCTTTGAGTTCTCCCACCCAAATTTTTCCAAGCATAATCTGCAGCATACAGAGCAAGTTGAATTGTAAATATATATAATATGTACAGTGGATATTCAACTTTCTAAACATAAAGAAGTCGGCTCTACTTAACCAATGTAAAGAAGTGCAGAAAACATCATATATAATAAAGCTCAACTCAGACAAGTCAGTGAGCCCAAAAATATTGATGGGATTGTTTGCTATATTTTTCAAGATAAACAACCAACGAATAGAGGAAGCTCTCCATTAGAATAAAGATACCAGAAGAAGCAACTATGCCAGATTTACTGATAATAACAACGAAGAAGAAGAAGCTCCACCTACTTGAATAAGAAATTGACTGTGAATATGCGATATCGTTCGAATTCATACGATAGGTAAAACAAAAAAAGTAATTATGTTGGTGACATAACTAGGAACTTTTAAGAGGGAAACAGGTCTCAGCGTAAAGATTGCTGCTAAAACTGAAAATATCCGAACCGTGGTAACTAAGTCAAACAGATAATATTTATCAAGATTAGAAGCATAATGTCTCACCTGCGAAGGACAAAGTGGTCTGGCTTCCCCCAGGAGAAAGGTTCTGCTGACTTGTCCACTTGTGGGGAGATGTAAGCAGAAATGACTGCTTCACTAGGAAATTCAGAAGGGATATGCCAGTTCTTGCTAACATTTCTCTAAATATGGGCATGAAATAATCATAAGTAGGTGAGAAAAACTTGGGAATAAAATAATCTTCCTTCACCTGGTCAAGAAAAATACTGTGAATCAGAAAGTATAAAGTAAGAGAGAAATATCTCACGTGCTTAACCATGAAATTCTGTTTAACATCTATGTTCTCCTTCAGATCTTTATCAATGTTCTCTTCAGATGCAGAACCGTCCCTTACGCTGCTATTTGAGCAAGTTGCGTCATTCTCACTTGCCTTTTGCCCTCTTTTACGTACACTTAACCCTGTTTTTGTACCAAACGTCCCTAAGATGCTTGGATCTGGCGATTCAATCCATTCCTTAAATTTATGGAGTCCATCTTCCTCCGGAAATGCATTCATAACCTCAACAGCATTAACAATGCCAATCCCACTGCTCATACAATTGAAATTTATCACGACAGAGAAGTTCTGCATCCTTGCAATGGATAAATTCTTATGAATAAGGCAGGATCATGCATGTGTAAGTTACCTAATGCCCTCTGTATAATCACTTCCAAGCAGTAGTGCCATGCGAATTAACTTGTTTCGGTTCAGACCAAGCTCATTTTCAACGTCCTGAAAGTCAAAAAAGTACAACGGGAAGATTGTTAAGCAACAAGCTATAGGAAAATTTCGGAAGTTTTCAAGAACAATTCTTCTAAAAGAAAAGGAAAATGCCTAAGAGAAAGAAAACCATCAACAGTTCCAACGATGACAGTTTTTTTCCTTTATAAAAAAGGATCATAAAATCGTATAGCTTACATAACATGGAAAATCCTCAGAAATTTGAAAGTAAGCCATAGAGTACATGATACAAAAGAAGCCGCCCCCCCCCCCCCCCCCACAAAAAAATATAAATAAATAAATAAAATCTAAGTCAATTGATGGAGAACCACAATTTTGTCCCAACAAAACCTTACCAAAAAGCACCCCAGCTTGGATTGATAACAAAAGGAGAGAACTTACACAATCACTGGCGGGTGAGTCAGATAAGGAAAACATTCCAAATTAAGCATGCTTTTTGAAAAACCCAAGTTGATTTATACCTATGCCACTCATAAACTATTCAAGAGTTAAAATAATGGTTAAATTATCACCACCAACAAAATTAATTAAATGTAATTCCGTATGACAATGCTGATGATGATGATGATAATAATAGTAATAATAAAGAGAGGACAAGCAGGCAGCTCTACCAGATTCAGACCTTCGTAAAATATGTCTCAACATATTTGCGGTCATCAAATATATTCTTGTAAACACTTCTTGCCCCAAACAAAAAAACGTCGGAGTCGTCAGTCACCACTCCATCAACGAGGTTTGCAAGTTCCATATAAGCACATTGAGCTTCCGCTTCCATAGGAGCAATAATATATGGTAAGCCAAACATTTGCAGTAATTCCTATTGGGAATCAGATGAATTAAAGTTTTTAGTTTGTTTTATCTCCATTCTCAGAAAGAGAGAACTCAATTAGTACTGCAAATAGACTTTATTTGTATTAATTAGTTATCATCAAGTAAAAGAAAGTTGAGACAGTAGTAGTTAGAGAAAAGTTAAAAGCGCACCAAACTGCTGAAATCAGTCATAACAATAAAAATCCCCGACTACCAAGACTTAATGGGTTAAATCCCCTAGGAGCGCCTACCTGGGATTTTCAAATCACAAAATCTTAAGCCTGGGTCTAAGTGAAATGCTCAGGGAGCCTGGGTTTAGAAAAACTTTGTTTAGAGTGAATGTACAGGAAGCTATGAGTGGAGAACATGAATTAGGTTGTTGTTTGAGCATGGTTGGTTTTTCCAATTAAATTGCTTGCCCCCGTCAGTTTTTCTAATTAAACTCAAGTTTTCAACTCCAACAAATGTGGGTAAGGCTTGGGAAGCCAAATCCACCCTAAATGTATCTCACACCCCAAACACCCCATAAAGCATTTTCACTTCCAAGAATTACCAAATCATGGGCCAAATTTCTTCGAGCCTTCTTCCCACCCTCCCAAGAAAAGAAAAGAAAATTCAACTTTTGGGACTAAACTTCATTGCAAGTGTATTAACAAAATAAAATAAATAATCAAACTAACAAAACCGAATTTTTTCCCACTAATGTATGAAAATCAACCATACATACAGACCTGACATTCTGCAAACATTTCACTGCTGACAGCTTCAGCATTACGCTCTAGTCTTTTCTGCTCCTCTCCAAGATTAAGACGTTCTTGCTCCAGAATTGAAATTCTGCTTGTCAATTCATCCTCTGTAACCTCAATCTCTGCTTTGCTAATTTCAATTGTATGTCCTTTTCCAATTTCTTCTTTGAGCAAAAGATCGCTGCTATGCTTCTCAACAGGAAGATTCTGCTTGAAATGATTTTCGAAGGCAGAATCTTTTGTGGAGGAATCAACATCAGGAGTGTAAACACCGTCCATCTCAACCATACGACTAGCAGGCTCAATCACTGTACTATTTATCATATCCCCGACCTGAGTTGCACCAGGGGCATCCCTAGATAAGGACTTAAGAGTATCACTGTTTTCATTCGACTCTTGAAGAAAAAATGAAGTATCCTTATAGGAAGCATCCAACTGTTCTGCGATTGTGGTATCTAACAACACAACAGGTTCTGAACATTGCTTTTCTTGAGATGAACTCTCAGTCATTCCCTGGATATACAGTTCAGAGTAAGGGCACTGCTTCACATAAAAGAATTTTAGATTACAAACTAGAGTCTAGAGATTACCTTCTTCAAGATAGAAGCATTGGCATTTGACCAATTCATTCCATCAACATTACCCATCTTTTCAACTCCAATCACATTTTCATTTTCGACACTCGTAAATCGTTCGGCCATTTTTCCAACAATTGATGGTTGTGGTTGTGGTTGCTCATGTTCAAGAGATACAGGGCCAGATTTTCCATCTACTACATTCTCCAGACTTCTTCTTATTGCCTCCTGCAAATCAGCCTCTTCCTCCAAAGAACCTTTGGAAACTGACTTTCCTGATTCATCTTCAAAAGGAACTGGGTTTACATGATCACAAACTCCATCCTCCCAATCGACTTCACTCTCATCACTAACTGTTCCTTCAAGTGCTTCCTTCCAACCAGAATCTGTAGTACCATCTTGAGAGAGTTTTTGGGACGAGATGTCAAAAGAAGCCATTTGAATGGGATTTTCAGCGGCTAAATGAGTAAATAGATCATCATCATCATCACCATCAAAAGACTTCCCACCCTCACCTTCCAGCAATATTTCTATAGCAGTGTCTTCATTCAGCATAGAATCTGCACCTCTCTCATCCAACTTATTAATGGATTCATCGACGCCTTCATTTGAAACATCTAAAACTTGGCTTCGAAGAGAAGAGCTTTCTGGATTACAAATTTCAATATTTTGCATGGGTTCAGGATTTGCAGCCTTATTTGCATTGATATTCTTCTCAATCTCTTTCATCAAATCCAAGTTTCTTTCTAAATCACGGGTCATGTGGATCCCCATGGCCCTCACTCTGCTAACTCGAACACGTCCCCTCTCATCCAAAAATGTCTCGATATTGTCCTCAAAAACCCCTGACTTATCAGGGGTTGATTGAGCCAGACCATTGGATGTACTAGGAATGTCTGTATTATTCAGGGAACTCAAAGATTGCTGAACCCTTCGTGCCTGTAGGTCTTTGTCTCCGTTCTTCTCAGCTCTAGTAGATGTAAGTACCCTGAGAAGATCAAACATCTCATGAATCTAAAATATTTTATAAATCCCAAACAAGCAAGCTTTCAGGGAAAAAGAACAACTTAAATCAGCTCTCAAATATCTGTCCAAACTACTTTATCATGCCCATTGATCTTTTAAAATAACAGAATTTGAGCAGAGTTTAAACAACTCACTGTTTATCACCAGTGAAAGATGATGAAAAAATAAATTCCCTGTTTGCTTCAGAGGCAATTCTTGATGTCTGTACACCACCAACACCTCTCCCAGAAGCAGCCTTCTGCACTTGATCAATATCCCGACGAAAAGCAACAGTTTTAAGATAAGCCTGTATCTGTAGCTCAGAAAACTTTGCAGGATCCTATAATAAAATGAAATCAACTAATAAGATGGCATTGAAAGTCATTAGAGGAGAGGGGCAACAGAAGTACACACAACACAAAAAAACGAAACTTCAACGGAGCTTCTTCAAAGAAATGGAATACACTTGCAGCAAACTACCCCATATCTCATCAACAATTAAGGGAATCGTAAAGGATGGTAAGTCTACATAAAGAAACAATGATTTATGGTATGAACGATGTCTCATCTTCCCCCTTGTTCTTCTCTTTTTGGTAATGAAAAGTACATTTCTTACATGCATTTGTTAGTGTGCGTGTGTAAAAATAGTAGATGAGGCTCAAAAATATATGACAGATGCATATTGAACCATTTCAGAACCAACCTTCTTGACCCTTTGATATTTCTGTCTGTTTTCAGCCATTAATCTCTCTCTCATCTGCACCAAGAGTATGTTTGCATAAACATGTGCCAGCATGAAGTTACATCACTTGCCAACCATGGTACATATACTGAAACTTACCTGAACAAGAAGATCAAGTTGAACTGACGGTGGCAAAGCAGCCAATACAGAAGGATCAACTACCCCGTGCATTTCAGGCTGGCAAAGTAAATTAAAACAATATGATGGGCACAATTAATAACTTACAAGTTGAGGACTCCTTGATTTTCATTAAGCCTAAGATTCACAATCTAAAAAGTAATATTATTTAGTTAGTATTTTCAGAAATGTGCAAGAGCAAAAAATATCCTATAAACATCCAGATTTTCACAGGTAAAGGTCACCGTTGCACCTCGTATCTTCTGACTTATAACTGATATCCAATGACACAAACACCATCGAAGTTTGCTTCCTAAAGCTTCTAACTTCGTGAATATGAGAAGATAATTTAAGAAAGCCACTGTGGTAAAGAACAATTTGTTGATTAAAAATCATATGAACAGAAATCTGTCAGGGACAGCATACCAAAATCATCTCTTCATCTTCATCTTCATCATCCATATCTTCACCTGCCAGATTCGCAGCAGAAGATACTGATACATTTTCATTCAAACCTCTAGCTTCCTCTGCTGCAATAGATGCTGCCAACCTAGAATAATCACAGCAGAACGAATGTGATCAACATAAGACATCGACAATAGAGATATAACCCAAGTGTAAGTGCACCTTACATCTCATCTAAATTTTGCTGATGGGCACTTCTTGAGGCCACTTCCATCCTTTCTGAATCACTTCCCACTACATGAATTTCATCTGACAAAATCTTCTTGCCCTTTGAGTCATTCTTGTACTTCTGGTTCTGGATCAGACATCCTGTTTGTCAGGTCTCTCGTCTTTCACCTTCCAATTTATGGAAAAGAAATACTAGACCCAATCTTGAAGCTTATTGATGTACACAGGCAGAAAACTTACCAGCATTGACTGTTCACCTCTGTCCTCTTTGGGAAGAGTGACACCAGAAAAAGAGGGGGCACTACTCGAGAAAACCCCATTCTCCTCGATCATAATTGATGCTGCCAACCTAAATGATCAACAAAAAAAACCTGTCACATGACATTCTTCCAAGTATTTACATATTGCAGCTGTATTCACAAGACTTGTCTCACATTCCATCTAGATTTTCATGATTGCCACTGTTTGGGACGCTTTTGCTCCTTTCTGAAATAGAAGTACCATCTAAAATTTCGTTATGGTTCAGTAAGGTCTTTTTTTTTGGAACATCCTGCTTCCTCTGCTGTTTCTGGTTCTTTATACCCTCCGCTAGTTCTCTCAACCGCATCTCCTTGAGCTATTAAACAATAGGTAGAATAGTTCAAGACTTAACACCCAATTGCAAGTTGCAACTAGGAATTTAATTAAATATAAAAAGAATTAGACCCAGCAACAAACTGATCAGTCACATGAAAAATGAAAAATAAACCACGCACTTTTTTCATTATTATTTATTTACGGGGAATACAATCACAATTTAGTTGGGAAAAGAAGAACAATGGTTTTGAAATATTCGATAAACTACAACTTATAGCTCCATCTTTGTTGAGATGAAGATTTAAGTTTCCAACCGAACAAAAGCTATCTGGGAAGCGGGTAGTGATCTGCTTCTATGTATTGCTGGAAGAGTAAAATGGCATACATCCAACGACATCACTAAAATTTAGAATCGCCACTATCCAGTAGGATTTCTAATACGACAAGCAATGTGAAATGAAATTCCATTTAATTTTGGACTGCAAAATGATGTAAATGAGCTTGAAATACTTCCGTCTAATCAAACGCCACCCATTGAAAAAACAGACACTTCTTAATTCTACTGGAGAAAATTTCCAAACATAAGCACAATAATTTCTGTAGACGATGGACAAATTTCCAGCACAGAACTCCAAAAACACTCGAAAAGGACCGGAAACTAAACTCACATGATTGAGAAGCAATTTCTCGGCAGTCTTACGAACTTTAGCCTGGGCATTCTCACGCTGCCTACGGCGAGCAATCAGAGTCCGGCGCTTGAGAGACGGGGTTGCACCATCGAAGACAAAAACAGGCTTAGTCCGCAAGAATAGAAGTTTACAAATCCGTCGAAAGAAACCGAGTAAATGAGCGTTTCGGACCATTTCTCCTCTTTCATCACGCATTGCCTTTATGAATTGTACCATCCAAATGCTCGCATCTTCAACAGAAAAATAAACCAAAAAAGAAACTTCATCGACAATGAATTTTTCTTAAAACAATTCAGAGGAGTGAAAGAGAGAGATGTTTGTACCGATCGCCAGCTTCTTCCCGGCTAGGGTTTCAACGGATACACGTCGGCCGACGGGGGCCAAAAGCTCCCAAAGACCGTGAACTCCCATTTTTGTTGGTCCCTTGACCTCGAGGCTTCTGGTTTCAGTCTGTCGTTGCCGCCAATCGCCGGGAACCCTGGCTTATTTATAGTCGATGCCAATTTCCCAGTAGGACAGTTGAAATTTTGGCGGACGAAACGACGTCGTCGATGTAATTAGTTTTATGGCTTAAATTTTAAATACTTTATATTGTCAAATTTTTATTATTTTTTTCCTTCTTTTAATTCAACAAAATATTCAAAATATTTTAAGATGATAAATCCTTACTTAAAATTGGCAAATTTTTATTATTTTTTTCTTCTTTTAATTCAAGAAAATAGGCCAGAGAGAATAATTAGTATTTTATCTAAAATTGACAGATTTTTATTCAAGTCAAGAGTGTTTAAAAGACTCTTGAACCTAAAAACTCGACCAACTAAACCTAACTCGATCAACAAAAATCATCTATCACACCTCGTGCATCATCTCCAACTTTAAAAAAAAAAAAATTAAAAGTACTAATATTACTTCGGAAAGTTCATCAATATTTTTTAAAACGTAATACTAACTGTTTCGTCCATATACTAATAATAAGAGTAGTTTTGAACTAAATTTTTTAAAAAGTTAAAAAATATTAATGAAACGTTTGAAAATTGATTTAAAAATATCTACAGAGATGAATACTAAACCCCTTTGCAATGGGTGAAGGAGAGAAATGATCATTCTAACAAATAACGACCAACATAGTTGTCTCTCGCATGCAAGGAGATGCTACAGTTCGATATCACGGTTCTGGTGCACCATGATCCTTTTCTCTAAAATAATCGAGGGCACTACCTTCCTTTTGCTTTCAAAGGTATGGACTGAATTAATCCTCGCTCAGTGAAAAGGGTATAAACGGTATTTTTGAAAAAAAATTTATTAAGAAAAGAGAAGATTAGAAAGATGAAAGCTTAGACAAAAATGCTTTTATTATATACAAAGAGAGGGTTTAGGGTAATCAAACTTGGTAGATCATCCCAACCTCTAAAGTAGATGCATGAGGCACAGTCCAAGCATAAGATGGCCCTCTTGAGTTCCTTCTCAAGAAATCATACCCATAATTTATCACCATTTTCTTCACCCAACCTGACCCTCTCTTTGCTTTCACATATGAATGTCCCATAATGAAAGCCATGCCTGCCTCTCTTGCTTCCATGAGCTCTTCCAGCTCTCTCCTTGCCTCCCCATCCATTTGTGGGCTCTCAGGCACAACAAACCTCACTCTTTTCCTCACCTTTTGTGCTGACTTTATCTCCCTCACCTCTGATGTCTCTCCTCCTCCTCCTTCATCTTCACACATTCTCACTCCGTCTACATGTGTCGACGACGTTCCTACCACTGTCATCCTCTCGCTCTCTTCCAAATCTTCTACCTTCACGTTCGTCTCCGCCTTCTCCGACCTGATGAACTCTGCAATGCTACACACCAAGTCCTTCTCGAACTCCATACCATCCTTGTGGATGTCGCGGTATCCATATCGTGCTATGCATCGATACAGACGGTACTCCTTTGGTCCAACTCTTCCTACGAGGAATCTCTCTCCAGGTCTCACGTGTGGGACGGGGACGGATTTTACACAAAGGAAGACTAGGACTTGGTGGAAGGCGGGGAGGTTTGTTACAAAGTGGGAGAAGATGGCGGGGATACCTGAGACTAGCTCGGTGTATATAAGACCAATGCCTCGTACTCGTACAATGCCTAAACTTGGACCTAAGCCTAGGAGCCAGTTGATTGAGACTTTGTTTTGAACATCATACTCGTATTTCTTGCGCGTTCCGTAATGCCATACGTACATGACTATTAGGAAGATGAGCGAGAGGGCAATGGGAACCCACGCCCCTTCTTGAAACTTGATGAGAGATGCCGAGAAGTAGAGTGATTCGATGAACCCGAAAATGAGTATGAAGGCAATGGCAAAGAGAAAGCTTTTGTTCCAGCACAAGATGATGACTACAGACATTAGGCAGGTAGTCACTAGCATAACGGTTATTACAGCTAAACCTGTCGGTAACAACGATCAGTTTTACTCATGAAAAATCATCAAACAGTCATAACCACGAGTCGTGTGGAGAGTATACCTGATGCATTTCCCATTCGTTTCGTGTCTCGAAAGCCAGCAGTAATAGCCAAGCACAAGATCATCAAGGTCCAGTTGATCTCCGGTATGTAAATCTGGCCGTGGATTTTCGAGGAGGTATGAACAATTTTGACCCTTGGGAAGCAGCCTAATGCAGAGCACTGTTTTATTATCGAAAACGTCCCGGTAATGACAGCTTGACTTCCGACCACCGCAGCTAAAATGGCTATCACAAGTACAGGCCATCTTATTTTCTCTGAAACATAAACATACACAGTTGAACTCATTTGACATTTAATTATGTTCATTCACTTGTCTCATATGCACCAAATTGTCACCTACCAGGAACCGACACGTAAAATCCGATTCGATAGTTACTTTCTTCACCGTGATGTTGAGAAAGATAAGCAGCTTGTCCCATGTATGCCAGTACCAAAGCTGGATAAACCACAAAAGAAAACGCAATCTGCAGTAGAACAGCTTTCTATTAGAAAAACGCTCGGAGTTTCAACCAATAATAGCTCGAATAACAACATCAGATAACTTTATACACGACAGAGATTCGAGTATCAAAAAAACGATCATAAGCATATTGGTACATTTCTACATCCATACATGAACTCTGAGAGAACTTTTAGTATGTACTCATCTTAAACTAACGACTCGTGTTCAAAATTTCAGCTGAGTATAAAAATGACCTTGATAGATAGCTGCGAGAAGTGGCCGAGATCAGCAAACATTGCTTCCGAACCTGAATATCGAACAGGTCAGTTTAGATAACTTGAGGACAACGAGAAGAAAGCGAAACAGAAAACGGATTGGATAGGAGGAAAATGCAGTGGGTTGAGCCACTCTCATTACCTGTCATACATAACAGGATGCCGCCCAGGGACATCCAACCTCCCCTTTGAGTCTTCTTCAAAAATTTGTACATATAATATGGGGAGAGTGCTTGATAAACATGGGGATTCCAGTAGAAGATATTGTACAGCCCTATCGAACTTATACACACGAGCCAGGTAATTACAACCGGTGCGAACAGAAACCCGACTCGATGGGTTCCATAATGTTGAAGTGCAAATAGGATTACCAATATGACACAAGCGACCGGGACTTCGACATCTGCAGAAGCATTGAACTATTAACATTTTCATGTTTTACTTTACACAACAACACACACTCAATCTAGATGAACACAAAGAACAGGAGAAAGAAAATGCAGTAGAAATATTGGCTAAAGGTTTATATGGATGACGGCAGGTATGTACAGTAAGAGAGAATACAGAAAGTACATGCAGTATACATGTAGAATCTAGGATGCCAGAAAAGTTTTTAAAATGTGAACAAAGTTATATCTGTGTAGCATATTCGTCAAGTGTGAACTAAGATTATTAATGTAACAACCCAAGCCCACCGCTAGCAGATATTGTCCGTTTTGGCCCGTCATGTATCGCCGTCAGCCTCACGGTTTTAAAATGCGTATACTAGAGAGAGGTTTCCACACCCTTATAAGAAATGCTTCGTTCCCCTCTCCAACCGATATGGGATCTCACAGGGGCCAGCGTTCTCACTGGCACACCACCCAGTGTCTAGCTCTGATACCATTTGTAACAACCCAAGCCCACCGCTAGTAGATATTGTCTGCTTTGACCTGTTACGTATCATCGTGAGCCTCACAGTTTTAAAACGCGTATGCTAGGGAGAGGTTTCCACACCCTTATAAGGAATGTTTCGTTACCCTCTCCAACCAATGTGGGATC
The DNA here is from genome assembly GCA_033971965.1 of Cucurbita ficifolia. NCBI lineage: Eukaryota > Viridiplantae > Streptophyta > Magnoliopsida > Cucurbitales > Cucurbitaceae > Cucurbita > Cucurbita ficifolia. The sequence continues at coordinate 9,392,913 of CM066972.1, forward strand.
TCACAATCCACTCCCTTGAAGGCCCAACGTCCTCGCTGGCACACCGCCCGGTGTCTAGCTCTGATACCATCTGTAATAGTCCAAACTCACCGCTTGTAGATATTGTCCACTTTGGTTCATTACGTATCGTCGTCAGCCTCACGATTTTAAAACGTGTCTACTAGGGAGAGGTTTCCACGCCCTTATAAACAATACTTTGTTCCCCTCTCCAACCGATATGGGATCTCATAGTGAACTAGAATATAAGATTTACGATATCAAAACTCAAAAATTACCAAACATCCCAAGCAGATAGCAAGTAATGCAACCAAATAGCTTGTTCAAGCCCTAATTAGTAACCATCTTTGAAGGTAGCACTGTTAGCAGACAACAGCAACCAACAAACAGAAAAGAAAACTTTACTAGTTTAAGTTAAAAGGACCCATCATCAATAATGGACGGTCGATAAAAACCCGCTACCAGAAAGATGTTACCTCAAAATTAGCCTTACTACGATAAAGATCGATCTCGTCGAAGTCGGGTGATATGGATACTTCAATGGTGTCTTAGAAGGTAATGGTTTGACCAAGAGATGAATGGTCTAAATCCTATAGCAGCTAGCCAAAGAACAGTAAAAAAGTTCAAAGGGTTTCAGTAAAAGTATTGATTTAACCTCTCTTTTCCCTTTTTTTCTTCTTTTCTTCACATGATAGTGATTTGACTACGATTTGAACTGAGGTGTTTGTATATCAATCATATATGCAGAGACCCACAATAATTTGTGGCCAGAATCCTGTTCATGTTGCAGCTAAACTAACAGAACAATTGAAAAAGAAGAACTGTTCATCTTATTTCTAAAGAAGATTGTTCAGCAAAACAAAAGAAATTGTAACGGCCTAAGCCCACCGCTAACGGATGTTGTCCTCTTTGATCTTTTCCTTTCGGGCTTCCCACCGCTGGCAGATATTGTCCTTTTTGGGCTTTCCCTTTCGGGCTTCCCCTCAAAGTTTTTAAAACGCGTCTGCTAGTGAGAGGTTTCCACACCCATATAAAGAATGTTTCGTTCTCCTCCCCAACCGATGTGGGATCTCACAATCCACCCCCCTTCGAGAGGTTTCCATACCCTTATCCCCTTTGGGGCCAGCGTCCTCACTAACACTCGTTCTCTTCTCCAATCGATGTGGGACCCCCCAATATGCCCCCCTTCGGGGCCCAGCGTTCTTCCTGGCACACCGCCTCATGTCCACCCCCCTTCAAAACTCAACCTCCTCGCTGGCACATCGTTCAGTGTCTAGCTCTGATATCATTTGTAACAGCCCAAGTCCACCGCTAGCAAATATTATCCTCTTCAGGCTTTCCCTTTCGGGTTTCCCCTCTTAAAACGCGTCTACTAGGGAGAAGTTTCCATACCCTTATAAAGAATGTTTCGTTCTCCTCTCCAACCAACGTGAGATCTCACTCAGATGATTTCCGTGAACATTCAAGTAAATAGAGTAGCAAAGAAGCTTACATCGATGATGTTCTTTAGCCATTGAAAGTTCCAGCCCAGAAACAGCAGAGAAAACTGCCATAAAAGATCCAAAACCAGCAAGTTCCATCAATTCAAACACTAAAATCATTTGAAAAAAAAAAACAGAACAGCATGAAGAATCAACAATACCAGAAATGGCAGGAGTAAGAACTCCATCTCCAATCACCATACAAGCCCCAATCAAAGCAAGAACAAGCAAAACCCTCTGCAGCACTCTATGGTTCTCTAATGTCAATTTCAATCTCGACCCACAAGTGTTCTTACTGGTTATATCCACCCCATCTTTTGTATACTCAGAAAGGTCCTCATCCGCGAGCTGACAATTAGGCAAGGAGCCAACTCGGGCATGGCGGCAGAGCAATGAGTACAAAGCAAAAGTACCCCCCTCGCCATTATCATCAGCTCGAAGAACAATAAAAACGTATTTAATCAAAGGAATAAGCGTGAGAGTCCAGAAAACAAAAGAAAGAATCCCATAAATCTCCTCATTAGTTTCAGAGTGCTCAATATCCTCAGCAAAAGTGCTTTTGTAAACATACAAAGGGGAAGTACTCAAATCGCCATAAACAACCCCCAAGCTTTGATAAGCCAAAGTTAAAACAGCTTTCCAAGAATCCTTCTGAAACAGAAGCGATCAAAATCAACAAAACATGAAGAAAATGAAGAAGATGATGAACAGATTAGAGTGCCATTTTTGTAGTACCTTGATTGAGTGACCCCTAATAGCACTCTCCAGATCCATCAATGGCTATCTCAAAGCTTCAAAATAGCCATTACCCATTAAATATTAAAGCGAATCAAGACGACCCAGATGGCTAAATAACAAGTAACTCGCCTTCAATGGCGGACCCACCAATGCAAAGAGAGCAACGGAGAAATCAAGAAAGAACAGGAAAATGATGAACAAAGAACACAAGCTTCGATTGGTTAGAAGGAGAATTTTAAAAGAAGAACAAGAAAGAACAGAGCAAATCAGAAATGGAGGAGAGGGATATTTTGAAATTGGGATATTTTGGATTTGTTCATAGGATTCTGATTTTGTGTGATAAGTGTTGAAGAACAATTAAAGAGCAATTGAGTGGGCGAAATGCTCAGCTCAGCAAGCATGATTGAAAAAGTTTGAACGCACCAAAACAAAGAAAAACCGACCCCATCAAACCAATTTCTTTGTACTGTTGACGAAAGGCTGCATTTAAGGGAGAAAAGAAACCAACCAAACGTTTGAATCAAAACCATTTTTTTTTTCTTTTTTTCTTTTTTTGTTGGATTTTATGTATTTTCTTTTTATGGAATATTTAGATTAGACACTGTTCATCTTATTCTCACCAAATTTGTAGCTACCACTCTTTGAAAAAGAAAATTTTGATGCTTTTTTTCACAATATCACGAATTGTTTTGCTTGATATGGCATGAAATCTAATGCACCAAAAACCCATATTAGATTGAAATGATTTATGTAAAATTTCTCCCCTCACCCAAAGAAAGACCAAAAATAATTTTTAAATACTTAGGAATTTGATCGTCCCGATATTCCATTACAACGTGATCGTGCTAGCTACTTGTGAGATCCCACATCGATTGAAGAGGATAACGAATCATTTCTCATAAGGGCGAGGAAACTTCTCTCTAACATATGCGTTTTAAAATCATGAGACTGATGGCGATACTTAACGGGGTAAAGTAGACAATATCTACTAGTAGTGGGCGTGGGTTGTTATAAATGGTATCAAAGCTCGACATTGGGCAGTGTGCCAACGAAGACGTTGGGCTCCCAAGGGGGTGGATTGTGAGATCCCACATCGGTTGGAGAAGAAACGAAACATTCCTTATAAGGGTGTGGGAAACTCTCCCTAGTGGTAATACGTAACGGCCCAAAACAGACAATTTCTACTAGCGGTGGGATTGGGCTGTTGCACTACTTATTTTGTCTCGAAATATTTTTAACAAACCCAACACGTAGGATTGTTCTAAGTCAAACGTGTTTGACTTTTAAGTTTTTTATAATTGAATAACCCTGATTTGTTAGTATAGACTGTAACTATCAATTCTTTTAAACATTTCTTAATCATAATTTCATATCTTCAGTATCACTTTCATTCGAATATGATATTTATTTATTAATATTCCCCTCTCTTACTTGAACGTGTCGATCATAATCAACTCAAAAAAAAAAATTGTCTAGTTATGGAAAGCAGCTATTATCATTTTAAATAAAGAATACATTAATTACTATAAAAAAGAAGCTGGTCGGTCAATATATTAATAATTTTTCTTACAAATGGCAATTTTTAATCTCCATTTATTAAAATAATTCAAGTAATGATTAATATTTTAAACAACGATATCGTATATCTAATTTATATTGATAAATATGAACATAGTATTATATCATCGATAATTTGAATCTCAACCCTGAACGTCGGTCAGCCACATAAATTAAAAGGCAACAAAACGAAAAGGCGGGCCATTTAAACTCGCACGAGTCCAATTAAGAAGAAAGTAGAAGGCTAAAAAGCTCGAGTTGTTGGTGTTTGTTGGCCTTTATTGTTTTGGTTTTATTTGGTTTGAAAAAGAAAATTGATGGAAGAAAGCGATCCATGAGCTACCATAGTATTTGACTTAAAAAACATGTAACATATTTAGCCACCCTTAACATATTTATATAATCATTTAATTTCAAATCCTACTAATTGTTGTTGTTTTCCCCTTGGTCTTTTAAGCCTTAAAATAACATTTTTAATGTTTAGTTGGGAGATCTCACATCGGTTCGAGAGGAGAACGAAACATTTCTTATAAAGGTGTGGAAACCTTTCCTTAACAGACGCGCTTGAAAAACCTGAGACTGATAGCGATACGTAATGGGCCGAAGCGAACAATATCTACTAGAGGTGGATTTGGGCTGTGATAAATAGTATCAGAGCTAGTCACTGGACGTTGCGAGGCACTGGTTGGAGTAGGGCTAGACCCTCTCTATAGTAGACGTGTTTTAAAACTGTGAGGTTGATAACGATACTAACGGACTAAAGCGGACAATATCGGCTAGCAGTGGACTTGGGTGGTTATAAATAGTATTAGAGTCAGACATGGGACGGTGAGAACGAATATAAATGGTATTAGAGCCAAGCACCATGCAGTGTGCCGGTGAGGACGCTGGCCCCCAAGGGGAGTGGATTGTGAGATCCCACATCGGTTCGAGAGGATAACGAAGCAGTCCTTATAAAAGTGTGGAAACCTCTCCCCAATAGATGCGTTTTAAAATTGTAAGGCTGACGATGATACGTAATGACCAAAACAGACAATATCTACTAGTGGTGGACTTGAGCTATTACATCAGCACTCGACGTCAACAAATCCCTTTATCATCGACCCAAACTATTTCTTAAACCTCAAAGATTAAAACGTGAAAGAAGGGTGAGAGTTTTTGTCGAATTAAGAACATAAGATCCTTTAATTAATTTAATTGTGCATTAAAGAAGTCAAAATCCATGTATTGCATGCGTGTAAGTATTAAATTAGGGGATTTTGTCAGCTTTCAATCTTGATTTGATAACTAAACTAACCAATACCTCATGTTATTCTCTTCAAAAGTTAGGCCAAATAATTCTTAATTAAAAAAAAAAATCTTATTTTAATCTCTACTTGTTTGGACGTGTTAAATAATTGGTCCCGTTACGTATCGCCGTCAGCCTCACGATTTTAAAACGCATTTATTAGGGAGAGGTTTTCACCTTCCTACCAGGAATGTTTCGTTTCCCTCTCCAATCGATGTGTGATCTCACAATCCACCCACTTGGGGGTCCAGCGTCCTCGCTGGCCCACTACTCAGTACCTGACTCTGATACCATTTGTAACAGCTCAAGTTCACCGTTAGTAGGTATTATCCGCTTTGGCCCGTTATGTATCAACATGAGCCTCACAGTTTTAAAACGCGTTTATTAGGGAGACGTTTCCACACCCTTATAAGGAATGTTCCGTTCCACTCTCCAATCAATATAGGGTCTCACAAATACGATATCCAAAGCGAGAGTCCTACTTATTAATAATGTTGCTTAATTTGCACAAACGACGACTTTACTTCTACTATTCGTATTACAATAGATTGAACTTTATAAAATAACTTCAGATATAATTCTGAACCTATTAAATATCAGCTCCCGACCCATCTCGATCCATCTCGACCCATCTCCATTTAAGAGCCAAAAGTGAGAAAGATAAGTTCAAATAGAAAAGTTGGTTAAAGAAGAGGCTAAAATTAATGAAGCACAAAGAGAAGGATATAGAGATAAGAAAGAGTGAGAATCTAAGAAAGCATATTCAAAGCAACAAGAAGTAGAAAGATGCCAAAGGGCGATGGTGAAATAACCATTTTGTCTCCATTTTCTTAAAGAAAACCACTTTTTTTTCAAAGTGGGTGACCACTACGACCACTTAGGACACTGTCCATTTTGCTGCACAAAGGTGCCTTTTTCTTTGTCTTAGAGTCCTTGGAAGCTGAATGAGGTAGAATATTCAAGCTTTATCAAGTTGCATTGAGTACTAAACCCATTGAGTTTGGGTACTAAACCCATTGAGTTTGGGTACTAAACCCATTGAGTTTGACTAACTATACCCATTGATGTGTAGTTTCTAAGTTCATGAATATTCTTGGGTTTTTTCTCATGCAAAGATGAACAAAAATGTCAATTGGCATTTTACTATACAAATTTATTGTTATTTGAAAGGTGGGTTTTGTGTAGTTTTTCGATCGAGTATACAAATTCGTTTTTGCTTTCTATTTGCACAAAATTTGGACTTCTTTTATGCTAGTTTTTGTTGTTTTGTTCAAATGGGTAATATTGGACTACGAGGATAACTCCAAGTTAAAAGGGAATTTAAAGAAAACAAATAAGAAAAATGGTGTAATAGCCTAAGTCCACCACTCGCTGATATTGTCTGTTTTGGTTTGTTACGTATCGTTGTTAGCCTCACGGTTTTAAAATGCGTCTACAGGGGAGAGGTTTCCACACCATTATAAGGAATGTTTTGTTCTTCTCTCTAACAAATGTGGGATCTTACAAAAGGGTAACAGAAGACAAATTTGAGACAACAAAGAAAGAGCAGGTGTCGAGGCAATGAAGAAGAGAAGAATTTTGGGTGAAGCTCAAATGCAACTCATGAGGTCGAGGCTAACCCTATTATCGGCCTCTCAAGGAGCACGTATCATGCTTGCCCCTTGGCTTGTGGCATATTGATTCAATATGGCTTAGTTCATTTTTAACCTAACTCGTAAGAAAAACATAAGAAACCCTAGAAGGGTTCCCATATAAATACCTTTTGTCAATTTAGAGAAAATAAAGCGAGAAAAATTTCTCCAATTCCAAGCTAACCCGATGATCAACATTTCAATTCTTATACAATTTAAGTTAGGTTGAACTTTTGAAAAATTGAAAATTTTATTCCGTTTGTGGGTTGACATTTTAACTCACAAACTCGAAAATAGGGTTACAATCCAACCTTATTCTATTTTAAAAAAAATTAAGAATATTTAACTTTTATAACCAACATTAGTGGTGCGTGACTAGTAAAAATATTTGATATTTCAACTTTATGAAATTTATGTTATTAATGGAACATATATGGTGTATACGTAGCATTTTTTAAAATAATTAAAAAAAAAAGTAACCCGACAATCAAATCCAACCTAACCTGAAAATAGAGAGTTGGGCTGGGTTGGGCTGTAAACTCTATTTCGGTGGCTCGGGTCACCCGCCCGACTAATCCCAATCCAAAATTTTACGTTGGTTCAAAAAATATTCAACTCAATCCAACCTGTGTACACTCCTAATTAAAATGCTTAAATCCCGACATTTTAAACTTAAAAAATAAGAATAAGAATAAAAAAGTGATTATAATTTGAAAAAAAACACAAAATGTTGTGAAAATGTCAAAGGTATAAAAGAACATGTGCATGTGTATTGAATGTGTTCATAATGAAACACAAGAATCAAACAAGCTGGTGGGTTTCCCATATGGCACACAATTACCCAAATCTCATACCCCTTTTAACATTATAATATCAAAGACAAGAATCCAAATATATATTCAAAAGAAAAGACTTGGAAAGTGCTTATACAGTTTCATTTACCTAAAAATCTGCCATGATCAAAGCTTCTTAAACCTTTGAAATATAATCTTATCTTCAAAACATGTGCCACTGCCAACCTTTCTTCTTAATTAATATAACATTATTTCCTTGATCATGATTCTAAATTCGAATCTACAACAATAATATGTGAAACTTTGGATCTAAATCTTTCGGGCAATGTTAACTTTAATGTGTTTTGTAAAACGCTTAGATATTTGGGTTGTTCGGTATTTCACAAACTAAGTTTGTGAAACTCGAGGTTAAGATACTATTAAAAAACGAGTTCAATGAGGATAAGCAGAGGTAAAACGCTTAGATGTTTGAGTTGTTTGGTATTTCATACGCTATGTTTGTGAACCTCGAAGTTAAGATACTATTAAAAAACACGAGTTCAACGACGATAGGCAGTGGTAGAACGCTTAGATGCTTGGGTTGCTGGGTTTTTCACAAGCTAATTTTGTGAACCTCGAGGTTAAGATACTATTAAAAAAACGAGTTCAATGACGATAGACAGTAATAAAACGCTTAGATGTTTGAGTTGATTTGTAACAGCTCAAGCCCACTTCTTGCATATATTGTATCTTTGGGCTTTTCCTTTCGGGCCTCTCCTCGAGGTTTTAAAACGCGTCTACTAGGGAGAGGTTTTCACACCCTTATACAAAAAATGTTTTGTTCTCCTCCCCAACCGATGTGGGATCTCCTCAAGGTTTTAAAACGCGTCTACTAGGGAGAAGTTTCCACACCCTTATAAAAAAAATGTTTCTTTCTCCTTTTCAACCGATGTGGGATCTCGTTCCCTTCTCCAATTAATGTGGTACGCCCCAATCCACCCTCTTCGGAGCTCAGCCTCCTCACTGACACATCATCCGAAACCTGGCTCTGATACCATTTATAACAGCCCAAGCTCACCGCTAGCAGATATGGTTCTTTTTAGACTTTCCCTTTCGGACTTCCTCTCAAGGTTTTAAAACGTGTTTGCTAGAGGGAGGTTTCCACGCCTTTATAAAAAATGTTTCATTCTTCTCCCCAACCAATGTGAGATCTCTCCGTCATCATTCATGGTTTAAATTTGAAATTTATATCATCATTTCATTCCACCCGACATCATGCCAGAAGGGTGGATCTGAAACCGCCATTGACAACATCTCTATGTGCTGTTTTATTGGCTTCACTCACTGTGTTGGGTTTGGTATCTTTGTCAACAGACATGTCTTTTATGACAAAAAGGCATGCTTTTTTTTTTTTTTTTTTTTTTTTGCTAACCCTAATCCTCTTGACGGAACAAAGCCATCCTTTTGATAGGAACAAGATTGAATGAAATTACTCGACTCTTAGAGGAAAAGATGCTTAGCTACTCGATCGATAGAGAGATTTGAACCTCCACGAAATTGCTTTCATAATGAAAATTTGTAATCAATAACAAATAGACTTGAAGTACGTAGGATAAAGTGAGGGGACACTGAAGAATGGATGAGGCATCGCCAATTACCTCCCAATTTGCTAGAACGAGTTCGTTAATTCGTTCCATGGATGGTCACGAGAGGAGTTAAGAAGAATCATATTGCAGTCATTGTGTAACAACCTTCGTCTTGAGATTCAACAACATTCGTGTTTGTCATTCCTAGGTCTTGTGCGTATTCTTAAACTCCTTTTCCTAGGTCATCATAGACTTTTTTTTTTATTTAGATTACAAATTTAGTTCACTTTGTGGGAGAGAATGATGAGTTAACAGAGATAAGGGTGTACATCCAACCTGGTGACCCGACAACCCGGACCAACCCAACCCGAATTGACTTGTTTGGTTTCGGCTCCATAGGACAAAACTCTCGGGTTGATCCAAACAAAATAAAGCTATAAAATTTATACGCTAAAAATTAGGCGTATTTACGGGTCTGGCAGAGTGGTAACTCGCGCTTACCCTGAAGCCTATCCGCGCAGGTTCGACTCTTGTCTAAATTATTTTTATTTTTTTTATTTTTTTTTTCGCTTAATGTATTGAGCAGTAGGACCCAATCCAAATGATAGGAATTGATTCTAGGTTTGATGGACAAAATCTCATTAGAAAAAAAAAACAAAAAAACAAAATATTATCAAAATGAAATTGGAAAAATCCCTAAAACTACGGAAGATGAAGCAATCGGTTAAATTACCTAGCCGTTCGTAACGTCGACAGTTTTCCACGGTCAAAGCCAAATGGTCTTCAGAGCCGTTACCCCCCGCTTATTCGGACGCCAGCTGTCTCGGCCCCGCGGGGGATCATATATATCCCTCCCGCACTCACACTCTCTTCTTCAGGACACATTCTCACACTAGAATCAGAGCGCTCCATCAACGGCCTCTTCCCTTCTGAACGACTTTCTTTGCCGAATTCGAACGATAGATAATTACCAAGCAATCGGAGGAAGAGAGAGCAGAATCCAAAGGAGTTTCTCGCCTGATCCCGGTGATGAAAATTAGAGGTGATGTAAAATTGACTACTCTGTTCTGGGTTGAAATTTTAAAGCCACAGCCGGCTATTCCGATTTAGGGGTTTATTGGAGAATTTTAGAGATTATTCTGATTTAGGGGTTCACCCGAGCAACTTCAGAGGTTAATCGAAGGATCGTTCGTTTTCTTTTTTGCTTGTTATCGACACCTTTTGTATTTTCTGTAGTTTCGATTATGGAGGATTAGGGCGTTTTTAGTAGGTTCATTGTTCGTTCCCATGGTAACGTGATTATTGTCTTGGATTATTCTTCGTTTCATTCCCATCATCTTCTATCTCTTCTCTGTGTGAGGAGCCAGGGAACAAACCTGATATTCGAATTTATGTGTTGGCAGAAGAGAAGAGAACGGCGAACTCTTGTGTCATTGCGATTGGTTCCGATAACAGAGTGGGGAAGAACAAAGCAGTTGCTCTTGATGAAGTGATTGCTTGGGCAAAAGAAAAAACAGTTGGTCCTGTCAATTCAGGCCGGTGGGATTTTCGCATCTGCTAGGAATACTGGTATGATTCCAAGCCCAAGGCTGTGAAGTTGAATTTAAGTTGAATTTAGCTTTATTTTTAGTTTTATTATTTGTTGGCTGTGAAGTTGTGAATTGTAGCTTTAGCTGCTTTATTGATTTTCGGTTTTACAACTCTTGAAAAAAGACGTACTGAAAGTAAATGATGAATCAAAAAGCCTAATATCATGAAAGTCCTTTTTCTTAAGGATGTAGTTCTGCAGGGGCCTCCCTTGCTCAATGAAGAACCATGGAATTACTGTCCTTTTATCTTCCATAAGTTCTTCACCATATTTTTTGAGCCAGCAATTTAGAAAACTCCAAAATGTAATTGTTGCTAGCTTGGGTTGCAATGAAATAAACTATATTACAGAATATAGAATCTTATCGGCACAGTTACCATTCTGTCGAAACAGTTTAGACAATACTTCTTATAGAACTCAGCCAGAATTGAAGGGAAAAACAGTTGGCTTGTTTTGTAAAATTTAGTGCCATGCACAATAGTTGTCTGCTTATTGATCTTTGGTTTACAATTGCTTGCTTATGGATTATGTCAGCATCTGACTGCAAGTTCTGGAAAGTTTGATTTTGAGATGTTATAGTTTTCAGTATTTGATTGTCTTTCAATGTTAGTGTGTCCATATTTCTTACAATAGTATTCCATTTTCTGAACTTGCACAGATTTGCATTTAGATTCATCTAAAAGATCCAGGAAGATGTACTCTTCTCCACTTTTAAACAATGTCGACTATGTTCGCGTTCATAATATTTGGGAGTCTGTATGAGGATTTATAGCTTTTTTTTTCTTTTCCTGCTGTGGATGATTTGATGCACCTTTTTTTTTTTTTTTTTTTTTTTTTTTTTTTTTAAATTTGCATGCGATTTCAACATAAATGAAGGGTTTCATTTTTCTTTTCAACCACTTGAGTTTTTGAGAATGAGCTTTTGGATTCTGAATTTTCTCTTACGAACATTCCTCTAGGTCATGATGATGAACGAACGATATGAGATATATACTAGTGTCTGGATCAATTTTTGAGACTGATTTGAGTCTAGGGCAAAATGATGGCAATCAATTTGTTGAAATCGAAGGTACTTTCTTTGTTCAACTTAATGATTTGTCTGAATTGTAGATCAATGCATAATTATTTTTTTCATTAATAATATCATGCAGGACGGTCCAGTTCATGTAAAGTTTGTTGTAAACAATTAGGGATGCATGAAATATAACCACACAACCCACTAATGTAAGCCATTGCTTTTACAAAACTTTTATCATTCTATTTACCGCTCAAAACTTTAACAAAAATAGTTAATGTTCACTTTTAATGGTTTCAAATTATCCGTATCTTATTGGTTTGACATTATTGTTCATATTTCCTTTGCTATTGGAGAGATTTTGATTAATAACCATGTTATGAAAATTTCAGATGGAAATGGAGGACAAAGATGGAGATAATAAAGTTGAGGTCAAGGAATCCAACTCTGGTTGCTACATTCAACACTCCATCACGTAAGAAATTTTCTATTTGACATCATAAACTACCTTATGTGTTGCCTAGATCTCACGAGAACTACGTTATTGGCAATGTCGTGGTCCTAATAATGTTAGATTCCTATATTTAATCTTTATTATATCTTTGTTTTTTCTTTTTGATGTTCCTTGTGTTCTACTGATATCATGTTTTTGGTTCAAGAGTAAACGATTAGAATGTTAAAGTTGAAAGGGTTCATGAGTAAGAAATTAAATTACGTTTTTCTATTCTGAGTGTTTTAGGTATTTAGTGAAACCGAGTGAAAAGCCACACTTCTGCAATTATAATAAACCCCGTGAATCTATCTCAACGTTCCAATTTCCATAGAGACGATGTAAAACTCAATGATCAAAGAATCCCATTTCAAATCAATCAAACAACTAAGAGCACATCATTGGTCATTACATACTCCACATTCGGCAATAAGAGAAACCGTGCCACAACATATAGGCGAATTGCCCACAAAAGTTGTAGAAAACAAACAGACCCAAGTAACAAAACGAACAAGAACAAAGAAAAAAAAACAAAATTCAGAAGAATCGTTCATGAATAAGAGGCAATGATGAGTGGTGAGGTGAAGAAAGAGAGAAATAGGAGAAAGGGGTGGAAGATTAGGGCTGGCGCAGACTCATCTGGGCATGTGGAAGGGAAGGCTCAGAGTATAGAGAGCACTCTGAGTTTGCCCTTTCCCTCTCCATTTCAGTTTCATTGCCCCTCATTTTGCTTGTTTGGCTTATGACTAGGCTTTCTCCAATGTTTCATTGCCACATCATCAATATAACAATTTATTCTCATTATCCTTCAAGGGTCAAGGATTAAGCTTGTAAAATCAAGAAAAGAACTTAAGACCCAAAGAACCTGTCTTGTACAAGAAGGAAGAAAATGAACATCTAAGATACGACCTGGAAGGAACAACCTTGATTATGTCAAGGTTTGTTGAACAAAAAGATGATAAGTTGTACGCAATATAAGGAAACACAAGGATGGCCAAGAAAGACTTGTCAATCTCAACAAAGGATGTTGAGAAGACACTCAAAAGGAACAAATGCTGGAACTAGAAAACGCCTTAAGGCATAAGTTAAGAACTAAATGCTACAACGGCTGTAAAGATTATGGAAGGCCAAAGGTAGTTACAAGATTAAGGAAAGTCTTGTAATACCAAGAAAAGAAACTTAAGAACTAAAAAAACCCGCCTTGTACAAGAAGGAACAAAAGGAACATGTAAAGATACGACCTTGAAAGATGATAAGCTTTACGATACAAGGAAACACAAGGATGACCAAGGAAGACTTGTCAATCTCAACAAAGGATGTTGAGAAGACACTCAAACGGAACAAATGTTGGAACTAGAAAACGCCTTAAGGCATAAGTTAAGAACTAAAGGAATGATTATAAGGATTATGGGATTATGGAAAGCCAAGAGTAGTTACAAGGATTAAGGAAAGCCTAGTAATATTGAGAAAAGAAGAACTTAAAACCCAAACAACCTGCCTTGTACAAGAAGGAACGAAAGGAACATGTAAAGATACGACCTTGAAAGATGATAAGCTTTACGATACAAGGAAACACAAGGATGACCAAGGAAGACTTGTCAATCTCAACAAAGGATGTTGAGAAGACACTCAAACGGAACAAATGTTGGAACTAGAAAACGCCTTAAGGCATAAGTTAAGAACTAAAGGAATGATTATAAGGATTATGGGATTATGGAAAGCCAAGAGTAGTTACAAGGATTAAGGAAAGCCTAGTAATATTGAGAAAAGAAGAACTTAAAACCCAAACAACCTGCCTTGTACAAGAAGGAACGAAAGGAACATGTAAAGATACGACCTTGAAAGATGATAAGCTTTACGATACAAGGAAACACAAGGATGACCAAGGAAGACTTGTCAATCTCAACAAAGGATGTTGAGAAGACACTCAAACGGAACAAATGTTGGAACTAGAAAACGCCTTAAGGCATAAGTTAAGAACTAAAGGAATGATTATAAGGATTATGGGATTATGGAAAGCCAAGAGTAGTTACAAGGATTAAGGAAAGCCTAGTAATATTGAGAAAAGAAGAACTTAAAACCCAAACAACCTGCCTTGTACAAGAAGGAACGAAAGGAACATCTAATGTAAGACTTGTCAATTTCAACAAAGGATGTTGAGAAGACAGTTAAAATGAACAAATGCCGGAACAAGAAAATGTCTTAGGGAATAAGTTAAGAACTAAAGGCTACAAAGGCTAATGGTAAGGATTATGAAAGGCCAAGGGTACTTACAAGGATTAAGGAAAGACTTGTAATATCAAGAAAAGAACTTAAGACCTAAAGAACCCATGTTAGAACCCATGTTATACAGGAAGGAAAAAAAACATCTAATATAAGACATAACAATCTCAACAACGGATGTTGAGAAGACAATCGAAAGGAACAAATCTTGGAACAAGTACATGCCTTAAGACTTGTTAAGAACTAACGGCGACAAGGGCTTAATTACAAGGATTGTGGACGACCAAGGAATGTTACAAGGTTTAAGGAAGACCTTGTAATCCCGAGAAAAGAAGAGCTTAAGACCCAAAGAACCTGCCTTGTACACGCCTTAAGACATGAGTTAAGAACTAACAGCCATTAGGGCGGATTATAAGGATTAGGGACGACCAAGGGATGTTACGAGGATTAACGAAGACCTTGTAATACCGAGAAAAGAAGAGCTTAAGACCCAAAGAACCTGCCTTGTACACTCCTTATGACATAAGTTAAGAACTAAAGGCCACCAGGGCTGATTATAAGGATTATGGACGACCAAGGGATGTTACAAGGATTAAGGAAGACCTTGTAATACCGAGAAAAGAAGAGCTTAAGACCCAAAGAACTGCCTTGTACACGCCTTAAAACATAAGTTAAAACGTAACGGCCACCAAGGCTGATTATAAGGATTATGGACGACCAAGGGATGTTACAAGGATTAAGGAAGACCTTGTAATACCGAGAAAAGAAGAGCTTAAGACCCAAAGAACCTGCCTTGTACAAGCCTTATGACATAAGTTAAGAACTAAAGGCCACCAGGGGTGATTATAAGGATTATGGAAGACCAAGGGATGTTACAAGGATTAACGAAGACCTTGTAATACCGAGAAAAGAAGAGCTTAAAACCTAGAGAACTTGCCTTGTACACGCCTTAAGACATAAGTTAAGAACTAACGGCCACCAGGGCTGATTATCAGGATTATGGACAACCAAGGGATGTTACAAGGATTAAGGATGACCTTGTAGTACCGAGAAAAGAAGAGCTTAAGACTCAAAGAACCTGCCTTGTACACGCCTTAAGACATAAGTTAAGAACTAACGGCGACAAGGGCTGATTATAAGGTTTATGGACGACCAAGGGATGTTACAAGGATTAAGGAAGACCTAGTAATACCGAGAAAAGAAGAGCTTAAGACCTAGAGAACCTGCCTTGTACGCGCCTTAAAACAAAAGTTAAGAACTAACGGGCACCAGGGCTGATCATAAGGATTATGGACGACCAAGGGATGTTACAAGGATTAAGGAAGACCTTGTAATACTGAGAAAAGAAGAGCTTAAGACCCAAAGAACCTGCCTTGTTCAGGCCTTATGACAAGTTAAGAACTAACGGCCACCAGGGCTGATTATAAGGATTATGGACAACCAAGGGATGTTACAAGGATTAAGGAAGACCTTGTAATACCGAGAAAAGAAGAGCTAAAGACCCAAAGATCCTGCCTTGTACACGCCTTAAGACATAAGTTAAGAACTAACGGCGACAAGGGCTGATTGTAAGGATTATGGACGACCAAGGGATGTTACAAGGATTAAGGAAGACCTTGTAATATAAAAAAAAGAAGAGCTTAAGACCCAAAGAACCTGCCTTGTACGCGCCTTAAAACAAAAGTTAAGAACTAACGGCCACCAAGGCTGATTATAAGGATTATGGACGACCAAGGGAGGTTACAAGGATTAAGGAAGACCTTGTAATACCCAGAAAAGAAGAGCTTAAGACCCAAAGAACCTGCCTTGTACGCGCCTTAAGACAAAAGTTAAGAACTAACGGCCACAAGGGCTGATTATAAGGATTATGGATGACCAAGGGATGTTACAAGGATTACGGAAGACCTTGTAATACTGAGAAAAGAATAGCTTAAGACCCAAAGAACCCGCCTTGTTCACGCCTTGTTCACGCCTTGTGACATAAGTTAAGAAATAACGGCCACATGGGCTGATTATAAGGATTATGGACGACCAAGGGATGTTACAAGGATTAAGGAAGACCTTGTAATACCGAGAAAAGAAGAGCTTCAGACCCAAAGAACCAGCCTTAAGACATGAGTTAAGAACTAACGGCCACTAGGGCTGATTATAAGGATTATGGACGACCAAGGGATGTTACAAGGATTAAGGAAGACCTTGTAATACCGAGAAAAGAAGAGCTTAAGACCCAAAGAACCTGCCTTGTACACGCCTTAAGACATGAGTTAAGAACTAACAGCCACTAGGGCTGATTATAAGGATTATGGACGACCAAGGGATGTTACAAGGATTAAGGAAGACCTTGTAATACCGAGAAAAGAAGAGCTTAAGACCGAAAGAACCTGCCTTGTACATGCCTTAACACATAAGTTAGAAAGTAACGGCCACCAGGGCTGATTATAAGGATTATGGACTACGGGATGCCTTCTACACGCCTTAAGACATGAGTTAAGAACTAACAGCCACTAGGGCTGATTATAAGGATTATGGACGACCAAGGGATGTTACAAGGATTAAGGAAGACCTTGTAATACCGAGAAAAGAAGAGCTTAAGACCGAAAGAACCTGCCTTGTACATGCCTTAACACATAAGTTAGAAAGTAACGGCCACCAGGGCTGATTATAAGGATTATGGACTACGGGATGTTACAAGGATTAAGATAGACCTTGTAATACCGAGAAAAGAAGAGCTTAAGACACAAAGAACCTGCCTTGTACACGCGTTAAGACATAAGTTAAGAACTAACGGCCACCCGGTTTGATTATAAGGATTATGGACGACCAAGGGATGTTATAAGGATTAAGGAAGACTTTGTAATACCGAGAAAAGAGGAGCTTAAGACCCAAAGAACCTGCCTTGTACACGCCTTATGACATAAGTTAAGAACTAAAGGCCACCAGAGCTGATTATAAGGATTACGGACGACCAAGGGATGTTATAAGGATTAAGGAAGACCTTGTAATACCGAGGAAAGAAGAGCTTAAGACCCAAAGAACCTATCTTGTACACGCCTTAAGACATAAGTTAAGAACTAACGGCGACAAGTGCTGATTATAAGGATTATGGACGACCAAGGGTTGTTACAAGGATTAAGGAAGACCTTGTAATACTGAGAAAAGAAGAGCTTAAGACCCAAAGAACCTGCCTTGTACACGCCTTAAGACATGAGTTAAGAACTAACGGCCACTAGGGGTGATTATAAGGATTATGGACGACCAAGGGATGTTACAAGGATTAAGGAAGACCTTGTAATACCGAGAAAAGGAGAGCTTAAGACCCAAAGAACCTGCCTTGTACACGCCTTAAGACATAAGTTAAGAACTAACGGCGACAAGGGCTGATTATAAGGATTAGGGACGACCAAGGGATGTTACAAGGATTAAGGAAGACCTTGTAATACCGAGAACAGAAGAGCTTAAGACCCAAAGAACCTACCCTGTACGCTCCTTAAGACAAAAGTTAAGAACTAACGGCCACCAGGGCTGATTATAAGGATTATGGACGACCAAGGGATGTTACAAGGATTAAGGAAAACCTTGTAATACCGAGAAATGAAGAGCTTAAGACCAAAAAAACCAGCCTTGTACACGCTTTAAGACATAAGTTAAGAACTAACGGTCACCAGGGCTGATTCTAAGGATTATGGATGACCAAGGGATGTTACAAAGATTATGGAAGACCTTTTAATACCGAGAAAAGAAGAGCTTAAGACCCAAAAAAACCAGCCTTGTACACGCTTTAAGACATAAGTTAAGAACTAACGGCCACCAGGGCTGATTATAAGGATTATTGATGACCAAGGAATGTTACAAGGATTAAGGAAGACCTTGTAATACCGAGAAAAGAAGAGCTTAAGACCCAAAAAACCTGCCTTGTACACGCGTTAAGACATAAGTTAAGAACTAACCGCCACCAGGGCTTTTTATAAGGATTATGGACTACCAAGGATATTACAAGGATTAAGGAAGACCTTGTAATACCGAGAAAAGAAGAGCTTAAGACCCAAAGAACCTGCCTTGTACACGCCTTAAGACATAAGTTAAGAACTAACGACCACCAGGGCTGATTATAAGGATTATGGACGACCAAGGGATGTTACAAGGATTAAGGAAGACCTTGTAATACCGAGAAAAGAAGAACTTAAGACCCAAAGAACCTGCCTTGTACACGCGTTAAGACATAAAGTAAGAAATTATGGCGACAAGGGCTGATTATAAGGATTACAGACGACCAAGGGATGTTACAAGGATTAAGGAAGACCTTGTAATTCCGAGAAAAGAAGAGCTTAAGACCCTAAGAACCTGCCTTGTGCACGCCTTAAGACTTAAGTTAAGAACTAACGGCGACAAGGACTGATTATAAGGATTATAGTCGACCAAGGGTTTTTACAAGGATTAAGGAAGATCTTGTAATACCGAGAAAAGAAGAGCTTAAGACCTAAAGAACCTGCCTTGTACACGCGTTAAGACATAAGTTAAGAACTAACGGCCACAGGGCTGATTAGAAGGATTATGGACGTCCAAGGGATGTTACAAGGATTAAGGAAGACCTTGTAATAACGAGAAAAGAAGAGCTTAAGACCCAAAGAACCTGCCTTGTACCCGCCATAAGACTTAAGTTAAGAACTAACGGCGACAAGGGCTGATTATAAGGATTATGGACGACCAAGGGATGTTACAAGGATTAAGGAAGACCTTTTAATACCCAGAAAAGAAGACTTTAAGACCCAAAGAACCAGCCTTGTCACGCCATAAGACATGAGTTAAGAACTAACGGCCACTAGGGGTGATTATAAGGATTATGGACGACCAAGGGATGTTACAAGGATTAAGATAAACCTTGTAGTACCGAGAAAAGAAGAGCTTAAGACCCAAAGAACCTGCCTTGTACACGCCTTAAGACATAAGTTATGAACTAACGGCGACAAGGGCTGATTATAAGGATTATGGACGACCAAGGGATGTTAGAAGGATTAAGGAAGACCTTGTAATACCGAGAAAAGAAGAGCTTAAGACCCAAAGAACCTGCCTTGTACGCGCCTTAAAACAAAAGTTAAGAACTAACGGCCACCAAGGCTGATTATAAAGATTATGGACGACCAAGGGATGTTACAAGGATTAAGGAAGACCTTTTAATACCGAGAAAAGAAGAGCTTAAGACCCAAAAAAACCAGCATTGTACACGCTTTAAGACCTAAGTTAAGAACTAACGGTGACAAGGGCTGATTATAAGGATTACGGACGACCAAGGGATGTTACAAGGATTAAGGAAGACCTTGTAATACCGAGAAAAGAAGAGCTTAAGACCCAAAGAACCTTCCTTGTACACGCCTTAAGACATGTTAAGAACTAACGGCCACCAGGGCTGATTATAAGAATTATGGACGACCAAGGGATGTTACAAGGATTAAGGAAGACCTTGTAATACCGAGAAAAGAAGAGCTTAAGACCCAAAACACCAGCCTTGTACACGCCTTAAGACATATAAGTTAAGAACTAACGGCCACCAAGGCTGATTATAAGGATTATGGACGACCAAGGGATGTTACAAGGATTAAGAAAGACCTTGTAATACCGAGAAAAGAAGAGCTTAAGACCCAAAAAAACCTGCGTTGTACACGCTTTAAGACATAAGTTAAGAACTAATGGCGACAATGGCTGATTATAAGGATTACGGACGACCAAGGGATGTTACAAGGATTAAGGAAGACCTTGTAATACCGAGAAAAGAAGAGCTTAAGACCCAAAAAAACCAGCGTTGTACACGCTTTAAGACATAAGTTAAGAACTAATGGCGACAATGGCTGATTATAAGGATTACGGACGACCAAGGGATGTTACAAGGATTAAGGAAGACCTTGTAATACCGAGAAAAGAAGTGCTTAAGACCCAGAGAACCTTCCTTGTACACGCCTTAAGACATGTTAAGAACAAACGACCACCCGGGCTGATTATAAGAATGATGGACGACCAAGGGATGTTACAAGGATTAAGGAAGACCTTGTAATACCGAGAAAAGAAGAGCTTAAGACCCAAAAAAACCTGCGTTGTACACGCTTTAAGACATAAGTTAAGAACTAATGGCGACAATGGCTGATTATAAGGATTACGGACGACCAAGGGATGTTACAAGGATTAAGGAAGACCTTGTAATACCGAGAAAAGAAGAGCTTAAGACCCAAAAAAACCAGCGTTGTACACGCTTTAAGACATAAGTTAAGAACTAATGGCGACAATGGCTGATTATAAGGATTACGGACGACCAAGGGATGTTACAAGGATTAAGGAAGACCTTGTAATACCGAGAAAAGAAGTGCTTAAGACCCAAAGAACCTTCCTTGTACACGCCTTAAGACATGTTAAGAACTAACGACCACCCGGGCTGATTATAAGAATGATGGACGACCAAGGGATGTTACAAGGATTAAGGAAGACCTTGTAATACCGAGAAAAGAAGAGCTTAAGACCCAAAACACTAGCCTTGTACACGCCTTAAGACATAAGTTAAGAACTAACGGCCACTAGGACTGATTATAAGGATTATGGACGACCAAGGGATGTTACAAGGATTAAGGAAGACCTTGTAATACCGAGAAAAGAAGATCTTACGAACCAAAGAAACTTGCCTTGTACACGCCTTAAGACATAAGTTAGAATTTAATGGCCACCAGGGCTGATTATAAGGATTATGTACGACCAAGGGATGTTACAAGGATTAAGGAAGACCTTGTAATTCCGAGAAAAGAAGAGCTGAAGACCCAAAGAACCTGCCTTCTACACGCCTTAAGACATAAGTTAAGAACTAACGGCCACCAGGGCTGATTATAAGGATTATGGACGACCAAGGGATGTTACAAGGATTAAAGATGACCTTGTAATACCGAGAAAAGAAGAGCTTAAGACCTAAAGAACCTGCCTTGTACACTCTTTAAGACATAAGTTAAGGACTAACGGTCATCAGGGTTGATTATAAGAATTATGGACGACCCAGGGATGTTACAACGATTAAGGAAGACCTTCTAATACCGAGAAAAGAAGAGCTTACGAACCAAAGAAACCTGCCTTGTACATGCCTTAAGACATAAGTTAGAATTTAACGGCCACAAGGGCTGATTATAAGGATTATGTACGACCAAGGGATGTTACATGGATTAAGGAAGACCTTGTAATACTGAGAAAAGAAGAGCTTAAGACCCAAAGAACATGTCTTGTACATGCGTTAAGACATAAGTTAAGAACTAACGGCCACCCAGGCTGATTTTAAGGATTATGGACGACCAAGGGATGTTACAAGGATTAAGGAAGACCTTGTTATACCGAGAAAAGAAGAGCTTAAGACCCAAAGAACCTGTCTGGTACACGCCTTAAGACAAAAGTTAAGAACTAACGGCCACCAGGGCTGATTATAAGGATTATGTACGACCAAGGGAGGTTACAAGGATTAAGGAAGACTTTGTAATACCGTGAAAAGTAGAGCTTAAGACCCGAAGAACCTGGCTTGTACAGGCCTTAAGACATACGTTAAGAACTAACGGCGACAAGGGCTGATTTTAAGGATCATGGACGACCAAGGGATATTACAAGGATGGAGGAAGACCTTCTAATACCGAGAAAAGAAGAGCATAAGACCCAAAGAACCCGTCTTGTACAAGAAGGAAAAAAAGGAACAAATGTCGGAACAAGTACATGCTTTAGGCATGAATTAAGGACTAAAGGCCACAAAGGCTGATTATAAGTATTATGGATAGCCAATGAATTTTACAAGGATTAAGAAAAGTCTTGTTACACCGAGAAAAAAACTTAAGATCCAAAGAACCCGGCTTGTACAAGACGTTACAAAAGGAACATCTAAGCTACGACCTTGAAGAAAAAAACATTGATTATGTTAAGGCCTCTTAAACGTAAAGACGATAAGATCTACGATATAGGGAAACACAAGGATGACCAAGAAAGACTTGACAATCTCAACAAAGGATGTTAAGAAAATAGTTGAAAGGAACAAATGTCGGAACAAGTACATGCTTGAAGGTATAAGTTAAGAACTAAATGCCACACGGGCTAATTGTATGGGTTATGGTGTCCAAGGAATGTGACAAAGATTTAAGGAAGGTAGTTATGCTAAGAAAAGAAGAACTTAAGTTCAAAACAACCCGCCTTGTACAAGAAGGAACAAAAGGAATATCTAAAATAAGACTTCAAATGTCGGAATAAATACATGACTTGATAACATAAGTTAAGGACTAAAGGCCACAAGGGCTGATTATAAGGATTGTTGAACGGTCAAAAAATGTTACAATGATTAAGGAAGAAAGGTCTTGTTATACCGAGAAAAGAAGAATTTAAGACCCGAAGAACTTGCCTTGTACAAGAATGAACAAAATGAAGATCTAAGATAAGACTTGACAATTTCAACAAAGGATGTTGAGAAGATAGTTAAAGGGAACAAATGTCGGAACAAGTACATGCCTTAAGACATAAGTTAAGAACTAAAGGCCACAAAGGCTGATTATAAGGATTATGGACGGCCATGGGATGTTACAAGGATTAAGGAAGGCTTTGTTATACCAAGAAAAAAGGAACTTAAGACCCACAAGGATGACCAAGGAAAAGTTGTCAATC
Organism: Cucurbita ficifolia; assembly: GCA_033971965.1. NCBI lineage: Eukaryota > Viridiplantae > Streptophyta > Magnoliopsida > Cucurbitales > Cucurbitaceae > Cucurbita > Cucurbita ficifolia. Next base: position 9,415,938 of record CM066972.1, read on the forward strand.
TCAACAAAAAATGTTGAGAAGACAGTCAAAAGGAATAAATGCGGGAAGAAGAAAATGCCTTGAGGCAAAAGTTAAGAACTAAAGGCTATAAGGGCTGATTATAAAGATTATGGAAGACCAAGAATAGTTACGAGGATCAAGGAATAAAAGGAAAGAATAAAAGGAACATCCAAGATACGACCTTGAATGAACAACGTTGGTTATGTCAAGATTTGTTGAACATAAAGATGATATGCTCTACGATACAAAAAAACACAAGGATGAAGAAGGAAGACCCATCCATCTCAACATAGGATGTTGAGAAAACAAAAAAAAAAAGAATAAATGCCACAACTAAAAAATGCCTTAAGGCATCACCAAAGAACTTTAGGCCACAAGGGTTGATTATAAGGATTATGCAAGGCCAAGGGTAGATACAAAGATGAAGGAAGACCTTGTAATACTGAGAAAAGAAGAATTTAAGACCCAAAGAACCCACCTTGTACAAGAAAGAACAAAAGGAACATCTAAGGTAAGACTTGACAATCTCAACAAAGGATGTTGAGAAGACAATCAAAATGAACAAATGCCGCAATAAGTACATGACTTAAGGCATAAGTTAAGAACTAAAGACCACACGGGCTGATTATATAGATTATGGATAGTCAATGGATGTTACAAGGATTAAGGAAGACCTTGCTATATTGAGAAAAGAAGAACTAAAGTCCCAACGAACTCGCCTTGTACAAGAAGGAATTAAAGGAACATCTAAGATACGACCTTGAAGGAACAACGTTGATTATGTCAAGGCTTGTTGTACATAATGACGACAAACTCTACGATACAAGGAAACACAAGGATGACCAAGGAAGACTTGTTAATCTCAACAAAGGATGTTGAGAAGACAATCAAAACGATCGAATGTCGGAATTAGAAAATTTCTTAAGACATAAGTTAAGAACTAAAGGCCACAAGGGCTGATTATAAGGATTATGGACGACCCAGGGATGTTACAAGGGTTAAGGAAGCCTTGTAATATACCAAAAAGAAGAATTTATGACCCAAAGAACTCGCCTTGTACAAGACGGAACAAAATGAACACCTAAGTTATGACCTTGAAGGAACAACGTTAATTATGTTAAGGTTCGTTGAACATAAAGATGATAAGCTCAACGAAATAAGGAAACACAAGGATGACTAAAGAAGAGCAACGGATGGTTAAAAGGCACTCAAAAGGAACAAATGTTGGAACAGACATAAGTTAAGAACTAAAGGCCACGAGGGCTGACTATAAGGAATTTGGATGGCCATCAGTAGTTCTAAGGATTAAGGAAGACCTTGTAATACCAAAAAAAGAAGAACTTAGACCTAGAAGGAACAATGTTGATTATATCAAGTCTTGTTGAATATAAAGTCGATAAGCTCTAAGATATAAGGAAACACAAGGATGACCAAAGAATTACTCTAAGATATAAGGAAACACAAGGATGACCAAGGAAGACTTGGTAACTTCAACAAATGATGTTAAGAAGACAGTCAAAAGGAACAAATGTCGGAACAAGTCCATGGCTTACGACATAAGGCAAGAACTAAAGGTCACAAGGGTAGAATATAAAGGCATGCGGGGAGAAGTTCATACCTATAAACCAAGGTTTTAAGGAAATGACAAATCTACCCCTAAAGACCCTTAATAAGGATAACCTTGGAGCAAGAAACCAAGAACCCATGAGATTAAGAAAACACTCTAAGGACACGAACCAATAAAAGAGTACAATACAAGCCCTAAGCTCACCAAGACTTAAGGACATAAAGACGTGAAATGTCATAAAAAACTCATACATGGTATTAAAAGGATTAGAATATGTTTGAGGTATGAACCAAGATTCAAGTAGTAAAAGACTAGAATACCCCTAATGACCTTCTTATAAGAATTCATGAGGCCCAAGAGTTTTGTTAGGACATATATGATGTTATGAATAACATATGCTCATGAGGACAATATGGCGACATGAATAAAGACATAAGCTCACCAAGACTTGACAATAAAAACATGAAATGTCATAAAGAACTCATATATGGTATTGAAAGGATTAGAATATGTTTGAGGTATGAACCATGATTCAAGTAGTAAAAGACTAAAATACCCCTAATGACCTCCTTATAAGAATTCATGAGGCTCCAGGGTTATGGTGTGACATGTGTGATGTTATGAATAACTTATGCTCATAAGGACAATATGACGACACGAATGAAGTTAGGGTGTGTTACAAGCATGCATTACTATCGGTTAGCCCTTAAATTTCATGTAATCAAGATGTTACCCTAAGGCCATGAATCTAGTAAGTAAGCTTTATACTAGCCCTTAATTTTCAAGTAATTGGGATGCTACTATAAGGCCATGAATTAAGCTTGAGATTAGTCCTTGATTTTCATGTAATCAGTATGTTACCTGAAGACCATGAATCAAATAAATAAGCTTTAGGCTGACTCTTGATTTTCAATCCAGCTAAGTAAACATGCTTTAGGTTATCTCTTGATTTTTAAGTAATTAGGATGCTACCCTAATGTCACGAATCAAGTCAAGTAAGTAAGTTTTAGGTTATCTCTGGATTTTCAAGTAATCAGGATGCTACCCTAAGGCCATAAATCAAGTCAAGTAAGAAAACTTTACCACACACGTATGCCCAAAGTTAAGTACTACTCCAACCTATGTCCTATGTGACCCTTGACCTCCCACCACGAGGTGCATTGTGACTCCATATTTTCCTCATTGAGGTGGGATGCCCTACGTCAGGAACATTTAGCAGGATTCCAAGATTCAAGATTCTCTCACCTAGATGGGATGTACTGTGCCAAGATGCAGGATGTCAAGATTTAGGTTCATGTTCACCGATCATGTGGCTATAAACTCTGGAACAAAGATCGTTTTCAATCTACAAAGCTTGAGTGTCATGTCCTAGTTCTATGCTCCCAAGTTCTTTGGCACTTGTAGCCTAAAAAACGCCATTGTTTTTGGTTCCATTCAAACATAGTGAATGCATTTTACAGTTATACCATTGTACAGGATGCTGTGAAATCTGTTTTGTACAGATTGATGAAGATTGAGTGTGTCAAAGAAAGTCAACGTGAAGACTTGGTGATGAAAGTTCAAACCATTATTACCGTACTTGATACTAACATAGCATATTTGACTCCTTATAGAGATCTTGCTTGACCTGACCTGATTATTTATAAAGAGAGAAACCAAAGAACATTAGGGAAATTAATTTTTTAAGAAATGCATAGATGAGAATTGAGTTTTTTGAGTTAAGTGTCGAAGAAGGGAGAGAAATGAGGCCTTTTGGGAAAACCAAAAGCAAAACCACGAGAGTTTTATGCTCAAAGTGGACAATATCATACCATTGTGGAAATCGTGGTTTCTAACATGGTATCAGAGTCATGCCCTTAACTTAGCCATGTCAATAGAATCCTCAAATATCGAACAAAAAAATTGTGAGCCTTGTGTAGTCAAAAGTGACTCAAGTGTTGAACAAATGGTGTACTTTATTCGAGGGCTTCAGAGAAAGGAGTCGAACCTCGATTAAAGGGAGGCTATTCGAGGACTCCATAGGCCTCAGGGGAGGCTTTATGGTGTACTTTGTTTGAGGGGAGGATTGTTGAGGATTATTGAAAGGAGTAGTCCCACATTGGCTAATTAAGAAGATCATAGGTTTATAAACACTATCTCCATTGGCATGAGGCCTTTTGGGAAAACCAAAAGCAAAACCATGAGAGCTTATGCTCAAAGTGGACAATAAATATCATACTATTGTGGAGGTCGTGGTTCCTAACACACCTGTCATGAAGGCTTCAACCCCAATTTGCATCAGAATATGCTATAATTTGAGAATCGTTTGCATAAACCATATTTTGAAGTTTCGTTTAGATATCTTTTAACTGCTGTAATGGATGTGTATGTTCTCATATCTATGAACACCGACATAGGTTCTTGATTATTAAACTCATTTGACAAAGCTTTATGTTTGTGTTGGTCAAGAAATTCTAGTATTTAGATATAAAAATACCGCTTTTAGACGTTGTCTGCATCAGATAATGAGATTGGTTTGGTTTTTTCCATGTTTTCTTAGGCTTCTCCAACTTCTTCAGTGTAAGCTGGAACCATTAGCCATAGAGATTAAACTATTCACAGTAGGAGACATAGCTGATGTGTTTGAGCTGAGATTCTAAGAGTGGTAGCTTCAACTGATAGAGACTTTTGTATGTTGTATGTTGAACTTTTTTGAAATATTTCCTATTGTTGTTTTTGTAGATGGAGATGGATTGTTAGAGCTGATGTTATTTTTCGAATAGCATAATCAAAGTATAGTGTTGAACAGGTCAACGTAACTATTGAATTTTATGATGCATTCAATAGAGTTCGTCATTGATCTTGCAACTATGAGACATAACTGATGAGTTTGAGCTGAGATTCGTTTTTGTAGACAGAGATGGATTGTTAGAGATGATGTTCTTTTTTTAATAGAATAATCAAAGTATAGTATTGAACAGGTCAGCGTAACTATTGAGTTCTATGATGCACTCAATAGGGTTCGTCATTGATCTTGCAACTATGAGACATAACTGATGTGTTTGAGCTGAGATCCTAGGAGTGGTAGCTTCAACTGATAGAGACTTTTGTATGTTGTATGTTGACCTTTTTTGAAACATTTCCTATTGTTTTTGTAGACGGAGATGGATTGTTAGAGATGATGTTCTTTTTCGAATAGCATAATCAAAGTATAGTGTTGAACAGGTTAGCGTAACTATTGAGTTCTATGATGCACTCAATAGAGTTCGTCATTGATCTTGCAACTATGAAAAAAAAATGCTATTGCTCAATTAAGTGAAATTTTTGAATTAGATCGTGCTACTTGATGCTAGGACCTTGTTCGAAGATGTTTTTGCTGGGATTGACCCATGGTTAGCTCCCTGAAAGTTAAACTGTATAATGGCTCGATAAGCTGTAGTTTACAAATAGTTATGCCCTAATAAGCATTATAATGGGTTTGGGTTAAGTATGGTCTTTTAGAAATAATTAAAAAAAAAAACTTGAAAATCCAATCAAATCCAACACAAAAATGGAGGATTCGGTCGGGTTGTGAACTCTAATCGAGTTGTTTTGGTTACCAACTTGACACAACAAATCCAACCTGCCCCAATTCTTTAATGATTTGAACTCGACCCTATATTCTTTATTTTGCCTAAAATGAATTTAGAAAAAGCTAATAAGCAGTTATTAATGATAAAGTTTTAACATTTTCTATCCATTTTAAACGTTTATAAAAATTGGGAATATATTTTAAATATAACATATCATTTTTTATTTATTAAGTTATTACCTTGAAAACGTGCGAAACGAATACATTAATGATCTGACCCCTCCACATGCGTGGGCAATCTTTACTCCACCCCCACGTGACTTTTATTTTATTTTATTTTTGTAATTTTGATTTTTTTTTCAAATAAGATTGGATAGGTTGGATTGAGTGAACTGTGATATTTTTTATACCGACCAAATGTTTGAATGGTAAATTTTTTGAATTGGGTTGGTTCGATTTATTCAGGTCATTTATTCAAATTTTTGTTTATAATAGAAGTAAAATGAGACCAGAAAACTCGAATCCAACACGAAAGATGAGCGAGGCATGCAAAAAAGTAACACAACTCGAAAATAGAGGGTTGGGTTGGGATGGGTTGTGAAAATTTTCGGGTTGGGTTGGGTCGGGTCAAAAAAAATTCAACCCAACCCAACTCGGACCGGACCATGTACACTCCTAACGAAAACTCCACAACAAATGACGGCCCATCTTGGTTCTTCAACTCCATCACACTAAAACCAGGTGATTTTGTGGTGAAGATATTGATGTGGGCTTTGATGCCAGTTTGAATATGCCTTCTTCTACTCGTAACTGTCTGAACGCTTACATAAGTCGAAGCCTTTGCTCTTCGAGCCGAGGACGACCTCATGTTCGTTGCTGAGCAATTCAAACGCCGGAATAGCAAGAGCTTCGACATACCTCTAGCTTGATTCTAGTAGCTTGGAGGAGCCTTAAGAAGAGAAGATTGAAGATAGTGAATACGACAACGACAACGACGACACCAATGAGGATATGTCTTCTGCAGACTATATCAACAAAAGTAAACATCTAAAGGAGTTCATGAAAGGAGCAAACATCCAAACCTTCCAGTTTGAAAATGCCAAAGAAGAAAACCTTCAACACAAGAAGAAGCTAAACAAATTCCATGTAAACTGCCAAATCCTCTTTTCTTTTATTTCCATGCTACCTCTGTTTATGGTCAATAGTCACATAACCTTGAAGCTCGACTATCTAATTTCGAGTGATATCAACTTAAACCATGAGCTAAACACCGATTAAATCATGGTACACGTACACAACTTGAAGACTAACTTGCTATCATTATATCAAAGATGGACGTATAGATGGATACTAGAGGTGATTTTATGTGTAGCAAAACAGAGGCTCAATTAGAAAAAATATATATCTATGCTCAGAAATATTAACAAAAGATACCGTTCAAGTCCACCGCTAGCAGATATTGTCCTTTTTGGGCTTTCCCTTCCAGGATTCTCCTCAAGGTTTTAGAACGCATCTGTTGGGGAGAGTTTTCCACACCCTTATAAGGAATGTTTCATTCTCCTCTCCAACCAATGTGGGATCTCACAATCCACCCTCCTTGGGGGCCCATCGTCCTTCTGGCACACCGTTCGATGACTGGCTCTGATACCACTTGTAATAGCTCAAGCCTACCGCTAACAGATATTGTCCTTTTTGGGCTTCCCCTCAAGGTTTTAAAACGCGTCTGCTAAGGAGAGGTTTCCACAACTTTATAAGGAATGTTTCGTTCCCCTCTCCAATCGATGTGGGATCTCACAATAATATACTAGGATTATGATTATTACAGAGGTATGAATCAAATCAAGCACAAAACAATAAAATGATATGAATATATCCATAGGGAAATAAAATCAAGTACAGGCATAGAATATCTTGTTCCCTAAACCTCCAATTTTTGTATTTATAATATTCACACCCTCGATATCATAGTTTCAAGTGGATCTCAAAGAATATTGCAGTCACTATAAGCTATAGGCAGAAATAGCAAAAACTACACACTTCAACCGTATTTGCAGTACCTCAAAAGTTTTCAAAGAATTTACAAAGCAAACCAAAAGAAAGGGAAAGAATAATAGCTATCATGGATATACGCTAGCCGCGCTAAAGCTCGTCACATGGCTAGAGGTTCAAGAACAATGGGGGGTACATCATATTGAAGTTTCGATATTTTCATCATTACTAAGCTTCAAGAACTCGAGACAATACCTTCCCGAGAGACGTTCTTCACGCGAAGGACAGCTTGAGCACTTAAAGGGGAGAGTTTTGATTGACAAAAGTCTTCCCAAGAGCCTTTCTCTGGATCTTCAGGCATTGTCGTTGGGAGGTCGGTGAACTTCTCGTACACAGATTGCAGCTCCACGAGGAGAATTCGAGCTGCCTCCCTAGACTCAGGAAGCTGGTCACTGAGCTGGGAGGCTGCTGTTTGAATCAATTTGTCGATTCCATATGCTTTTATCCCTTCAACACCCTATCCATAAATATGTGTTATACAAGTGAGCAGAACAGATATGAAAGATTCCAGACATAGGGACTGTGGGAAATCAGACAATGAAATATGCGGAGGTAAATCAACAAAGAACAAAACAAGACAGAAAAACATTTAACAGTAAACATACAGCTGAGAAACATAGGAACAGACGTTTGACATATCAAAGGCATATACAATTTGTTTGCAATTACAAAACTATGTTCAATTTTACACATTCTTTTTCTAGATATCCAAAGATCGGGGTTCAGAGATCTTGGGAGGAGATGTTGTTAGGATCGCACAACAACGCAGACACTTGATTTAGATGAACATAAAGAACCGTAGAAAGAAAATGCAAGGAGGAACATTGGCTAAAGCTTTCTATTGACAGTCGAGAATATAGAGAATACATAAAGTACATTTTCAAAGCACGGTATATATATGGTTCAGTTTACTATATATAGCTCTACCAGATATAACCATCTACTATATATAGCTATCTACAACAGATATGTTCTCCTGTGAGATTTAGTTATTCTGTCTGTGCATCTGTCACGATGGCTTTTCATAATTATTCTTTAGGGCTTGTCCTCTCAAACCGGTCCTACTTTTGTTTATCGAATTTGGGGCAAAAGCTTTCCCTCCTCTTTTCGGGCTTTTTTACACACATAAGTTTCTTTTATTTCTTCTCATTGATATCGAGATTTCTCATTAAAAAAAAATGGGGGTAAGAGTCCAAAACTTCATGAACATAGAAACATGATGAACAAACAAGGTTCATGCTACGAATGAAGAAGCAAAATCCTCACCAGTTGTGGAACACTTCGACAAAAGCACATTGAAGCCTTGGCTCGAATTCTCGGGTTTCTATTCTTAAGATATGGTTCCAACTTTGGTAACAATAATGCAGGGGAAAACGAAGAAGTCATTGCTACCAGAGCTTTCTCGGCAGCTTCGCACACAAAACGTTTGTCTTGAGAAGACTTCAGAAGAAGCTGCAACAACTGCACTCCATTGAAGAAGTCATTCATAGCTCAGAAAAGAGATCTCCATTGAAGAAAAATGTAAGATAAAAAAGTTTAAACTCAAACAGTGCAATTTACAGTTACCATGGGATCTAATGATTCAATCACTTCGTCATTATAAGCAATGAAAATGTCTGCAGATGTCATAAGTGCAGTCTTACAGACAGCACTTCTAGGATTTTTCATTGATTTCACCAAAAGTGAGATCACGTCTCCCCTGCCACAAGCAAGTATAAGAAATAATTTAATGAATCGAGTAAAAAAAGAAAAACCAAATGAATCGAGTCACTATTGACGACTTACAGCATATCGAGCATGTCTTCCCTGTGATATATTGCTAGTCTTCTTGTATTATTCAATGCTTCACAAACCGAAACCCAATCTTTTGAGCCTAATCCAGCTAAGAGCGTCTGAAGTTTTAAAACAAGTAAAAGACGTAGTCCAAGTTAGGTATAATACGAATCCGAGCATGAATCATCAATGATGATCGACCCAACAACTAAATTTCAGCTAAACAAATCTAGTAATGTTAATACCTTAAGGCTTGACGAAACATCTTCTAAATCGGTCAAATTCTCAGATTCGATATATTCTACTTCCGAACTACCAACCTCAGCAACAGGGTTGCTGTTATCACCATTTACTAGAGGCCTGATAGAAGCAGAGCTTTTACTTTTCAATTCTTCAATATTCCCATTGGCACTCTTTATACCTATGCCTTGTTTACTAAGATCCTCTTTACAAGAGCTTTCATTGTTCCCTTCCAGTCCAGGCATTGAGTTAAGCGCTTTAGGAGCTTCCTCTGACATGGCTGTTGCGATATACCGACGCAGACAGGAAATTCTTTAGAGTACGAAAAACATCAGAAGCTACATATCAAAAAGTACTTAGATTCAATGATATGTTCACTACCTAAGGAAATAAGTAAATTGTATGAAATTTACGTTTATAAAAAGACCAGATAACGAGCAATTTCGTATCCAAATCTTTACTTTTTCTCTTTTTGGATAGGAATATGTGTAGCTATTTCCACTTATATCTTCAAATTGATGCAATCTAAGAGAACATGTCATACTTTTAAACGTTTCCATGTTCGTCAGAAGTAGAGGCTAAAAAATTCTGCAATACCAACCCAGATAACAGAATCAAATCCTTGGAAGATCAAACAGGGAACCCTCCCTAGTGCACCCATATATGCAACTTAAATCTGAAGCTCGTAGCTTTAATTTAGGAAAAAAATCTGTGAGATCCTACCTCGGTTGGAGAGAGGAACAAAGCATTTCTTATAAGGATGTGGGAACCTCTTTCTAGCCGACGAATTTTAAAACCTTGAGGGGAAGCCCAGATGGGAAAGCCCCATAAGAAGACAATATTTGCTAATGGTGGGCTTGGGCTTGTTATAAATCATACTCCAATGAATTTCAGGCTCTATGGTAATGATATTCACTAAATTAGCAAAACACTGAATCTTTAAACGTCGCTCAATCACTTGATCAACCATCAAAATCATTCTAACATAGCAACTCCTAAACGAAATCGGGAGTACCCCCTGCCCACATCCGGAAGATATCTCTCTTTGCCATCACAATCTCACTCACAAATTACACTCACAACAATCATTATCCCATCTCTATGAGATCTCACATCAGTTGGAGAGGGGAACGAAGCATTCGTTATAAGAGTGTGGAACTCTCCTTAGCAGACGCGTTTTAAAAAGCTTGAGGAGAAGTCTGAAAGGGGTGGTGGGCTTGGGCTGTTATAAATGGTATCAGAGTCAGACACTAGGCGGTGTGCCAGCAAGGACGATGGGCTCCCAAGGGGGTGGATTGTGAGATCCCACATCGGTTGGAGAGGGGAACAAATCATTTCTTATAAGGGTGTGGAAACCTCTCCATAGCAGACGCATTTTAAAAACTTTGAGGGGAAGCTCGAAATGAAAAGCCCATAGGCTGTTACAGTCTCATTCATCAAAATCCATACAGATGCAAAACCAAATAACTGCAGCAATCGCCAGTGATCATAAACCAAAGTTGAAGTATGAACAAACCGTAGAGAAAATCAGCAACACATCCAACTAAGATAAGAAAACAAAGCTCCAAAATTGGTTACTAGAACAAAAAACGAATAAGATCCAGAACCCCAAAATCAAAAACACCCAAAACCCTCAATTATAAACAACAAGTTCCAAAAAGGGGCAAGATCTGAACCATGAACAGATCAAAAATCACAACCATACAGTACCAAGTAAACATTTCAATTCAAATTCACATCAGATTCAAGGCCTCAAACAAGAAATCAAACAGAAACCCAGATGAAAAAAACAAGAAATCAAGTAGTTCGAGAAGTACCCAGAGAAAAATGATAGTAAACACGAAGTGGGTAATGGCGATCAAGAGAGGAAGTTGCTGCAAATGATGCTGTGGAAATGGAAAGAGTTAAGAAAGAGAGATTAATAACCGGCGAGAGAGTGTCAGTGACGGGAAATGAGAAGAAGAAGAAGAAGAAGAAGCGGAGGTTTTGGCCGGCAGAGGCAGAGGTAGTGCACGTGATGTGACCCCGCCTTCACCCATGGAAATCAATTTACTGTTTCCTTCCTATATTTGTGGATTCCGATCCTCTCCCTCCATTTCTCCTTATTTTTCTCTCTCTACCACTTTTTTTTTCCTTATCTCGTCTTCCCAACATTAAATATATTTTAAAAAATGTCTAATCGGTCTCGGACCTAATATCGCGTTCATATCTTATTAGTCATAAAATTTAATTTTGCATCGGATAAATTTGTGAACCGAAAAAAGTTTTATAAATTAAAGACTAAGAGCTTACCCGAGTTGGGTTGAAAAAATCTTTTAGACAAACTCTAAATGGGTTGATGATCCGAGCATATAGAGTTCACGATTCAACCCAAATATAGAGGGTTAGGTTGAGTTTTCGAGTTGTTTTTAAAAAAAATTATTTATTCATAATACATGTTACATTAATAATTAAAATCTCATAAAATTCAAATATCAAACATTTACAAGTCACAATGTATAGCTAGCATCGGTTACAAACGTTAAATATTTTTAATTTTTTTAAAAAGTAGGGTAGGGTTGGATTGTAGTTTTTAGGTTGATTGGGTTGACCCGACCAAATAAATGTCAACCCAACAAACTGAAACCGAATTTTTTGACTTTCAAAAAATTTAACTCAACCCAAACCGAAAAAAATCTAACATAACCCAACGAGTTACATTTTTTCACATCTACGAATTGTGTTTCTTTATTTTGAATTCAACACGGTAATTGAACGGTAAAAGAGCCAGACTACTTGAAAAGACGTATATTAGTCTACGTACATCAATTTTTTTGTCAACAAAGTTCGATCTGTTCCACGTGATCTTATTGTTCGATCTATCATAGGACAGTCATTCTCACAATCAAATTTTCAGCACTACGAGAGTACAGTACTCGTTTAAATAATGCTGACATGACAAACACTAAACATAAGAGAGTATAATATTTTCGATAAAATTTCTCCGAAATCAAGCACTATAGGAAACCTCGGGAATGTCTTGGATTTTAAATTTTATTTTATTTACCAATATCAAAATATTCAAACTTTTTAATGAAGCATGAAAATCTAATATTGTAGAATTTGGATGCCTTGAAAATAAATTATTGTGCTTGAATCTTTGAGATTGGATATGATTCAACAACTCCACATGCCTTAGCACACACAAAATTGTCTCATACTTCAAATTATTACTTTTAAGAGGACCTTTTGGCAATATTGTTATCATAGAAAAAAGATACAATAATATAATATGAATAAATAGAAGGGCTAAATGCCAATTATCTTAGTTGGAGTTTTGTATATATTAATATAAGCTTATTTGTATTTTTTCAAAATGTATATTTTTATTTTCTTTAATTCGATTTATTGTTTTCGTATTTAAATTATACCGTTGAATGAAGAAATATTAGATGGTCGAATAACGACAATAATTACTCTCTCTTTAATAATCATTTAAGTTTTGATTTTTGTAATAATTAAAGTTCACCGCTAATAGATATTGTCCGCTTTACCCCGTTACATATCGTCGTCACTCTCATGATTTTAAAACACGTCTACTATGGAGAGGGTCTACCCCTACTCCAATAAGTGCCTCGCACCGTCCGATGACTGGCTTTGATAGGAGTAGGGCTAGACCCTCTCCATAGTAGACACGTTTTAAGACCGTGAGACTGACGATGATACGTAATGGCCAAAGCGGATAATATCTACTAATGGTGTGCTTTGACTATTACAAATGATATTAGAGTCAAACACCGGATGGTGTGCCAGCGAGAACGCTTGGTCTCCAAAGGAGGTGGATTGATCCCACATTGGTTGGAGAGGGAATTCTCCTTAGTAAACGCATTTTAAAACCACGAAACTCACGACGATACGTAATGGGCCAAAACCGATAATATATGTTAGCGGTGGACTTGGGTTGTTACAATTTCTTTTTTAGGTTATGTTTATAACGGTTCTTATCGATTATGGATTTCTTTATTATATATATTTAACCGAACGATGAGATGAATATTGAGTCGGGATTTGAACGAAGAACGAAGGTTCATAGGAAAGGGCAAAGGCACATTGAATTTGATTGATTGTGTTGGATTTTTGTTGGGCATTCCAAGCATTATCTCTAATGGACCCATTGCCACAAATTGCCACTCTTTAAGTGTCGGTGCGAGCTGCCCATGTAGCTTATTTATGTTATTAATTAATGTGTATTATATTATATGGTTCTTTTTATTAAGATTATTATTATTATTATTATTATTATTATTATTATTATTATTATTATTATTATTATTATTATTATTATTATTATTATTGTATGTCTTATATGCATGTGTTCGTTGTATTAATTTAAATTCATAGATGCCAACGCTATGTTCGTCTTTTTTAAGAATCTTGTCTCTTGGTTCCCTACAAGGTTTTATTTATTACTTGTTTTATTTTAGTTTTTTAAACTTTTAAATATTTAAATTTAGTTTTCGCATTTTCGATACTTCTTAAACGACTCACTCGTAAATATTAGTGTTTTATTCATGATATGTAGTTGGAATGTGAGAGAGGACTGGTCGGACAAGTGTCTTTCTCTAGCGATCGTGACTCAGTGTGAGTGACAATGTAAGATCCGACATCGGTTGGAAAGGGGAACAAATCATTTTTTTTATAAGAGTGTGAGAATCTCTCCCTAATAGATGAGGTTAACGACGATACGTAATGGGGCAAAGCGGACAATATTTGCTAACGGTGGGCTTGAGCTGTTACAGGCAATGATGATTTCGGCTCTCTCGTGCATGACTCAAACGTCTTGGCTTCGATCAATGATCTATGTTCACTCACGTGCAACAATATTGTCAACATCTTCTTCATTCTTCCCCTCTCTCGTCGTATGTTTGGAAGTCACTTTGACTGTCACCCTCTGACTTACGTTGTTTTGCCGTCTAAACCTCGTCTCCCTCCCCTTTTGCGATTGTTTTTGGCTACCCATGATACAATAAGCACGGTTTCAATTGTGTCACTTCAAATCTAGCAACCTTTTTTAACTCGACTTATGAGTTGGAATGTAGACTCTAACTCTTGGATGTCTCTTTTATATAGTTCGACTTGATTGATTAAGATTTATACGTATTTGAGTTTAGAACCAATTAATAATTCTCCTCTCAATGTTGGGGCATAGGTGGAACCCTTACAACTAAGGACCCAAGTTGTTTAGAAATTTAAAATTACAAAGTTTTTACTATGGTCGGTGCCTACGTGAGTTTCGAGGCAAACTACGACTAAAGATTAGTTGGGGTTAGACCTGGGGTCGCTCCTATTCAGATTCAATCAAAATTATCTTTATGGGTATTGCGTTAGGATAGTTTTAGTACCATTAAAAGGTCGTTAACTAACCTCTGATGGCATTTTATTAGTCAAAATAGACTCATACACACACCATAGTTTGATTAGTTAGAGTAGCTCTACCAACCAAAACTCGTCTATTGTACCAGGTCGTTTAAATCAAATCTCCATTTTAGTACAACGAGAAGGAGTTTATTACGGCCCAGTGAGACTTGTGATCGAAAAGAGAGTATGGACGAAGGAAAAGCTGGGGGAGGCTGAGTCATTGATAAAAAAGGAAGGCTCTTCCCTATTAGAAAATCCCTGATAAAATAAAAGGAAGTAATGGACCTGGTGGAACGTAATAGCTTAAACCCATCGCTAGCAAATATTGTATGTTTCGGCCTGTTATGTATTGCCATCAGCCTCACAATTTTAAAACACGCATGCTAAGAAGAGGTTTTCACACGCTTGTAAAAAATGTTTTATTCTCCTCTCCAACCGACGTGAGATCTCATATTGGAATACCATTTGGACTTAGGTCGACACTATAATCAAATTAAACTTTTTTTTAAAAATACTTACCTTATTTTAGTCTTTCCTTTTATTTTTTTATGCAATAATTAACTATAATAATGTAATGGTTATCAAATACATGCATTAGCTTAAGATAAAGGATTAAATTTTAAAATTTTAAAATTTTAAAATAATATGGATTAATTTTATAATTTAACATTTAAGGAAAAACATCCGTTTCTAATTGGCGCCTAATCACCATGGGCAATTACGTCATTTTTCAAGTCACGTAGCGCTCTAGTTACCGGAATACAAAGGCATTCAAAAGTGACCTACCCTACTCGCCAAGACGGCGAGGTAAGAACACGCGCCGTCGAAATGGCCGTCGGCGTCGACCACGGTAATTCACATTTACATTAGCAATTTTTTCCAGTAATTTTTTTTTTTAACAAAAGGGTAAAACTGAAGAACCAGGGGCAAAAAGAAGAAAAGACGGTCTCTTCGATACGGTCCGGTTCTGTTATTGGCCACAGTTTCTTCCGTTCCCCCACGGCCCGCATCTTCCATTTCTCAAATCAAAAACCAAAACGGAACCACCAAAACCACCAAAACCCTCAAATCTCCGCCGTTGATTCGTGTCACATTCACCGGAATCTCTCACCTGAGCTATGGTACCTTCCTTCATCTTTTTCTTCACTCACTGCTCTTCTGAATCCCTTCTTGGATGATGGAACTCGCCGATTCCAGCGACGAACACCACCTCAAGGACCATCCCAACCCCATTGACTCCACCACCACCCGCTCCGGCATCGGCATCGATCTCAACGAGATCCCTTCCCCTTCTTCTTTCTCTGAAAACCTATCGAATACATTCGACGTCGTCCGTTCCTTCCATGACAACCCTCCGCCGCCTGATGGCGGCCCGGCCGATGTCCCTCGCGGGCTTCGTGGCTCCGTCTGTGGCTTGTGCGGCCAGCCGGAGGTGCACGGCCATGTGGTAGTGTGCGACGGATGCGAGCGGGGGTTTCATTTGGCTTGCGCCCGAATGCGGGGGGTTCAGGCGTTGAATTTCGAGGATTGGGTATGTGGGGACTGTTTTGGCTGCGGGGTGAAGAGTAAGCGGTGGCCGCTTGGGGTTAAGTCGAAGCAGCTGTTGGATATTAACGCTTCTCCGCCGAGTGATGGTGATGCTTGTGGCGAGGATGGTGAGGAATTGCCGGGTTTCAGGTATGGGGTTTTTTGTGGGTGAAATGGGGAATAGAAGGTGTAGTTTCTTTTGGTTATCGATTAGCTAACTGCTGTCAGTTTTTGGAGCACTTTTTCTTTGGGGTTTCCACTCCACAAGAACTTTGAGTTGGAAAGTTTACATATTAGGGAAATTTAGTTGGTAGTCATTATCGTTTTGAGTGTTAAAGTGTTTGAAGATTAGTGCTTCACACGTTATACGATAGAATATGTCAGTGATTATAGATTGCAGGTTTAGTAGATCTCTTAGAAATAGTGACTTCAACACTCACATGAATCATATGTTTAGTTTTTATGCTTGGAGTTTGCTGGCTCACTCTGCTTCCATTAGGATACAGCAAAGTACGTCCCATTAGCATGTTTCTGGGTCAAAGAATGTGTACTCAGATCCTGTTTTGCCAGTCTGCATGTGTTCTGGTAATGTTTTGTTTTTCCGTAGATGTTGTGAAGATGAGCTAAAGATGAGCTAATTTTAGGAAGAGCAAACTTTATATAGCAAGAGCTATGAATCTGAGCCATTTAATCCCAAACATCTTGACTATGGGGAAATTAGTTAGTTATTATCAAGTTACTCTGCCACGTCCAAGAGAAACTGTGAGCCAGTTAAATGTGGTTTCTTGTCCTATGATCTTTGCTGAAGGGGATAAAATGAGCTGCGAAGCATAACGTATAGGTTTAGCTCATAATGTGTATTTGCATCGGCTGTTTTCTCGTCTCACATACTTCTACATTAGGCATTAGAGCATGCCTTACTCTTATCTATGCAGTCGTATCATGTGTTTCTCATCTACCTAATTTTGAAGATATGTATGTTTGGCAATTAGGATTGACTTTATCTCTTGAGATCAAACTAATATTTAGTAACTTGATTCATTAAGTTTTTTTGGGATAGAATTAATTTACTTCCATTTTAATTTTTTTCTTTTTCTAGAAAGCATGCCGCAGAAGATAATTCTTTTCGTGGTACTTCCTGTTGCCCATCTGCTAAACATAGAAACCTGTTACATTTGGGGAATGGATATGGTCTTCAAAGAACATCAGATATTGTGAAAAACAAAGTTAAAATGGGTTTAGAAGATATATTGCAGCAGACACAGGTCATGGGAAGAAGCTTAGATGTGGATTTGGGCTCTCCTTTAGAAAGTTGTAGGAGTGGTAGGGGCACATCAGTTAAATTGTCATCGCAAAATACTAGTGAAGTCTTCTTGCAGGCGCTTAGAGAGTTTGTTTCTGAGAGACATGGTGTGTTGGAGGAAGGATGGTGTGTAGAGATTAAACAGTCAGTCGACAGCTGTGAACTTTATGCTATTTACCAAGCACCTGATGGGAAGACTTTTAGTTCAGTCTATGAAGTTGCTTGTCATCTTGGGTTGTTGTCTTCTATGCAACCCAAAGCAAGAAGACAAGGTTCATTACCTTTTTCTGGAAAGTCTTATATACCAAAAAGAAGAAAGCCTACCAAGTCTTCGGTTGCCAATGGGTCTGTTGATAACAACGGAAGTTTGATTAATGATCGATGTAAGGGGTTCTTGTGTGACCGTCAAAGCCCGTCTGTTGTTGTGGAAGAGAATGGAGGTTCCATTTCATCACACTGTTACGTATGTGTTCTAGTAATTTATGTTTATTCTTTATGCAGCTCTAACCTTTCCCTATATTGCCTGTGTACTGATTCTGTCATTAAATGAATCATTTATTGCTATTTTCCTTACTGATTTTTGGCCTGTTTTACTGCATAGAAAGGGTTTCCTCTTCAGTTTGAAGACTTCTTTGTTCTTTCTGTGGGAGAAATTGATGTACGACAGCCATATCATGATGTTACCCGGGTTTATCCAATAGGTTTTCGATCTTGTTGGCATGACAAAGTTACTGGTTCTCTTTTTATTAATGAAGTGCTAGATGGTGGTGATTCTGGACCCCTTTTTAAGGTTAGGAGGTGTGCGTGCTCTGCTTTTCCAATTCCAGTGGGATCAACTGTCCTCTCCAGGGGAAAAAGTGAGTATTTTTCTGTTGAGCAAAATGAAGAAGATGGGTTGACTAATAATGGAAGCGATGAGAACTTACCGATGATTCTCTCAGACCTTTATCCACCGAATGAAGATGATATTTTGTCTTGTCTTGGTATTTGTTCTGATGGAGCTTTTAATGTTCAGATGCAAAATGGACTGCATAATGAAGCAAGTTCCATTGGAAAGTCTGGAAACCTCTCAGATTATATGTATTTGAGAGATGAAATTGGTGAGATTTCAGTTGAAGATACTTCATCATCAGCAGCATGGAAACGAATGTCACATGATTTGATTAAAGCATGCTCTGAGTTATGCAACCAGAAAAGTACTTTCAAATTCTGCTGTGATCACGTGGGCGATGAACAGAGTTTTCTTGGCCATTGTAGAATTAGTGTCAATAGTGATCTGAACTCTAGATTAGCAAAATTTTGCGGTTTTCCAAGTTTTTCCCTCATCCGATCTGTGGTTGATGTTGAGAACGAGCTCTGTAGTTTGCCTGATGAACTTGAAAAGTGGCTGGACCAGGATAGATTTGGGTTAGACATGGAATTTGTGCAAGAAGTACTTGAAAACATTCCACAAATTCAATCCTGTTCAAGATATCAGTTTGTAAATAAGAGAATAGATAGTATGACTTTGCCAACAGTTGAAAATGGAGTCTTAGAGGTTCAGAAATTTGATGGAGAAGAATGTAAAGAAGATGAGCCACTGAGTTTTCTGTTTAGAAGATTGAAAAAAGGCAAGTTAGTTAGTGATGGCAACGCCAATGACAAGAATCCTCCTCCTGGGAAGCTTTTGTGCATGCATATTCCTCCTGAACTTACTGGCGATGTTTACCAGGTATATGCTGGAAATTTTTTTATTTGAGATAATGTAAGTTTTTATTTATTATTTTTTTTTTTTTATAGTTTGGACCTATAATCTCATTTCCTTGGTATGAAACCTTAAGTTATTATCTTATTGACCCAGGTTTGGGATTTCTTTTCTCGTTTTCATGAGAACTTGGGTCTTGAAGAGGCCTTGTCTCTTGAGGAACTCGAGGAAGATCTTTTCAATCTGTGGGGTGATGGGGATAATATTCTCCAAAATTCTGAGAGTGAATTTGAGAAAGACCAGTTGATAAACTCTCTTAACACCGAGTGCTCAAATGGCCGAGTACCCTCAAAATTGAATGCTAATGGAGATCTACATGCATTTATACAAATTGGAACAAGGGTGATGAAGGAGGTATCTGAAGGTAAACTAGCTACTTCAGCAGACAGCAGTTGCATGGGTGCAGCTTTAACAAAAGCTCACACTTCTCTGTTAAGAGTGCTAATTACGGAGCTTCAATCCAAGGTAGCTGCTCTTGTGGATCCAAATTTTGATTCTGGAGAGTCAAAACCTAAACGAGGAAGGAAAAGGGATGTGGATAGTGCAACTTCTATTAGGAAAACGAAGCTGAATTTGCTCCCTCTCAATGGACTAACATGGCCAGAATTAGCCCGCCGATACATCTTGGCTGTCTTATCCATGGATGGTAATCTTGAGTCAGCTGAAGTAACTGCTCGTGAAAGTGGAAGAGTATTTCGATGTCTACAAGGTGATGGTGGTGTGCTTTGTGGCTCTCTCACGGGAGTGGCTGGGATGGAGGCAGATGCATTTGTAAGACAGCTTTTAGTTCTTTTAAATCTTTTATTGAGCATGTAGACTCACATTTGCGCCATCCTTTATTGCCAGTTTTTATTTATGCTTAACTATGGTACCCAATGCTGATTTTCTCTTCTGATATTCACCACACTATTAATTTGTAAGGAAAGATAACACATGTAGTCTCACCACCACAGCACTATGGTTTGTATTTGATGAGGAGTCTGATTATATTTCTTAAATTGAAAGAAAGTCCAGAAGTCACACGATTGCCATTTTAAGCTTCTATGTTGGGTAAGTATTTTATGGAGTTAGCATGGGCAAGGGCATAGTTAGGCTGATATTTGAAAGTCTTGGCTTCCTTCAGTAACAATGCTAAAAACTTAATTTTCATTTTGAATTGGGTATGAGGTTACTGTTGAGGATTTTTATGTGGCAGGGAAAAAGTTTTCTATGTTTGTTATTATATACTGGATACATATTCTTATGAGATGAAGGGATGTTGTGCGAGTTCACTGAAAGTAATAACTTTGAAGTGTATAATTAGGTGTAAGGCAGCGGCCACATGGATTATATTTTCCTTGAATTCCACTGGAGCAGTCTGGTCTGAAAATTTAGTTTGAGGTTGCACTTAATGAAGCTCAAAATTTAGGATTTTTTTTTTCGAAACTATAAAAAATGTCTTTTTCTTCTAAGAAAGTATGTTTACTGTCCTGTCTTACCTGTCTGCAAAGTGGGTGGGTGGGTGGGGTTCATCTTCGTACATTGAACTAAGATGGACAACATTTTGAACATCTAACTACTTTGCTGTGATCATGTTAATTTCTAGACAGTATGTTGTCTTGAACCATTGGCATGTATATTTTCCCTCGTTAAGGAGTTCTTTTGTTTCTACATTTTAGACTAATTCTCACTCCTGATCTATTCTTTTTTTGGTTCACACTAATAATTGTTATTTCCAGCTTCTGGCTGAGGCTACAAACCAAATATATGGATCGTTAAATAGAGAAAAGCATGTTATTACATTAGAAGAGGAAGACTCTGATGCCACCGGTGGTTGTGAGAAGGTGCTGGCGACTGATGGTAAGATGCCAGAGTGGGCACAAGTGCTAGAACCTGTTAGAAAGTTACCTACAAATGTGGGGACCAGAATTAGAAAGTGTGTTTATGATGCTTTGGAGAGGGATCCACCAGAATGGGCAAAAAAGATATTGCAACATTCAATTAGTAAGGAAGTTTACAAGGGCAATGCATCAGGACCTACAAAGGTGCCATTTTATTTATGCTCTGCCTTCTATTTATATCTTTTAAACTTCCGATTGGATAAGAAGATTTTCATTCATTAATGAATAGACTATTTTATAACTATTTGGTTTTTTATGATAAACCACCTGTGTTATTGCTTTCATGATGTATAGCTTTCTTATTGTATTTCCTAGGAGTATGATGTTTCGACAAAATCATGTCTACACCTGGTAGACTGAAAATGCCTCAAATGTACTATAGGGGGATGCGACTAGTCGTCCATTCTTCCTACCCGGAGTTATATGCTATCTAAGCCGTTGTGTTGCCTTTCTTGCTTACTAGCCTATAACATTGCTTTCAACATTTCTTTCGACCTTGCTTTCAAACTTTCATTCAAAAATCTCTATGCCCCCGTCTTCTAAAACCTTCTTCTCAAAGCTTTTCGACAATGTTGGAATCTGTGGAAAGAAAGAAATCAGAGAATATTTACAGAAACGACACAGACCTACACAAAACTTTTCGACAATGTTGTTTACCAAGCTATATCTTGGTGTAAACTGTCTAATATTTTTACTTCCTATAGTTATACCTCCCTCATTGCAAATTGGGAAGGTCTTTTGTAAACATCATGGATTATACATCCCTCTTGTAAATTTCACTCATCAATGAAATTGTCTCATATAAAAAAAAAAAAATAATAAATAAATAAATAAATAATAAAAACTTCTTCTCCAAGCGGGGCTAGAGGCTTGAACATATGTCGTCTGGTTGTCGCGAATTCGAGTTGACTGACTTGGCTTTGCTCCCCTCCCATTTTTATAGTTTCAATGTATCTATGAAATTCTTGCTTTTATATTTGATTTTTTTTATTTATAAGAAACAATGTCAATGTGTGAAATTTACAAAAAGGATGAGAAATCCATGGAGATTGTAAAAAACTTTCCCAATTTGTTAAAAGGGAAGCATACAAATAGGTAGCAAAATGATTAGATGATTTACACCCAGATATAACATAATAAATGAGTAAATCAAAAAATTATAAAAGGATTATTCTAGGCTTTCGATTTGTGGTCATAATAATATGCCAGTGTTTGCTGTTTATATAATCTGCAAAGATTCGAACAGATAATTTGTGGATATGCCATTGTATATTTTTTCATTTTTCTCAATAATAGCTCAAATTATTATTAGAAAACAGATAATCCGTGGTCAAAATTCTTGCGGCTCTTTTTTTTACTTCAGGAATTTGTCGTTCTTTGTTGAATGTAGTCTACTTTTTTTCAAATTTATTTGTACTTTTTCATCATTTTGTTCGTTTGTAATTTTCTTTGTATGATTGTTTCTGTTCTACAGAAAGCTGTTCTTTCATTACTATCAGATATATGTGGTGATGGCTTGCCTCAAAATGTTGAAAAACGAAGAAAGAGGAGAACTACTATTTCGTTATCAGATATTGTGATGAAGCAATGTCGAATTGTATTACGTCGTGCCGCTGCTGCAGATGATGCAGAAGTCTTCTGCAACTTGCTTGGCAGGAAATTGATGGCTTTAAGTGATAATGATGATGAAGGGATTCTTGGGCCACCAGCCATGGTTTCTAGGCCGTTGGACTTCCGGACTATTGATTTGAGATTGGCTTCTGGGTCTTATGGTGGATCACATGAAGCGTTTCTTGAGGATGTTCAGGAGGTTTGTTTTTGTTCATTAATCAGAAACTGTTATATTAGTGTCCTGTTGTATGTCTTTGCTTACATTTCATGTTGCTTCGTAATATACTTTATAATTTATGATGAATGCTAAAGAAAAACAATCATTTAGCAATGGGATTTGTACAACGTTGACAATGAAACAGATTGCACACCCGTTTTTATTCCTTTGGCTTGTGGCTTTAGCTCACTCCTATCTAAAAAGTTTATTGGTATTGATGGTTGATATCCTCTTGCAGCTCTGGAACAACCTGCGCTATGCTTATGGTGATCAGCCTGATTTGGTTGAATTAGTTGAGACATTATCCGGGAATTTTGAAACTCTGTATGAAAATGAGGTATGACACCCTTTTGTTCTCACTTTTTTCCTTTCTCTTCACAATTTCAATGTGTTTATATTTCTACAGTGGTGTATTTATAATACTTGTTTCTTATTACAAAAAAATGGTGTACATTATTTCTATGACAAAGAACTATATACTACAGCATCTATACACGTGCTTAAATCACAAGATCGTTTATCAATGCTCCTAAGTCCTACAAACAAGCAGGAGCCTGTTTCATTGCCACTTAACTTCTCCTTTGGAATACACTTTTAAAGTCTCACGGAAAAAATTCTTTTTATTTTAATCATACATAAGCTCACCCATCTTTACAGAAAAAAGTATTACTTGTAATAAGAAACAAGTATGTACACCAATGTTACTCTCCACAGAAAAAAGTATTACTTGTAATAAGAAACAAGTATGTACACCAATGTTACTCTCCACAGAACTTCCTCATGTCTTATCTAAAGTCGGAGCTCTCTTCAAAGGACATTTGGAGTGAGATGTAGATATGATTTCTTGCATGAGAATCAACATACTGCCTTGGGGTAGTTCTTTCTTTTTCCTTTTTGAGTTTGACTTCCAATTTTTCAACAACCAAATCCTTGGAGAAGCTTTTCCTTCCTTTTTTTCCTTTCCATTTCGTATTAATCTCCAATATGTTTATTGGCAGTTTATAATGGTTTTGGCAGATTAAGGGTTTTATGAATGCATTTCATAGCTGAATACGTGATCTGAAGCCAGTATTCTGTCATTCTTTCTTTTGTATATGCACACGTGCTGATGACAAATTTTTGACACTCGACAGATGATCTTATACTCATTTCCCTTGTAGGACGACACCTTGAAAACTACGATGTTGTCCTTGTCCCTTTTCTATTGCTCTCTTTGATGATAAGACTATTAACTTTTCTTGTAGGTTGTACCTCTTATTGAAAAACTTCAGGAGTTCTCCAAGCTCGAATCTCTGAGTGCAGAAACGAAAGTGGAAGTAGATAGCTTTCTTGTGTCCTTGAAGGAGATTCCAAAAGCCCCTTGGGATGAGGGAGTCTGTAAAGTGTGTGGCATTGATAAAGATGATGACAGTGTCCTTCTATGTGATACATGTGATGCTGAGTATCATACATATTGTTTGAATCCTCCTCTTGCCAGGATTCCTGAAGGGAATTGGTACTGTCCCTCTTGTGTAATGGGAACACGTATGATTGACGATCCATCTGAGCATACCAAGAACTACATTTTTAACCTGCACAAAGGAAAAAAATTCAGAGGAGAAGTTACTCGTGATTTTCTGGATAAACTTGCCAATCTAGCAGCTGCACTGGAAGAGAAAGAGTATTGGGAATTCAGTGTGGACGAGGTTTGTTATTTGCTAAGTCTTGGATTATTTCTCATTATGTGTGTGGACATGGGCTTATAATTTTCCTCCTACATTATTTTATTGATTCATGCTAATTATGGACAGTGTTTTTCTTGTGCACTTCTATCGAAATTACAAAGGTTCTAATGCATGCGGCTATTTTTACTATGCTTCAATTCAATTTCCACACAAGTTTATGGAATAATCAGATGGGTGGGTTTTCAGTTCATGGCTCATTACCTTAAGGATATATTTCTTCTGGGTGCAGAGATTATTCTTGCTCAAATATCTATGCGATGAGTTGGTTAGTTCTTCCTTAATTCGACAACATCTTGAGCAGTGTGTAGAGGCATCAGCAGAGTTGCAGCAAAAGTTACGTTCGTGTTTCGTAGAGTGGAAAAATCTCAAGTCTAGGGAAGAAGTTGTGGCAGCGAGAGCTGCAAAGCTTGATACAACTATGCATAGTGCAGTTCGAGAAGGTAGGATAAAGGATGGGCCTGCTAGCATGCCTGCTAATTACATTAAATGTCTTCACTCCAGAAATTTTTTTGGATTGGTCTAACCATTTTAATTTGTTATCTGATGATGTTTCAGGACAGGGTAGTTGTGATGGAGCTAGGCTTGGTGTTCCTGATCAATGTTCATCTCTAACAAGCTTAGAGAATAAGTGTCTCAACCATGCAGGTTTTCAAGAGCAAACGAACAGTGGCCATGATGTTATTGATAACAATGATGTAGGTGGCAACATTCTATCCAATTCATGTTCTCAGAACATTGGCGAACCTTTAAAACTCTATGAGCCACCATTGTCCAGTACTTTGCCACAAGAAGTTGATGGTTCTGACCAAAGTAATATGGAGACCGAAATTGCTATTCTGCCATCCACAAAGCAACATTGCACACCTTCTGATGCTAATGGACTGCCGGTAGCTTCACATGTTCCACCTTCGAATGAATCACAAGCCTATCATGATGAGTTGGATAGTATAAAGGACATATCACAGCTACAGGATTCTATTGCAAGTATAGAGTTGGAGCTTCTAAAGGTATCGGTACGGAGAGAGTTCTTGGGTAGTGATTCTGCTGGACGATTGTATTGGGCTACTGTCATGTCAAATGGGCGGCCGCAAATCATTGCTAGTGGGAGTTTGGTACAGATTGGAAGTGAATCTAGAGACCAAGTTGGTAAGGGTGGTGTGTTTAAGAATTTTACTTCAACAAGCAGTGGTCACTGTTCAAGTTTTCATGGGTCAAACATATATTCCTCATTGCTTCATCTGCGGAAGGATTCTATTGAAAATTCCCCATGGGTTTCTTATCAAACAGAGGCGGGCATACTAGAACTCATTGATTGGCTGAATGATAATGATCCCAAAGAAAGGGAGTTAAAGGAGTCTATTTTACAACGGCATAAACCTAGACTTCAAATGCCTTCACGATCGATTAATCGAAGTCCTGAAGAACAGTTAAAAGATTCATCATCAAGCTCGGATGTTGAAAAACTTGAATGTTCTAGTTTTCTTGTTACCAGGGCATCTGCTCTATTGGAAAGTAAGTATGGTCCCTTCCTTGAGTTTGAAAAGCCTGACAACTTAAATAGATGGCCAGACGAGACCAGGCTAGCTGAAGATGAGAAAATGTTCAGGTGTGTATGCTTGGAACCTGTCTGGTCATCTAGGCACCATTGTCTCTCTTGTCATAAAAGCTTTCTAACTGATGTTGAACTTAAGGAGCATGACGATGGAAAGTGTAGTTTACACACTGCCTCATGTGATGGTGTCAAGGAAGCTGGCAACTCTTTAAAAAGTAAAGGCAATATGAAATTTGAGAGCAATCGGGAGGGGAGCTCGAGCATGATCATATCAGAAACTTCTAACAGAGGGTATTTTAACCATAGCACGGGGCTAATTAAATTTCAGAATGATGGTATGATGTGCCCATATGGCTTTGAACTAATCTGTTCTAAGTTTTTGACAAAGGATTCAAACAAGGATGCTATTAAGGAGATTGGACTTATTAGTTCGAATGGGGTTCCTTCATTTGTATCATCTGTGTCACCATATATTATGGAATCAACATTAAGTGCAATTGATTTCAAGAAAGATTCTGGTTCTCCTGAAGATGGGACCTTGCTTTCTGAAAGGCTGGCTTCACTAGAAAATGTTGGTCTGGAAAATGGTTGCCTTCAAAATTCTTCTACAGATAATTCAAATCAAAGGGCTGCTGGAAATGAAACCAGTGCATTGAAAACGAAAAGATTAGCATTAGGATGCCCCGAACCAAAAAGTAAAAAAGTTTGCATGGATAACCGTTTTTCAGAGTTTGGGATTGGTAGATTCTATATCATCCCACACTCATCCCGTAGGCCATTAGTTGGCAGAATATTGCAAGTTGTAAGAGGGCTGAAAATGAATTTGCTTGACATGGATGCTGCACTTCCTGATGAAGCTCTAAGACCTTCGAAGTTACATATTGAAAGGAGATGGGCCTGGCGTGCATTTGTGAAATCTGCAGGAACAATTTTTGAGGTTAGCATTCCATAATTCAATTACTAAGTTTGGGTACTTCAAATATGATTATGTGATTTGTGGATCATGATTTTTGTTGCACGTGCTTCTATTTCTTACTATCTTGTCGTCATAGTTGTGATGAATCATTTATCGTCATATTAATTTGTGAGACGTTTTGGTTAAGTTTGAAGCAATGAGTAACGTCTTGGTTCTTGAATTTCGTGTGGGGGCACTTAATACTTTATTCATTTCTCCAGATAGTTCAGGCAACAATTGCATTAGAGGACATGATAAGAACGGAATACTTGAAGAATGAATGGTGGTACTGGTCGTCTCTCTCTGCTGCTGCCAAAATTTCAACCGTAACGTCTCTTGCACTCCGCATATTCTCTCTTGATGCTGCTATTATATACGAGAAGATATTGCCTAATCAAGAACCAAATGACTATTTGGACCCAAACAATATTCCAGAACAGAAGCTGGCTGGTGTGGATTTAACAGAAAGGACCAGGGCAAGCAGCCGGAGATCTGGCAAGAAAAGAAAGGAACCAGAGGGACAATCTAGGACTCTCATGATTTAACTCCCGACAAACTCATTCCACAGGTTTATGCCAGTGGTTATGGTGGTGGTAGAGGTCTTGTATGTAGAAGACAAGTACCTTCAATTCGTTCTCTATGGTTTATACCGTGCCATTGCTCCTCGATAAATTTGGAGTTCTTTTTGAAGTCGCTGTTGCAACCATTGCGCCCCTGCTGCTGACAGATCGATTGTACATAGACATAACTCAACTAACTGGGATATGCTGTTCAGAATCCATAAACTATAAGCGCTTTGTTCATAAAGACTGCTCGAGGCTCCAACTCTAATCGACAATATGTCCCCTTGGTGCAATTTTGTACTGAACTGCTGGAGTTCTTTTTAATAAATGATGTCTATTCTTGAAGAGAGACCCATTTAGAAGGATGCCGTCCTTAAAGAGCAAGATCCATTCACATCATGTATAAATAGAAAAGGAGAAGGGAATTCTAGAACAAGAATTGAAGCTCAGTTGTATATCTAATTCTTTACATTTCTTTCCCAGCCCTCTGTCCATATTTTTTTTCTTTGCCATTTATTTTCATCCCTACCAGGTACTTTTAGATGTCTGACCATCATTCACCGAAGGGGAGGAAAACTCGTTCTGTTTTAACCCGTCTGCAAATAGCCTGCATAGTCGTATCTAAGCTCTCATACTCGAATCTAAGTTCTGCAGCCGTTGCGATTGAAGGTATCAGTATCATCATTGGTTAAAGGCCTTCCTCAATCATGGTAATAGGTAGGTAAGTAGTATGGCCTGATTTAAATAGTCTTGAATATTTGTGCTTGTACCTATATTAAAGGTAGTTTCACAGCTTTTTCGATCTCTGATTGTTTTCGATGATCCAATTTCCTTTGACCTTTTAAGAATTCACTTTGTATGGTTTCTCTCGACTCTTGGATGTTTCGTGTATCTAGTGTATCATTGTTTTGTCTGTAATGGTTACTAACCCTCTTGTTATCAGGAATTCAGTCTTGTCATCACACGCAAACCGGAATGATCGTAACGTTCGTCCCAATATTTGCTAGGTTTTTTGCATAGCAATTCAAAAATATGCTTGGTTTTCACCATCTTCAATCTAAGGTAAGGTGTATCCCTGTAATCTTTTAAGAGTTTTTAGTTCTTGAAATACTTATCCGAACACTTTTAGATGTGATGTTTTCTTCGGGTTCTCAAACGAACTGTTTGAATGATTAGGTTATATTTTCTTTGAACTTGCTTTAAAAACTCCAAAGATTCTCTAATAAACGTTATGTCATGCATGTAGTAACGACTCTAAAGTGAGCCTCTGGTCGGATCGTTACAACAACTTTCAATTTCTATTTGGTGATGAATTGAGAACACAAGCATTCAGAGTGTCTATACGTCTATGACATTTTAGTGTCAAGTAGACGTTTCTACCTAAACTTTATTCATTACAAACAAGTACATATAAACTTTCAAATTTTGTATAAGCATCATCAAGCTGTAACAAGTTGAAGAACATTCATTCCTAAGGCCATGCCCACCAAGCTGGAGGCCCTCCCTCCTGGTTTTGTTGGTTTGTTTCTGCAAACATATCTGAGAACAAGTAATTGCTATTATCATTCCTGTCATCATGTTCCATTTGCAGCCCCGGAGGTAGAGGTGCACGTTGTGGATACTCGTTACTCGGGAAGTAAGAATCGCCGCTGTCGATGAGTTGTAGACAATTATCGTCAATCACTACACTGCTATCGCTCCCTGAACTGAGACGATCTTCAGCCTTTCTCCCGGAGCCACCGGAGTGTGGGGCGGAGACGTGGGCAGTGTCTGCTCGAAGAGGCTCCGATGTCATACATGGAATTGGTGCTTCTCCTCCATCAAGCTCTTTAGCTACAGATTTCTCAGTCAAGGAAGCCACCTGAAAGTACTATAGTTTATTATGCACATCCTTGAATTTGCTGTTCTGTTTCTGAAATTTCTATATTGATATTTTTTTTTCATCTTACCTCAGATTTAAGCACCGCATTCTCTTTGACAATGGAGTCATAGTTTGACATAAGCAAATCATATGAAGCTTTAAGAACATCATAGTCCCTTTCGAGTTGCTTCGTCTTCCACCGGGCACGGCGGTTCTGGAACCACACGGCCACCTGCCTTGGCTGCAGCCCCAGCTTCTTGGCTAGTTGGGACTTCCTCTCTGGCTCCAGTTTGTTCTCTTCCTCAAAACTCTTCTCCAGCATTTGAACCTTCACAACAGTTTTCCACAACTTCAATTTTAGTCCACACAAAGAGTGAGACATAGCAACAAGTAATAAAGGCGAACGTAAAAAACCTGCTCGTGGGCTAAGCGGCGCTTCTTCTCGGGGTAAAGCTCGTCGTAATATTCATCGTCGTAAAGATCATCAGGGGATCTGAAAAATGGTCTCCTCTTTGGACTCTCTTGCATGCTCATGTTCATGCTCATGCTCATCATTGTTCTTCCTTCTTAATTGTTCATCACAAAATTAGAAAAAGAAATCAATTTTATTTAATTGTTAGAGCGAAAATCCATCAAAAAAGGACGGTAAATTCCAATCCAGCATCTATATAAACATGAATTCCTTCCCAAAAATCATAATTTTGAACATAAATGTCCTAGCTTTTTTTTTCAATGATTTTCTGAAGAGGAGCTTCTAGGGCAAACACTCTCCTTTGCAAAATTTATGAATTTTTATTATAAAAAAATGTACACCACTTGTTTATTAATATAAAGAATAGTGTTTTTTAATGGATAAATTTAATTTTTTTAAAATTTTGACATTATTTCAAACAAAATATATATTTTTCATCTATCTAATGAACAAAAGGGATATATAAATTTTTTATTAAATAATTCAATGAACGAATATAATTTTTTCGAAATTTTTTGATGTAATAATAAGAATCATTTAAAAGGCCATATATATATATATATATATGTATGTATAGATGTATGTATGAATATATATTATATATATTCAATTATTTAAAAGATGTTTAATAAGGCGTTTAAAATTTCAATTTAGGATTTATGAAAAATATTTTAAAGTTTATATATATATATATATAAAAGTGAGGAAATGGCTCTTCTAAAATAAAAAAGAGAAAATAAAAATAAGGAGGGTCGGGAGAGAAATTGACCTCGCAGAAAACGATCGCCACCGCCGGCTCCGTCAAGGCAAAGCATGTTGCCGCCGCAAGCCGGGGGATTGAACAAGTACCGGCCGGATTCCATTCAAATTTCCTCCAATTCCGGCGGTGTAGAAGTGGAAGTTGTACGGATTTTGAAATTTTGATGATCTAGTACTAACCTAAATGTTAAACACGAACAGAACAGTAATCTCGAAACAAGAAAGAAAAAGATTATCACGATCGCTTATGGCGGAAGAAGCTGGTAGTCCAGAGTAACCTAGCGGAAATCTCTAACTGAATCGCGAAAAATCCCACCATGCCTTCTAATTCTTAATTCCTGTTTCACAGATTCTGATGACGATCGTAATCGGAGATAGGAGAGTTCCGATGAAAGGACATTAAATCGGAAAGAGGAAACAGAGGCGGCCGGAGATTCGAGTTCCGGCGAGGAGAGACGACGGTGCGACTCCGTTCTTTTCCCCAATTGATCGCTTTCCAGGTTCTTTCTCGCTACCTAAAGTTGAATTTATGAGCTTCAACTCCTATTTATATCAAGGGATCATTGAAATTACCAAAATACCCTGACCTTTGTTCCCACGATACAATTATATATACAATTATACACATATATATATATATATATTTTTTTTAATTTCATGATTATTTCTTTTATTAATATTTATTCCGTTTTTTACTATTATACATACCTATATTTATTTTATTTAATTTCATAATTATTTCTTTTATTAGTATTTATTTCATTTTTAACCATTTTGAAGCTAATTTCTTAAAATTGAAATTGAGTAATAGATTTTAATTAAATATTTGAAAATAAGTAAGTAAATATTTTACGAATTAACATTTTACTTTTATCAAAAATAAAAAATTTGAGTAAATGACTGGAATAACTCGAACCACCTAACACCAACTCAACCTAAAAAATTTATGAATAGTTTAGGTTCGGTTCGGTTTATATTCAATAAGGGTTGTTTGAATTCTAAATTTTATAACGAACATATGAGTTGGGTCAAAAAATAATGTTTCAGTTCGACCTAACTCACGAAACACTCCAAAATTTATGAATTATTTATTTATTTATTTTTTTTTTAGAAAGGCAAGTATGTTAAGCCTTGCAAGTTAGTTACATATTATCATAAATCCAATTTTTATTGGTTGAGGTAAGCCATCACCATGAGAGGGATAAAAATAAATAATAAATAAATAATAAAAAATCGAATATATAAGAAATGGACGCTTCATTTTTTATTTAAAAAAACGTTTTTTCTTTTTGGACAGTTGACTTTACAAAATAGATTTGATCTAGGCCGTTGGATAGGAAATATCCAATGAGATTATAACACGTGGCTCGTGGAACTGAGGTTCCATGTCACAGTGTCGGATCTGAAAAAAGTCAAAACAATAAAGTACTAGAGATGTACGGTCCAGATTGCGCTACGTGGCATAGAAAGATTCTCTAAATTTTTTATTTTATAAGAAAATTTATTATGGTGATATTATTTTTAAATTTAATAATCGATTTAAGGTTTTATTCGAGGAAGGTTCATATGGATAGCTATGTCATAAAATTAAAATAAATAAATAAATAAATAAGAAGTCATATTCCAAGTGCTATTAAAATATTATTTAAATACCAAATATTATTTTAAAAATCATTGCTTTGTCATAAACAACTAATTTAAATCTATTTTTCCATAAATTATTATATTTTCAAAAATTGTAATTTAACCATTATTTAAAATTTGTAATTACACGTCTTTTATTTTATTTTTTTTAGAGAAATAATATATATCAAATTTTTACCGATTATATTTAAGGTTCTTCGGGTTGAACGAAAATTTACCGTTGAATATAGAAAAGAGCTTGATTTTAAGACGTTTTCATTTAAAAATGTTGGAAGTTGACATTTATAGCTATTCGAAAAGGTTAAATGATTGACGAAACGAGCATTTTATTAAATTGATATCATCTCAATCTTGGTTCTTTGCCACCTAAAGCTACAACGGGTAATAAAAATCACGATATATATTCCTAAAATTATGTTTTTTAAAATTAAATTTTGGTATTTAATTTAATACTTATATAAAGTGACGAATTTATATGAGTCCCTAGTTCGAAGGTGAGATTCCACATCGGTTGGAGAGAGAAACGAAACATTCCTTATAAGAGTGTGGAAACCTCTCCCTAATAGACACGTTTTAAAACGTGAGCCTGATGACGATACGTAACGGACTAAAGTGGACAATATCTGCTAACAGTGGGTTTGAGATGTTACATCGAGTCTCACTCCACTTCTTATCCTATATAATATTTAATAATGTAAACCACAAAAATTTAAAAATGGTGTACCAGATTCGTGACAACCTCGAGCACCTAAAGTTTGAATCTCGCCCTTGCATTAAAAAAGGTTAATTAAAACAATTAAGGCCACTCACCTTTAAAGTTCCCTTTTTCAACTTTTTTTCGATTAAGAGCGCTCGTCTTTTTTTTTTAGTTGCAATTTTGGTGAATGTTATCGAAGCATTAGTAAAACACCGAGATATTTTAAGAGAGAAGCATAGTGTCATAACTAATTTTGGAACGGATTACCTTGATCATCAAGATTAAGAGTAAAAAAAACTTATTTCTAAACTCGTTATTCGAATCACTCCACAAGATAGCTTGATCAAGACTACTATTTTGTCATTTTTTTTACGTACGACAAAGTTTTGAAAATTAAGAAAGAAAAAAAATTTAAAGCCCGTTTTTTGTTTTTAAAATCATTGTTCTCGAGAAATAGATAAACTTTAAAAAAATCAAATAGTTATCCAATCGAGATTTTAAGGATCAAATTCGACAATTTTTTTGAATTAATTTCCATGGTCTAAATCTAGAATAATATTTTGTCTCCCATTTGGAAGTAAGAATCTACTTTAATTTCATCACATGGACTTAGCATTATTGAAAATTGATTTGCTTCAAAAGTGCCATTTCTTATGCTACAAAACATATTCATGTGAGCCACATGGTTAAGGTCTTAAATCTTCTTATTCCAATTTGGTTGCTCGGGTTTGAGCCTTTGATTCTAAGGAGTGTAGAAAAGTTTTGATGTAATAACCTAAACTCATCGCTAGGAGATATTGTACGTTTTTGCCTGTTACGTATCGACGTTTGCCTCATGATTTTAAAACGCGTTTGTTAGAGAGAGGTTTCTAATATCAAGAATGCGATGTCACAATCTCATCTCTCTTGGGTACCCAGCATCCTCAACGGCATACCACATGGTGTCTAGCTCTGATACCATTTGTAACAACCCAAGTCCGCCGCTAGTAGATATTGTCCGCTTTGGCTGTATCGCCATCAGCCTCACGGTTTTAAAACGTGTCTGTTAGGGAGAAGCTTTCACACCCTAATAAGTAATGTTTCGTTCTCCTCTCCAACTGATGTGGAATCTCACAATTCACCTCTCTTGGAGACCCAGCGTCCTTGCTAGCACACCGCTCGGTGTCTGGCTCTAATATCATTTGTAATGGCCCAAGCCCACCGCGAGAAAATATTGTCTGCTTTGGCCCGTTAGCCTCACGGTAGCCTTATAAAAAATGTATCACCGTTAGCCTCACGATTTTAAAACGCGTCTGTTAGGGAGAAGTTTCCAAGAATGTTTTGTTCCCCTCTCCAACACATCTCCAACCCATGTGGGATCTCACATTTAATCATTGAACTATGCTCGTGTTTGATATAAAATAATACTTTTTTTTTTTGTCAATATGGAAATTACTCATTAAGAAATTAATATAAAAATATATATTTTTCTGCCAAGTCATCAGGTGGGTTGGTGATAAAATATTTAATAAATTAATATTAAAAATATATTTATGAATTAATAATAATATTAGGTGGCAGTTCATCCATCATATTTGATAATTTTTTTTATTTAAAAAAAATTATGGTTTTATTGCTACAAGGCACCAACTATGTTTGGGAGTGGAAATCTGACTTTTGTGAATTAATTTTAAATTATTTTGCCCATATTTAATAATTCTTTAATTTTGTCACATTATTTAATTTCCCCTTCCCAACTAATTTATGACAAAGTTCCTTTTTTTTATTATTATTTTTTAAAAGATAGATAAAATTTGTGTTCGGGATACATCGGTTGATAAATTAAAACAATGGCATCGGTTGAATGATACTTTAAAATAAAAATTTTACAAAGTTCTGAGATTGACAAATGAAAGAAGAGGATTAGGACGTTAAAAGATTGAGAGAAAACGTTGAGTTATAAGTCGAAACAAACGAGAGAAAGAAAATAAAAGATGTGATTCATGAGGTGTAGATAAATGGTTTCCGTCCCTATACTAACAATAAAAAAAATTTCAAGATATTTTTAAAAAAAAAAAAATTAAGGGTTTTAATACGGCTTTTGAAAGCTGAAATCTGGTATGAGCCGTATTATCCGCCCATATGAGTATTTTGTAACGGCCCTAATTTTCTTGCCTAAATTAGAAACATCATGCAATATTTCAAACGAATCCACAGACAAAGCATTCTCCGAGGGCATGGAATATCGAATTTTTCAGTCAGAATCTCCACAGTAATATCTCTCTTAGATTCTCCGGTCGAAATACAGGAAAACTCCATGCAATTCTCGATAAAAACAGAGTTTTGCGAATTCTCCCCATCACTGGAAGATCATTTCGAGATCTTCGAACATATTCTAGGGTTATATATATATATATATATTTATTTATTTATTTATTTAATTCAGTTTAAAGGTATTATTAAAAAAAAAAATCAAAGTTGCTAATTAAAAAAAATAGAAAATAACTACTTTTACACCAAAGAAAAATGGGGGAGAATTTGGATTCAAAATATAATATTATTTTATTTTAAATTAAATCACATCTCAATTAAATGCTTATCTTATTAGCGTTATTTAAATTTTAATATTCAACTAATTAAAACATATTTATTTAAATAGGAAAAAAAAACTAAACCCTAAATAATAATAATAAAAAAATGAATATATTAAATTTGACTTTATTATGATTGCAAAATAAATAAATAAAATTATACTTAATTTCATATAAAAGAATGATTATACATACTTGTGTGTATATATATATTACGTCAATGGGCCAAACGTGTGTGGGCCTTGAGATGGGCCCTAACCATGGTTTATGGTCACAAATTAAAGATGGGCCTATAAATTGGGCTTTGAGCTACAATCCACTATTTTGTTTTCTTTTTATTAGAGTTATTTAATATAATGATTAATGATGTAATTGTAATTATCCATTTTAACTTAATTTTTGTAACGACCCAGATCCATCGCTAGCAGATATTGTCCTCTTTGGGCTTTCCTTTTCAGACTTCCTCTCAAGACTTTAAAACGCGTCTACAAATGGTATCAGAGCCACATCGGACGATGTGTCAGCCTTCTCGTTGTTCCCCGAAGGGGGGTAGACACGAGGCAGTGTGCCAGTAAGGACGCTGGGCCCCAAAGGGGGGTGGATTTGGTGGGTGTCCTACATCGAATTGGAGAAAGGAACGAGTGCCAGCGAGGACGTTGGGTCCCGAAGGGAGGTGGATTGTGATGTCCCACATTGGTTGGGGAGGAGAACAAAACACCCTTTTATAAGGGAGTGAAAACCTTCCGATTTAAAGCCTTGTGGGGAAGCCCAAAAGAGAAAGCCCAAAGAGGACAATATCTCTTAAATAGCTTCATTAGTATTATATGCAACTAATAGAATGAATGTTTAAACCTACGAGACGTGAATGATAGAACTGTAACGAAATAATGAGAACGAGACGTGAAAGTTTGAGACGTGAATGCCAGAACTGAACTAAAAGTTTGTTTTAATTTTCAAACTAAAATTATATTCCAGTTTCAAAATTACTTACCCATAAAAGTACTTTCGGTTTAGTTAAATTTAGACTTTTTTTTATGAAACCCGAGTCCGAATTGTGATGGTTGATTTGACAATATTTGAACTATTGACTTTTAAAATGATAATTTTGTCTTATCGACTTTAACTTATCGTATACACAAATTGAACGAAGCTCATCGTTCATGAATATTAACTTTTGGTTTGTTATGTTTAGCGTGAAAAGATTAGAGCCGCTCTCAAAAGATAAGTTTTAGTTTTGACAATCATTATAGTCAGAATAAACAAGCACAAACTTTATTTTGAGATAATATTTGTCATATTATATATTTAAATATTTGATAAAATATAATATTTTATTTAAATAATTTTTAAATATTATAAAATATCTCAATATATTCTACCCACTTAAATCTCATTTAAATTTTAAATATATGATTTTATTTAATATATCTAATATACATTAATTATTTTAATATTTAAAATATCAAATACAATAAATATAATTTTCTTTTCATATATTACACAATATTAATTTAAACTTTTAAATTAAATTTATTTTTCTCTGTTTGAACTTTAAGTATACTCATTTAATTAATTAAAGTCTTTAATTAAATAAATTTTATTTCTTAAATATAGTTCACTGGTAGAGGTCTATTTAACTCATAGGATCGGGCCCTACAGAAATTTACCCCGAACAGGTGGAGAATCTTGATTTAAATGGAGGGGAGGGACGAGATGAAAATTCACCCGAGCCCTGCAAAAATAAATTGAGAATTTAACGAGATGGAAATTAAAATAGAAGGCGGGAACAGAAACGAGAAAAGTTTCTCCAGCCTCACCATGTGAACATACTAGTCACTTTATTATCGACCTAGAGTTGTATTATTAGAAAAATTAATTACGAGCAAATCAATAATTTTGGAGTATTCCATTTGTTTATGGAATATCTGATGAATTCCCTATTTAATTAATTTCCAAAAAAATAACAATTATAAACTAGGGCCAAATCTGGAAAATAAGTTGAATTCTGTTTCGTATATGTTAACATTATCTACGTGGCATTTATTTTAGTTCTCAAATCAGTTTCTTATTTTTAATGACATGCCAATTTTAGCCTTTTTTTTTAGCCTTGTGGATTATTAAAATATATGACTAAATCGATCCTTATATTTATTTTTATTTATTTTTATATATTTTTAAGAATTTAACTTGAATTTTTCTTTCTTTTTTGAGTGAAACTTTGAAATTGTTTATATCTATTGTATTTTTATTTTGGTTTTTTAAAATACAATTTCTAAGTATTAAAAATTCAAATTATAAGTGAAATTCTTTAAATAAAAATAAGCTTCTTTTTTTAAAAAATATATATATATAAAAATAAAATTAGGTTAGGATTTAAAAATATTTTTATAATTAGAGAAAAAGGTTAGCAAATAATCTAAACTTACAAAAAAAGAAAAAAATTTAATTTGTAATTTCACTGATTTTCAAATTAAAGAGTCGATTTATTATTTTATTTTATAATTATATCTCATCTTATTTAATATAAGATTTTAATATTTAAATTTCAATTATTACTAGACTTTTGATATTTTAAAAGGATAATATAATTTGTAAATTATCATAAATTATTAGAATGGAAAATAGGAAACAAAAAATATTATCCCATAAATATTACTAATTAGATGATCATATCTTTATATGTAATTAAAAACATACAATTTTTAATCAAATTGATCTAAATAAAAATTTTAAATAATATATTATAAATAAAAAAAAACAATTGCATTTTCTTTTTCGAGGAATCATATTTATTTATAATATTCTATTAATTTCAAACCAACTAAAAAAATCATAATCAATCCCAAATTTAAAAACTAAAACAAATTTGAAAATAGTATTTAATTTGATTAAATCAACAAATTTCATAAACTTAAATTTTATTTTGTAAAAAAATACAAAATTTAGTAGTGACATGGCCGACAGTGGCATGGCCGGGGTGTGAGATACTGAATAGGGGAGGAAAGAAGCTTGAGCTGGTCAGCTACGGTGGTAGTGACATGGTCGGTGACGTTGATGATCGTAAGAACACCTGCGAGATGATTTACTTCCTCTTAGGCGGCGCGATCTGCTATCAATCAACTAAAGCTAGTTGCTCTGTCTTGTTGGCGAAGCAGAATACATCGCAGATTCGACAGCGGCCACACAGGGGTCTGGTTTGCGTGGCTGATGGAAGAGCTGATCGGAAGAGAAGGCGATCCACCAATGCTTTACTTGAACAACAAACCTACGATCTTCCTGATCAAAAACTCAGTTTTACACGACCGGAGCAACTACATAGAGATCAGGTTCCATTACATTTAGGAGTGTGCAGATCGGGGGCTGATCAAGATTGACTTCATTCAAACAGAGGAACAGCTTGTAGACATCTTCCTCAAGTCTCTGCCGTGGGTGAAATTTGAGGAACTTTGCTCGAAGATGGATGTTCAAACAATAAGTAGATATACTACCGGCGGCCTTAGGAGGAGATTGTTACATAAACCTTTTAGATAAAATGGTCAATTGTTGCCATGACCATCGACAGTTAGATAAACTAGCTTAGAGTTCGGCCACGTCCAACGGAATGGCTTAATTTCAGCTCGTCACTTCAATCATGCTTAAAGTGTTGTTGGGTATTTAATTAGTACTATAAAAATGAGAAAGGGTGCACGGTTCTCTGCAAAACCTCTCTTAAACTCTCTGCAAAACCTCTCTCTCTCTTAAACTCTCATAAACTCTCTGCAAAACCTCTCTCTCTCTCTCTTAAACTCTCTTAAACTCTCTGCAATTTCTCTTCGCTTCTTCAAGCCTCTCCCAAAATGCTTTCCGCTACTCAAGCTCGTAACATAGTCGGCATCGTTGGTAAGTCAAAAACCTCGATTCTCTAATTTACTTAAATTTCTGGCCGATTCTCTGAATCAATCGAGATTTTTCGAAGATGATCGATTCTGTTAGTTTATCGTTCTGGAACTGTGTATGATAAGTGTTCTTCATGCTGCTTTGAATTTGCAGGAAATGTCATTTCGTTTGGTCTTTTTCTCTCGCCGCTGTAAGTTCTTCGCCAAATTTAGTTGTTCATACGCTCTTGAACGATACGGATTTTACTTATTCTTTTGGTTTGATCGATTTCGTTTATGTATAAATAAGAAAAAGTGTTTTAAGCGAATTTAATTTTTTAGGCTTTCTTTAAGAATCTGGATTCTCAAGTATAAAACGTTTGATTTGCAATTAAAATTTTAAGCAAATTTTGTTCGTACTGATTTCTTTTTTCTTTTTGTTGTTGTTATTATTGTTGTTTATGGTTGCTGCTGGTGATGTTAGTTTGATCTCTGCTTTAATGTATGTGTATAAAAAAAATCTGCAGCCCGACGTTTTTCAAAATCTACAAAATCAAATCAGTTGAGGAGTTCAAGCCAGATCCGTACCTTGCAACGGTGTTGAACTGTATGTGTTGGGTATTCTACGGAATGCCTTTTGTTCATCCTGACAGCACTCTGATCATCACTATTAATGGCGTTGGCCTATTCATAGAGCTATTTTATTTGGCTATATTCTGCCTGTATGCTGATTCCAAAGGACGGGTTCGTAATTACTCTTTCTAACTTCTTCCTAATGTAGATTATTGATTTTAGTAACATAAATCGTAGATCATCCATTAATCCAAAAGTTTAAGCTAGATGAATTAAATGTCTTAATTTAGTTAGCACATAATCAAGGATTCAAAATATTTTAGATCGAATTTTTTATTCGAAATTGTTTATTTTAGATTAATGATTAATTTAGAAGATTATGCAAAATAGTTAATATAACGCACTTTTTTTTTCTTTTTGATTTTATTTCAGAAAAAAGTCAGTATTTGCCTTGTGATTGAGGTTATTTTCGTGGCTGCGGTTGCTGTAATAACTATTGTATTCCTTCATGGAACCAAGCAAAGATCACTGTTGGTTGGAATAATATGTGACGTATTCAACATCATAATGTATGCTTCTCCTCTAACGATCATGGTAAGTTAATTTTATGATATTTCAATTATGTCGATTAAAAGTAAATAATCTTCTTTATAAAGAATATTTTCTTAAAAATCTTTTTTATTCAACAGACAAAAGTGATAAAGACGAAGAGCGTTAAGTACATGCCATTTACTCTCTCGTTGGCCAACTTTCTCAATGGTTGCATTTGGACGGCTTATGCTCTAATCAAGTTTGACATCTATGTCCTTGTAAGTAGTGTGCATTTCTATTACTTTCATGTAAATTAAATAACATTATTTATCAGTAATATTCACAAATTACTTTTTAACTATATTTTAAAGTATTCTAAAACTCGAGACGTTCTACTATTGATCAACTCAACTACATTCGTTCTTTTTTATTATAATTTCACTATTGGAAACAAAACGTCACCAGCACCTGTTTCTCCCATTTATATGATGTTTTTTTAGAGCCTATTTGGAAACCTATGATGTCTATCAATACTTCATAGTTTGAATTTATTTCATTAAATATATATTTATCATAATTGTTGGATGAAAGTCACACATCCCTAGGGAATAATCATGGATTTATAATCAAGGAATACTATCTCCATTAGAATGAGGCTTCAAGCCAAAATAAAGCCATGAGAGATTAGGCTTAGTGGACAATATCATACTATTATGGATAATAGAGTCGTGTTCATATAACAATAACCATAACTTGATATTAAAAAAAAAAAATTCAATTTTTTTTCTCGAAGTTTTATTATTTGAATTATTTTGATGAAATCTGCAGGTAAGCAATGGTCTTGGAGCAATTTCGGGTTTCCTTCAGCTCCTTCTCTACACATATTACTCTATATGCCGTCCAAAGGCCGACGAGAATGCTATGAAAGCCAATGAAGTTCAGCTCTCCACCGCATAAACCGCAAGTCCATCGAGCTAAGTGAGTATACAAAATTTTGACTTCTTTTGCTAAACAATAGTTAAGGTGAATTTGTATTGAAACAGTGAAAAGTACCTATAAAAGTTCTTTTTCAAAGTCTTTTTCAGAAGTATTTCACTAAAATCACTATTTTAAAATGGTATAAAGACTACTCGAGAGAGAATTTACTTCTGTCTTACCTAATTTGATCATTCTTTGATGAACGATAATAATTTTGATTATGTAAGAGTCTTTTTGTTTCATCATTCCTTTTCGTAGGTCATTTATAGCGTTGTTTCATCATTCCTTTTCGTAGGTCATTTATAGCGTGGTTGCTATTGTAGATCGTTTATAGCGTTGAGGAATGAAGTTGTGCACAGCTAGAACGATATCAGGATCGTAATTTTGACTTTTTCATAATCTCTTAATTCATATAGGAGAGATCTAGAGATTTATTTTGTTTTTTTTTTCTGAGAGAATTATAGATTTGGTAGCTTTGATGTTCAAAGTTTTTGATTTATGAATTTGTTTTCATTCATTATCCTTCTCTTTACACATCTCCATCTTGAATTTTTAGGGCATATATATATATATATATTAAAAATAATTAGAGTAAATTAAAAAGGGAAATTAGATTTTATAATTTATTTAGATAATAGAAGTGAGATATTTGTTGAATCTGTTCTGTTTTTATCTTATTTGAAATATGTGTAGATTTTGTAGGCTTTGATTTTTTTTTTCTTGTTTTTGTTTAATTCATATAATATTAATAATAAGATTAAATTATAAACTTTGATATTAAATTTTCACTATTAAATATTGAAGTATAATGAGTTCTTTATTATTATTTTTTTATTTTTGAACTAATTTTGACTCATATATATTTCTATAAATATTATCTACATATTTAAATTATAACATTTTAAAGTTATAAAATTTATTTCAAATAAAATATTATAAAAATTTGTTCAATATGATGAATCTTTTTAATTTCATTTGATCTACTCAATCATTTTTGTTAATACTTTCTTCCCGATTCCTTCTTCCAAGTTCAGACATAAAAGAGGACCCTATGAAAATGTGGTCAGAAACCCATAATCGAGTTCGACCACAACGATCTAATTGATTCCTTATTTCAATGCTCCAATTTTTAATCAGGCTCGAACTGATTACTTTCACCATGTCAAAACGACACTCTAATGCAGAGTTATATCCTTTCCTTATTTTTGCCCCATCAAAAATTAGAACCGATTAATTTTAAGGCAAAGGGTCGAGAAACACAACCCTTACATGATTACTAAATATCCACGGACAGGCACATATCCTTTTAACCGGACTCTTATTAAAAGTTGGAGTATATAAATTGATTCATCATCACCTAACATAATAATTAATTATTAAGGTGGAATCATATCAAATTTTTTATTCTTAGAAATAAAAATAACACAATAATTAATACTGGGTTAATAAATATATTACTATATTATAACTAATGGTTATCTAAATTAATGAAAAAATATATATATATTAATATTTATATGGAAATTAATTAATGGTTGAAACTTGGGAATGGCTATTTATATTTAGGATTGAAATGGTATAAAATGAACCACTTGAATTTAATTATGTTAAGAATTAATAAATATTTGTTAAAAAGGGCAAAGAATAGAATTACATTTTATTTTCATCAATCATGCCAAAATTCTTTATTTAAAACTTTTTTTTAAGAGTGGGAGTGGGGAGGGTTATTGGAAATTATATTTATCTCTGGTTATTTATTTATTTATTATAACTATATAATAATAATAATTATTATTATTATTATAATCAATAAGTATTCTCATGATAACAATGGTATAAATATGAAAAGAGAATATCTTAATAAAAATAATAATATTT
The DNA here is from genome assembly GCA_033971965.1 of Cucurbita ficifolia. NCBI lineage: Eukaryota > Viridiplantae > Streptophyta > Magnoliopsida > Cucurbitales > Cucurbitaceae > Cucurbita > Cucurbita ficifolia. The sequence continues at coordinate 9,459,407 of CM066972.1, forward strand.
TATAAACAAAAATATAATCGGTGAATTTAAAAAATAAAATTTTAATATTACGGACTAGAATTTAATTCAAACAATATAGTTTTTAAAAAATTAAAATTTCAATAATACAATATAATCAACCGCAACTAATTTATTATTATATTATTATTGGTCCCGATTTCAAACTCTTATTATTATGATTATTATTGTGTCTCGTGGGGTAATATTTCCATCCACTTAATTCAACTCTCGTCTCCACCAAATGAGGCAGAGAAATTAGGGTTATTCATATGACTGGAAAATTGACCGGCCTGAATAACCCAACTCAAACTATAAAAATTATGTTGAATTGAATTTTTTTCGGTTTGGGTTGGGTTGGTTGATTAGTCAGTTGATATATTTTTTTGTTGTTGGGTTAACCCGATCAACTCGAGAGTAGAGTTACAATCCAACTCAACCTTAGGTTACTTTTAGATTATTATAATAACTAAAAAATACTTAATGTTTATAACTAATATTAATTATGCGTTATGATATATGAAATTTTGATATTTGAGTTCTGGGAAATTTTAATTATTAATGTCTTATATATAATGGATAAATATAATTTTTTAAATTAATTAAAAAAATAACTCAACTCGACTCGAAACACAGAGAGTTGGGTTGGGTTGGGTTGGATTGAGTTGTGAACTCTATTCGAGTTGCTCGAATCATCAACCAACGAACTCGAAATTTCAAGTCGGTCCCAAAAAAATTTCCAACCCAATTCAACCCAACTCGTACATTCCTAGGAGAAACTTCTCCATCTCTATCTCGGCTCGTGGACATCTATAGTACATATAATTAAATGAAAATTTTGTGAAGTTATTAGAAAATTTTCTAAATAGACATTAAAAATATTTTGTTTTAAATTGTGTAATTGTGCGCAATCTTATCCACATGGAGGGTGAAGACCCCACTTCGAACCAAATTGGTTGCAAAATCTGTGAATAATACACCAAACAATCGAAAAACCTTATCTCCATCTTCTTCTTCCCTATCCTCGCATCCATTTCAATCACTCCTTTTCTCTCAACGATTTCCCGCAAAGAAGATCACAACTCCTGATGTTATTTCAGTGTTCAAATTGAATCTGTTTAACGTAGCGTTAATGGCGACCATTATCTCCTGTAAGTTCTGTTCGTCTCTTGTTACCTCCAAATCCTCCATACCTACCAGCCATTGCCGCTCCTCGAAGCTCTGGAATGGCGCTTTCTCCAAACGATTCGGCTCCAGATGGTCCTCCTACAATCCAATAAAATGTGAGCTTCAGAATGCGAAGGTGAGATCTGGTTCTTCAATTGCAATGTTGTTCAATTTGATGGCATCGAGTTTTGTTCTTGCCAATGCTGAAGCCTGTTGAACTCTGAGAGAATATGGCATGGAAATTTTACCGAAATTGATTGGATTTGTCTTTTGTATGATATTTTGTTGCAAAATTGAACTTCTCTGGGAAGAATTCTGCTTCAAGTCATATGAATTTTGTTTGAATTATGAATTTAGTTGCTTAACTTCGATGACTCGGTGCCAAATTAGCCCATTTCTTCACCATAAGCATGCTACATTATCATTTAGTGAAAATGATAAGAACTACTTAGGATCACAGTTTAAAGTTCAAGAACGTAATCATAACGTTTTGAAGTTTAGAAACCACTCTAAGTTGGTTTAATGGTCAACAATGTCCGATATAATGAGTTTCGTTGACAACCAAATGTAATAGGATCAGGTAGTTGTCGTACAAGAATTGTCGAGGTGCATGCAAGCTAGACTAGACACTCACATATATAAGTGATTAAATGGATACGAACACTGAAATTTAATGATTAAATTTGGAATTTGACTTGTGAATTAAGAAATAAACAACAAATGGTTGAATGAGTTCATATTTTGTTTACCAGAAAGGCAGGCCATTTTGCTTGAAGGAGATTGCAATTTCAACGGCTTTGGCATTTAGTTTAATCACAGGGGTTCCTGCATTAGGCTCCTCTGCAGACGCATATGCAGTTACTGGTCCTGTAATTCCCGACCTGTCCGTGTTGATATCCGGTCCACCGATAAAGGATCCTGGAGCTTTGTTGAGATATGCTTTGCCTATTAATAATAAAGCTATTAGGGAAGTTCAAAAACCACTTGAAGACATCTCTGAAAGTCTCAAAATTGCTGGAGTCAAGGCACTTGATTCTGTGGAGAGGGTAAGTTATATGATTCTTGTGCCTGTTTTTCTGCCTTGAAATAAAAAATGTTTCCAAATGGTTCTTAGACATGTTCTTTGTTGCTCTATAGAATGTGAGGCAGGCGTCCCGAACGCTCAAGCAGGGGAAGAGTTTGATTGTATCGGGGTTGGCAGAATCGAAGAAGGAACATGGAGTAGAAGTTCTTGGTAAACTGGAAGTTGGATTAGATGAGCTTCAAAAGATTGTGGAAGATAGAGATAGAGATGCTGTTGCGCCAAAACAAAAGGAGCTTCTTAATTATGTTGGCAGGTGAGTAATAGCCATATTCTCCATGCTGATGGTTGCATTCTTATTATGTTGGTAAGAACTACTTCCCGATTCCCGACAATCTTCGTCCGGGTTCTTCATCTCAACTCAGAGTAGCTTTAAGAAAGCCTTTTGATCCATATGTATCATCGTCATCTCTGAAAAAGTCCATATGTTTGTTCGTCCTATCGGTGTTCTGAAGTCGTACGATTAAGAACGACACACCAGTTTAATGTGGAAATTGGGTTAGAAAGGACTAAGAAAAGATAATCGTCGTTAAATTATAATCTCATATATACCCTTGTCATTGACTGCAGCTGAGATCTTCGTGGGGCATTCGGTTTCTGCAGTGTTGAAGAAGATATGGTCGATGGCTTCCCGTATGAAGTGCCTGAGGAATACAGAAATATGCCTCTATTGAAAGGGAGAGCAGCTGTGGATATGAAGGTTAAAGTGAAGGACAATCCGAACGTCGACAACTACGTTTTTCATATAGTTTTAGATGGCTATAACGCTCCTGTAAGTGCTGGGAATTTCGTCGACTTGGTCGAACGACACTTCTACGATGGCATGGAAATCCAAAGAGGTATATATATAGAAGGCTAGATTTACTTGATGAATATGAATATTCTGAGAGATTTCTATACTCTGTTGAACATGTTCGACTTGACATCTTCATATTATAATATGACTTAGCAAGGCCACGATATTTTTATCGTTTTTGCAGCGGATGGCTTCGTTGTTCAAACTGGTGATCCAGAAGGTCCTGCAGAGGGTTTCATCGACCCTAGTACCGAGAAAACCCGGACCATACCATTAGAAATCATGGTTGATGGGGAGAAAGCACCTTTCTATGGAGAAACTTTGGAAGTAAGGCCCCTTTTTCTTTCAAGATGCATTTAGACTAACCTATTGTGAAATCCCACGTTGGTTGGGGAGGAGAATGAAGCATTCCTCATAAGGGTGTGGAAACCTCTCCCTAACAGACACGTTTTAAAACCGTGAGGCTGACGACGATACGTAATGGGCCAAAGTGGATAATATCTGCTAATGGTGGGTTTGAGGTGTTACAAATAGTATCAGAGCCAGACACCTAGCGGTGTGCCAACGAGGACGTTGGGTCCCTAAGGGGGGTGGATTGTGAGATCCCACATCGGTTGGAGAGGAGAACGAAGCATTCCTCATAAGGGTGTGGAAACCTCTCCCTAACATACGCGTTTTAAAACTGTGAGGCTGACGGAGATATGTAACGAGCCAAAGCGGCCAATATCTGTTTGCGGTGGGTTTGGGCTGTTACACCTATATATTTAGGCATACCGAAATTATTAGGGATTTATTAGGTATGCAGTATTCATTTCATACAATTTTCAGTTATGCCACCCGGGTCTGCACGAGGCACGAACAAAAACGTCGTCGTAGTGAAGTTTAATTCTCTGCTCGAGTTTTACTTATTAGCTTTATCATGTGTTTCAAACAGGAGCTTGGTCTATACAAGGCTCAAACAAAACTTCCCTTCAATGCATTTGGAACAATGGCCGTGGCTAGAGAGGTGATAATTCTATCTGTCTCTCTCTCACTTTCTCTTCTATGAGCTGCCAGTTTCATGTTGTTCATTGCTTTCCATGCAGGAATTTGATAACAATTCAGGATCTAGTCAGGTGTTTTGGCTGCTAAAGGAAAGTGAACTTACTCCTAGTAATGCTAATATATTGGATGGTCGATACGCCGTGTTCGGTTACGTCACCGAAAATGAGGACTTTTTGGCAGATCTTAAGGTTGGTGACGTTATAGAGTCGATAAAAGTAGTGTCTGGCCTGGATAACTTGGTGAATCCAAGCTACAAGATTGCTGGTTGAGGAAGTTTGCCATGTGAATCAATTCATTAATGAGGTATTCAGCCTTATTGGTTATGAGTTCATAGATTCTTTGATAAACCCTTTTGAGGAACTTTGCATGTCTTAAGGCCCATAATCGTAGTTTTAAGAATCGTTCTTACCAATGATAATCGATATGTACTTTTCTTGATGTACTACGTGCCTTCAAATTCTAATCTTTATCCGCTTTTAATTAAAAGAAAACACAACGAAAACAAAAGTTTCAAGTTACTCTCAAAAAGCTTTATTTTTGTTACCTCTACCCAAGTTCGACCAAAACTCACCCATATTGTAACCGTCTAAGTCCACCGCTAGCAAATATTGTTCTCTTTAGGGTTTCCTTTTCGAGCTTCCCCTCAAGGTTTTGAAAACGCGTCTGCTAGAGAGAGGTTTCCACACCCTCATAAAAATGTTTTGTTCTCCTTCCCAACCAATGTGGAATCTCACAATCTACCCCCTTTCGGGGCCCAGCGGGATGCTGCACTCGTTCCCTTCTCCAATTGATGTGGGACCCCCCAATCAACTCCCTTTAAGGACCAACGTTCTTGCTAGCACACTGTCTCATGTCCCCAAACCTTCTCGCTGGCACATCGCCTGGTGTCTGGCTCTGATACCATCTGTAACCGTCCAAGCTCATGGCTAGCATATTTGTCCTCTTTGAATTTCCCCTCAAAGTTTTTAAAACAGTTCAAAGAAGTTTTCACACCCTTATAAAGAATGTTTCATCTCCTCTCCAACTGATGTGGGATCTCACACATATTGACCTACCGAACCCGTCTTTTAATCGATGAAATTGTGAACTTTCCTTCAAAGAAAATCCACAGCATTGCCCAAATATTATTAACGAAGCTTTGTAATAATGTTCAATCCAGGTCAACAGAAGAACATTGAAGCTTTTATCTTTCTGGAAAAATTTACTCATTTTTTCTTCACAAGGAGAGGGAAGTGATCGCTACAAAGAAACAAAGCTTTACAAAATCCATGCTACAAACACAGATATAGCTAGCTTAGCCCCTCTTTAAACCTATAGCCTTCACTCTACTTGTTCCCTTGATTTCTCAAATTCCAGTTCCTTTTCAATTGGACAAATTACAATCCGAATCTTCGATGATGCATTATTGCTGCTGCCATCGTTTTGTTCGAAGAAGTCAACACGTTCAAGGACCTCGGTACCTGCGGAAGCAAAAACAGCCTTGAGACTGATCGATGGGGATCATACCTCCACCCTTCGATGTGTCAATTGCTTCCAACATGGTTACAACCTCATCCATCTCTGGACGCTTATCTGGGTTAGCGTCCCAACATCGCTTCATTACATTTGCAAGTGAGCTCGGGCAACACCGAGGAATCTCTGGCCGCAGATTCTGCAATCAGAGAAGATGGGCTTTCATCTTCAGCTTGTGTTAAAGTTAGATACATTGTCTATTCAGAATTAGATCTTATTGCTAATAGTATGAAATGGAGAAAGTTCAACCACAATTTCAAATGACTAAAGATATGATCTATCATTTCAACCGACCTGTCGGACAACAGCTGAAGTCACTTCCGAGAAGCTAAGGTCGGGATACGGCATATCGCAGCAGTATATCTCCCACAAACAGATGCCAAAGCTGTAGACATCACATTTCCTGTTATATGGATTGCCATTGAGAACCTGTCAAGTTTCAAGTCATCCCCAATGTCAGATTTGAAGGATAGCCAGAAGCAAAAGGCTAGCTGATAAATATTTATCCAATCATGCTAAAAATTGAAAATGAATCCATATTCATATTTAATCTCTTAGCTTTCCAGAGCTTGTATAAGGTGTAACGCGTCTCATAGCCTATAAAGTAGCTTAGCGAACTTGTGAGATCCCATATCGGTTGGAGAGAGTAACGAAACATTCCTTATAAGGACGTGGGAACCTCTTCCTAGTAGACGTGTTTTAAAACTTGTGAGATCCCATATCGGTTGGAGAGAGTAACGAAACATTCCTTATAAGGATGTGGGAACCTCTTCCTAGTAGACGTGTTTTAAAACTGCAAGGCTGACGGCAATATGTAACGGGCCAAAGCAGACAATATCTACTAGTAGTGGGCTTAGCTGTTACAGAACTCCACGTAAATCACACACCACTATAACATTCCTATCTCAAATTTTACAATGGGGTATGCTTTCCAACTACAAAAAAAGATTTTTTCATTAACTAATTCAAAGGTTAGTAATTTCGTCATCGCGACCTATGGGAGTACAGTCGGATGAAGTAAGCTAAAGATTGAGCCAGTGGTTTCTAATTGAAGTTAGTTTTTCATTTGCATCATATATTTTACACTATGAATAAAGATATAAAAACCCCATCAGAAAGCCTTGCTTATAAATCCCCCGAGATTCAAGATACCGAATAGGGTAGATTAGTGAGAAGCATAAAATTCAACATAGCAAGAGCAGAAGAGAGGTTTGAGTTCAATATTCAAGGCAATTCAAGCATGTACCTCTGGAGCCATATAACCAAGGGTTCCAGTCTCGCCAGTCATATCATTGGGATTTGAGGCCTCGACACGAGCAACGCCAAAGTCTGCAATTTTTACCGTTCTTGTTTTGTCCAGAAGCATATTTTCTGTTTTGACATCTCTATGGACAATCTTTTGTGAGTGAAGATAGCTCAACCTACAAATGGTACTCGCCTTGAGTTTAAAAGCACAAGTCTAATGAACAAAAAATTGCAGATGTCCAAGAAGTTCTAGAATTCGGAACTCTCGGGAAACGCAAAAAAAAAAAAAAAAAAAAAGACTAGAGATTCAGTATTGGAATTTAACCCTCTTGCAAGGTCTAATGCTAGCTGGACGACTACTTTGAACGCCAGCTTTTTCCTCCTGTTCTTTATGAGGTAAGATTTGAGAGCACCTCCAGGACAATATTCAACAACGACACAACAAATATTGCTCGGCATGCCAATTTGGCCATTTTCTGTTTGTATTTGTAGATCTGAGGAGCCTATTGTTGCTCCTATGAACTGAAAAAGTTAATGAAACACCATAAGTCATCTTTTAAACCTATATACAAATAAGACCTTCAATATGGTACGTTTAGATGTGAAACACCGAAAGAGTAATTACGTTCGTATCGGCAACTAAGCCCATAGCTTGTCTCATTGCAGATTCAAGACACTTGGCTTAAAGATTTGAAGCCAATAACAAAGAACTTATAATAATTATAACTACGGCTACCACTTCATAATTTTTGTCCTATGAAAATGAAAAGAATGAAATCAGATGTATTCTCTCAATAGTCATAGAATCTAAAGGCAATTACCCATAAGTAGAAGTGCTGATCCATGAAGAAATGGATAAGTGAACAAGGAAAGCATTCATAATTTCAAGCTTTCTTACGCCAAGTTGGTTTATTCATTAAAATTATAAGTTAATCTTGGACAAGGTCATGATGAAAGTCAAGCTAGGAAGAACACCATCGAATCTTACCTTCGTAACGTTAGGATGGTCAAGCTTGTGCCAAACAACAACTTCTTGCGTAAAAGCTGCTCTAAGCGACGCGATTTCAGCCTCCGACCTATGACCCTCTTCCCCCCAGTCAAGAAGTTTAACTGAGGAAAAATTAAGCAACTTTTAGTCTCTTAAACAAAGCCTATCAAATAGACTTAAGCAGTGCCAAAACAAATACCCCAAAAGTTCTTCAAAATAAGGGGTTTATTACTAATTTGGGCAACTTAAAGATTCAGATACCTATCAATAAGTAACAAAAAATCCCATTTGCAATCGAGTTAATTCCTTTTTGGTGTTTTCCGTTTTCCAATTTTATGCTCAACTGTGTTCTTTAAAAGGGTGCATGTCAACAATTAATGGAGACACACAAAAGTTCCAAAAAAAGAACAGTGCGGTAGTTAATGCAAGTAGCTGTCTGCTCAAGAAAATCTCGTGAATCAGTGTTTTGTTGAGGATAATATCCACAAAGAGACCATAACTCCAAAAAAGAAAAAAAGAAAGCCAAATAGAACTCTCTTAGTTCTATCCAATTCAAAACAAGACAGAAAAAACTTCTTGTTTGCAAATAATTGATGCAGCAGAAAAGTGTTTATTCTCAGTTTGGCATATTATCAAACAGATTTAAGGCATATCCTTCCTCAGAAGGCATCGATTCCTCAGCTATTTAAGAACTAAGAGAAAAAACCCATTTCATTTATGAACAATCTCCCAAAGAAATTCAAATTCAAAATCAAAATCCTTAATGATCTTCCTCCTAATGCAAAATCAAAATCATTATATGATCAATGCAATTACAAAAACCAAAGAAAACAGAATCAATATCGAGTGTGTTTAACCATGCATTTATGAACTGATTTTCTCAGAATCAATAACTCATTCTTAAACAAACAGAGTAGAGGGAAGAAAATCCCGTACCAGCAACATCTTGGCCATCATAAATTCCACGATGAACAGTTCCAAAAGTACCACGAGCTATGACGCTTTTGATGATGAGTTTAGAAGGATCAATCTCCCATTCCTGCCTGGTGATCGGCAACTTTCCACCACCACCACCGCCGCCGCCGCCGCCTTCCTCGTCTACCTTGCTCTTGTTCTTCTCCATAGTCCATGCTTTGCTCAAATGTCTCTGCAACTGCTCGTCTAAGCTCTTCAGATCTATCTGATCTGCCCTCACATACCCACCTCCACTTTCACTCTTTTCCTTCATATTTCCCTCAAATTGGACAAAATCAGTGACAGAAATTCGTCGGCACAGAGGCGATGGTTCCTCCTTTGAGTACTGGAAATGATGATGGGTTTGTTCGTGACTGTATTTCTGGCTTCGGTAGAGAGAGAAAAGGGGGGAAAAGCGAGAGAAATTAATAATAGTGAGCACAAGAAAAGCACAAGTAGAGAGAGAAGAGTGACTCTAATTTTCCTCTCTCCATGGATTTTGCCTGAAGAAGACGAGTGTTTTTTCAGTCCCACATCGGTTATTTTCTTCACTAACAAACGCTATCTTTTATATACACGTCCGTTTCTTCGCCTTCTCTTGCCCCTCTTCTTTTTGGACTATTATTGGTTCTTTTGGTCAAGTCACAAACTCAATATTATATTTATATATATATATATATATATATATATATATATTACCTATTATAATTTTAAAATTTGTTACTAATAAAAAAATTAAACCATCAAAACGGGACGAGAACTGAGCCACCAAGCAAACTTAAGTTTAAGGTCGCTCGCTAGAGATGTCTACGAAGCGAGAATAGAGAAGGGGAATTTTTCTCAATTTATTTATGTTTACATTTTAAAAAAATATTCTTAAATAATTTTTATTTTTAGTACAATTTCTATTTAAAAATGTGAAAATACTAATAATGCAATCGTATTTTCATAAGAAAAATATAATTTTATGTTCAACCAAATTTCTAAAAATTTAAATTTCAATATTATAATGTAGTTTTCAATACTTAAAAAATATGTTCTGTAAATAAATATATATTAATAGAACATGGTGGGTGAGGATAGGGTCGAAAACAATGGCAGGAAATGTAATCTCTATTCTACTCCCTCCCTTATTTCAAGGATTAAATAGACATCTACATCATCCGTATGTGAGGTTCGTGTCCACTGATCTCAATCTTGCCTCAATTCAATAAGTTTTAGATGGAAAACGTTACTATTTGGTTTGAAAAAATACTTTTGAACTTTCAAAAATACCTTTAAGTTTTTCAAAAAAAAATTTTAAAAATTTCAAAAATTTTTTTTGAACTTTCAAAAATACCTTTAAGTTTTTTAAAAATTTCATTAATATATTAAGCTTTTTTAAAAATTTCAAAAAAATTTTAAACTTTTTTAAAAACTTCAATAATAGTCTCACTATTGGTACAACATTTCAAAAATACTTATTAACTTTAAAAAGTAATATTAAAAAAAATTAGAAATAATTTATGAGGCATCAACAGATGGCTTTCCTTCATAGATTAATAATTTTTTTGAACTTCTTTTTTATAAAGGTAAATGTTAAGGTTATTTTTAAAATTTCAAGAGTATTTCTAAAACACAGTAACAACATTAAAAGGTATTTTTGAACTTTTTAAAAAAGTTGAAGTGTATCAATAGAAACTTTTTAAATTTTAAGGGTATTTTTGAAACACTATTAAAAGTTTAAGTCTATTTTTAAAACACTTTCAAGAGTTTCAGTATTTTCGAAAAATTTCAATTAAAAAAACTAAGGTATTTTTTTGATTGAGTAGGTGGAACCATTCTGTTTTAGTTTTTCTCCACATTCTTACCGCTGCACTAGGTAGACCCATCAGCGCAGGAAATTTCGATCCTCAAAATGGGACCAAGTCTTTGACCAGGGAACGGGAGAATTCCCACTACGAAAAGAATAAGAAGAAACGGACTAAAGCTAGTCAGATTTGAGTAACCCTATGAATTACCACCGAATCCCAAAGAATTGAACTTTAGTATTTTTAGATCAAATACAAATTTTAAAGATATATTTGAAATTTATTAAATTTTTTTACCTCTATATTTTATAGCTAGATGGCTAGCTCGGTCTTCTAGAGGGCATGGAATGTGCGAAAACAGTTAAAACGGACAGCCGTGGGATTGAATGATGCTGAAATAATTTTAATTTCGTGTGGATTTACGAGGCTGAAAGGAAAGAACTAATTCAGGATTTGTTTGGACTTTTCTTAATTTTGGGATTGTGCACGAGAAAGAGCTGAAAAAAATCTTAATTCTAATTAAGTTTAAATTATGATGCAAAATTGTAAATGAGTATTTGAAAAGGAAAATTTTATGTTTAAATTACAACTTAAAAAAAAAAGGTTTAGTTTTTTTAAATGAAATACGTCAATTGAAACCATCTTTTAACATAACGTTAGAATCAAAAAATTTAAAGCATAAAATAATATTAGTGTAAAAAGTATATTGACTTGTTTCTGTGACACATTCAATAAACAATCTCAAAAGATGCATAAACGAGAGTCTTGAAAACTTTACTCTAATTGATGAGTATTGACACTCAGTGTCAAGTCTCAATTGTCGTAGTATCTCACGATATTAAATAGGTAAATATCATGAATATAGAAGTTATGTTGACTCTAATCCCATGACATGTTCAACAAACAATTTCTAGCTATGCATGACTAAGAGTTTAAAAAGACTTTACTTTAACTTATAGGAATTAACATCTAGTGGTGTGTAAGGCGATAAGCTAGCTATGTGTATGAATATTGTAGTAATCTATCTAGTTGTGCATAAAAATTACTTTAGATATTTGGTGGTGTGATCTAATTTGTGCAAGATAATTACCTAAATAAGTGCATAGAAATCATAGTAATTACCAAGTTGTTTGTGTGCATAGAATAACTAAGACGTAAGAAAACTACCTAATTGTGGGCATGAAAGTGGTAGTAATTTACCGGTTTTGTGCATGAAAACTACTTGTCTTTATAGATGGAAATTCTATTACTTCGCAAGAGTGTAACACTAGAGTTGACCAATTTCTCATGATCCATATGTTTTTCGATTTCTTGATATTTATTGTAAACATATGTATATATAACCTAATAGAAGATTCTTACTATTCAAACTTTCTAAACATATTATCAGATAACTAACCCAATAAAAACTTCGATGACAATTCTTGAATCATAATAAGCTAAATAACAAATATTCTTCTTTAAACGATCCATGATAGCTAACTTAATCCTATTGGTGCACGAGTCTAGAAATTAAAGATGCAGCATATTTAAATTAAAAATCTTTCTCCGATACAAATACAAAGTTGTTACTCCAAAATTTTCACTCTCTCTAATCACGTGGCCAAACAATGAACGATGAATAATCGTAAGGTATGCTAAGATTTTATCAAATCTCCAATTATGATTTAAGAATCTATAGCTGAAATGTGCTCCAATGTTTGTGGTGAAATAAAGCCCCACTTAGTCTCCAAAAAGGAGTCAAAAGGAGAAATGTTCCAACATATTTTCAAACGAAAAATAGTACAAAGAATGTTATTGATGTGAAGGAAGTGACCTACGAATTTTCAGTCTAAAAAATAGAAAAGGCATTGAAATTTAAATAATGAATAAGCAGATGCTATTCCAGTGGGGAGCAATACGATGCTCTTCAGAAATTCTATGTATATATTTATTCTTAGAATCTGCACATTTCAATATAGCCTCTATTTGCCACTATTTCTGTCACCGTACAAAAGTTCTAAGTATATTTCTATCGCTTATTCTAGAATATTTTTTGCTAATCAAGAGCTCCTAAGCATCAAGTAATATTTCTATCATTTAATCTTACTTTACAATGGGAAACAAATGGGATAATGACATCTAATCTTGGAGCTTTAAGAAAATTTGATTTCAATAAACATCTACTGACCTTCAACTTTAATTTAATAAATCTTTACTTAAACATTAAATGACATGCTAATTGGACTAATAATCAATTTTTCGATGCAATACCAAAAATAAAGTTCTTACTTGGTTTGATCGAATTGGTCTACCCTCGAGTATTGTATGTCGTATCTGCAATTTATAAAGCATGTCAATATTTAAGCATTGATATTAATGTAAAAAACTAATAAGAATCATGACTGAAACATTTTAGAATAAAGAGATTAAATAAACAATCTCGAGTATATGAACTAAATTTATAATTCAACTTCCTTTAACCTTGTGCGTAATAAATCTCTATCATCTAGAATAATTTTACTATCTTCCTAGTGTTAAACAGTGTATAGTAAATTTAATTTCAAACAATTAAAAGTATAGTCAACAAAGGGGAGTAAACAAGAACAAAAAAGTTACCATTTACTGCAATGCACCAAAATTACAGCATAAACATGGGAATGAGCAAATTAAGTAATGTTGTTTCATGCAGCTAAAGAAGGAAAAGACCCGTGACGCCTAACCTTTTTGACTTAAAAGAGGGCACTGAAAGAGAAGAAAATTAAAGGGGAGGGGAGAGTCACAGGGCTTAAGAGTGATGTACCTGTTTTCTGTGGGTTGGACTTTGATGGGCGGTTGAGATTTTAGGCGCCTCGTGAATTTCCCATGCATCCAGATTCACTCTTTTCCACGAACCTGCAAGTTCTTCAAAATTCTAATAGCTTAGCCTTTACGACATTACAAATGGCGGCACAAATCAGATTATATTTACAGCTTTCTTTGTGAGCTGGATTTTTACCTATGGAAAAGGTAGGCTGAATTTGGGAGACTATAGAAGGTCTATGAGATCCCGCATCGATTGGAGAGAGGAACAAATGCTAGCGTGGACGCTGGGTTCCCGAAGGTGGGTGGATTGTGAGATCCCACATCGGTTGGAGAGGGGAACGAAACATTCCTTATAAGGGTGTGAAAACCTCTCCCAAGCAGACGCGTTTTAAAACCTTGAGGGGATGCCCGGAAGGAAAAGTCCAAAGAAGACAATATCTACTAACGGTGTGCTTAGACTGTTACAAGGTCACTCTAAGAAACCTATCTCATCAAAGTCGTCACCACAAAAAAATATATAAAGTACATTAACTATCAAACACGTTTATCTAAAACACATCTTCTATTACACATTCCCATAACATATTAAAACACCTGCATTTTCTGAATAAATCTTCAAATCTAGAATATTTTACCAATCCAACCCGCCACTCTTATACACATCTCAACTGTTCTTACGAAACAATTGTCTTACTCTAGTATATCTATCTGGTTGACATGGTAACTTCTAAGATATTCAAGCCTAGGTAGGACAGGTAGGGGTCCGCCATAACTTAAACTCATTTTCCCTCTCCCCACTATCTTCACTAAGAGAACCAAAAATGCAAAATAATAATAAAGGTATCACAAAGCAGTACTAAAATTGTAGAAGGATAATATTGTTATATATTGACATGACTTTATAGGAGCGTACTTGGCATTACAGACAGGAGAATAGGAAGATGTAAAATACTGAATTCAAAAAGAAAGAAGTACAAATAAAACCTTGTCAAAGATAATTTCACAAACTAAAGCTGCCGGGCAACATTGGGTATTGCGCAGGTACAAAATCTTCAGCAATTGTCCCAAAAGGTTGACAATAAGACTTGCTGACCAAAAACTACTTCGTGGCAGGATCCTCCAGCAGCAACCAGTTTGAAATCGGTACGGTATGTCGAGTACAATTCCTCGTGAATCGAGCTTCCAGGAGGAATGTCAAAATCACGAACCTATATAATCATGTCTGTGTGAAGATATAGTAGTATCAGTCTTTTTGTGAAAGAATATTAAGTAATCTCAACAACAGGAAAATCAAATGCGACGTTTCTTCTTCTCCGGTGTTGCGTGTACTTGTGTTTTAATCCCATAAGTTTTCAACTGAAAGTTTTCAAATGCTTCTGAAATGGCTTCTACCTGTAAATTATACGGAAAAGTATTGAAGTTTGGAAACAGAAACAAAAACATGATCACAATAGTCTTGCATCAAAGTACACAGACCAGTTCGGGTTTCTTTGAATACACCCTTACTATCATATCTTGATATGATGTTGGCAGTAAGTGGCTTATGCGATCATCAGAAATCTTGAATTTATCGTTGCTTTCATAATCCTGAATGAAACTGAGTCTTATAAAAAGCAAATAGATAGATGACAAGACAAAACATCCTGCCAAATAGATTCTTGTTCCAACCGAGGAATCAAATGTCAACCAATGCAAGAATAACAACACGAGTCCAGTAACATGTAATTTGACATGACGAGAAATATTTATACCAGTGAACAACCCCCAATCAAGGTTCATCATAGACTATATAGATATCATGTTATGTCACCTATAATATTAATTTTAGAATATTGAATACCGACAAAGATTCACATAACAAAATCTCGTATGCTCTGTTTCGAAAGGATAATGGGTGAAGTAACGTACCTTAAAGAAATGGATCCTGGTATTAAACATGCAAAAGAGAGATCAAGTTAGCAACAAATAAAAAAAAAATTATTAGACTTTCTCAACAACCTTTCAAGAGGATTATTTCTGCCACGTGTCAAGTCGATCCTAACGTTGCTGACAGCAACATCATCCTCTTGTAGCATCACTCCACCATTTTTCTAAACAATGATAACAAACACAATGCTAAAATTCAGACTCTACTTCGTTACCCCAAAGCAAACTACACGATAAAAAAAAGTCTAAGAAGAAAACCTGAGAACAAACAATATCTTTAGCAGTTACATCCTTGAAATTTTCCAGTTTGTCTTTTGGGACGGCATATTCATTACAAAACTGGAAAAGGAGAAAGCTCCAACAGTTTAAGCTTCACTTTGTATACATTTACATAAATCTACAGTATTTTGCCTTTATGCAACATTGAAGTCCAAAAGGAATAGTGAGAAAAAAAAGGTCAGAACCTGGTAAAGATTTCTTCTCCGGATTCGCAAGATAAGGTCCCTAGATTCCTTTAGTTCTTGGTCTGAAGCTGTCTCAATTGTTTTAACTACAGAATCATCTAACTGCATTTTAAAAGATTACGAGAAACACAGTGAACAACCAAGCACAGAAAAACTATCACGAGCATGAGAACTTTGATAAATAGTATTCAAAACCTTCCAGTACTGGGATGGATCGTGGATGTGAGATGAAATTTCCAAATAATCATTTGCCTTCAACAGAGCATCAACTAACATAAGCTCAATGGCCTGCATTTGCAGAAGAAAATTTTATAAGAAAACTTTATATTTTAAGTCTTTATCCACAAAAAAAAAAAAAAAAAAAATTATGTAGGGGTAGAATTTGTAAAGGAGGATAAACATTGGCAAGGGAAGGAGGAATTAGCATAAAGACAAATTATTAGTTTGATTGAAGTATTATTCTCTCCATTCTTACCTTAACTTTTGGGTGCATATAAACTGTTCGATACAAATCAGCCCGAGTAGAAAACAACTTGTGAATGGTAAGATCTGGAATATCACAACTCATAAGCTACAACTTTAAAGGCCGACTATAATCAAATAAACAGATCAGGCTCATAATACTAACAGTCCTTCGCCTTATAGCAAATTTCATCATCTATAACTCGCATAGTCTCCATTAACCTGCATGGCAAGCACAGACAACACTTGAACAATACACCCTTGAATCAAATTCCACAACCCCACAACAAAAAAAAGTACAAAAATAAAAGCCAAAGACATGACAACCATACCTCTGAAACTGAAAGTTGCACCCTAGACCGCAAGCTCGACAATCGCGAACAATATAATCAAACCTAAAGTAATTGTAATGTTTCAACTGGAAGACTCATAATCAAATATTAAATTTGAAAATCAACAGCCAATTACTTGTCCACATCAATTCCATTTCGTCCATTTGCAACAATGTCGTACAAGAATCCCTTCTCCCTTGAACCCTATTTATCACGCATAAAATGTACTTACAGTTCATAAAACTCATTAACTCAATTTATCAAAACTTCTTCCAGCAAGGAATTCCCAAAAATAAAAAATAAAAATAAAACCTACTACCTTCGGCCGAGTAAATTCAGAACTAGATAGTATCATATCCTGACAATGTCAACAAGTACCAACATTAAACCTTAATCATTAGAGTATTTAACATATTATGCAATTAAGAAGCACAAACATGTGACAGGCAACACGTCAATTTCCAATAAAGTAGGACACGGCACGTTGAGGACATGTTAATTTTTTAAAAAATATATGTGTACACCCTGAAATGTAAATAACATTTAATACTTAAAACATGTGTATATATTTTTTAAATATATGTGTCGACAATGCATTGGGAGTGTGTTGGTATTACACTTGGTCATTTTACAAGTGTCGGTGCTTTATAGTTAGGCATCATAACAGTAGGCCAATATTTTCTTCTCTCTTTTTTATTTAAGCATCTTAGTAGCCAATGCAAGAATTATATGCACAGAAAGAAGTACAGAATAATTGGTAAAATATAAGTGTACCTTAACTCTTTTTATCATTCCAGAATCAATATCAATGTGGTGCTCATCAACAATATGGTCAACCATCTTAACCGACATAAGTTCATGAGACCTATAATGAAAAATCAATCAATCAATCAAGTACATGGCAAAAAAAAAAATATAACCTGCACAAAACTATGCAGATAAAACACTATTCAAGGTATGTGATTCTTCGGGAAAGAAAAAAAAAAAAAAAAAAAGAGGTAGTAACAATAAAAAAAACAGATTTATAACCGAAGGCAACCCATAATGAAGATGTCAGTTACCATTCATAGCCACTCAGAACCTGAGGGAGGAACTCGCGCTCAAACAGGTGACTAAAAGGCCCATGGCCTACATCATGCAGAAGGCCTACAAATTAACAAAGAATTAATAAATAAACCAACAGACAACACATAAGAATTTAGATAAATTGGAAGCAAAAATCAACAAATAAGTGAAAATAAGCCAACAGATATATTAGAAAAAGCATGTCAGACAGAAATAACTACCAGCAAGTTTCACAGTTTGGATATCATTGTGATCAATATCAAGCTCTGCCCCCTACAAGATAAAGGCATGAGGCATCTATAAGAAATTGTCTCTAAAATTACTCCATAAATTAGCTATTGCATATATGACATAATATCAAAAAAGAGCTTCTTATACTTGGTAATATCTAAGCTTTTCAACAGCTTCCCTGGCAAGCCAATACACTCCTAACGAATGTTCAAACCTAGAATGTACAGCTCCCGGATATACCATATGCGTCACACCTGAACATGTAACAAGCTTGATTCCAAGGACATGAAAATAGGAACTTACATTGAATACAACTACTAATTTATGCTTAAAATACTTGAGGCAGACCTTAACGTGTGACTGTCATGAAAATTTTCAGTCTAAAACAAGCACTTCATGGTAAGAATTTCTTACCACGTCACTGAGATATAAAGGTTCTTGGTACTTCACTCGTAGTGATCAATAAGAATAAATTTTACTTATACAATTATCATAAATATGCCAATATATAAAATTCAAACCGAACAACAAGTGAAACACGAGCTCTTATCAGTGACAGTTGTTTATCAACTTAAAACTTTAAAATAATGAGGAGCATCACAAGCAATATTTGACCAAACGCCAAATGCATTCATATTTCTGATCTAAAACAGCTAGGCGCCCTTCATGAGCCGACAGTACCATATGAAAACCTCCTAAATACACATTCACGCATGTGAAGTAGCGAAATTAAATTCCTAGATAAACAAATACGGCTACAACATTCACGACAATGAATAAACAAGGAGGAGAACTCACCAAGCTGTTTCAATTCACGAAGCCTGCAATACAGGAATGATTCAACTCATCAGACTACAGCTTATGGAGAGTATCTTCAGAACTACCAAACAAGCCACGTCTTAACCATTTTTTCGCCCTCAGCCTCATATTTCTTTTGAATACACACATTCAATTAAATAATAAATAACAAATCAACATATACACAAGCCACTTCATATTCTCCTCCATTTTCCATACGTAAAGTGATATCTCCACTCCACCGTCCCACAACTACAACAAGAAAACAAAAACTCACCTCTGAAACTGCTCGGTATCAATAAACTTCAAAGAAAGCTGCAACGATAGAAAGAAACACCGCAAATCAAATTCCAATTCCGAGAAGCTCAACACACCGGACCGCAACATTTACAAAACAAAACCAAAAGCACCATAAATTTCGTTTCCAGATTACGCTCAAAACACAAAAACACGTTACCGGATCGAGGTAAATGTTGCCGTGAACGTTGTCATGGACATGCTTGGAGCAGCGGAGATCCTGGAAGGAAGAATTGAAGTTGTGAACCGGAGCGAGCGACAGTTCGTCGATGACAGAAGCCCCCATACCGCCACCAAAAAGTAATCCTCAAACTCCGAGCGACGAAGAGACGGAGAATCAAAGCAGGATATGTATATATATATATATATATATATATATATATATATATAAACACGAAGGAAATGGAAGATGAAGTGAATGCTGTGGTTCGTTACGAACGGGAAGAAGACGAAGAGAGAAAGAGAGAAAGAGAGAGACTGTTCGATTTTATGCAGAGAACAATGGAGTCGAGAGGGAGAGTAATGGAGAGAAAGTGCCGCCAAAAAACGTGGTGATAAATGTTAATAAAAAGAAAATAAATGGAACAAAGGCAAAGGCGAACGAACCAACTAAAATATTTTAATTTTGAGCACGCTGTAACGCGCTTCAGGTTTCTTCCAGGTGTTTTTCTTTTTTTTTCTTTTTTTAAATCTCTTTTTATTTATTTATTTTGAGTTATCCTTTGTTCTATAGGAATATCTATGAATTTAGGTATGAGTTGGCATACTATAATAGCCGGAAGCCGTTAGCAAATATTATCCGTTTTAGTTGTTACGTAACGTTCTCACACCCTTACAAGAAATGTTTTTGTTATGGTCTCCATTTGATGTGGGATTTCTCAATCTACCCCCTTGGAGGTCAGCACCATCGTAGCACACCGCCCGAGGTCTAGCATGTTCCGTTCTCCTCTCCATTCGATGTGGGATCTCTCAATCTACCCTATTGGAGGCCCAGCATCCTCGTAGCACACCGCCCCGGGGTCCAGTGTCCTCACTGGCGGCTCGTGACAGGTTCTTCTTTCCAATCAATGTGGGATCTCTTGATCCACCCTCTTGGGGCCCTAGAGTCTTTTGCTGGTGGCTCGTGACTAGCTCTCCTCTCCAATCAATGTAGGATCTCTCATTCCACCTTCTTGGGGGCAATCCACCCACCCTTGGGGCCTTAAAGTCCCCATTGACGGCTCGTGACTAGCTCTCATCTTCAATCGATGTGGGATCTCTCAGTCCATCCCCCCTTCCTCTTGGAACCCAAGCATCCTCACTGGCACACTGCTCCGCGATCGGTAATGAACATATTATCCGATTTAGTTAGTTACATATCGTCGTCAACCTCACCGTTTTAAACTCTACCTATTAGAGAGAGGTTTCCACACCCTTATAAAAAAATGTTAAAAAATGTTTCGTGCCACTCTCCAATTGATATGAGATCTCTCAACCGTAATGAAAATCAAACCTAATAAATCAAAATTGATTTAATAATAA
The DNA here is from genome assembly GCA_033971965.1 of Cucurbita ficifolia. Lineage (NCBI taxonomy): Eukaryota > Viridiplantae > Streptophyta > Magnoliopsida > Cucurbitales > Cucurbitaceae > Cucurbita > Cucurbita ficifolia. Next base: position 9,479,861 of record CM066972.1, read on the forward strand.
AAATGTTGGTATTTCTTTTACTGAGAAACGGGTTTTTTCATATTTTAATTAATTAAATAGTATTACTAAATAATACGTTAATATAACTTTTAATCAAAATAATGATAAATTTAAGTTTATTTTATTACTATTTGATTTAATAATAAAAAAAATAATTAATGAAAAAGGACGTTGAGTCTACGTGAATAAGATTGACGAGGGTTTAGGAAAGGAAGAAGATTGCTCGTTTTATAAGGTAGTGATTCTCAAATTGATTACATTGCTCCATTTTAGCAAACGGCATCAATGGAAATAAAATAAATAAATTATTTTCATTCGTCAATTTAAGCATAACTGAGCTGATAAGATAATAATTATTATTTTATAAATTTAATAGTTTGAATTAATTGTTGAATTAAACCTAATTTAGACGATGAAATATTTTTAAATTTTTATCATTCATGGGCTTGATATTTCTCTTGCGATATGACTACATTATCTACTTTTCTCTTATACGAGTGAATATCATATGACCAACTATGCCTACCAACCAACATGGATTCTTTATAATATATTCTTATTCTCATATAGTTTAGAATTTTTACTCGGGCTCGGGCTGTTACCATTAGCACCAATACAAAGAAACCTTGTCTACAAGGGAGATTACGAAAAGCTCCAGGTGGAAGAGAGTTTTCTTAGCTCTTGATACATCGAATTCCGACTTACATGCTTTCTATAAAATTTTTCAAGAGATCACCCAACATAGAATTGCTCAAAGTTCGGGCTTAATTTTGAGTTTTTGTTAAGCCACTAAAATGAAAGTGTACTGTAACAGCCCAAGCTCAAGCCCACTACTAATGGATATTGTCATTTTTGGGCTTTTCTTCAAAAAATTTAAAATGAGTCGGCTAGGGAGAGGTTTCCACACCCCTTGTAGAGAAGGTTTCGTTCCCTCTCTCCAACCGATGTGGAATCTCACAATCCACCTCCCTTCGAGACCCAGTGTCCTCACTTGCACTCATTCATCTCTCCATCGATGTTGGATTTCACAATCCACCCTCCTTCGAGACCCAGCGTCTTCGCTAGCACACCGCTCGATGTCTTGCTCTGATACCTTTGTAACTGTCCAAGCCCACCGCTAGCAGATATTGTCCTCTTTGGACTTTCCCTCAAAGTTTTTAAAACATGTCTACTAAGGAGGGGTTCCCACACACATATAAAAATATTTTGTTCCCTCTCCAACTGATGTGGGATCTCACATGTACCTTGTCGGTATAAGTAGTAACTTCGATTATTTAAATATTTCTCAACTATTATTGTATTAAGATCATTCTCATTTGGGTTTGGTCTCATTTAATTTCTTTTACTCGGACGTCACATGTAACGCCTTTAATATAAACGTGATTAAAATAATTATTTTCGTAAAATTGAGAGGCTAAAATGTCAAAAAAATCCAAATGCAACTAACAAAACGTCTTTTGGCACAAAATTTGTACAATGGGCCTATGGAGGCCCAATAAAGCCCAATCAGAAATGCAATAAATACTAATCCAAATCGGATAACATATATAAACGAGAGGTCAGAATAATTCAGAATCCCAACTCGCAGCCATGGCTGTGACTTCAACTTCCACTACATCTTCTTTCCACTCCAACCCCAAATCCTTCTTCCTCTCTAGCCTGATTTCGCCTCCTAAGCTCCTTCACCGGAAATTCCATGGTTCCGTCGGCCGCCGCCGGCATCCGAATTCGACGGGAGTGCTGTCCGTTAGGGCTTACATGGAGAATCCGAACTCTCTGTCGGGATTTGCGAATAAGGTGATCGGTTCTCTGCCGGTGGTCGGACTGATCGCGAGGATTCTGAGCGACGAAGGCGGCGTCGGCAGCGACATTATCGATTTCGCGGAGTTTCGGAGACGAGTTGGGAAGAAATGTACGATTATGGATTCTAAAGCCTTCTATGACTTTCAAGAACGGAGGGGCAAGGTAATGCATATTAATATTTTTTTTTCCTCAATATTTTAAATTATATTGTTAGAGTTAACGCGGAAGCCTCATTTTAAGACTTTAAAATTAATTTATGTCCTCTTGAGTTTCTAATTTTATGTTTAATAGGTTTTTATAAAATAAAGAATTTTAAATTTTAATGGATAGATTAGATATAAATATGGATGTTATATCTAACAAAACTATTAAATTTAATACGATGAATTTTAAAAAATTCAAAATTTTAAAAATTAAATTTGGAGTTTAAAAAATTTAGAGAAAAAATAGATACAAATTTCAATTCAAAGTATGAATTTATAACATATAAACGATTATAATTTTTAATATTTAACCCTTCAGATTTTCATTTTCTATGAGGAGTTTTCTGAAAACTTCAAAAAGAAAAAAAAAATGGTTAAATTGCCATGAAATTAGGTTTTTGTATGTTCCTAAATTTTGTTGAAGTCTCTAAAATTTAAAAAGTGTTTAGTATATCTTTAAAATCTTGTTCTTAACATTTTCTATTCTAAAATTTATGAATGTATTTGACATAAAATTAAAAATTTAATTTCTATTAGACACAAAATTCAATTTTCATCTAATAATTCGTTAATTTTTAGATACAAAATTAATACATGTTTGACATCTTAAAATTTTATCGATCCAAACATAATAATTCATGAAGTTTCTTTAAAAATTAAGTGTAAATGAAAACATCTTGAAGTTGAATATTTGGTTGTGGCAGCCAGGAGAACCTTTGTTCGTTCTATTGTGCTGTTGGCTGGCAGCTGTGGGAGCTGGTTTGCTTAAATCAGAGGAGATTTTGGAAGGAGTAGCAAGGCTGAGGATTTCAGATGATATTGAATTTGAAGAGGAGACTTTCCTTGCTATGATGAATGAGGCTAGAGAGGTTGGCTTTTCTTATCTTTTGATCTTCAATTTTTCTATTTATTCTATTTTCATTCTTGAAATGTCTGAATTAGATTTGGTTGCATATCTTTTGAAAGTTCAAAAACTAAAATGAATTAATTGTTAGGAACGAAGACGTGATTTGTGAAATCCCACATCGGTTGGAGAGGAGAACGAAACACCCTTTATAAGGGTGTGGAAACCTTTCCCTAGTAAACGTGTTTTAAAAACCTTGAGGGGAAGCCCGAAAAGGAAAACCCAAAGAGGACAATATCTGCTAGCGGTGGGCTTGAGCTGTTACAAATGGTATTAGAGTCAGACACCGGGTGATGTGCCAGTGAGGAGGTTGTTCCCCGAAGGGAGGTAGACACGAGGCGGTGTGCTAGTAAAGACGCTGGGCCCCAAAGGGGGTGGATTTGGTGGTGGTCCCACATCGATTGAAGAAAGGAATTAGTGCCAACGAGGACGCTGGACCCTGAAGGGGGGTGGATTGTGAAATCCCACATTGGTGGGGAGGAGAACGAGACACCCTTTATAAGGGTGTGAAAACCTTTCCCCAACAGACGCGTTTTAAAAACCTTGAGGGGAAGCCCGAAAGGGAAGGCCCAAAGAGAACAATATCTGCTAGCGGTGGGCTTGGGCTGTTACATGATTTCTCTTTGATCTTCAAAAATTTATAGTCTATTTTCACTCTTCGCACTTACGTGCTAGAATCATGCTTCAAAGTGGCTAAAAAGAACCGTTCATTTTGATAACTTTTTGGATCTATTAATAACTGTCATCGTTTGATTCGTCTTGGAAACTATTAACAATTAGTACTCTATACGTTTGACATTCCTTCGTAGAAACGAGAGAAACTAAAAGTTGCTGTTTCGAAAATACCAATGGAGGTTCGAGTTGAGAAAGCTCTCGATGCCATTTATGTTTGTTCATTTGGAAGAGATCCAATAGAGGAAGATGATGAGAAACTCCTAGTGATTATGCTGAGTTCTGTGTTTCCAACTGTTGGGCAATCTGAGATTCAAAGGATTGTTAAAGAAAAGGCTGTTAGAATTGCTGAAGGAAAGGACATTGCCATTGTTCCTGAGCCACAACCTTTGTCAAAAGAAGCTATTTTAGCTCAAATGAAAGACCTCCGATTCCTTCAAGAGAATAGTGAGACATGAGTGATAAATTTGTTAGTTATATCGACCTCTAAAACTTGTAAGAGTTGTTGATTCTTCCGCTCCACCGTTTTTTTGTTTAGAAAATATTGGCTATTCACACGAGACACTACCTAATCCTACTACATTTAGTTTAGCTGTCAAGTTTCCAATTTGTTTGATCGGCCCGTCAGTTCCATTTTACACTTAAAAGCCTAATCCTACTACATGCTCACACTCCCCATTCGACCTGTCTTGAAACACAGACCAAGGAGTTTGATATGTGTGCGAGTTAACGGGCGAGTAAACCCGTAAGGCGCAAGGAAGCTGACTGGTGGAATCTCTTTGTGGGTTGTACCACCGACCGACCTTGATCTTTTGAGAAGGGTTCGAGTGTGAACATGCCTGTCGGGACCCGAAAGGAAAAGAAAAGAAAAGAAAAGAAAAGAAACCTCTCGTTCATCCATTTTACACTTAAAAGCCATAAATTAGGCTTTATGGACTAAGAGGAAGAGAAGCTTAATCGTTACCTGTCGACCATGTCCTTCACTCCCACAGCATATGGTATCGGCATTGTCTCCGCACGGTAACCATATCCAATAAAATTTTACGTTCTAACTTTTCAAGATCTTGTTTACCTAAAATTTTTAGGATTGTGTCTATCTAGTCATCGTTTTCATACGGGAACGTGCTAAAAATACCCTTTTTCTTTCATCTCGTCAGGACAATTTGTTTTACGTTCTTCTTCCTATGCTCTTCCATAAAACCCGACGTTCCCAATGTAATTTGGATCAGAAAGACGAAAAATTAAAGAACTGAAACTATTATAATTTGGTGAATCTGAAATGTGTTTCAACCAAGGAAAAGATTCAGTCATTGGATTATTTAGAAAACAAGGAAAAAAGTCGTGAAATTCTGCATCATTCTGATTGCTTGAAAGAAATGATAGAAAGATGAACTCCATCTCATATTTATTGTCAACTTATATACCAGAAAAGGCAATTACACAAAGAAAAGTACATCATATGTAGAAAAACCAGATCGATTTGTTGATAATAGACGATGTTCATACAGATATAGGCGGAGTAAAGCTGAAATCGAGTCCCCAGAGCTCAAAAGTTCCTTTAACGAAGTCGTAGTGACCGCCCTTGAGTCCAAGAGTACCATTCACCAAACCATCCCTAACAAATGGATAGGTCAAGAGATTCCCAAGGGATACATCAACTGCTTCCTGCATTTACAAAGAAATGGAAGAACATGTTATGAACTTTCAACCATTCCCTTAAGTTTAGATATTCCAAAGATCAAAGAAAATCCCTTTTTACTATCTGCATTTGATTTTAACTGCAAAAGTGAATTTTTATTACCTTTTCACAGTGTGTACATAGTTCCCCAAGGTCTCCCTCACCATGCTTTGATTTCACCTTGGCCTTAGCAGGCAACCCAATTTTCACCCATTCTTCAATGAAATCACTGTTTTCAATCAGAAAATGTGAGTTCTTATCAGTTTCTTACACAATTAGTACCCAAATATCATACATTTTGTTGCTCTTGACTGCTTGTTTTGCATCAAATATCTGTTTCTGAGCGAAAGTTGGGTCCAAATATGTTTGGATAACTATTTTTTAACGGTTGTTTTCAACCGTTCTCGTTTACTAGATTTTCATATACTACCTGTTCTTTAGTAAAACAAATGAAGTTACTAAGTTTGAGAATGGTTAATAACCACTTAACCCAAAAGCTCAAGTAAAACAAATGAAGTTACCAAGGAGAAAAGTTAGTAATCACCGAACCCAAAAGCTTAAGTAAAACAAATGAAGTTACCAAGTTCGAGAACGGTTTGTAACCACTGAACCCAAAAGCTTAAGTAAAACAAATGAAGTTACCAAGTTCGAGAACGGTTTGTAACCACTGAACCCAAAAGTTTAAGTAAAACAAATGAAGTTACCAAGTTTGAGAACGGTTAGTAACCACCGAACCTAAAAGTAAGTAAAACAAATGAAGTTACCAAGTTCGAGAACGGTTAGTAACCACTGAACCCAAAAGCTTAATAACTTGAACTTTTTGTTAGATATCGTGTTAAATCACTACTTAGCTCAACGGTTTAAGCTGATGAGAGATTAACTTTAGCACGTTATCCAATCACGAAAATATTACGAGTTCATCTTTGTGATTGGACGACATAACGTGAACAAAGAAAGGGCTTACGTTGAGTATTTTCCATCAAATGGAAAGGTCATGAGCCCTTTAATACCACCACAAGCACTGTGACCAATCACAACAATGTATTGAACCTGCACCAGCCAAAACATTCATTCATCACCCAATTTTCCTATTTAAAAGCTCTTCCAAGCCAAAGGCATGACTTCTTGGGTTCGTTTTTTGGTACAAATTAAACTAACGATAACGAATAACGACCTAAGTATGAGGTCGAAAATGGGGTATATACCTTGAGATGAAGAACAGCATATTCAATGGCGGATCCAGTTCCTGAGAATTTGCTCTGTTTTCAATGGATCAAAAACAAAAAAAGGCCCAAAATTTAGATTCAAACACGATCAAAATGGAAAATGGAGCAAAAAAGAGTTGAACACCAAACCTGATCATATGGAGGAACCAAATTGGCTACATTTCTGACCACAAAAGCCTCCCCTGGTTGGAAATCAAGAACATGAGATGGGCAAACTCTTGAATCAGAGCAAGCGAACACCATGAACTGCATTTTCCAAAAACAATAATTAATTAATTAAACCAAATTAAATATCCCATTAATAATAATTATAAAAAAATTAAAAAAAAGTCATACCTTGGGGCTTTGGCCCTTGGCAAGTTCACCATACAATTCTGGGTTCTTGCTGAAATTCAAAGAGAGAATTAAATAAGTGAAATAATGGGGAAAAAATGTGAGATTCCACACCAGTTGGGGAGGAGAACGAAACATTCTTTATAAGGGTGTGAAAACCTTTCTTAGCGGACGAAACCTTGAGGGAAAGCTCAAAAGAAAAAGTTCAAAGAAGACAATATCTGCTAGCGGTGGGCTTGGGCCGTTACAAATGGTATCAAAGCCAAAAACCAAGCGATGTGCCAGCGAGGAGGCTGAGCCCTGAAGGTGGACACAAGGTGGTGTGCCAACAAGGACGCTGGGCCTCGAAGCGGTGGATTGGGGAGTTCCATATTGATTGGAGAAGGGAATGAGTGCCAGCAAGGACGCTGGGCCCCCGAAGGGGAGTAGATTGTGAGTTCCCACATCGATTGGGGAGAAGAACGGAATATTATTTATAAGGGTGTGGAAACCTCTCACTAGCATACACGGTTTAAAAACCTTGAGGAGAAGCTCGAGAAGAAAAATCGAAAGAAGACAATATCTGCTACCCGTGAGCGGTGGACTTAGGTTGGGCGGTGGTTAAAGAAAGAAAGAAAGAAAAGAAAAGAAAAGGCTTACTCATATTTCTCCTTCTTGAAATGAATGAAACCAGATTTGAGTCTCTCAACAGCATCAAAGCTTGGCTTGGCTGCATCTCCACCACTCTTCAATTCAGCTGTTATCTGCTCCACCTTTGATGTTGCTTCTGCTTTCAAATCTCCCTTCTCTCTACACCCACCACAAATATTTTCTTTTATCAAATTATATACATACATTTTTTTAAAATAATTAACTTTATTATGTATATTCCTTTTAAGGTGTACCTGAGGAGCTTCTCCAATGCCTCAATGGCTTCCTCATATGAACCATTCCCCATGTCTTCCCTCTACCAACAAAGAATTTGCCAAAAAAGGGTAATTATAAGAATAAAGTTTCATCCAAACCTATTTGGGTATGTAGAGTCAAAAGTCAACGGATTCTCGTAAAGTGAAAAGCAAGACAGGGTAAAGGATTCCTTTCCTAAACTAGCGAGATGTGAACCAGAACAAAGACGTTACTAAACAAGACTTAACGATGAAGGTTCAAACGCATGAAATGATAGGTAATCAAGATGTCTGGAAAGAAAATAGGGTTTTCGAGATACAAATAATCACAAACAAGACTTAACGATGAAGTTTCAAACCCGTGAAACGATAGGAAATCAAGACATCTCGAAAGAAAAATAGGGTCTTCGAGATACAAATAATCTCATACATACAAGTTTGATCGTTCACCTCTAGTATGACACGTTCCCTCCCAATTATATGATTAACGGGATCAATCGTCCCCCGTGTGGGACTCTTTTTCTTCTAGAGAGGCAAAGTCGTTTCTACTAGAACTCGTCCAGAAATGCACTTTATTTTTGTTGTTTTTCCTCTCTCTATATATATATATATGTATGGGTGTGTATGTATGTATATGTATACATAAAAATGAAATAAATGGATACTTAATTTAACGTAAATATTATGTTATGTAATTAATGGGCAAAATAGGAAGGGGACAGATGGGTGAAGTTAGGCAGTCCATGCATTGACGTTACATGTCGGTTACGGTAAGAAACAGAACAGAGATTAATACGTTGCCACGTGTCTTAATAAGAGATCGCCACGTTGAAAAATAAGTAACGTCTGTGATTCTAGGCTAAAAAGGAACATGGAGGAGAAAGCGAGTGAAATGACACACCCACCTCACAATTTCTCACTTCACCCACTATTATTTTCAAATAAATATAATTCTTAAAATAAAGGCTAATTTTTATTTGAAGAAAATAGTTAATTTTAAAAAATATCCACATTTATCCATATTTTTTCCACACCTATGTCGAGTACGAATGAGGGTGAAGAAACCGTTCATCGCTCACATTCATACCCGATATGGGTGCAACGACAACTTTTTATTCCTTATTAACGTTATATCTATAGTAGTCATCTATATATTATTCGAACATTATCGATCAAAATATAGTTTAGGAGATAAGATGTAAATTACTATCTTAAACAAGAATGTTAAAAAAATCATGACAGACCCAATCAATTCAACCCAACTCAACTTGTAAGGTTTGGTTGGATTATAAATATATTTGAGTTTGATTGGGTTTGTTAAACCGAACAAATCAAAAATTTGTTGTTAATTTTAAAAAACATTTTTGCTTATTATACACAAAATAATTGTTTCTATAGACGCTTATGAATTAATATATTTTTTTATTAAAAACAAAAAATTGAATAAATAACCGAATAAACTCAACTTGAAAAAAAAATAGTTAAATTGTATTCGTTATTTAATAAAAATAGTTTGGAGTGAAAAAATTTACGACGGGAACAATTAGAATAATTTAAAAAATATCTCAAATTTAAAATTTTTGTAGCACCGACATGAAACGATAAGGGACATCTATAGCAAAGTCCAAGAATATTCTATGGTCTTTATTCTGACAAATGTGCCTCTCTTGTCCTTATTGTAATTTATTAATTAAAAAATAATAAAATAAAGAATAAAGAATAAAGGACATTTTTGGTATAAACTAAGAAAAGAGTAAAATAAAGGTAGTGAGTAATACCCACATTTATGGAAGAATCCCAACTAAATTAACTAACTAATGCCAAACTAACCTAATTCTACTACTAAATTAGTTAAATAAAAAAGGAAAAAAGCACACACACAAATTAAAGAATTCAATGAAAAATAATTTTAAAATCGAAGACGTCGAGAGTTCTTCTTTTCTCGATCTACCCAATAGTTATCGTGTATAGTGCATGCATGCAAATGCAGAAAGAGCTGACGTAAATGGATGATAAGAGTAATTCAGTGAGATCAACATTCTCAATAATCATTAATGTTAGGAATTACGAATCTCCATGATGGTATGGTATTGTCTACTTTGAGTATAAGTTTTTGTGGCTTTACTTTTGGTTTACCCAAAAGAACTCGTACCAATGAAGATATATTCTTACTTATAAACTCATGATCAACCTCTTAATTAGCCCGACATAGGACTCCTCTCCCAACAATTCTCAACAGTTAAGACGTGGATGCAAAAACCAACAATAACTTGCTCTAGAAATGAACGTGAAATATGTATTGAAGCTACTGTCATGTACATTCAACGGTGTAAAACTGTGAGTCGGGTCGAGAATGAAAATGCACAAAAACGAGAGACAGAGAATTACGTACCCAAGTGGGGGTGATAAGAGGGGAAGGGGCAGCAAAAACAGGCCTGTTTTGGATAAGATTAGGGATAGAAGAAGAAGAAGGAGGAGAAGGGTTGAGCCTTGCAAAAGGGCGAAAGGAAGAAGATTTGTTAAGAGGAAGAGAGTGATAGCGAAGGCAGGCAGTGTTAAGCGATGCCGTCGACATTGTGCACTACGCCACTCTATTCTCTCCCTTTATAATAAAAACAACACACCAAAGCTCGGATCGAGATAACGAAAGCGAACCCTTACTCAACCACAGCTTCTTGATCTTTCTCGGATTAGGATTGGGCGTTCCACATTTTCTCATTTCTCTCTTTCTTTTCATAGACCATTCAATCTGCTAGAATACAAGAAATTATCCAAGAACGTTGTAACCTAACGTGACTCTCGGGATTCTATACTATTCGATAAAAACTATACTTGAAACTAATATTGGGTTGTTATTAAAAATTCACGAGCCTACTCCATACAGCTGCTCGATGAGTATCTACATCTCTCTCTCGTGCATCTTCTTTTATTCTCTCTCTACTATGGACGCGGTCGGTGATCCCATAATGTTAGATGTACAAGAGAAAATTTATGATATAATATCGTGTTATTAAAATAATTTTTTTTAAAAAAAAATATAAAATAACAAAAAAATTATAAATTGAAAGATAAAAAATAACACATTATTTATAATAAAGATGGCAGTTAATAACGGTCGTTTAAATCATCCTTCTAAATAGAATATTTAATCCCAACTCTTTGGAATGCTAAAAAGTCAATATATTTATTATTAATATTATAAACCAAAGTCAATATTATAATAATAATACTAACTATGTAGGGTTTTTTTTTAATACATTACAAAAAAAGAAGAAAAAAAAAAGTCAATTTTTTAGGTTAATGTTAACGTAACTTAGCAGATATGATATTTAATGCTAGAAGTCTATTTTTTCAATATCTTAATAAACTGTTAAGATTCGGGTTTTCTTTTTTGTAGTAATATCCTTAATGAATTACGTTTAACGTCCCTTTATGACTTTCCCGAGAACCCAAAGAAGAAAAAGAACAGACTTTTAATCTGCTTAGATCCTGGGCGAGCCCTAAGAGGGAGATTTTCTCATTTAGCTACATTAGTACTAAAAAGTATAGCTTTATTCCCACCGTCAAATAAAAAAAAGTAATCTTTTTAACGAACGTGAAGTTCAAAACACAGATAAAAATAACATCTCAATTATTGTCAAATCTAAACATAACCCAACTGGTTAAATCATATATCTTCGACTAAAAGATTAGAATTTTAAATCTTCCATCTTCACTCACGGTTGACCTGATAAAACCAAAACGACAATTATCTTTCCATTTTCTTGAAGATATGTACCACAAAATGATATGAGGCATTGTGTGAGTGATAAAGAGAGACGAATGGCTAAGAAATGAGAGATTCAAAGCTTCAAAATAACATCACTCACTCACTCACAACCTTTGACCTCTCAACTTTATCCTCAAAATGGAATCCAATGGTAATCCATAATGACACGTGGACCATTCTTAATGCTTCTCTTATCTTCTTTCACTTTCATGGTAGGTCTAAAATCCAACCACTCCCGAGCTTTCTCGAAAGAAAATTTGGTTCTACGATAAATGCTACGTTGTTTCTCGTAGTATAAAATAAAATAAATATATAAATTAATGAAATGTCAAATAATGAATGAACGGTACCATATAAATTTTCTATAGTTGAATAAATAAGATATTAATTATTTTTTTCTAAGATAAAAAATTAATTATTTGTAAGATTACAGAGGAATGAAAGAAACTAATAAAGCATTATAAATTTTGAATTTTTTTAAAAAAATAATATAAAAACATTAAAAAAAATGCTTACCTGGTTAATGGGCCGAGACATTATTGGGTTTGAATTGGGCCATGGGAGAAGCCCATTTAATCATATTTAGGCCCAAACAAACAGAGCCCTAACGCGCCATAGAGATTGGGCTCTGCGGCAACCCGATCGGAAAAACTCTTTCTCCTCTCTGAGATTGGGCAATTCCGCTGGCGGCGGGGGGGCATTGCGGCGAAGGGGGGCGTTGTCCGGCAAGAAAGCGGCGGAATGAAGGTGAAGCCACCGTCGTCCATGGCGGAGGCGTTTATTCGTTAGTGTCTGTAAGTGGGGGGGGGGGGGGGGTAGAGAGAGAGAATAGTGGTTCTATTATATTAATGAGGAAAATTGAAGCTAATATGTAGAAGATTGGGACAGAAAATGGCGAAGGAAAGGAATTACTATAAATGTCGACATTTTCTTGACATAGTTTCGACCTTTTTTCGATGTGTCGGACCGAGCGTGGGACCAAGTGAGGGTTTTTTTTTGTTTTTTTCTCCTTTTCTTATATGCTCTTATTGACATTATTACATCAAAATTTGCCCATGGTTTTAATATTTTGTGAATAATAACCATGATTTTAATTTATAGGGTTTTAAACATTTAGTTTTTTTTAATAAATAAAAAACTTTTGTTGAATGAGAAATTATTACCGATCACTCTCTTCAAGCTCTACAAGCTCAACGATTAGGTAAGTTCGACTTTAGTCTCATCGAACACCCAATGAAAGACTGATATAAGGTAAATTTATGTGAAAATTATACATTACTAATTTTATGAAAGACTGATAAAGGTAAATTTATGTGAAAATTATACATTATGATTGTTTATGCATTTACAAATGTTTATAAATTAAAATATAAAAAATAATGTGAACTTAACATAACTCATGTTAAACTCAAATAATTTCACATGTTAAGACAAAATTACATCAAAGATTAAACAAGTTTAGAGAAAATTAGATTCGATGCCAAAAAATTTACCCTAATTCTAAATTTGGAAAACCCAGAATTTTAATTATAAAAAAAAAGGTAATAGTCTATAGTAATTGACATGTAATCCTTCTCTCGAGATTATAGGCTCAAATCTTCATACTCAAAATAACACGTTTATCCAATTTGGTATAATGGGTATTTTAGTAATTTGCATTATCTCAATTAATATGCTAATTTATAAACGTTCAAAACAATTATTTAAATTTAGCAACCAATCTGTAGGTAGTTTCTCTATATCACAAGGAATATTTATTTATATTTATTTCTGTCTGTAATTTAGGATTAAAACTAAGATACAAAATATTGTAAATTTTGCTATATATATAGGATTAAGGTACTAACTATGAAAAATATGTCCAAAGTCCAAATTACTTTGGAGTTAGTCTAATTGGACATACCGAAAATGCAACACAACGAGCCGCTTTCGCCAACATAAACCGCTCATTTTCTGTAAGTGGTCTTTCAATTACCTTCACAATATTTGCATCCTTCAAAACCAAAATCAATCATATCATCAGATCCAGACCAAGTTTTAAGAGGGTGAAGAAAAGAAATCAGCACTTTTAAGCTAAACATATCGACTTTCGTTTTAATTTAGTCTCTATGGTCTATAACATTTCATTAGTGCTCGTGTACATTGGTGAATGTTAAATTCGAGTGATGATAAGCTAACATCGTCTTATACTTGGTGAATCGACAAATATAGAAAAAAGATATGCAAGACGCTCAAACATTAGGAACTTAAATAAGATTCGTTCTCTCTCTTAGATGTCCTTTTTCCTTCCCTGAATTGCTAGTGCCCTTGAATGTTAAATTTGGATGATGATAAGCTAACATCGTATTATATTTAGTGAATAAAAAAGTTATGCAAGACGCTCAAACATTAGGAACTTATTAGATGTCCTTTTTCCTCACCTGAATTGATACCAATTCACTCGACTTTATATCATGTAAGTTTATTACCATGCAATTTTAACATTCACCTTTAACGAGAACTAAACTGAAAAATGTTAAAACATGAAGGACTAAATTACGTCTTTTAAAACAATAGAAACTAAATTATAAAGACGCTCAAAGATTAGGAACTTACGTAAAAGCAACAGTTAACATAGTCAAAACATTTTAGAACTTGAGAAGAAGCTTACTTTTTTTTGCGGTTGAACTGAAGGCCTGACACTGGCAGTGTCGCCAATGACTATAACATTGTTGACATTCCCCCTATCATCCCTTTCAGCAGGCGAAGCTGTTGAGTGCCTCCACTGACCATTTGTGATGTACTTGTAGTAATACCTAAAGCCCATCAAAAAATCAATATGGTTAATACTACTTTTCCTTTCAATCCCTTCGTTAGCAGTTAGTTTTCAGGCTATTGCAGCTATACGATTGAGCAAAATGTGTGGTTGAGCCACGCCCACTCTGGCTCAGCCGCTCGCACCCCAGCAAGCTATTACAGCGAGTGGCTGGAGATGCAGAGAGCCGAGGAACGATGACAGTTCCAACTTCGAAGTTACAATATCATGGAGAGCAGAATGTTCAGTCAGCAACAAATAACAAAGCAAATGCAAATTATGATTAGAAATTTTATATTTCAAAATGATGGTGTAAATTTTGTTCCTTCCAGAAAACAAAATACAGATAACCTGATGATAAAGAGAGGCAGCTAATCAGGCTTTACTTAAGCTAGGAAAAGGCTCGTCGTGAATCACTGAGTCTAAGTGATGTAAATAGATGATGTTAAGCATGAGCTAGTCAGGATGCTATAAGTCACGCCCTGTGGCTGCATTTTGTAAGGCCTATAACATGTTAGGCAGGGCCCACTTTTGCCATAATGTTAGCATGTAAGAAGTGGTCAGAGAAATAAGTTTTCAAGTTTTTTTTTTCTCTCAAGTTAAGTGGCATATTCCAACTTTCAACCCACAAGAAAAGTTACTAATATCCTAAAATTGAATTAGGTTCAAGTTGGCAATCCTTTTAGTGGATGGCTAAATCCTAGGAAAATGACAAGAATGAATATTACAGGAAGAAAATAAAATTAAATCACGAGGGAGAAAAAAAAATTCAAACAACATTGTCAAGAATCGGTGTCATGGTGGTACTACGAGATGACGATTTATCGTATAGAATATTAGATCCGCAGACCTATTGATTGATCATAGATACGACCGCTATCTAAGAGAATCTCTGTAGTTCTTCTATCGTTCAAGGGCAAGGGATCAATACGTTTGAAGAAGAAAGATTGGAGTAGATATTTCGAGTGGAATTTAATAGATCATGCAATGATGGTAAAATTGCGATGGAAAAAATTGACGTAGAAGCTTGTATTTTAAATACTATATAGACAATGTTTTTATACTTACTTCCCCTGAGGAAGTTTCATTTCTACTTCATATCTTGGCCCACCCTTGTGACTAGCCTTGACCGGTTCTTTCCAGTTACCAGTAAAATCTCCCACCAAATTTACATCCTCCCCCTGTACCAAACAAAAAATGGAGACAATTTTCTTCATAAATAGTAACAAGAATATTGGTGGAGACTGATTCCACAATTACCTCTTGACCATTCCATACAAAAGTAACGGCGTGAGTGGGAGGTCCATCATGCCTTCCATGTTCCACCATTGCTATGAGATCCCAGGTAGCCCAAGCAATTGCTGGCCTGCAAAAAGATTTGAAGAATGTAATTTAAATCATAGCAGAGGAAATATGTATTGCGATGGATATGCATCATGTATATTTAACTCTGCTTCAGACCAGCAAAAACAATGGAAGGAGTGGGGAAGAGTTAATAAGTGAGAACTTGAAAAAAGTATAGTCCTCAACACATGCCAACATGTCCCACGATAACATGATGATATGATAATGTCCCTCGATAACATGATGATATGATATTGTCTACTTTAAACCTAAATGAATTCTACCTAAAAAATTATTTTTTAGCATTATTGAAGTTATTCTTGCTAGTATAATAAGGATATTCACTACATTTATCTGATCCGAAAACCATGAGCGCAGCCATTTACAAGAATATTATTTGATTTTCTCAACTTCTAGATAGATGTATAAATTATGCAACTTCTAAATCAGCGAAGAGCAATCACGTTATTTCTTCCAATGTATATGAAATGTCATTCTGTTAAACTGAATTATGATGTGCTCGACTCTTACATGACTATGCAGGTAGTATAGAGGAAAACCTGTCAGGTTTGCAGGAATGCAAACTGATGATAAAATTATAAGCTGCATGAAGAGAAGTATCGGTCATCCAGTGTAGATATGCAATCACACTTGCTGGAGCTCGATCAAAACCGGTGGTACAAGTTACAAAAACTCGATGGTTCTTTTTTAACAGTCGTAGAAGTAGGCCCACACAAAATGGTAGTTTTTTCCTCATATCATAAGAATCTCCTTCCCTGAAGAAAAAGAAATTATATAGATCGGTCATGCTATTACAAGATTAAGAGATAAACATAATGGCTCTTAGCATGAGAAATTCATAATACCCATTTTTTCATTTCTCGTGATGGGATTCACAAAGTAGCATAATCACATCTAGGGACGGGTAAATGAACAAGATGGCTAACATTAATTAAAGCCAATTTAAAAAATAAAAGGTTATAATTTCATCTCTGAATAAAAGGAATTCATTTAGCAAGGCCAATAAAATTCAAATTCAGAAACTTCACAATTAAGCTCATAAGGCATCAATTTTTCAATCATCAACATTCTTGAGTGATCAAATTTACAGGATATGGTACAAAGTCCTTACTCACCTAATAGGATAGTTGATCATGAGAATATCATATTTTTGGCACGACTCATTGATTAACTTGGAGCTAATACCCCAGTTTTCTGCCTCAGTTGCACTTTGAAAATTCAGAACTGCGGTGATTCCCTGTAGCAAATGTTAAAAAAAAAGTGCAACCAAGATGGACTAAGAACTGTGCAGATGAACATCAGGAACAGAAAATTTTAAACAGAAGAAAGATAACAAATGTCTGCTTCAACATTTTCAAAACCTAGTAGACAAAACAAAAATCTGCTTGCACCCAAGATACAACAAGGGCATGGTTAAAAAACTTGGCCTAATTGTACAGGACCCGATAGAGACAAGATAGAACAAAGAAAACCCAAAAAATAAGTCTCAGTTTGATTCAAATCGAACCAATTGTGACTCTGCATCGATTGTCACTCAGGGTACATTGGTGACTCAAGATGACTCATAGTGTATCACATATTCACACTGTTCATTCAGAATGTCGATTATATTGAATAGCTGCAAATATTGCTATCCCTCAAAAAATCTAGAGTAACATCCACTTTGGTACTATAAGTTGATCATCTTGTCTGTAAACTTAGGTAGATTGTGGTAGCATATCTTGATTTAAATCACAACTTTTCCCCAATTTCTTGAGAATAATGCTGGAAGACCATCCTGCAATACAGCTAAAAAGTACTCTACTACAATAAAAAGGTGCCTAATGGCTACTATCAGCAACATGAACCTCTAAGCATGCATGACCGTAGTACATAAATTAAAAAAAATAATAATAATAAAAAAAAAATCATTGAAAAGGCACTAACCACGTTATTTGACAAAGCCCCAACATCTGCTTCAGTCTGTAAACATGACCCCACATAAATTTGCTCTGTGATCTATCACCACAGCACATTTAGTCAAGAAAGTTAGCTCCATGCTATGGTAAGAGTTATGAACAGACAAAATATATATATATATATATATATATTAATGAATTCTTGACTCAAATACGTCGAATTTCTAAGCAAGCTGTAACAGTACTATATGAGTAACGAAAACCCACCTTACTATAGCTCATACCACGAGAGTGATCATAATATAGCTCCCCTTTAGACCGTTCTAATGCCTTGACATATTCGTCTACGGGAAAGCTCCCATGAGCCCATTCTCCTTCTCCAGGATCCTCTTCGGTAAATATACAAACAACCTGGCTGATCTGAGGTGTGAGAGTGTTTCTCTGCATGGGTGATTTAACCTCTCCATTTTGATTATTTAGAAGTTTCCAACCTAATGATGTTGAGAACTTAGAGGAGAAAGTTGCAAAGCCAGAATTCCCACTGTTTGCATCAGGTGTTTGTAAATTTGATGCCAAAACTTCTTTCTTCCAAGTAGCAATAGGTACTCGACCTCGATTAAATAAAATATCTAAATCATTTGAAAGCAGAAGATGTTGAATCGGAAAAGGAGTGAAAGGTCTTTCAAGAACCAGGCTAAAAGACCCTGCTTTCTCCTTCAGCATCATCCTGAAGAAACCAAATACTGAAAATAAAACAAACATAAAAATGATGAATGGGAAAAATCTCGAAAAGAAAATTATAGAAAAGTCGATCTACTTCTATGACTAACACACACAAATTTTGCATTTCCATAATTCTAAATCACATATTTAATAACTTAGAAAGGAAATATACACCCAATTCTTGTAGACTCTACGACAAGTGAATAGTGCATACTGTGTATCTCCAAAGTCTTTGATCTCAATGAGCTTGACGCCAGAAGAATCGCTTGCCTTCTTTAAAGTGTCCCCCACCATGATTATTCTCGACTTCTCAGCATTACCCTATAAAGATTAAGTTTCTTGCAGTCAAATATCTGGTTGAATTATGGAAGCATCACTTGTATTCAGGTTATACAAACATCAAAAGCATTCAAAGAGTTTAGTTATATAAATTAAACCAGAAAATACAATTAGACAGCATATCAGTCCTAGTACAATAGACTTTGAGGTAATTTTTAGAGATCTAAATCTGGTACAATTCTGATTTTGAAACTAAATTCTCCGTTGTATTAAATGTCAATCTATCCCTATTAATCATCTCTGCCAACAGACGAGTACAAAACTCGTATCCTGCTCTCCCAACATTTCAATTCCATTGAAGAACACATTTGAAACCATGGCTTCACAGGAACATCATAAGAGAAACCGTACACAACTCAATCTATATATGATACTCCAAAAAAACGCACCACAGACAACACACCAGAACTAAAATTTAAAATGGAGAGATTAAAATACCCCTTTCTTAAGCGAGTGAACGAAGATTCTTCCATCGACGGAAATCGCGAACCGAATGCCGAGCGGTTTCTGTAGAGTAACCAAGTATTCATTGAGATTCATCTTATACGAAGAAGATGAGCCATCCGACATGGCGAAAACCTCAAAACCTCGACCATTGAATCGAGCTTTCACTCCCGGACCATCCCTAATACCTCCAATTCCAAAGCGCAAATGTCTTCCCCAAAACAACGACGACTTACCTCCTCTCAACAATGGCGAAGACGAACTGTCAATAGTCCTCACACAAGGAAGCTGCAGAGGCAGAACCGCCATTTTCGAACTCAGAATCCTCTCGTTCTGACGCCTAAAATATCAAAAACATTTACAATTACTATACATAGAGATTCGAACTGGCTTCGCGAAGTCGACGTTTTGTAAAATTAATTTATATTATTATTATTATTATTATTAAACGAGGGAAGAAAAAGAGCTATCTGACAGCCCTACGGCTCACGTGGAGGACTTAGATGGGTCCCACGTCACGAGGATATTTATTTAGAAAAAAAAATCAATTTATAATTTTCTTAATAATAATAATTTAGTTTTTTTTTAATTTCTTTGTTTTTTAATATTTAGCTAAATAATAATAAATAAATAATCATACCTAGAATTAGTATCTATAAAATTTATTTCAAAAATTAAATAATTACAAAAAAAGACTTAAATTTCAAGATTAAATTAATTAAAACTCTAAATTTTTAGAGCTGGTTTATCAAACAAATTAATATTTATTTTATTCGTTTATATATATAAAAAGCTTTAATTATTAGTTTTAAAATATTTTTAATTAATTAAAATATTTATATTAAATGTACTATCATGAATAATTTTTCTCTTCTGAATATTCATTTTTCGAGGGAAAATATCATAACTAAAAGAATTATGATTAAAAAAATCTCATAATTTATTAGATATTTTTATTTTTGAAAAATAATTATCTAAATGTTAAAAAATTAAATATCCTTTTTGAATAATTTTTTTTTTTTACAGATTTATGATTTTTTATATTTAACTTGAATATTAAAATATTTAATTTTGTATTTAATAGAATTAAACTTTTAATTTTTTTTATTGCGATTAATGATTTAAAAAAATATAGAATAGTTTAATAATTCATTAAATCTAAATTGAAAATATAAATAATTATTAAATTTAGTTAATAGAAAGTATTCTATTAAATTTAAAATAAAAATATAAATTAAAGCGTATTTCACAGAAAAACATGTAATCCTAATGGACCGAAAAAGAACCGAAGACGCAAGAGGAAGGGTTTATGGTGAACCGGTTCGATCTATGGTTTTCATTAGCTCGAACCAACGCCTGATTTCTCAGTTTTCATTTCTTTCAGCCTCGTCTCCAGCCCTTTTTCACCCTTTCAACTTGGACGTCGGCCGTCGCATCTCCCTCTCCCGGCGTCCGCACCCGCCGCTTGGATCTCTGCTGTCACCGTGAGCTCGTAAGGAATTTCTTTACGGATTTTGCGCTGCTTCACTTTTCTGGTAAACCCCTTTTAGCTTTTACGCGTTTTACTTACTGATTGGTTCTTTGATTTGTTTTCCATGTTTTTCTATCTGGGTTTCTTGGATTATTTTTAGACTTGCCTTTAAGGTGTTTGTTAATTTGCTTGACTGAAAAGTGATTTGGGATCTCTGTGAATGAGTTTGACTGAAAGTCTAGTTTAATTAAGAGAGAAAAGCTCATTTTCTTAGCTTTGATAACGGGAAGTTTGTCATTTAAAGGATAAGTACATACATTCTTTTAGTGTTCTAGGTAGAAATCTGTATAATTCTTAGTTGATAGAATGGAAACTTGAGATTCTGTTTGTGTCTATTGAAAGTTGAAACCATCATATTATACTGCACTACCATCCCTAGTAGGGTTGCTGTTAAATTTAGTTTGTCTAGATTGATTAGGTATCAAATTATGTATTTATTTTGATATTTTTTGTGAGATCCCACGTTGGTTATTGGTTGGGAAGGAGAACGAAACATTCTTTATAAGGGTGTGAAAACCTCTCCCTAGCATACGCGTTTTAAAAACCTTGACGGGAAGCCCGAAAGGGAAAGCCCAAAGAGGAAAATATCTACCACCATTAGTAGATATTGATACCAAAACGTGTCTACTAGGGAGAGGTTTCCACACCGTTATAAGGAATGCTTCATCCTCCTCTCCAACCAATGTGGGATCTCACAATCCACCCCCTTTGGGGACTTAATGTCCTCGTTGACACACCGCCCAGCGTCTGGCTTTGATACCATTTGTAACGTTGGGCCCCCAAGAGGGGTGAATTGTGAGATCCCACATCGGTTGGAGAGAAGAACGAAGCATTCCTTAGAAAGGGTATGGAAACCTCTCCCTAACAGACGCGTTTTAAAACCTTAAGAGAAAGTCCAAAGAGGACAGTATCTACTAACGATGGGCTTGAGCTATTTGCCTAGCATAGACGGTATCCTCTAAGAATACACTAAATTTCATCCCTGATGTTCTGTCACACAAACATGGTTTCATTGTTCATATTCTTCCTTTGCAGATGTTATGCTTAAAGGATCTTCAGGGATTTTTACACAAGAATTTTTCTGAATTGGAGATATCATTTTCAGGTCTGAACTTAAAATCTTAGTATACCTCTAAGTTTTCGTGTAGTAGCCAAATCTTTTCGAGTTCGTTTTTCGGTTTGTGGAGGAACCTTAGCTGATATCTTTGGTGGACAAAAAAAATGACAGAAATTTTCAGTTACACAGCATGCAGACAATTGTCTCAGATGATCTTTGCAATTATCTTCTTTCATGGTTCTGAATACATCTTAGCCGTTGGAATTCATGGGAGACAAAATGTTACTCTAAAGTCCCTTTTGATAAGCAAAAACTACCTCTTAGCCATGATCTTATCTTTCTTAGAGTACTTTCTTGAAATTGTGTTGTGTCCCAATCTTAAGGAATACTGGTGGGTTAGTCATATAGGCCTAGCCATGGTTGTCGTCGGAGAAATCGTACGTAAACTGGCGATCATAACCGCAGGTCGATCTTTTACACATCTGATTAAGGTCTATCATGAGGACCATCACAAGCTGGTCACTCATGGAGTTTATAGATTTGTTCGTCATCCTGGATACAATGGTTTTCTCGTGTGGGCGGTGGGAACTCAAATCATGCTCTGTAATCCCGTATCGACCGTTGCGTTTGCCATTGTTGTTTGGCACTTCTTTGCTGAACGAATTCCGTATGAAGAGTACTTTTTGAGACAGTTTTTTGGCCACGAGTACGAGGAGTATGCGAGACGGGTACCGTCTGGAGTGCCATTTGTGAAATGAAGGTCCAAGAATGCTTCATGAACAGGTTTCATGGTTCTGTTCTTTTCTGATTGATGATTTTTGAGATTGGATCTTTGTGACAAGTTTGAGGTTCTTACTGTTACGTGTATGTGACCTTTCATAACAAATATACTAACATCAGTTGTGGTTAAGTTGAGTTGAGTTCGGTTGAGTTATCGGGTGGTTCAATACTTTATTTTTATTTTATTTTCTTAAACGGAACAAGTTGACTAGATCTGAGAGAAATGACAACAAAGAATAACAAGTAGACGATGGCAACCAACCCTTGAGAGAGAGATTGATGGTCGTGCAGCTTGCGACAAACTGCATTTAATTATCAGCGACCACAATGATAATAAGTATTAGAGATCGACGACGATGAAGTTCCCAAAGGCGGAGAGACAAGAGGTGCACGTGAACTACAAACTCAAGGGTTATAGTTCGAACACTCTGAAATAGAAACAAATCTGAATCCTAGGGCTATAGACCAATCTCAATTGGCAAACGAGTAAGAGAATGAGCATCGTTCCCTGTTGAATATCCTTTACTAAAACCCCGAAAAAACGAAACCCATTAGTGAGGTGTACATCAACAATAAAAATACTCGTAAAAGCAAAAGCCGACTCTTCCTCGTCATAATAACACCACCTAGCTTCGCTGCATTAACCTCTAAACCTTTTTAACCAGATTAAAAAATGTCTAAATTATGAGTGACTATTATAAACCAACCTCTAAACCTTTTTAACCAGATTAAAAAATGTCTAAATTATGAGTGACTATTATAAACCGCCAAACACCCTTTTCCACTCATTCCAAAAAACACGATTGGACGTCATTGAGCTTGATCCCAAAGTTACGTTCGAGACTCCCTCAGCTTCCTGAACACTACCTTAAAAAAGCTCTATTTCACGCCAAACTTTACCGCTTCCAAAATTTCAAACGAACCTTAGATGAACTACTACATTTACATTTACATTTAATGACACTCCTAATCCGAGTCGGGAGACGTCGAGAGAGAGAAAGGGGTAAAATGGTAAATAAAAGTATTAACAACATTTAAGGAAAAAAAACACAAAAGAAAAGAAAAGAAAAGGAGGATGAAATGATTGTGAGTTCCCCATGGGCCATCAAATCAGGGCACTATGAAATGGGTGTGGAGAGATCATAATTATGTATCTTATAATTATTATTTCCCCATTTTGTTCCATTTTCCACTCCACTTGGCTTCAAAAAAGGAACTCCAAACCCAAATCCTTCCTCCCACGCCACTCTCTCCTCATTCATTCCTTGACTAACGTACAACAATGGTGATGTGCCCAAATCACAACTTTAAACCCCCCAAAAAATAAGTGAGTGCTTGGAGGAGTTGCCTTTTAGGTAAAAAAATATAATCCATTACTTGTTCCAAAACCCACTTTTTGTTCCCATTTTCGTCTCTCTACGACACATTGGATTTGTAACGGCCCTAGCCCACCGCTACCATATATTGTCTTTTTTCGGCTTTCCCCCTCGAGCTTCCCCTCAAGGCTTTAAAACGCGTCGGCTAGAGAAATGTTTCCACACCGTGTTTCCCAACCAATGTGGGATTCTCACAGTTTTGTTCTCATTAATATAATTTTTGGGAAAAACTTTAAGAGATCATCCCAACGTAAGATTGTTCCAAATCAACGTACTTGATTTTAGAATTTTTATGATTGAGTCAGTGAAAAATGAGGTTTCTTACCATAATTTTATATTATCGGGATCATTCTTATTCGGATATGGTATTGAATCGTTCATGTATACTCGAGCTCTTCGATTAAGAGGTTAGAGATTCGAATTTCTTTATCCACGTATCGTTAAACTAAGAAAAATATTTATTTGATGTAGTTAGAGAGTGAATAAAGAAGTTCAAAGATTGAAAAGAAACTTATAAAAGACGAGAAAAATGAACAAAGAACGACAAACTTGTACCCTCTGGATTATGATTTTCAACGGATGTAACAATTTTTTAATCTTTGTACTTCCAACTTTTTTTTTTATTGAAATTAACGTTTTTAGTAAGATGTTTAATCCTACTAAGAAAAATATATATGTATTCAAGAATTCATCCTAATTTCCATCAAAATTCATGGAATTCCATAATAATCATATTGAATAACAATCTCTTTGTATAATGCATATATAAGAACAGTTTTTGTTCAAAGATGAATGAAGAACTTGTTCATCAATCATCTTCATGTTTCCTTTTTACAAATCTAAATTCTAAACATAAACAGTTTGATGATTCTACAAAGATTTTGAATGAACCTCTCATGATCAGAGCTTTTGAAAATGCAACGAAAATTAAATGCTCCATAACGGACTGGCTCTGCCCAATCCACTAACGTTCCTCCAACAACCAACCAGATCAGGCTTGTAAGGGAGATACGATTTTCTCTTACCTTCTTCTTTCAAAGCACGATTCCTGACGTAGAACGATTCGAGTGCAGAGAAAATCCTCTTCTGGTCTCCACCGGATCTCCGGCTTCTTGAATGGCCGCCGATGTTTGCCTCGCCGGACTGAACCTTCTTCTCCTTCAGTTCCGTCGAGGATTTCGTCTCTGACTTGATTCCTTTTTCCCTCTTCGTTGAGTTCGAAGACGGCGTGAATGAGACGTATGAGCGCTTTCCGTCGCTGTGACTTCGCCGTAGAAGGTCTCGGATTCCCCAACGCTTTGTTGACGACGATCCGGTGGATCGGCTTTTCTTGCAAGCCAAATTTGGCGTTCCGATCGATTTAGGTTTCCAGACGGAGTAAGTTCCGGATGGAACTCCTTCCAGTTCGTCCACTGACGATGATGACGACGACGACGACGAAGGCGACGGCGGATCGTCATTACGCTCTCTGATCATAAGCTTCTCCAAAGGAATTCGAATCGGCTTCACAGTTGCCAAATCTCGTTCATCCATTTCCGCTCCCTCAACCTGACATTCCTCAACCAGAAGTTCCGAATTGAAAACCGGAAACACAGGAGCTATGAAACCGCCTCGAAGTACATCGCAATCGCTGGATCTCTGGAGCGAGACGAATTCGAAATCGTCGTCGTTGTTCTCCTCTGCTCTGTTCAGTGATAGCGATGGGTCAAAATCGACGAGAAAGCAGCCGCCGGAGAACTCGCAGCCAGCTCTTCGGGCGGCGTCAGCGATTGTTCCGGTGGAGTAACAGTTGAAGCTCGGACACAATCCAAAATCTTCTTCTTCTTCTTCTTCCAGTTGCAGAGACATGGCGATTTCTTCTTCTCAGAGTTTGTTTGTGATGAAAGTGGTGAGTTTCAGAGTGAAGAAAGAGGAAATGAATGGCTTATATAGAGATCAGAGTCGAGGAGTCGTTCAAATTACATTTCTAAAAAAGACGTCTACTTAGTCTATTAATTTCAATAAAAATTTAAATTAGTATTACTTTATTCTATAAGTATAAAAAATATGGTTATTATCGGATTACCCTTATTATATATCTCATCTTTTTTTTTGGTTAAGAATATATATTATTTGTTTTGAGCCATGTTTATATGTATATAATTATTAGCCTAATGTTAAAAAATATTCTTATGGTATACTCTAAGTCATGTTGTCTATGAACGCATGTCGAATGTCTCAATCTACCCTTTTTACTAATATTTATGTCAATACATGAGTGTACGATATGTTATCAAAATCATGTCGAGACTAAAATCTTCAAAATACAAGATGTATTTTATCCGAGTTATATGCTTTCAAAGTCATTGTAACCTACTCAATTTTAACTGATGTTATTTACTGATAACATTGTTTGATAACATTGTAATTTACTGATAACATTGTTTGATAACATTGTAATTTACTGATAACATTGTTTGATAACATTGTAATTTACTGATAACATTGTTTGATAACATTGTAATTTACTGATAACATTGTTATTTACTGATAACATTGTTATTTACAGATGCTATTTACTGATAACATTGTTATTTACGGATGCTATTTACTGATAACATTGTTATTTACGGATGCTATTTACTCATAACAATGTTATTTCTTGATGCTATTTATTGATAACAATGTTATTTCCTGTTACTGATAACATTGTTATTTCTTTTGTGTTTTACTGTTTACCGATAACATTGTTATTTCTTTTGCATTTTACAGTTTTACCATTTACTAACAGCGTTTTACCATTTACTAACAGCGTTTTACCATTTACTAATAACATTGTTATTTCTTTCACGTTTTACTATTTGATAACATTGTTATTTCTTTTGCGTTTTACTATTTGATAACATTGTTATTTCTTTTCTATTGATATTAATTATAAATTAGTTTTTTTTTTCACAATTTTCATGGTTTTAGCCATCAATTTTCATATAGTCAACCACTACCTATTCTTCACATAAATATCCACTGACGCCTATTCAAGTTTATAGACTTTTTAATGTACAATTTACATTTTTTAATATACTTTCTACTAAAAAATACATACATAATATTTTATAACTATAAAAATAATTTCAACTCACCATAATTTCAACTTATTCAAACAAAGATAACCGACTTAATCTACAATTGATATATTTCCAAAATGAATTAATCCGAAAATTAAAACAGAGTTGTATATTAATAATAAACAAGAATTAGTACAGTATAAAATCTTGAATAATTATAACAATTATTTTCCAATAGAACAAATATCTAACATTTCCATAAATGTAAAACCTCTACAACTAAACATAAACTAAAATCAAGGTCAAACCCTAGAAAAGTTTCAAACACAACTCTATCAAATGTTGAAATATTACGTTGAGCAAAGGATTTCGTAACGATTAAATCTAAAAAAAGAGTTCGAACAAAAAATTATGTCGAATATTCTCTTTGAAATATATGTAAAAGCATTTTTGGTTTTAAAAGTCTAATCGAAAACATTTTCAAACTCGGAATACAAAATAATCCGCGCCGTCGTCCAGCATACTCGGCATACAAGAAAGCTGTTGGAGAATGCCGGCTCCGCAACAGTTCTGCAAGTTATCGAAACAATGGCAGCCGGCGCATGGAAGATTATATGAAAACTAATTAGAAATTCAAGATCCGACGTTCTGAAAAGAGAAAAAAATAGTTTATCTGCAGATACTTCAGAAATTTAAAGCAGAAAGATTCGTCTAAACATAAAAATGGCTCAGAAAGTTGCTGAATCTGCTCAAAGAAGAGCGATCTATTTCAGAACGCCCTTCTCATACAAGAGGTGTCAGAAATAAAGCAATAATCATCATCGCTGCATCGACGTTTAGCAGAAAGAAGCGAAAATCAAACAAAACATAAGAATGAGATGGCTGCGGCAACAGCGAAGTGAGGCGAAACCGCCGGAGATAAGCGACTCGGCTAATTAGGGCTTCGGAATTCCCTTCCAATACAACGAGGAGGAAAGGACGTAATGGGGGCTATTTATAGCATAATATTTGGGCCTCTTCAGTCTCGAGTCGATGTGGATTATTGCTGTTTAAAAGCCCATTATATTGGGCTGGTAAGGGCCCAAGTATCTGTGTTAATGCTTGGAAAGTGTAGTTAATGAGCTTGGTTTGATGTTTGGCGTAGCTAGTAGGGGTGTTCGTATGACTCGATAATTCAACTAATTATGAATATTTAATTCAAAATATAAAATTTAGATTAGATTAGATTTTTTTTTTCTGGTTTGGGTTGGGTTGAATTTTTTCAAAACAAAAAATTCGACTAAGTTTGCGAGTCGAGTTGACATATTTTAGGTCAAGAACTCGAAAATAGAGTTACGACCTAATCCAACCCTATTTTTTAAAAATTAAGAATATTTAACGTCTGTAACCGATGTTAATAATGTGTTATGACTTTAAAATATTTATGAAATTTTCATTATTAATACAAGTTGATAAGTTAGTTGTTCGAATCATTAACCCAATCAACCTAGAATTTCGAATTGGTCCAAAAGATTTTAGAAGAAAATTAGTGTTGCAATAGTTTTAGAATTAATAAAAATTAAGACTCCGTCGTACTTATCTTATCTCTCTAAAATGAGAGTGTTTATTTACTCTTCGATTTGAGTTTCCTCGATTCCTTTTAAGGTTAGGACAAAAGAGGATTAAATGGGCGAGACTAAGACCACATGGCCCGAGAGATACTCAGTATCACAACCGTACTAGAAAGAAAGTAGGTTGTAATCCTATATATACTCATTCATAAGGCGAAAAATGTAGTCGTGACAATGGGCACAAACTTCATTTTAGGCCGACCACTTCGACCCAATTTCTACTCTTTTCTCTTGGTTGGTTGCTCAACTCTCTTCACGTTTAGCTCGTTTTACACCATTTTGGATTTTTTAGCCTCATTTGATTCGTGTTTCTTTGATCGTTGTGCTTATCATTATGATCTAATTTCACCCGTAACAATATAAACATTCACTATTAATTTATTTTCGAGAATAATCAAAGATTAGAGTCTAATAATTTTTCTAACAAAAAAAATATATATATATATTTTTACCCCGAAACTTGTCATGGGTTAATTTTCGTCTTTTAAGTTTCAATTCATAGCTAAAAGGTTGTCCATTCAGATCGACTTCTAAGTTGTAGAATTTCAGATCAAAAGAGACTTCATGGACACAACAAAAATTCTTCTTGGCATTTTATCGAACACGTTATGAGCAAGAAAATTCCACAAACAGAACATGGCAGAGCTTCAGCAATGGCGAATTGGACGCACAAATTCAGGAAAAGCAGAGCATTCATTGACTCATCAATTGACAAATGAACAAAAAACGGCATCTCTAAGATCACCAGAACGCCTAAGCAAAGCTTCTTGTTAACATTTTAACAAACACATTATGAGCAAGCTACAGCAACGGCGAATTGAAGGCAGAAATTCAGGAACAATGAGGTGTTCATTGACAGAATTTCAACAAAATTCATTATCAGTTCATAATCAAAAGAATAATCTCATCTCTAGTTCCACAAGAATGCCTAAATTGTAAGTAAACCTTAAGAATTCAAGAAACTAACCAGCCACGAAATCAAACGATAGCGATCTTCGCACCAGCCTCTTCAAGCTGTTTCTTCGCATCTTCTGCCTCTTCCTTCGAAATTCCTTCTTTGAACTTCTTCGGCAAACCTTCAATCAGTTCCTTCGCCTCCTTCAACGCCAAGCTCGTCAAAGCCCTAACAGCCTTAATCACAGCAATCCTCGCGTTACTCGGCACATCCTCTATAACAACATCGAACTCCGTCTTCTCCTCAACGGCAGCAGCCGCATCGTCTCCTCCGGCAGGTCCGGGAGCGACGGCGACGGCGGCAGGGGCGAATGCGGCAGCGGAAACGCCGAGCTTGTCTTGGAGGTAATCAACGAGGATTCGAGCCTCTTCGAGCGTTAATTTTGATATGACATCTCCGATTTCTGTAACTTTTTCCGGCACGGCGGTTGCGGAAAGTGGGCGGAGATGAACGAGGCGAAGAGAGAGATTGGAGGAGGATAATGAAGAGGGGAAATGGAGAGATTTGGATTTTGGGGAATGGGAAAATTTTGATGGAAAAGAAGATGAAGAACAAGATGGGAATTGGAGGGAAGCGGTGGAGAGAGTGGAAGCCATTTTTGTAGAGAGAGAAACTGAAGAGACGATGATAGGATAATGTTGCAGTTCTGTGATCTCAACAAATGGAAGGCGAAGATTTTGAATTCTATTTCTGACGAAATTACCCTTGGGAGAGAGTTACGGAAGAGGGTATTATTGGTATAAAAATAGTAATTCAAAAGTAAATAGAAAAAAGGGGAATTCCGGGAATGGACCTCGGGACTTCACGCACCCAAAGCGAGAATCATACCACTAGACCAAATGCCCTTATAATTTTGATGAAATTACCCTTGATACAGTTTGTTAGTCGTTAGCGGCAGAGAGTATTATTGGTATCAAAATAGTAATTAAGAAATAAAATAGAAGAAGGGGCATTCCGAGAATTGAACTCAGGACCTCTCGCACCCAAAGCGAGAATCATACCACTAAACCAAATGCCCTTCTATATTTGACAAAATTACCCTTGATAGACTTTGGTAGAGAGAGTTTGCGGCATAAGGTATTATTGGTATCAAAATAGTAATTAAGAAGTAAAATAGAAGAAGGGGCATGCGAGAATCATACCACTAGACCAAATGCCCTTCTATTTCTAATGAAACTACCCTTGAGATAGCTTGGTAGATAGAGTTTGTGGCAGAGGGTATTATATTGGTACTGAAATAGAAGAAGAAGGGGCATTCTGAGAATTGAACTCGGGACCTCTCACACCCGAAGCGAGAATCATACCACTAGACCAAATGCCCCTATATTTTTTACAAAATTACCCTTGAGATAGTTTGGTAGAGAGAGTTTAAGAAATAGGGTATTATTGGTATAAAAATAATAATTAAAAAATGAAATTGATATAGGGGCATTCCTCTCGCACCCGAGAGAGAGTTTGCGACATATGGTATTTTATTGGTACTAAAATAGAAGAAGGGGCATTCTGAGAATTGAACTCAGGATCTCTCACACCCGAAGCGAGAATCATACCACTAGACCAAATGCCCTTATGCTTTTGACAAAATTACCCTTGAAATAGTTTGGTAGAGAGAGTTTAAGGAAGAGGGTATTATTGGTATAAAAATAGTAATTAAAAAATGAAATTGATAAAGGGGCAGTCCAAGAATTGAACTTGGGACCTCTCACACCCAAAGCGAGAATCATACCACTAGACCAAATGCTCTTCAATTTTTTTTGACAAAATTACCCTTGAGACAGTTTAGTAGAGAGAGTTTGCGGCAAAGGGTATTATTGGTATCAAAATAGTAATTAAGAAATAAAATAGAAGGGGCATTCCAAAAATTGGACTCGAGACCTCTTGCACCCAAACCAAGAATCATACCACTAGACCAAATGCCCTTATGTTTTTTACAAAATTACCCTTGATGCACTTTGCTAGAGAGAGATTGCGGCAGAGGGTATTATTGGTATCAAAATAATAAGAAGAAATAAAATAGAAGAAGGGGCATTTCGAGAATCGAACTCGGGGCCTCTCGCACCCGAAGCGAGAATCATACCACTAGACCAAATGCCCTTCTATTTTTGGCAAAATTACCCTTGAGATAGTTTGGTAGACAGAGTTTGCGGCTTATTTGTATCAAAATAGTAATTAAGAAATAAAATAGAAGAAAGGGCATTTCGAATCGTACTCGAGACCTTTCGCACTCAAAGCAAGAATCATACCACTAGACCAAATGCCCTTCTATTTTAAAAAAAATTACCCTAGATCCACTTTGCTAGAGAGAGTTTGCGATAGAGGGTATTATTGGTTCCAAAATAGTAATTAAGAAATAAAATAGAAGAAGAGGCATCTCAAGAATTGAACTCAAGACCTCTCGCATCCAAAGCAAGAATTATAACACTAGACCAAATGCCCTTCTATTTTTGACCAAGTTACCTTTGAGACACTTTGCTAGAGAGAATTTGCGGTAGAGGATATTATTGGTATCAAAATAGTAATGAAGAAATAAGATAGAAGAAGGGGAATTCCGAGAATTGAACTTGAGACCTCTCGCACCCGAAGCAAGAATCATACCACTAGACCAAATGCCCTTCTATTTTTAAGAAAATTACCCTTGAGGCACTTTGCTAGAGAGATTATGGCGGAGGGTATTATTGGTATCAAAATAATAAGAAGAAATAAAATAGGCTAAGGGGGCATTCTGAGAATCAAACTCAGGACCTCTCGCACCCAAAGCGAGAATCATACCACTAGACCAAATGCCCTTCTATTTTTTAGAAAATTACCCTTGAGGCACTTTGCTAGAGAGATTATGGCGGAGGGTATTATTGGTATCAAAATAATAAGAAGAAATAAAATAGGCTAAGGGGGCATTCTGAGAATCGAACTCAAGACCTCTTGCACCCAAAGCGAGAATCATACCACTAGACCAAATGCCCTTCTATTTTTTAGAAAATTACCCTTGAGGCACTTTGCTAGAGAGATTATGGCGGAGGGTATTATTGGTATCAAAATAATAAGAAGAAATAAAATAGGCTAAGGGGGCATTCTGAGAATCGAACTCAAGACCTCTTGCACCCAAAGCGAGAATCATACCACTAGACCAAATGCCCTTCTATTTTTTAGAAAATTACCCTTGAAACACTTTGCTAGAGAGATTACGGCAGAGGGTATTATTGGTATCAAAATAGTAAGAAGAAATAAAATAAGTTTTAGGGGCATTCCGAGAATCGAACTCAAGACCTCTCGCACCCAAAGCGAGAATCATACCACTAGACCAAATGCCCTTCTATTTTTTAGAAAATTACCCTTGAGACACTTTGCTAGAGAGATTACGGCGGAGGGTATTATTGGTATCAAAATAGTACGAAGAAATAAAATAGGCTAAGGGGGCATTCCAAGAATCGAACTCAGGATCTCTCGCACCCAAAGCGAGAATCATACCACTAGACCAAATGGCCTTCTATTTTTTAGAAAATTACCCTTGAGACACTTTGCTAGAGAGATTACGGCAGAGGGTATTATTGGTATCAAAATAGTAAGAAGAAATAAAATAAGTTTTAGGGGCATTCTGAGAATCGAACTCAAGACCTCTCGCACCCAAAGCGAGAATCATACCACTAGACCAAATGCCCTTCTATTTTTTAGAAAATTACCCTTGAGGCACTTTGCTAGAGAGATTACGGCGGAGGGTATTATTGGTATCAAAATAGTACGAAGAAATAAAATAGACTAAGGGGGCATTCCGAGAATCGAACTCGGGACCTCTCGCACCCAAAGCGAGAATCATACCACTAGACCAAATGCCCTTTTGTGTCTTCGTTAAATAAAAACGGATAATATAAAATACGAGTAACTGGGCCGAGCATTTCAGCCCAATTTTTGTTTTCGGGTGGACCGATTTGGCCCAAATTTTAGAGTGTAGATTACTAGATATGGGTTTGACATTAATTTTCCTATTAAATATTTCGAGTTATTTTATTTTTACATCCTACCAACCCAACAAATAAGAAGACATTTTACTGACTGAACCCTCCTAAGCCCTCCACATTTGAGACTTTAGCTGAAATTTAAATTTCCTTGCATGCGTTCCCTTGCACTCGAACCCCTTTGTTGGCCTAATTTCTCGTTAACCTGCCCATTTTCGAGTGCTTTTCTATTCAAAATTGTCCAAGACGTGTCGGAGAAGGGTAGCAGGGTGTCATTGGGTTCAATACTTTAACGTATGTAATAGTAGGTTTTGGAGATGCAAGGTATTGATCTCTGTGCCTCTTGCATGCTAAGCAAGCGCTTTACCATTTGAGCTACATCCCCTTGCGATGAAATCCAATAAAGGCTACAATTTTTTTTTCTGTCACCATTTTACTCTTAATACAGTTTCTAGTGAAAAAAGTAAGTTTGGATCGTTAAATTCAAAACTTCCATGAATATCTTTTTCTTTATAATATTCGACATGATGAGAGCTCGTATTAATATCGAGACTTACATATTAGGTATGAGTGTTAAAAATTTAGCATTGCCTCGAAACACGAGTTTATGAGTTCAAAGCTCTCTTACCAATATATTACTCGGTATATTTCTCACGTAAATATATATATTGGTCCTTGTTACATTATTTTTCCATCGAACGCCTATTTGTCAAATGTCTGTCTCTAACCTATATGATTAGAAATTATGCGGGTTATTTTTTAAAAAATGCCGGGACTAAAAATAGACATTTCGAAAGTTTAAGAATCAAAATGAACGTTTTTAAAGTTTAGGGACCAAAATGAAACAAACGTTAAAATTGAAGGACCGAAGTGAAATTTAAACCTAAAAATAATTGAAGTTATACATGAAAGTCTCGTTTGGTATCAATTTAAACAAACCAAAACATCATCGCTATACAATCCAGTACAATATGACGGATATTACAAGTCACGATAAAAAGTGGTATACATCGAGACGAAAATGATACTCGTCATTTTCGAGAAAATTTATATGCTTTATTTAAATAATACTCGTAATTTATTTTTTAATTTGATTTATTTTTTTATTCAGCATTGAGAAGTTGCATAGACCAAGAGATCCTCCATGCTCCAATAATTTTGATTGGAATGATCAATTGGTGGCAAAGGCAATGAGAAGGCATCAAGATTTTGAGTGTAATTTGGAGGAGAATAGGTTTCCATTGGATCCATTGTGTAAGAAACTTCCCAACCACTTGAACTTGGAGCTTCTTCATTCACTTGATCATCATGAGACGTTGCTTTCGAGCTAGTTTGTCGAGCGTTGAAGCGATGCCTTTGCTTTACGTGCTTTTGGATTCTCGTCCTCCAGTAGTTCTTTATCTCATTATCGGTCCTTCCCGAGAGATGTTTTGCTATTTTAGACCACCTGCAAGAGTCATATTCAATGAGATAAAAGGAATCCGTTCGTTTATTTCTTCAATTTTTTTTGAAAAAATTATTATAACCGCTAGCCGATATTGTTATCTTTGAACTTTCCCTTCTGGGCTTCCCCTCAAGGTTTTAAAACATGTTTGCTATGAGAGGGCCTAGCCCTATTCCGACCAGTGCCTCACACCGTCTAATGACTAGCTCTAATACCAATTGTAACAGCTCAAGCCCACCCTTAGCAGATATTGTCTTCTTTGGATTTTTTCTTTCGAACTTTCTCTCAAAGTTTTAAAATGCGTCCATTAGGGAGAGGTTTCCACAATCATATAAGGAATGCTTCATTCCCCTCTCCAATCGATGTGGGACCTCACAATCCACTCCCTTGGGGCCTAGTGTTCTCGCTGGCACACTGCTCGTTGTTTAGCTCTGATACCATTTGTAACAGCTCAAGCGTACTGCTAGTAAATATTGTCCACTTTGGCCCATTACGTATCGCAGTATGCCTCGGGTTAGATGATGTGTTTCCTTTAGGGCCATGAAAATTCGAGTTTTTTTTTAAAAAAGAAAAAAATTGTGGGTTAAATTTGATTGGTCATGTTGAATGGCTGAAAATCAAGCTCCTCCACGTAGGATTTGTTGTATTTAAAGGACTCCAAAGATCCCAATATTTTAAAAGGATTTGTAGAATATTCAATCTCAAGTTTCCAAGCTGAGAACACAATGATGAATCACAGGTAGATTTCTTAGCTAAAATATATATTTTTTTCCCTTTTTTATTTTTTAAATTTTCTTTGAAATTTCAAAATATATAATTTAATTTCTGTTAAATAATTAAAGGATTGGATTAAATTTAAATAATTTAAATAATATTTGATAATTGAGTTTCTCTAAAATTAGTTCAATATTTGAAATAATATTTAAAAATAAATAAATAAATATTTTACATACTAACATCTCATTTTTACTAAAAATATAAAATTAAATAAATGGTTCGAACGAGAACTAATTCAACATAAATCTCTTCCTTTCGTCATTTCTTCATATTTTTAGTTTTAAATTTTGAAAAATTTAAGAAAAATAAGAAATTAAGGAAAGAAATATTTCTAAGAACTAATTTTTGTAAATCTTAATTTAAAATCAAAACACTTTTAAGAAAATAATTGTTTTGGAATATAAAATAATTACCCAATTAGCTTGTAATATTTATTTCTTTTTTTAATAAAAAGTAATAATAATAATAATAATAATATAATCCACAACTCAAAACAAATTCAGAAGAACAAATCGAGAAAAATAATAAAAAAGAAAATATGAATTTAATGCAATCTCCATACCAGAAAAAAAAAAATCATATATATATATATATATATATGTATGTGTGTATGTATATACCATGCAAAATCATTTCTTTTTATTCCAATTTTCTCAAGTAACTCATAGAAATTTTAAAATAAAATAAAAAATCATTAAAAACGTGCATAAATAGGAGAATATATATATATATATGTAGAGAGAGAGAGAGGCCAAACGAAAGGAAAATGTACGTAAGAGTTACCCTCGTTGCAAGGGACGAGGCGAACTAAAGAAGGTCAGTCGTACTCGTTTAGTACCCTTGATACAAGGTGAACCAAAGAAGGTCCGTCGTACTCGTTTAGTACCCTTGATACAAGGTGAACCAAAGAAGGTCCGTCGTACTCGTTTAGTACCCTTGATACAGGGCCAACCAAAGAAGGTTGGTCGTACTCGTTTAGTACCCTTGTTACAGGGCCAACCAAAGAAGGTCGATCGTACTCGTTTACTACCCTTGTTACAGGGCCAACCAAAGAAGGTCGGTCGTACTCGTTTAGTACCCTTGATACAGGGCCAACCAAAGAAGGTTGGTCGTACTCGTTTAGTACCCTTGTTATAGGGCCAGCCAAAGAAGGTTGATTGTACTCGTTTACTTCCCTTGTTACAGGGCCAACCAAAGAAGGTCGGTCGTACTCGTTTAGTACCCTTGATACAGGGCCAACCAAAGAAGGTTGGTCGTACTCGTTTAGTACCCTTGTTACAGGGCCAGCCAAAGAAGGTCGATCGTACTCGTTTACTACCCTTGTTACAGGGCCAACCAAAGAAGGTCGGTCGTACTCGTTTAGTACCCTTGTTACAGGGCCAGCCAAAGAAGGTCGATCGTACTCGTTTACTACCCTTGTTATAGGGCCAACCAAAGAAGGTCGGTCGTACTCGTTTAGTACCCTTGATACAGGGCCAACCAAAGAAGGTCGGTCGTACTCGTTTAGTACCCTTGATACAGGGCCAACCAAAGAAGGTTGGTCGTACTCGTTTACTACCCTTGTTACAGGGCCAGCCAAAGAAGGTCGATTGTACTCGTTTACTTCCCTTGTTACAGGGTCAACCAAAGAAGGTCGGTCGTACTCGTTTAGTACCCTTGATACAGGGCCAACCAAATAAGGTTGGTCGTACTCGTTTAGTACCCTTGTTACAGGGCCAGCCAAAGAAGGTCGATCGTACTCGTTTACTACCCTTGTTACAGGGCCAACCAAAGAAGGTCGGTCGTACTCGTTTAGTACCCTTGTTACAGGGCCAGCCAAAGAAGGTCGATCGTACTCGTTTACTACCCTTGTTATAGGGCCAACCAAAGAAGGTCGGTCGTACTCGTTTAGTACCCTTGATACAGGGCCAACCAAAGAAGGTCGGTCGTACTCGTTTAGTACCCTTGATACAGGGCCAACCAAAGAAGGTTGGTCGTACTCGTTTACTACTCTTGTTACAGGGCCAGCCAAAGAAGGTCGATTGTACTCGTTTACTTCCCTTGTTACAGGGTCAACCAAAGAAGGTCGGTCGTACTCGTTTAGTACCCTTGATACAGGGCCAACCAAAGAAGGTTGGTCGTACTCGTTTAGTACCCTTGTTATAGGGCCAGCCAAAGAAGGTCGATCGTACTCGTTTACTACCCTTGTTATAGGGCCAACGAAAGAAGGTCGGTCGTACTCGTTTAGTACCCTTGATACAGGGCCAACCAAAGAAGGTTGGTCGTACTCGTTTACTACTCTTGTTACAGGGCCAGCCAAAGAAGGTCGATTGTACTCGTTTACTTCCCTTGTTATAGGGTCAACCAAAGAAGGTTAGTCGTACTCGTTTAGTACCCCTGTTACAGGGCCAGCCAAAGAAGGTCGATCGTACTCGTTTACTACCCTTTTTATAGGGCCAACGAAAGAAGGTCGGTCGTACTCGTTTAGTACCCTTGATACAGGGCCAACCAAAGAAGGTTGGTCGTACTCGTTTACTACTCTTGTTACAGGGCCAGCCAAAGAAGGTCGATTGTACTCGTTTACTTCCCTTGTTACAGGGTTAACCAAAGAAGGTCGGTCGTACTCGTTTAGTACCCTTGATACAGGGCCAACCAAAGAAGGTTGGTCGTACTCGTTTAGTACCCTTGTTATAGGGCCAGCCAAAGAAGGTCGATCGTACTCGTTTACTACCTTTGATACAGGGCCAACCAAAGAAGGTTGGTCGTACTCGTTTAGTACCCTTGATACAGGGCCAGCCAAAGAAGCTCGATCTTACTCGTTTAGTTCCCTTGATCCAGTTCAACTAGCTTCTTCCATGAGATAATGTATTTGTATCGACATCCTCTTCTAGACCAGTTGCTACATACATACATACATATATATTGTACGTACGTACGTGTATATATATATATATATATATATATAATAAAGGACGAGGATTGAAAGTTATCATTTTTTAGAAATCATTTCATACTTAAGTAATCGACTTATGCTCATATCACAATAATTACAATATTACCTAAATATTTTATTGATAATATCGAAGATATTTTTTTTAACATTAACCTTGTTTTGCATGGTTACACACATGTGCCATAGAAACATACGAGTGAGATGGGGAAATTAGGGTTCCATACACATGGATTGATATATTCGTGTGAAATAGAAATATGAATGGTAAGAATAATTGAATTCTTATAAGCATTTTCCTTTCTCTTTTTTAGATTCTTTATCTATTAAAGTGGAAAAATGAATAAAGTTGATCATAACTCTAAATTAGGGTTCTAGCTCGATTCTTGTTTTTTAAAAGAACAAGTGTCGAATCGAGAAGAATGACCAACTACTCATAAAAAATAAGCTTCTCGAGCTAATGATAATCGAGTCGGTGCATAAAATCTTTCCTTTCAGAATTTCAGTTGACTAAATATTGGGAAAGAAACTTGTAAATAAAGAGACTCGTTCCTCATTACAGCTACGCAATATCACTCTAGTTTTGCTCCACATTACTCTAAATTTCCTCTCATATATAAATATTTATTATTTGTGAGTTTTTTTTTACATTTCATTATCGAAAAATTATTACCTCTCATATTGTTTAATTTTAGCGCACAATCGCCTAGTATCCACCATTTATGGTAATTTTTTATAACAACTAGATTGACTATGTCATTTATGGCTAGATTTTTTCGTACTACCCGACTCTCTAAAACCCTAGTTCGACCCAAGTTTGTTACTGCATGCATGTTTATGTTGTTTAGGGCTAGAGTTTTTGTAACATTCCGACTCTCTAAAACCCTAGACCGGCTCGAGTTTATTACCATATGCATGCTTATATCATTTGTGGTTAGACTTTTTGACGTTATTAATTGTTTCTTCATCACATACAACATAATGAAGAAGTTTCGAGAGTAATAAAAGAAAGTTCAAGCGGAAGCCTAATATTGAGACATTATTAAATTAAAAAAAAGTCTGAACAATTAAAAGTACTAATATCTAATCCTTCGATTTTTAAATATATTGACATATCAATGAATATTTTAATCATTGGAAAAAAAAAATCTTAATCACAACAGTGAAACTCTATCGTTGAGTAAATAGGAAGTGAGTCATGTAAAAAAGGCACGACCAGATCCTTCTCGGTCTCATAAACGTAGACATATCCCCGATTGTATAACTCGAAAGAATATACAACAAAAAATAAGAACAAAAATCAAAGAAATTGAAAGACCACAAAAATTGTGGAAATAGGATTAACGAGTTAAGTCACATCATACTTTAGGGTTTAGTCTAAAATATTAATCTAAATTAAAACACAAAATTCCTAACTTGTTTAAATCCAAGCAAGTATTAGCCACTCATTTATTGATTATTCTTTTTTCTTTAATTTCTTTTCCAATTATATTACACAAATATTAATCACTTAAAGGAAAGCTAAATGGAAGAAGAACACTATGTTGGGACCAACGCTTTGATGACTATTCTCATGATTTAATAGACCAAACTCTATCCTTCTCTCTTGAATTGATTAACAACTTTTTTGAAATATTGACATAATTAGATTTTTGTTCGATATAGAGTTTGCATTAAGGCTTGGCTGTGCACAAAACCATCGCTTCTTGAAAGTACAGAGACCAAAATAGTCATTATAAAGTATAGATACCAAAAAGTACAATAAAAAAGGTGTTAGTGTATGAATCAAAAGAGACGTTTCTAAAGTAATTGAGAAAATAAATATTTGAAAGCTTAAAAATTCAAATGAAATAAAAGGGCAAATCACAAACTAAAAATCGTATCAACTAAATCCCTAAATTTGTCCAGGTTCACACGTATAGAGACTTATAATTCTATCAAATAAACTCCTAAATAGAGATATAGAGACTCTCAATTGAAAAACCGTTCATTATTTGAAATGAATGGTCTAAATTAATTCACTTACAAAACCTCAAGAATGTTTAATATATAGTATTGATTATATGTAATGATCCATGTCATTTCGCACATTCACGATTATATTTCATAGTCATATCGATCAGATAAAAAGATTGGACTTCGTACGAAAGCAGTACAATAATGCATTTCGAGGAGCCAAGAAGTATAAAAGCTTAAAGCAGCAATTAACAACTTGGAGTGAAATTTAAAGTGTAGCCAAATGTTTCCCAACTAAAACTATCTCTTAAATCAAACGAAACTATTGGTCCTAGAAGGATGAGGACTCTTGAGGGCGAGATAAACAAACTAACCAAAGAAGGGCGCGGGAATTTGAACGACCATCAGATCATTTACCGCTTCAACCCTGATTTGTAAGGGATTTCAGCAAGTTAAAAGAGGGAAAGATAAGAATCAAATATACATTTTGGTTGTTAGTTCAATTAGTAGAGAACAAGAAATGGTCAAGAAACTAGAAGCTAATGCAAAGATACTAAGAACCCAGAAAAACAGTTGTTTTTTAGTTCTAATACAAGAAGCAGTTACCTTGCTAGCAATGTTGTTGGAAAGCCAGTCTAGACCTTCGTACAGCCCCTCTCCAGATGTCGCGCATGTGCTCTGAATGTACCTGGAACCAAGCAATGTAGAATGAATATATTAATAGAGCGCAAGCACTTTGATTAAAAAGTGTAACAGCCCAAGGCCACTGCTAGCAGATATTGTACGCTTTGGCCCGTTACGTATCACCGTCAGCCTCACGGTTTTAAAACGCGTCTGTTAGGGAGAGGTTTCCATACCCTTATAAAGAATGCTTCGTTCCCTTCTCTAACCGATGTGGGATCTCACAATCCACCCTCCTTTGGGGCCCAAAGTCCTCGCTGGCACACCGCCCAGAACCTAACTCTGATACCATTTGTAACAGATCAAGGTCACCGGAAGCAGATATTGTCTGCTTTGGTCCGTTACGTATTACCGTCAGCCTCATGGTTTTAAAACACGTCTGTTAGGGAGAAGTTCCTACACCCTTACAAGGAATGTTTCGTTCCCCTCTCCAACCGAGGTGAGATTTCACATAAAAGATCAATTAGTTGACTAGGGAAAACGTATCAATAAATGTGAATTTAGACTATCTTCAAGTACACTTTCAGTTAATGTTACAGGTTTTAACAAGAGAAATACTGTTCACCAGATCTAATCGATGAGATGTCCCCACACGAGACGAAACCAAATAATTTACCAGTGGCGCTGACGAAGAGAGTGAAGACCAAGCTTGTCAGTTATTTCTGCAGCATTCATGGCATTAGGAAGAT
This sequence comes from Cucurbita ficifolia, assembly GCA_033971965.1. Classification (NCBI taxonomy): domain Eukaryota; kingdom Viridiplantae; phylum Streptophyta; class Magnoliopsida; order Cucurbitales; family Cucurbitaceae; genus Cucurbita; species Cucurbita ficifolia. Next base: position 9,521,675 of record CM066972.1, read on the forward strand.
CTTGCTTGTTTGCAAATACAAGCAAAACAGCATCTCTAAGCTCATCCTGCAATCATTAGAATGTAAAATACCACTATCAGACAAGACTCATAAATGGAAGAAAAGGGCTTAAAAACTCTATGAGCTACTATGCTGCTATGCCGTTACTAAAAAACTCTATCCACTCCCCCTTGAGAGATAAAGTTACAATTAAAAAGTAGAGTCAATCAATTAATGAATAAAGCTATAATAAGAACGAAGTACAAATAGCAATAGACCATCACAGTAAACAGGTACTGATATACCTCATTCAACATCCTGTGCAACTCATCTCTTGCCTCGACAACTCGGTCCCTATCGTTGCTATCCACAACAAAAATAAGGCCCTGTGTATTCTGGAAATAGTGCCTCCAAAGTGGACGGATCTTTTTGAAAAGAAAAACCATAGTCAAACTTCAAGAATCATAACAATTGTAAACAACTTTTTTTCTTCTAATGAGCATATAAAGTACAAACAAAGGCCTAAAATGACGCATAATTACTTAAAAGTGGGGCATTCATTTGTCTTCACATAATTCTTGTAAATAAATAAAATTTTGAGCACTTCAGTTCATGTATCTAATAATTTTTTGTCAAATTTGACATGTTTTTATTATGCTTAATGTACATGTGCCCATCAAGCGACAAACTCATATTCAATTTGTTCAGCTAGTAAATGATACATATTTGTCATGCTTAACAAGTATCTATAACATGTCCAACAAATGTTGGAGTATCAGAAGCAAGTTGGACATGGACACACAACTCAAACTAAAGGTTTCAAACTTCACACGCTCTAGATTACCGACAATAAAAAAATTAAAAAAAGACTGCAAGTTGATGATTAAATCGACCACTTTATGTACATTACAGAATATAAAAACAGGGAATGCTAATTTCAAAATAAATTAAATATTTCTCTTTAGTTAAATAAAAAGAACACAGCTTGCCTCGCACATACAGGGGAAGGGAAGAGAGAGAGATGCACACCTTGTCCTGACCACCAACATCCCAGACGGTAAAGCTGATGTTCTTGTACTCTACAGTCTCCACATTAAATCCTGAAGAAAAGAATCGATAGATATATCGGGAAAATTTACGCAGTGGTTTCGTGAAGATCCTTATGCAATAATTTTAATGCTTTGAAGAAAGACGTCACTTTAACTATTTGAACTACAACATCATTTGAAATATCCACCTTTTTCCATTACAGAGATCCAATTTAAGTTAAGCCCCAATGAAAGAATTCCATGAAGAAATGTTCCTATTAACTACTGCAACAATGCAAAAAGATGCTCACGTTCTCTCCCTGGCACTCAGGGAGCTGAACTATGGCACTTAGAAAGTTTGAGGTTTTTCCAATGATGTTTACTTCTTCAAGTGTTGAGAGAGGAATTGAACAGAAGTTCTTCTCAGTTGGCTTTATGGGTAAAAAGGGATACCTTTCAAATTTCTACCAGCTTCAGCTCGCCTTGGGTCATGGATTGGATACAGGACAATTTTTGAATGGCAGTTCAATCTTGGAAATACAAAAACTTTCAGGACAAATAGAATGAAAAACACAGATGTTTGGGATGGAGAAAATATCAAACTCGGGACTCGTCTTCAAAGATCATTGAGGAGATCAGCAGCAAGAGAAAGAATAATCTTACAGCTCTTGCGAGGACTGATCAAAAAGGTCAAAATAATATCTGCTGGCAAGTTACAAAAGGATGATGCGTAGCAGTGGGGGTACTTCAAACAAATAAACAGACCTTAACAGCTCCTCGTTAAAGAGAGAAATTAAAGAATGTGCTCTGTTCTCTAAGCGAGGTTGTTTAACATTGTGCAGTACTTTTTATCTAACTTTGCCACTTAAATCCCCTCTCTGTTAAAAATTCTCAACAACAATGCCATGTTAGGAATTACGGATCTCCACAATGGTATGATATTGTCCACTTTGAGCATAAGATCTCATGGGTTTGCTTTGGGCTTCCCCAAAAGGCCTCATACCAATGGAGATGTATTCCTTACTTATAAACTCATGGTCATCCTCTAAATTAGTCAATGTGGGACTCCCTCCCAACAATCCTCAACAATCTTCCCATCGAACAAAGTACACCATAGAGTCTCCCCTTAATCGATGCTCGACTCCTTTCTCTGGAGCCCTCAAACAAAGTACACCCTTTGTTCGACACACGAGTCACTTTTGACGACACCTTCGAGACTAGCAACTTCTTTGTTCGACACTTGAGGATTCTATTGACATGGCTAAATTAAGGGCATGACTCTGATAACATATTAGTAATCATGCTCCGCAATAATATGATATTATCCACTTTGAGCATAAGCTCTCATGGATTTGCTTTGGGCTTCTCCAAAAGGCCTCATACCAATGGAGATGTATTCCTTACTTATAAACCCGTGATCCTCCTCTAAATTAGCCAATGTGGGACTCCCTCCCAACAATCCTCAACATGTCAAGGACTTAGAGAAGAAATTCAAAAAAGTTGCAACCAATTCTGTGTTTCGGCAACAGAGACTCACCTATAGTGGGGATGGTGGTAACAATTTCTCCGAGCTTTAGCTTGTACAGGATCGTGGTCTTACCAGCAGCATCAAGACCCACCATCAAAATGCGCATCTCTTTCTTAGAAAAGAGTCTGCCGAAGAGCTTCGTGAAGGTCAACCCCATTTCTACTTCCCTCTAAGAGCAACAATCAAAGAACTGGCGACCGATAACATTCAAAATTAGAAAATCGAACATCTCTAAACACAAATTCAGCATGCATTGAAATAGATTTAAAAGAACTTCCACTACAAAATCCTAATGATCATCATAAACAGAAAACAGCGACCTAAATAGCACACGACTACAAACAAACATCATAAATATTCATTTTACCACAATACTTCGACCCTCCTGATGACATTCAAATCAAACAATGAGAAATTCAAACTGATCCAGGGTAATTTCCATTATAGCAGACATAAAATTCAAACAAAAAGAACTAGCAATACATATCCAAACAACGAGGAAGATCAACAAGAATTAGCAATAGCAATGTACCCAGCAAATGAACAAAATAAATCCGTAAAGATTTAAGATCGATTGATATCTGCCATGGAGGTCCTACAGAATTGAACTTGAAAGTTCAAGATTGAAGAAAAATGGAGCCGAAGTAGATTACCTCTCGAATTCGGGGCCTTCAGGAGACAGATCTGAAGGGAAAATGTGCAACAAGATTGTACCGCGATTCTTGTTCCGTTTCTTTTATTGGCTTCAGAATGATTTATTTATTTATTTATTAAAATTTATTGGTTAAATTATATGTTTGGCTAAATTACAAATTACAACTTGTTATATATATATATATATATATATATATAATATAGTGTTAAATTACCGATTTAATTTTTATAATATTTTTTTAAAAAAACGATACTGTCTTATCTACTATTTAATTTTTATAATATTTAATTCAATATTTTTAGCTCGATAATTATAGAGAAGAAGATCAAATTATTATAGTTTATAATAGTAGTTAATGTCTTATCTACTGAGCTATGCTTAAATTGATATCTATCTGTTACCTAAAATTTTAAAAAAGAGACACTTTTAGTCTCTCAAGTTTGAATCCCGAGCATTCTAAGCGAAACAGTTAAGAAATTGAGAAAGATAGTGCAAGAAAAAAATCCTAATTTTGTATCGAATAATTTTAACATAGTTAAATATAAATAATCGTATCAAAATAAATACTCGAGAGGAGTACTACAAATTTCTCATAAAATAGAAAATAAAAGAAGAAATATAATTTAAATTCGTACTACGAAACTAGCCCTAATTGTAACGGCTCAAGCTCACCGCTAGCGGATATTGTCCTTCTGTGTTTTCTCTTATATGCTTCTCCTCAATATTTTTAAAACGCGCCCGCTAAAGAGAGATTTTCATACCCTTGTAAAAATGTTTCATTCTCCTCTCCAACCCGATTTAGGATCTCACAATTAATCTATCTCAACGCCCTACCGATCATCAAGGTCAAATGTCCGACTGACTAGATAAAAATGAAGCGTGATGAACAAATGCTTTCAAATATCATAAAATACATATAAACTTTGAAATTGTTGCAAAAGGTTTGTCCATTATTCAAATTTGCATTAGTGCCCTTCTATTATCTTGCTCTTCCATTTTTGTCTCGTTAATTTCTAGACTTTGCAATTCAACCCCTAGATAATTTCCAATTATTTCTCCAATCTTCGGCAAAATTACATTATTGCACAACCTTTAGCCATGGCTTTCTCACATCCGCAATAGCTTGTGAGATCGTTATTCAATTGACGTCCCTTGGCTCAGGTCTGCTCCCCACCGGTCCATTGTCGGCGGTATTCCGGCCAATTCCAGGCGGCCATGGCTTACACTGCTCGATTGCACCTTTCTCTCCCTCACGCTCTTCTTCCAACTTTATCCCGCCGGTGGACTCTTCCCGCCGTTCTTCGCCGGCTGAGCCGTTTTTCCTCAACAGGCCAGCTATTATCCAATTCGAGTAAGTTCAGACCTCCGACGACTCTGGTTTACGCGCAGGCCAAGCGAGGCTTCTCGACAAAAGAAGACGATGTAGCTTCGTGTAAGCTGAAACCTCGAATATCGTTCGCAACTTGTTTGTGCTATCTCTTTCTTCAACTTTTCGCATAGGTTTGTGTAGTTTAGCTAATGAGATTATGTTTTTTTAGCTGCTGATCTTGAATTTGAGGCGCCGCTCCAAATTGTGGAATATCCGGACCCAATACTCAGAGCAAAGAATAAGCGTATTGATTCGTTTGATGATAATCTGAAGAAGTTAGTGCAGGAAATGTTTGATGTAATGTACAAGTAAGTTTCTGGATTGGTTATTTCCATCCATAAGAACTAAATTCACATGTGAGCTCAGAAATTAGCACAGGCTGAGACATGTAAACTCTGAACACTAATTAGGGAGCAAATAGTAGGTTTGAATATAGAAACTCCAAAGCGTTATTATAACTCAATTGGTCGAGATACTGTAACTTGACCAAAAGATCAGTAGTTCAAATCCCCACCTTCAATATTGTTGATGGAAACTCCGGGTAGGACGGCTAAAGTCGGTACTAGACTGAAGCATCTTTATAGTTAAATAAGTTGAATATGTTCATGGTTAGGTGATCAATGATAGTTCAAGTTCTTGTTACCATGCATCAATGATGATAACTCAATTGGTCGAGATAATGCAACTTGACCAAAAGGTCAGTAGTTCAAATCCCGACCTCAGAAATTGTTGACGAAAACTCCAGGTAGGAGGGCTGAAGTCGGTACTATACTGAAGCAACTAAGTAGGCTAGGACATATTAAATCTTTATAGTTAAATAAGTTGAATTTGCTCATGGTCAGGTGATCAATGATAGTTCAAGTTCTTGTTACTATGCATCAATGATGATAACTCAATTGGTCGAGATAATGTAACTTGACTAAAAGGTCAGTAGTTCAAATCCTCACCTTAGATATTGTTGATGGAAACTCCGGGTAGGACGGCTAAAGTCGATACGAGACTGAAGCAACTAAGTAGGCTAGGACATATTAAATCTTTATAGTTAAAAAAGTTGAATCTGTTCATGGTCAGGTGATCAATGATAGTTCAAGTTCTTGTTACTATGGATCAATGATGAGTTCTGAGTTAGGGCCATTATAAACTTGGTATTTACAGGAAAGTGAACAAAACTTGTTGGCTTCATTGTCTACAGAACTGATGGCATTGGGCTCTCAGCTCCTCAAGTAGGAGTTAATGTTCAACTGATGGTATTCAATCCAGTCGGTGAACGTGGTGAAGGGGAGGAAATTGTTCTTGTGAACCCAAGAGTTTACAGATATTCCAAGAAAACTGTACTCTTTAATGAAGGTTGCCTATCATTCCCCAGGATATATGCTGATGTACAGGTACTGTTGAACACTGGTTCTTGTCTCATGCCTACTTTCTAGTTTAGTGTTCATTAAGGATGGTGTTGCATAGCCTTTTCTGAACTTAATATGATGTTTTCTTGGCTAATTTGAATTCCAATTGGCTTAGTATTTAGTATATTTTCAGCCAAAGCCTGCAAAAGATAGATTTGTTCTCGTGTATCGTGTTGATAGTTTGTTACCTTGACTTAAATTCTAAACTTTCAATTGTCTCTAATAGATCTTTGATCTCTTAGACATGGGTGATGGGCTTATTTGAAAGTGAATGTTCAAGGACGTATGATACCACTATTAGAAACATTTTGAAGTTTAGGAACATATTAGACACTACTCTGATTGATACGTTACTTTAGGGATTAAACTTATATTTTAATATGTACTTAATACTAGTGAGGCCAATTAGTTGTTTTTCAAAATTTTAATATAGTTTATCTAGTTGTGAAGTGATGCTTGCTTTTAAGGACACAATTTCTAGCTAACAAATTCTGCTTCTTATTCTTTGAGTTGTGTTTGTGATGAGGCTAGCTCATTCTCTTGTAATTGCAGAGACCAGAATCGGTTAAGATCGATGCACGAGACATCAGTGGTACGAGGTTCATGGTCAACTTGTCAGAGCTTCCTGCAAGAGTGTTCCAGCATGAATTTGATCATTTGCAGGTTTTTTAATTGGTTTAAGATTAAGTTATTATACATGATACGATATTCCCTTTTACCAATCACAATTCAACTCAACTCAAAATTTTAAGCTGATGGATCGTGATAAATTTAATTCTATCAATACTTTGTGTAATCTAACCGTGTCACACACATTCTTCCTCACAATCTCTGTTTTCGGCAACGTTACTCAATGAAATTCTAGCAGTGCATGATTAAGTTGGTCGGGATCCTGTGTTATAATATCTACCAGCATTTGGCTTAGGTCACATTTTCTCTAAAAGTACTGTTAAATTTGCAGGGAGTTTTGTTCTTCGACAGAATGACAGATGAAGTACTTGATACCATTCGCCCTCAGCTACAAGTGAGTGACCTCCTACACATTGTTTCATCTTCTTTCTGATCCAAAGAAAACCCATTTTACTCTAGGGAGCGACATATCCTTATTCATGATTAATATCGTTCTGAAAGCATCACAATGAGTTGGTTCAATGGTCCATAGAGGGCCAATCTAAATAGTAAAGGACTTTAGAAGGAATGAATTCAAGTCATGATCGTCACCTACTGAATGTTTAACATCTTGAATAGTTGAAGTGCATGCAAACTAGCCCGAAGTATATGTTCTTAATCGGTCTTTTGGAAAGAAAATTAACATTCATCGGTTGAACAAACTTCTCCAGAAGCGAAAATTAGCACGAGAACTACTAGATTGTGGATAGGGTCTGATTCTCTCGTGCAAAAGATAATTTGTGGTATACGTCGATTTGTTAGAAAGATATATGGTGTATGCTCTCGTACTGAGAGGTTTATTTTCTTTCTATTGAATTAGAGAGAACTGATTACTTCATAACTTTGAAAATGAATTGAAGTGAAGTTGTTTATTTACTTTTTTGATGCAGGCCTTAGAAAAGAAGTACGAAGATAGAACTGGATTACCAAGCCCGGAAAGAATAGAGAACCTCAGAACAAGGAAGAAGGTGGCTGCTGGTTTTGGAAAATCATAATCATAGAGGTTTGATTATACATTATGAATATGAATGCTACTAACTCCAATGATAGGAAGAAATTTATGCTTCAGTTGGCTAAAAGCTTTTGTAAGAATTAAGTCTCATGGAGTTGTTTAGCTCTAGATTGGATTTGATATAATCTATATTTATGAAATTGAAACCACATTTAAATGTGACATTTCTGTTTGCAAATCTAATTTATAAATCACAAACTTATATGGACATGAACCTAAATATTTTCAAACTTTAGATTTAAATCCCAAGGCAAACACTCTCAGTCAGAAATAACCCAAGTCCATCACTAATAGATATTGTCCGCTTTAACTCGTTATGTATCGCTGTTAGCCTCACAGTTTTTTATGTATCGCTGTTAGCCTCACAGTTTTTTATGTATCGCTGTTAGCCTCACAGTTTTTTTTTTATGTATCGCTGTTAGCCTCACAGTTTTTTATGTATCGCTGTTAGCCTCACAGTTTTTTATGTATCGCTGTTAGCCTCACAGTTTTTTTTTATGTATCGCTGTTAGCCTCACAGTTTTTTTTTTATGTATCGCTGTTAGCCTCACAGTTTTTTATGTATCGCTGTTAGTCTCACAGTTTTTTATGTATCGCTGTTAGCCTCACAGTTTTTTATGTATCGCTGTTAGCCTCACAGTTTTTTATGTATCGCTGTTAGCCTCACAGTTTTTTATGTATCGCTGTTAGCCTCACAGTTTTTTATGTATCGCTGTTAGCCTCACAGTTTTTTATGTATCGCTGTTAGCCTCACAGTTTTTTATGTATCGTTGTTAGCCTCACAGTTTTTTATGTATCGTATCGCTGTTAGCCTCACAGTTTTTTATGTATCGCTGTTAGCCTCACAGTTTTTTATGTATCGCTGTTAGCCTCACAGTTTTTTATGTATCGCTGTTAGCCTCACAGTTTTTTATGTATCGCTGTTAGCCTCACAGTTTTTTATGTATCGCTGTTAGCCTCACAGTTTTTTATGTATCGCTGTTAGCCTCACAGTTTTTTATGTATCGCTGTTAGCCTCACAGTTTTTTATGTATCGCTGTTAGCCTCACAGTTTTTTATGTATCGCTGTTAGCCTCACAGTTTTTTATGTATCGCGGTTAGCCTCACAGTTTTTTATGTATCGTTGTTAGCCTCACAGTTTTTTATGTATCGTTGTTAGCCTCACAGTTTTTTATGTATCGTTGTTAGCCTCACAGTTTTTTATGTATCGTTGTTAGCCTCACAGTTTTTTATGTATCGTTGTTAGCCTCACAATTTTTTATGTATCGCTGTTAGCCTCACCGTTTTTTATGTATCGCTGTTAGCCTCATAGTTTTTTATGTATAGCTGTTAGTCTCACAGTTTTAAAACGGTCTATTAGAGAGAAGTTTTTGCACCTTTATAAGATGTGAGATATTACAATTAAGAGATTATTAAAACTTTGTAACTGCTCGATGCTATGCAATAAACACATTTCTAAGTCAGCAAGAATGCAATCCTTCAAAAATCTCTAGCAAAAAAAAAAAAAAAAAAAAAAAAAGTACCTTAATTTAATTAAGCTCGTATTGCGATACACATACTTTTAAGAGTATTGATCAAATAAAAATATTAAAATTGATAAATAATAATAATAATAATGAAATTGGTATTAAATGAAAAGAATGAATTTTGAAAAGCCTAGTGTATAGCGGAACTTTCTTTCCCTATTTATATCCATAACCACTGAAAAATAAATAAATAAATAAATAAATGAAACTATCCTTTCCAGAATGGGAGAACTCTGAACATAGTCCCGAGCGATCAAATCATTTGTCGCCTCAAGCCTGAATAAAAAGGGAGAGTGAACGACTCAATAACAAAGTTTAAGAATTCTATTAAATGATCAATGAGAAATTGAAGGCAAAGGACTAAAATAGTTTATATGCAAATTTTGAAATTAGAATGGAAGTTTTGAAATAGAATGGGTTTAATAGTTACAAGTGATGCACAGAAATTTAGAAATTTAGAACTCAAGTAGGTGACAATGACAAGTATTTGAAGCTATATGTTGAGTTCAATAGTTACATGTGTATATTTGATATTTGAATGTCTAATAAGATCCTAAAATTTAACAAGTCCATGAATTTAAAAAGTGTTAGAGAAGTTTAAAATTTTTAATTTTATATTAATAAGTCCATGAACTTTTAACATGTCCCAAACTTATTTTTCAGTGTATAACAAGACTATAAATTTTCAAATTTGTGTCTTCTAGATCTATAAGTTTTAAAAAATATCGAATAGATCCGGGACTAATTCAACATCAATTGAAAATCTAAGGACATATTAGGCACAAATTGGATAATTCAATGACATACTAGACATACTTCAAGTTCATTACCTATTAGATACAAATTCAAACATGTGATTTAACCAATTTTAAAAGTTGGGGATTAAAATAGAATACAGTTCGAAAAAAAAAAAAGGAAGGAATTTTGGAACAAAGCACAGTAATTCAGAACTCAGTGGCCTAAAAGAATGCCTCTTCAGTTAAGATTGGATCAAATGTAAGGTGCATTTACCTTGCTAACAATGTTGTTGGAAAGCCAGTCCAAACCTTCGTATAGGCCCTCTCCAGATGTCGCGCAGGTGCTCTGGATGTACCTGGAAGGGAAGGGAACACCGTGTAAAATGAGTTCCTTTATATCACTTTATCATCTTACCCAGCAACTTCAAAAGAAACCAGAAAATATTCTGTCAACTTTCTTCTGTACCCTGACAGAGCTCGAGCTTGAAACTCACTCTTCCTACTCAACATACAAAAACATACAAAAGAGCACATGTAACGGACCAAACCCACCACTAGCAGATATTGTCCTCTTTGAACTTTCCCTTTCGAATTTCTCCTCGAAGTTTTTAGAACACGTTTGCTAGGGAGAGGTTTTCACGCCCTCATAAAGGGTGTTTCATTCTCCTCCCCAACTGACGTGGAATCTCATAGTACAATTAGATCATAAGAATTGTTTGAGTTTGGTTAGTTTAAACACTTCCAAAAAAAAAACTTTGTTCTTAACATTCTTTTCATTCAAGTGGTTTAATTTACCAGTGGCGCTGGCGAAGGGAGTGAAGACCGAGTTTGTCTGTTATTTCTGCAGCATTCATGGCATTCGGAAGATCTTGCTTGTTAGCAAATACAAGCAAAACAGCATCTCTAAGCTCATCCTGCAACCAGATTCAGCATTTTATGTGATACCCCACTAAATGTCACAATTCAGCAATACTAATATATATGCCGAACAAAAACATTAGCAATACAAGAGATCTATATAATCCTACTTTCAAATGACAGAAAGAAGGGAAAAAAGCAACACATATGGAAGAAGATCAAAACCAAACAACAAATAAACTTCTTTCTTACTACAGAGCGTGATTCCGTTCTTGGAACTGAACAAGATTTGGCAAATGAATACAAACAAAGGCTTCGGCAACTGAACTAACCGTCTTGAAGCAAACTCTAGAAAAATCCAAGTTCTTAGTCACAAATATAGCTTCTAAAAGTTGTCTTTCACAAAACTAAATCCCATAACAGCAATTATGACAACTAAAGGAATTTAGTAAGGACTAAAGAAATAAAGTAAAATTTGGATACATTATGAACAAAAGCAAGCTATACATCAGTACACAGAAATAGTCCATCAAAGTAGGGGAAATTGCCAATTAAGTTGATATAGAAAATAAAATATAAGAGCATTCGGAAGTTCAAACATACTTCATTCAACATCCTGTGCAACTCATCTCTTGCCTCTACGACTCGGTCCCTATCATTGCTATCCACAACAAAAATAAGGCCCTGTGTATTCTGGAAGTAATGCCTCCAAAGTGGACGGATCTTTCAAAAAGAAACCCCATCAATCAAACTTCATTAAAAACAATAGTACAAAAAAATTTATTGGGAAATTTTTAATTAAAAAATATGTGAACATACATGTCCATGCACAATCCTCGTTCTAGAAAATGTCAGTATTTTAGTCTTTATAATACAAAAATATATTATGTGATTGAATTAGGATAATAAGAACATGCATGCAATATGCCAAATTAGAGCCCATGCTTCGTCACTGTAGAATTTAATGTGGTTTTTATATTACATTGTTTCATATATCAAACATAACAAATCAAATGCATTGTATTGAAAGTTGGCATTTTCTGCTTTAAATCTAACTCCAAATGGCAATTTACTTAGAGATCCATTTATCCGTGGGACCCGCCCTGTCCCCACTCTGTTTAGTATAAATATAATTTCAGCACATATTGACAAATGAAAACGTCAAAATAACTATTTTATTAAAAAAAATTAACAAACTGGTAAAAATTACCTTTGGGGACCCAATCCTCTCAACTTTCCCACCAAAATCTTCAACTTGATCCCAACAAAAATAAATGGAAAATTTTGTAGGGATGGGAAATGAAATAAGTAGTGGGAATGGGGAGAGGGAAGTCTTCCCTGTTCCCGCCCTATGGACCTCTCTAACTTTGCATTTTACTAATGCATGAAGCAACCTCTTCATGCATATCAGGAGGAAAAAAACAATTAAAGAAGTAAAATTCTATGTTGATACTAAATCCAAAATAAATGGACTAGTTGTGTCTTAAACATGGTGAAAAGCAGAAAGTGTCATGTTTTTTCACGCACATACAGAAATAAGGAGATGCATACCTTGTCCTGACCACCAACATCCCAAACAGTAAAGCTGATGTTCTTGTATTCCACAGTCTCCACATTAAATCCTGTAGAAAAGTATCGAGTCTTACATCTATGACTTCCATAAGATGGATTTAATAAAATTATTAAAATTGTACAGATGAGTTCTCAATTTCCAAAGTTCCACAAAAACTTCATTTTGTCAGGATAGACTCACCGATGGTCGGGATGGTGGTCACAATTTCTCCGAGCTTTAGCTTGTACAAGATCGTGGTCTTACCAGCAGCATCAAGACCAACCATCAAAATGCGCATCTCTTTCTTAGAAAAAAGCCTACCGAACAGCTTCGTAAAGCTCAGCCCCATTTTTGCTTCCTTCTATCTGAGCAACAACCACAGCACTGGCGAGCAAGAAAACATAGAATCAACATTTTCAATAATTTGAAATGAACCAAATAGATCTCCAACAACGAACATCCAATGAATTATCGTGAATCAAAACAACAGCCAGAAAAACAGAAGCCAAAAGCAAAGCCGCAATGAACCGCCAAATAAATGTAAATTTCCACAACACTCTGTCCCTACTGACCACCTAATGACACTTAAACCACGCAATGAGGATTCAAACCAATCCAAGATGATTTCCCATAGAACAGACATGGAATTGATTCGGCAACCAACAACACATATCGAAACAACGAGGTACGAAAATTCTTCACATATCATGAAAAATTAAACCACAAATCAATGAAACCAACAAGCATTCTAATATTACGACGACAATTAGCAATCAACCAGAATAATGGATAAATGAATCCGTTACAACTTCAGATCAACAAAAGATCTTCCAGCGATTCTGCGGAACCGAATTTGAGAAATGGAAAATGAAAAGAGATGGATCTGAAAATTGATTACCTCTCGAATTCGCGAGAAATCTGAATGTGAAAATGGAAGCGAGAGAGAGAGAGAGCGTTTTCCGATTCCGAAGTTTTCTATTCCACTGGCTTCGGATTTATTTTATTTATCAGTTAAATTTTGCGAGCGAAAATATGTTCAAACCGGGACGGAAGGGAACAGCATATCAAAACGGCACCGTTTTTGCTTTATCCATATTTTTAATTTTTTTTGAAAATTTATAGATATATATATATATATATATATAATTATTTTTATTAACTCAGAATATTATTTAACCAAATTTTTTTACGAGGTCGACAATCTACCGGTCTCATTCCCGCCCATTGCTCTTCCCGCCATTTTCGCCGGCTGAGAAGTTTTTCCTTCAGCAAGGTCGAAGCTCTTCTCTGTCAAACTAGACTAGACGACGTAACTTCTTCTTAACTCAATCCTTGAATTTCATACTGCAACTTGTAATACTGTTTTTTGTCTTCTTCTTTTGTAGACTATTGAATTAGGTCATATCCATTACATATGGTAGTGTAATTTTTAAGCTATTGATTTTGATATCTGAGGCTGCCATTGTGGAATATCCGGATCGATTATTAAGAGCAAACAATGTGCGAATTGCTTCACTTGATGATGAATGATAATCTGATGAATTCTGTGGACGAAATGATCGATTTCATGTATAAATTAGTTTTTAATCAGTTGTTCGTGTCATTTTTTTTATTATTATCTGGTAATTAGGTGGTTTACGTGCTAATAATTTCACAAGGAAGGATGAAATTTTGTATTTGCGATACTCAAATCTTAACACTGTGTTGTTCAATGTGCTATGATTCGGGTGGTTTGTAGAAGTATAAATTCATCTTACTAAGCATGAAGGATGTAGCTACAGTATCATAATTAATGACTGCATATATCTATCTATAATCTAATTAATATTTAGCAGAAACCGTGAGCCTGGGCTTTCGATGGATTTCCAGACTGCAAGCAGTCGATGAGAGGGACAGTGGAGGTTTTCAGTTCACCGTATGCCTTCCAACAGAATGGTTCATTTGTGCGGCTGCTCCCCTCGAGCTGAATGGTGTCTAATGTCACACCAGTGCAGGGAAGACTGTCACTGCAGGCTAAATGGATCGGCGTTGAAGTGTATGTTCCCCTAATGTTTACATAGTTGACTCCTGAAATTGCTACTGCAGAAGATCCATTATGGCATCTACCCCCATCGCAGTAGTATTGGTCTATCATTACTGGAGTTCCAACGTCTGAAACTTGAATGTTTGAGAACAGTATTCCCTGTACTGAGCCTGAACCACCCTGTAATGGGAAAGTTAAATGGCCTTCTGTGAGCTGTTGAATTACAAAGTATGGTTGGTTTGAGAAAGATTGAGGTTTAGGGAGTCAAAATTAGGGAGAAAGGTTTCATATTACCTGCCATGTTTTTATTCTGACCCCATTCATTGTGTTCTGCAGTTTGACATCACGGACGGTGACATTGGAAACACATGCTTTTGTTTGATCACGTCCTAGTCCTCCAATGCTGATTCCATGGCCTGGTCCACAGTTCACATCGTGTATGTATATGGACGAGCTTCCAGTTTGTATGGATATACAATCATCTCCTGTAGTTTGATTTTTATTTATGTAAGTTTCATAATGCTACTGATTTTCTAAATTTCATACTAGTTTTCATGGATGACTTGCTTTTTCAAAATAGTGAAAACAACAGGTCGATCTTCATGTTGAGGATCGATGGGAGAGGAGTCCCACATCGGCTAATTAAGGGGTTGATCATGGGTTTATAAGTAAGGAATACATCTTCATTGATATGAGGCCTTTTGGGGAAATCAAAAGTAAAGCCATGAGAGCTTATGCTCAAAGTGGACAATATCATACCATTCTGGAGGGTCGTGATTCCTAACATGGTATCACATCCATGCCCTTAACTTAGCCGTGTCAATAAAATCCTTAAATGTCAAACAAATAAGTTGTGAGCCTCGAAGGTGTAGTCAAAAGTGACTCAAGTGTCGAACAAAGGGTGTACTTTGTTTGAGGGCTCTAGAGAAGGAGTCGAGTCTCGATTAAGGGGAGGCTGTTCGGTCTATGGGCGGCTTTATGGTGTACTTTGTTCGAGGGGAGGATTGTTGAAAATTGTTGGGAGAGGAGTCCCACCTCTACTAATTAAAGGGGTTGATCATGAGTTTATAAGTAAGAAATACATCTCCATTCGTATGAGGTCTTTTGGAGAAACCAAAAGTAAAGCCATGAGAGCTTATGCTCAAAGTGGACAATATCATACCATTGTGGAGAGTCGTGGTTCCTAACACTTCCTTCAGGTTGGTGAACGAAATCAAGTACATCGTAATATCATGTTTTAGGACCATATTCTACTTCAAAAAAATAGTTCGATAAAAAAAAAAAAAAAAAAAGTTCTTAGAACCGTTGAAAAAACAAATTGAAAACCACCTTTAAGTGACTGATGCTTGAAGATCACCTTTCTGACTTTTAACCAATTGGATTACCTTCTATTTATCTGCTTATGTAAAGTTGGGTTGTATTTTAAAGCCAAATTCTCATGCTAAATTAAGCCATCTTTGCAGTTAGTACTCAAAATTGGGAATTACCACAAGCTAGATTGCTGTTCGAAATGATCACATTCTGGGAGTTCTGCAAGTGAATCCCGTCCGTGTTTGGGCTGTCACCAGGCGATGAAATGGTTAATGAAGAAACCTGAACTGATGTACAACTATCAAATTTCAGGTGAGCCTGTTGGCTGTTTTGGATGGATATTCCAGTGACTGTCACTCCATCACTTCCGTAGAACCTAAGTGCCTGCACAAGAATATAAGAGTCACAAATAGAAATCTCTCTTTGATCCATTTGTTCTATTATTGTCAAGTTTAAGCCAAGGCTATACTGTTGGTTTGGTGCTTGGAAGTCTTCCGCTACTGCTTTCCTTGTCCTGTTGCATGAGTTAATCTCTAATTAGGAAGCTGTTTGACTTAAAATATGAAATCCCTTCTAATCCAAGTTGATTTATGAAAATACCAAATTTTCGTCAGTAGGATCGTCTGTGGGTGAGTCGTCGCTCCACCAAACGGAGCCTTGTCCATCAATAGTACCTGTACCTTTCACTGTTATCCCTTTAAGTTTAGTGAATTCAATCCATTGCAAGAGACCTGAACCCCAAGCACTAGGGCTTGTAGGAGCAATGATTTTGCCATCCAACTGCATGTCATGTAGGAGATGTACTTTAAAATATGTCATCAAGAATTTTTTCTGGAAAAGTTCTTCATAGAACAGTTTCCCATAAAGTTGATAGAATCCTTTTAAAACGTTATGCTACTGTGAACTTAAAAACACTTTTTGAAATCAACTTCCAAACTAGACTTCAGTGTATTGATATTGACCTGAAACACAATGTTTGGTTGGCAATTAGGACCAGAGAACGAAATGGGGCCAACGAGGAACTCGTAACCTGAGGGAACCTCCACCATTGATCCCTCTGCATTACAAGCTGATTCCCAAGCTGCCTGAAATGCCTGGTATGTATACATTGTCAAGTACTTCTGTTAGTTTTCAATTCTGAAAAGTTTATATGCTTGTGCTATTTCTATGTAATGAAAATGATAGGCAAACCTAAATTCACCTTAGTGTCATCTTCCTCTCCATCGCCTTTAGCTCCAAAGTCCAACACATTAAAACTGGCAGAACCACCTTCATTAGTATCACCTTTACTTGCTAGTGGGGCTCCCACAACATCCTCACTTTCCACATGACCACTGCCTGTCAACCTTGACGAGCCCCTAATTCCGTGGTGAACATGAACATGGTGGTGGCGGTAGCCTCCAGTTTTTCTATGTGCCCCCCAATGCCTGCCTTCTCTCCCATGGCAATTTTCCAAACTAAATGACCAAACAAAAACACAAATGAAAGCAATAGTTGCAAGACATTTTAAATTCTTCCCACACATCTCCATATCAAAATCGGTAAGAGAGATAGGGGGGGGGGGGGGGGGGGGGGGGGGGGGGGGGGGGGGGGGGGGGGGGGGGGGGGAAGAGAGAGAGGGAGAGGATTCTTCAAGTATGATTGACAAACAAAGAAGATTATTGGCTTGTTCTTATAGGTTGAAAACTAGTTCTATCTTAGATAAACTATTCACTCATGAGCCCCACAGTTCAAAAGACAACTTGGGTTGTGACAAAACACCCTTTTCATCTTCTTCCACCTCTGGTATATATATATATATATATTCTATCAAGCTGATCCAGTTTCTATTTGGTCTTGGGCGGCCGCCTTCTTCCTATAAAAACCAAACTAAGATTTGTGGTAAGAACTTGCCAGCAGAGAAAATATTACACACCATTAAGGACACTGATACACTACAAACCAATAGAGCCAAATCAATAAGAAGATTTCCTTTTGCACCATCCGATGAACTCTGTCAGTTAGAAATTCTTGATTGGCTGCACGTGAATGACAGTTTTTTTTCTTCTTTGAGAGTAACTTCTGCTATATAAAGGCAATAAAAAAAGGTATTAAAGAATATTAGTAGCTTAAGTTTTGGGTTCCTATAATAATTCAATTTGGTTCTAGAGCTTGAGATTATGACTAATTAGGTTTTTAGTCATAGAATTGATTTGGTTTGTTACTAGAGGTTGAGATTATGAGTTCGAACGCCGTAGATGATTTTTTCGTATTTTTCATATAGGCCTTGTGAGTCAAAATTAACGTTTAAGTTGCACGCGAGGGAGAGCATTTAATCACTTTAAAGTCAAATTAGATCATGATTTTCTAAACTTTAATTTCTAGATCTACCCTTCTCTACATTAGTACAAAAAAAACCAAACCATTTTAAACACAAACCATCTTACTAGGTTAAGACGTTGAAACTTTGGTTTCATTCGGTTACTATTTATGTTTGATTTCTCTTATAATGTATGCATGTTGAGGTTTTTTAATATGATGGTTGGCATCTTATACATATTTTTAGTTTTTTCCCTTAATAATTATGGATTGAGCTACCAAATGCTTGCATCCCCAAAATCTTTCTCCCAATTCTCATTAGTCAACCATAAACTTTAATAAAAATCTTCAACTAACTTATGCTTTGATTAATTTGGACTATTCTTAAATACCTAGTTGGAAATAAATAAATAAATAAATATAGGATAAATTAATAAAAATATCCTTAAATTAAAAAAAAAATCCAAAAACACCCTTAAACTTTCAAAAAAAGTTAAAAATATCATTACCATTGGTTTTTTTTTTTTGAAACACTATTAAACGGTTTCCATTCAAAACTAATTGTAAGTGTAAGTGTATTTTCTAGACTTTTTTGAAAGTTTAAGAGTATTTTTTAGACTTTTGAAAGTTTATTGGTATTTTTGTAGACAAATTACAAACTTTATGAGTATTTTATTAATTTAGCTTTTATATATATATATATATATAAACTTAACCACCTATTTAAGATTTAATATCCCACTAGTTTGTCAACTAAATATAATAGGGGTTAGGTTGTCTCATGAGATTGGTCAAGTTTGGTCGAATACTCACGGGTATATATATATATAAAATAAAAATTGAAATATATATATAATATATATATAAAAGAAAATTTTATTTTCAATTTTTTTATTGACTTGAATGTTAAGCAAAAAAAAGAAAAAAAAAAGCTAAGAATTATAGATGAAGGGACAATTTTTCCTTTTTCTATGAATTCATCTAAATTGCTTAGACAACATAAATTAGGCAAAATTAGCCCTTTAAATTTATAAGGGCACTCTTGGATTCAGTTTTAGTTAGAAACTGATAATTTAAAAAACAAGATTTGCAAGTAAATGATACCATTAGACAGCCAGCTTTATCATTTATGCAAATTTTGGCTGACACGTGTGCGTGTGTATTTCATTATAAGCTACAAACTTTATAATATTTACCTGAAATTAGAAGCTTTATTTAAGTTAATGTTATTATTTCTAGGACCAATAATAAAACGCACAGCAAGAGAAAAAAAATACAAGAAAAATACGAGAAGGGTATAGGTGATAAATATGTTAGCCACTTGATTATATAATTTACGCTAAAATTATATAGAAAAAAAATTTGTGAGATCTCACATCGGTAGAAGAGGGAAACGAATCATTTCTTATAAAAATATAAAAATTTCTTCCTAGTAGATGGGTTTTAAAATTGTGAGACTGCAAATATAACAATTGCTTCGAATTATATATATATATTGTATTTTAGTCTATTATATATATATATATATATATATATATATTTGTATTTTTGTCATTTACTTTGCAACCAAGATAAATTGAAGTCTTAGAATATAATTGAACCCAATTTGTTCATTACAAAATTATTAAAATTATCAATTAACTTTTTTTGGTCTAACTATATATATATAAGGATCACAAGCCAGATTTTGTTGTTCTTTCATCCTTTCAATTTGTTAGGCATGTGAATTTTGAATTTTTCAGCCCAATAATTAATCAATTATAATTTAGTTGATTTTGACAGATGGATAATATGGCAACATGTTCATTATTAATCAATTTTGACAAATTTTATGTGTTCTTTTTATTAAATAAATATTGTGAATTATGATTGAAGTTTTCTCATGTTTAATTTGAATCGGATAGATTAAATAACATTGATCCGTGACAAGAATTGAATACTCTTCGAGTACTTTATAATTAGCAAAATATTGTGTAATTTTTTGTTTTAAAATTATGGGTTGTGATTGAGGTTTTAATGATTGAGGTTTTAATTGGTCGGGATCCCTTTTTTCGAGTTGAAGACTAATCCCGTGTCAATTATTTTATAGGTTGAGGACACAATCTAACTGATATTTTTAAACGATTCAAAAGCAAACCATTACGATCACTTTTAAGGGTTTCGTGATCAAACCACCGCAAAATGGAACCCAAAGTGTCGCAATTTTATTAGTTGCATTATCGCTCGTAACATTTTTCTTCTTGATCTTTCAATAATGACTTGAGGATTGAAAACATTCGTGCTAGAATATCTTTTTTCAAGTCCAAAAATACGAACACTATGAAATAATAAAAATGTTAATAGCTAGTTGTCGTTAATATATATGCACAATTGAAGTTCATCAAACTAATAATACAATCTCGTGCATGGTCGAAAATTATAATTTTGTAGCTATAAATTCTCGACATGTCGGTATTTTTTAAATTTAATGGTCTAATAAAAAAATAAAAAAATAAAAAAATAAAAACTTAGAATTCTATTATACATAATAAATTGAAGTTAACTTATAATTTAATAATTAAAAAAAAAGGACAATTATAGTGAGAGGAATATCTTGAAACTCATACAGTCAGTGAGACGGCGTCGTTTTGCTGTGAAAGTGATTCTGTCCTGCTACTCAATTATTCATTGGTCACAGAAGGAAGTCGGACGTGACGCCACCATCCACCCCAATGACGCCACGTGTCAATTTGTCTTCAACCACGGACGTCAAAACTGACCGTTAACTCCATTTGACCAAACTAGCAGCGTCCGCTCTGTCAGTTGCGAAGGAAAGAAAGAAAAGGAACAAGGAAGAAGAGAAGAGAAGGATAGAGACGGAATCTCGAGTGGTAAAAGAAAAACTGCAAATACTGCAGAATCCTCTTTCAGCTCTCTTTGCCAGGGGAAGGATTCGTAGGTGTTTTCTTTCTGCTTGGATTTGAAGGCTTTTGCGAAATGATCTGCTTGCTTCAGGTATTTGGATTTCGAAGTTCGACTGGTTTTTGTTTTCTACTGTTTTGGTGGATTTTTCCGTTCGAAAAATTGGAAGAAATCGATAGGAACTTTGTGATTGTTGTACTGGTTTTAGATCTTGTCTGTATTGCATTTTGAGTGACTTGGAGATTTGGACTTAGATTTCGGGATTTTTTCCTTTGTTTTCGGCTTTTTGGATTTGTTTATTGAAATGCTTAGAGGAAGCTTGTGCTGATGTTTATCTGGCTTGATTTCTTGGCCTTTTGAAATGGTAGTGTGTGGGAAACTGGCTGAAGGGGAAGCGGTATGAATATCGAAGTTTATGAGTCATGAGGGGCAAACCTTTATAAAATTGAACTTTCCTTTCAGTTTGTTTAGTTGAGGTTTTTTCAAATATATACATATATAATTATGGTGTCGTGGGCTTACTTCTTGCTCTGTGTTCATCGCCCACCCAACTAGGATTCATCCGTCCAATAGAACAAAGCTTTTAAGAGATTTAAGTTCTCAACTAGAGGTTTGGACTAGGAACAACCTTGGAGGGTGTGTCTAAATATCCCATGTCCTTATCTTATGGTTAAGTATCTGATGACCGGTGGCTAAGACTGCTTATACTTCAATGTGATTTGTGGTTCGAGCTTTATCAGGTGGGTGGGGTGCTCTAATAAACCGAAGGTAATTTTTATTACAGCAAGCTTTGAATGTCATGTAGCTAAGAGTGGATATATTAGTGAATATTTGTGAAGGGGTTCGGTGGTCATTTGTAAGGATGGATAGGAATTTGAATGTAGTTCCACTTAGATTAGAACTTAGAAGTGGAGAGGAGCCATGGTATTTAGGGACAAGATCTCCATCTGTAGGAACTTTTTTGGGTGAAACCAAACGAAAAATCATGCAGGCTTCAGCTTGAAGTGAACAATACCAATATGTTGTGGAAATATGGTGTAACAAATATGGTGAAACAGTCCAAGCCCACCGCTAGTAGATATTGTCCTCTTTGGACTCTCCCTTCTGGGTTTCCTTTTAAAGTTTTAAAACGCGTCTGCTAGGGAGGAGTTTCCACACCCTTATAAGGAATGCTTTGTTCCCCTCTCCAACGGACGTGAGATCTCACAATCCACCCCTCTTGGGGGCCAGGGTCCTTGTTGGCACACTGCCCGGCGACTGACTCTGATACCATTTGTAACAGCCCAAGCCCACCGCTAGCCGATATTGTCCTCGTTGGGCTTTCCCTTCTAGGTTTTCCCTCAAGGTGTTAAAACGTGTTCGCTAGGGAGAGATTTCCACAGAATGTTTCGTTTCCCTCTCCAATCGATGTGGGATCTCACATATGGAGTAACCTGTTTGAAACCAAGTCTTGACTATTTCTTGTGATGACTTCTCGAAGTTTTCCATTCAATGCTTGCCTCTTTTCTTTGTAAACTTCTTGAAGGTCGATATAGGGACATTGTAAAGATCCCCTTGATACAATCTCCCAAGCAATGTATTGAAGCCCCACGTATAGAGTGAATAGGGAACTCTTAATATCTGTAAGGGATGTCTCGTCTATCTTGCAAAGCTAAAACATGGCTTGAGGCATCCAACTTCAATGAATGGCCAGATCTCTAGATCTTGACCGAGATTTGGACAACTCTATCCTTGATTGAACAGAGGTTAGATTCTTGTTAAAAATGAAAATTTTGTATGGATAATACTAAGAACTCCTTTCACCCCCCTTCACTTTTCCTCCTTGCCCTACCTTTCACATTCCACCTCAAGATTTTCATAACAACCTCGAATCCCTATCCAAAATCTCCATGTCAAATCCTAGACAGTTTTACTAAAAGAGAAGATTTTTGAGTTTTTTGATTTCTTCATTCCATCTCTTTTACGGTCGGTCCCTTGTTTTGGATTTTACTTGGAAATTCTATCGAGATGCCTATTAGGTGGTGAAGTGCTGGAGCATTGCTCCTGTCACATGGGTTGGTCAAGAAGCGAGCCAACAAGAGGAGTCTGCAAAAGGGAGCAAGTTACAGTAATAGAACTCCAGTGCCCAAAGAGAGGTATTGAAGTGAATTACACATTAATCCTCCTTGAAGAACTTGTGCTCTTCGTTCTCCACTTTTGATAATGAAATTACTCCTTGGTTTCTTATCAAAAAGACAAAAAAGAAACAACTCTGGACTCTCTAAACGCTTCTTCTATTCCTCTCGAGCCAAATAAACTAGATGAAAGGAAAGCATGTTACTCGCCACTTTCATATGAAGGCTGGTTTTATTTATTAGAGAGAACATCACATATTTGTGCAATTTATTAGTTTGCCCCATTGGAGTTTAAGATGGACCTTCCACAACAAACTTGACGAACCGTTCTAAAAAAGCAAAACTCTACAAAGCTGTCTCTTTTATCACTATGTGAACTGGTATTGTTATAAATGTCATAAATATAGTAAATGTTTACAAATTTGTTGTAATTTTAAAGAAACTACGAATTTAGAATATCTTAGCTGTAAAATCACTTGAATTTGTATTTTCTTCTAATTTTGTTATCAAACTAATTTTAACCGTGATTTGTTTTTCGTAAAGTTTAAGAACAAGTTTTCTGCCGCTATCCAAATTAATTTGTTATTCTTTTAAATTTATTGCTGTTTTTTTTTTTTTTGTTAATGTATTCTAAAACTAGATTAGACACGTATGAATTCATTCTCTTGGAAGTGGTATGAGGTTCTTGCAAAGGAAACTGTGATCGTTTTCGGAGAAGACCTACAACCCAACCCATTGTAGCGTCTTGGAAAACTTTTTGGGTTGTTCCACCTTTCGTAGACGCAAATGTGGACTTTCCATGGGAATCTTTTCTTTCCCAGAAAAGGACTCGGCACTAGGCCAACCCCTTCCCTCTGATTCATTGGGCTTCCAAAATTTTATTGCAGCTCTCCTGGAGAGACGACCATCATTGGAGGCCAATTTCCCGCATTAACGGCCTCAGATTTTCGAACAGTACCACTTGTAGTGTAACTTATTGGTCTTTTTGTTCTTTTATGTCAACTTGTACGCCTCCATCCACTTTAATGCACCACAATTTTGACCCCCCCACCCTCCCAGTTCATTACCAATAGCCTTTAGAATCTCCTCTTCACATATTTAAGGGCATGTCCCTCGACCTTCTCCGACAACCAAGCCGGATTCATTTGACCATGGAGATTCAGATCCATGCTTCGAATTTCAAAGGAGGATCTTCAATTGTACACCAGCATTTGTTCAGGGATCGAGCCTCATCTGCACTAGGACATTGCGACAATGGTCCTTTCACAGGCTACAGAATAATCTCTGCGTCCTGGTCTTTGAAGAGTCATTCACTAGAGCAGCAGCAATAGAAGCCCAAAAGTTTGAAGTTTTTGTTTGTGGGAAGTTAGGTCTACATTCATCAGTAAGGACGGGATAATTATACTTTGCAGTGATACTGTTTAATGGTTACTCTGATTTGCATGTCAAAAGTTAAAATTTTCCTACGCTCCAAAGGCTAGAGTTAGGCATAGTGGTAAAGTTATTTGGATTCAACTAAGGGGTCTTAATTTTAAAACCTTTTGGAACGAGCAATTTGAGATATTCAATATCTCAATTCACACCAGTTAATTTTTTTCTGGCTATCACAGGGAATTCATATGCAAGTGTTTTGCATGCGTGAATTCTATGTAATTGTTTTCCTGAATACCCCGTTTTCACAAATTGCAGGCTAGGATTTGCACAGACTGTGCTTCATAAGGATCATATTGGTGATTTTTATCAGTTCAGCATATTATGGCATCTTCTGCTATGGGTCCAGTTGGAAAACCCAGTAGCGCTATTCCATTATTTGCTGATAAACTTCCGGAGGAGATTAATGAAATGAAGATCAGAGATGAGAAGGTTGAAAAGGTCAGCCTCTTAGAGCGAATAGCTGTTTTAGCATAATAATTCCCTCTATTTAATGCATCATTTTTCTGCTAAATATCCACCTTCAGGAGATGGAAGCCACAGTGGTTGATGGAAATGGTACAGAAACTGGACATATAATTGTAACTACCATCGGTGGTCGAAATGGTCAACCCAAACAGGTGAACATTATAAACTTGCTGCTTTTGGAATTTTCACCGTCAATGAATATGCTGATAGAGTCGAAATAACTATTTGCACCTATTGAGACCTGTTTTGACAATTTAGTTTTCTGTGATCTTTGCGACAGACGATAAGTTACATGGCCGAGCGTACAGTTGGACAGGGATCCTTTGGTATTGTATTTCAGGTAATGGTTCAGTTGCAAACTCTGAACTTCTGTTACTTCGATATTTTTCTTGATGAGAGTGTTGGAAATTCTTTAACTAATATAAATTGACAATCGCTTATGGCTTTTATGACTTCGTTTGCAGGCTAAGTGCCTAGAAACTGGAGAAACTGTTGCTATCAAGAAGGTCCTTCAGGATAAGAGATATAAGAACCGTGAGCTGCAAACAATGCGTCTTCTTGATCATCCTAATGTTGTTTCTCTCAAACACTGCTTTTTTTCCACGACGGAAAAGGATGAGCTGTATCTTAATCTGGTGCTCGAGTATGTACCCGAGACAGTTTACCGAGTAATAAAGCACTACACGAAGGCAAATCAGCGGATGCCTCTCATATATGTCAAGCTTTATGCCTATCAGGTGGTTATCCATACTGTTTCTAAGATTTAAATGACTTCTGCATTTCCTTTTATTTTTGTGTACGAGCTAGCTTTATCTCTCCAAATTGATAAATGAGACCCACTACGCTGTTTTGAATGAGAACAGATAATTGGTTCATTTATATGCAATTTTAGCCCTGGTACGTTTAGAACCACATCAATTTGTATAGAAAACTAGAGATATTCTACGAAGATTTACTATCCCTGAAACTCTCCATGTTAGAGTGCATCTGAAGTCTATTTACCTAATTTAAAGTGGCCAGACTTGTTCCAAGAAATCTATCTTGAAATTATGAAGGAAATGTGGACAGAGTCTAACTTGAGGCTTCTCTTGGTGTCTCAACAGATTTGTAGAGCTCTAGCCTACATTCATGGAGGAATAGGAGTATGCCATAGGGACATTAAGCCACAGAATCTACTGGTTTGCTTTGAAATCTTCATGATTTTTTTGTTCTTGTTGTTATTTGAAAGCTACTTGCTGATAAGGTTGTTGTTCAGGTTAATCCACATACTCATCAGGTCAAGCTGTGCGATTTTGGTAGTGCAAAAGTTCTGGTAGGGTCTTCTTTTTGAGTCTGATCTCTCGACATTATGTTGCTTCTATTCGTCATTTTGTGCAT
The DNA here is from genome assembly GCA_033971965.1 of Cucurbita ficifolia. NCBI lineage: Eukaryota > Viridiplantae > Streptophyta > Magnoliopsida > Cucurbitales > Cucurbitaceae > Cucurbita > Cucurbita ficifolia. The sequence goes on from CM066972.1 coordinate 9,547,911, forward strand.
AATGCTTATTTTGTTTCCTTTTCACTCATTTTTATTAGGTGAAAGGCGAGCCAAATATATCATATATTTGTTCTCGTTATTATCGAGCACCCGAACTAATATTCGGGGCTACTGAATACACTACCGCAATCGATATATGGTCTGCAGGCTGCGTTCTTGCCGAGTTACTTCTTGGACAGGTACCTCTTTCTCATTCTTTGCAAAGCAGGGAAGGATCAGAAGATTCTCTTTTCCTCCCTTCCTGTCAATTCTCTCTCTCTCTTATTGGCTTGCTTAAATCTTGTAGCCTCTCTTTCCTGGTGAGAGTGGCGTCGATCAGCTGGTTGAAATAATCAAGGTTAATTACCTGACTTTATTCTTAAGAGAATAAGTTGCTATTTTATGAACTACAGTTCCCTTTTAGTTGAAATGTTCTCTTTGCATAGGTACTTGGGACTCCTACCCGTGAAGAAATCAAATGTATGAACCCAAATTATACTGAGTTTAAGTTCCCACAAATCAAGGCTCATCCCTGGCACAAGGTAAGTTAAGTACGTTTGTTTTCAAAATGCAACACTTATTTTTTATGTTTTCGGTTTGCCAATCTTCTTTTTCCCTGCAGATATTTCACAAGCGCATGCCACCAGAAGCCGTGGATCTTGTCTCAAGACTCCTCCAGTATTCTCCAAATCTTAGATGTACTGCTGTGAGTGTTTTCCTTTCCTTATGAGCTACCTCCTTCTCACGCATCATCATGATTAATGATGAGAAATTGTTATCTGTTCCTGATATGTATTTTACGCTAAAAACAGTTAGAGGCTTGTATCCATCCCTTCTTTGATGAACTCCGGGATCCCAATACTCGTCTTCCGAATGGGCGTCCCCTGCCTCCTCTCTTCAACTTCAAACCCCAAGGTTTTGTTTCTTCCTTACATCTGTTTGCAATGATTTAGTTCGTACTCCTTGAAATATAACAATTTTTTAACAAATAACTTATATGCCTAAATTATCTTTAAGGGAAGGAAATTTCTTTCTACGAGCCTCTGTTTGATAATTATTTGATTTTTAAAATTTAAGCTTATAAACATCACTCCCACCTGTGCCTGTGGAGTTCTTTGTTTTGTTATCTACCCTTTTAGGAATGTTTCAATATCCGATCTAAATTTTAAAAACTAGAAAAAGTAGTTTTTTGAAAACTTGTTCTTTTTTTAGAATTTAGCTAAAAATTTGAATTTTTCATTAGGAAAGAAGAAAAACTATTTGTAAAGAAATTGTAAGCTACAATCTCAGTTCTCAAAATCTAAAAACACAAAAAATCAAATAGTTATCAAATGAGGCTTTGTTTTCTATTTCTTCTTTTATTACCATAAGAATTTCCGCTTCATGCACTGAATTGATGCATTCTCATTTGGACTAAATCAATAATGAAACAAATATATATACATATATTTTAAGCTATTATGAACATCTAAAGAGTTTCTGTATAATGTTATTGAATATGGCGTGTTGGCATGAGATCTGCAGAGCTGAAAGGTGCAACTTTGGAGCTCCTCTCTAAACTCATTCCAGAACATGCTCGGAAGCAGTGCTCTTTCCTTGATTTTTAGATCAAAATGCAAAGTAAATGATATTTTCCTCGTCAGACAGGTATGAAAACCCTTGAAAATGTAACTGTATGTCTGTGAACAACAATTGTAATGCATTTTTATTAGAAAAAAAAATTTATGGAGGATTAACGCTGCTTGTTGATGTGGGTCGAATGTTGGCTATTGAAATAACTGTTCACTAGGATTATGACTTTTCTGTCTTAAAAATGATTAGACTGCTGGCCTATATTTGAATGATAGTATTGCTTCGTCGAGTATAAGGTGGCTCGTGCAGGCGGATTGATTTATTTTCCATGGTAAGGAACAACCTACCCATCTAATAACTTGGTCAATCTCTAAGATCTTATCGGCCAACAAACTTAGGATGGCTATGGTTATCATTATTGAAGGTTTAGTAATGAACTCTAGAAACCATCTTTCTTTTATGACCAAATCAACCAAACTTAATCAACCGCATCGTGTAACATGTATTGATTGAGCCGGAGAAAGTTTTATTGATTGAATTGATCCATGAAATTAGATCCTTTAACTTTCGACTCTGGTCGAAGTGTTGCAATGACATCTAAAAGTCTCTTTTCAGCAGGAACTTATGGGAATGCTAACCGTTCTTTTGTTTTGGTTGTTCAAAGATGTTTGGGAACTAGGATGTAAATTAATTTTGCACTTGTGATTTCGTATCAGATGTCTTCCCTATTTTTATTTTTATTTTTTAGTCTGGGTTTATTTTCGGTCCTATACTTTCAATTTTTTTTTTTATTGTCTTTTTATACTTTTTAGCTTTTGTCTATTTTAAGTCTTTTTACTTTTGAAATTTTGATTTTGATCATTTCATTTGTTTAAATTTTACAAATAGGATCACTTTTAAAAATACATACATAAATAAAATGAACGGAAGAAGTTAAAAATAAGCATCAAAGTAAATTTTATAAACCTTTTTATGTGAAAACTAAGTATATTTTTTTAAGTAATAAATAAATGTGTATATAGTAAGACGTGAGTTTTATGAATGTTGAATTATGCTCGTTTTGCAAATCTTAAATTTGTTATTTGTTTTTTTAGAAATGTTTTACGAGATAAATTTCATTTTAAGCTGACGTGTTCTCGTATTCATAATTGTCGTGATGGGTGTCAAACTGAGCTTAGTTTATTGTATTTAGTTCAAATTTTCGCATCATTCATTTATAGCCATAAAAAATAATAATAAATGCATCAAAAATTATTTTTTAAGTAGGTTTTCAAAAACTTGTGTTGTAAATTTATAACATTTTAAAATATATTTTAGGTGATTTTTCAAATACTTTCAATTTTATTTCAACTTAAATGAACTTTGTAGCTAATGTTTTTAGCGTTAAATGTTCACAACCTTCCAATACCTTCGTCTAATTAAAATTGAAATTTGTCAACGTGAAGATATGTCATGATTAATAATAAAATATGTTAAAGAATCTGAACTCTTTTGAAAACGTAACTATTATCGAGATAGTTGTAGCCCATCATAATCGAGATTTTATTGAAATTTTTTTCGTGATTTAAAAAAAATATATGCTATTAGGTTTAGTGTGACCGTCTCAACTCGTTTAACATGTTATTATTATTTGATTTTTTGCCTTACGTCTTCAAATGTGGTCGTGTTTGAATTTATTTATTTATTTATTTATATTATTATTACAACTATACCCAAAAACAACAACAAAAAAAAAATTATAAAAAGAATTATTAGTTTCACAATTTTTATTATTTTTATCAAATCAAAGTCTTAAAATTTTAAAAAATGACATAAATTATGACAATAACCACCCGTTATCTAACACAATAAACTCGACTAATAGAGCTAAATAATTTTTATAAATGAGTGTTATTAATTAAAAATTTAATTTTTTAATGTACGACTAAAAATAAATTTAATAAAAATAACATATTTGTATATAATTGAACTAACACTAATCCAATCCAAATCCAAGGTATAGAAATAAGTAAATAAATACTAAAAAAACATTTTTACATTTTTTCCTTATTTTTTAAATTAAAATAATTAAAATTTACTAGATTCACATTTTAATATTGGGTCGAACCCATTATCCGTGAGACAATTTACAATCCGAACAATTAAAGTATACGTGTCAAAGAATCCGACAAAATAAAGTCTTACCAACCCGACCCCACTCATGATCAGTCTTATTATACAAAGAATATTTTAAATAATAAAATAATTATCAAACGAAACCCTAATAGAATTCAACTCCATCATAATGAGTTTGAGTTTGTTGTACTTCACCATAGTTAGGAAGTGAAACTGAAGTAGGCCAATCCCAAGATTCTCCACGGCGGAAGACCTCAAAACTTCCTCTCCTTTGATCGACGGTATTATAAATGATTCTCTGATTCTCTCCGGCGGCAATCCTCTCCGCGCTTCTTCACTATTAGAAGCGTGGTAGAGAGATTTTGCATTACTATCACAGCATTTTCTGCGTTTCATTTCTCTCAGGTACGATATTTTTTCTCCAATGTTCATTCCGAATTCTCTAGATCTAGAAAATTTGTGCTGTTCGACGGTCTTGTAGTTTGTGTTGCTTCGATTGCTCCTTGAAAATACGAAAGGGGATTGGATTGGATTGATTTTGCATGTGAGATTTCGAAGTCTTTAGAGTGATTTGAATGATCGGATGCTTGTGAAATGGGGCTCGTATCGTACTCGTTTTGTTTTTTCGGTTCTTTTCATTGATTCCATCGAAAACTGGACGTTTGATTGGTTAGGGCTGGGGAGGGAAGACGAAGAAGTGTTCTTAGGGAAAAAAAGTGTAATAAAAAGAGTTTATTATTATTATATTAATTTGCTTTATTTTTTATATAAATAACTTAATTAAAAATAATTTATATCAAGGGTATTTAAATTTTTTGATGTCTCAAATAGTTGGATGAATTCAAGTATATATTTTTACTTAAAATAAATCATATTTTCATTTATAATTACTTTTTGATGATTTACTCTCTAAAAGTTCTTGGAGGTACTAATATTATTTCAATGTTTGACAATACATATTTAAAATACTAAGATTTTTGCTCTAAGATAGCTAAAAAAACTAAAATAACGTCCGTTAGTTTTTGAAAATTAAGCTTATAAACATTACTTTTGCCTATGAGTTTCTTTGTTATCGGTATGTTTTAAAATCCAAGTTTTGAAAATTAAAAAATTTAAGCCCCATTTGACGACCATTTGATTTTTAATTTCGGAAAATTAAGTTTGAAACACTACTTTTACCTTTACCTTTATGTCTAGTTTTGTAAACTAAAAAAGTTTTGTTTTTGAAATTTGACTAAGAATTCAAATAAAAATCACGGAACAAAAATGGTAATCAAATGGGGTCATAGTTTTTAAAAACGTGTTTTTGTTTTAAGAATTTTACCCAACAATTTAAACCGTAATGAAAACCAATTATGAGAAAGCGAAAATAAATTTCAAAGACAGAAAACTAAAACCGAGGGCCCGTTTCGATAATGAGTTCATCTTTCTTAACATCGTGTTCGACTTCCTATCCGAATTCCAAAAACAAAAATAAGTTTTTGAAAACTAGTTTTTCTAGTTTTCAAAACTTGGCTTCGTTTATACATAGGTTAGTTAGAATCACAAGAAAACTCATAGGTAAAAGTAGTGTTTTGTAGTTTTATTTTTCATTAACCAAATAAATGGTTATCAAAGAGGGCCGAAATTGTTATCAAATGAGATCTAAAATTTTCACCATTTATTTTAATTATGAATGAGTAGAACCTACCCAACTTAAATGTTCTACGGTTGAGTTGATTTGGATTGGATTCATTATCTGAAAACAATTATTTGGGTTGGATAAGTTTCCAACTAAATAACTTGTTTGGGTTTAAAAGTCCTTGACCCAAACTCTGTTTTTCCATTTTCCTTATTGTTTTTGTTTTTAAAAATAGATTATTTTGGTGGATTGTAGAAATAAAGTATTTAAGAATAGGATATCCATGAAAAACACCTATGGGAATACGAAAGGAACTATTTTTCTAGTATACTCCCAAACCAGCTCATTTGATGCCCATCTCTCATGCCTATTTTTTGTTGTGTTAGTTTGCAGCTTAAAGGCCCATCTACCACCAAATCATTTCTACCAGAATAAAAGAATGGTACGTTTTCTCAACTTTGTCGAAGAAGTTTAGATGTATTACATACTCGAAACACAGTGTGGGAGACATGGCTTGTTCGAGTATATATACGCAGATAGATTTATTTTTTACTGTTTGTTTACTTTGTCTGTTATTTTGTGTATGTATAGGCTGGTGACGATTGTGGTGTTGAAGTTGATAACATTGACTGGGACACTGAAGATGAGCTTGAAATTGAGAATATACCTTTAGCCTCTCATGCGAGTTTGACATTTCCTAGTGTTGAGGCAAATATGGTATGTCATGTCTACATTTGTAGTGAAGCTTGTGTGTGTTGCGCCTTTCCATGATTGATCAGTGGTAATTTACTTCAAAGTGTTCGTAAAGTAATATGGTGCATGTTATCTTTATGTACTAAATAATTATTGAGCTAGTATGTCGTTTTGTTCGATTTCAACACCGTGATTTGGCACGTGATATTATCGTTTTAGCTTAGATGAAGGTATTGGATTTTGTTGCATAAATAACTCTACTCTATTTTTTCCCTACGAAGGCAAGCTCATCTGCAGGTCCCTCCAACTCTAAGATAGTTGATCATTTTATAGGAATGGGATTTTCTGCAAAAATGGTCGCCAAAGCTATCGAGGAAAATGGTAACGTTATTTGTTTATTTAATAATTTTTTAATTAAAGAACCATGATTTTTGTTTATTGTGGGGAAAAAAAAAAGTGCCTGCTTAATTTTGTTTTGATGGACTATCCAGGAGAGGAGAATACTAATTCTATACTCGAGACCCTCCTCACATTGTCGGTGAGTTTCTCCGATGATGACGTGCTAAGTCGTCAAAGTTGGTTTATTGTAATTGTTTTGTTTATACGTGATATATGTTCGTTCCCGTCAAAAGACTGTAGTCGATGTAAGTGAATGTCTCACGTGTATCATATCATGCAAAGGAAACATGTGAACTTTCATATTTTCTTGGCCTAATGAACTGGATTTCAAGTGTTTAGGAGATTGTCGAGATCTCAACCAGTTGTTTCATAAGATACTTGAAGATCTTCGAATAGAACTAGAAGTCAATATGTTGAATTAATTTCTTCCTCCTCTGGCAGGCTCTTGAAAACTCTCCTCCAAAGCAGCAGCATGTTGATACTGATGAGTCCTTTTCGGAATATGAAGGAAGCTTTCTGGATGATTTTACTGATCTAGACAGTGATTCCGAAAATGAGGTTGTTTGATTTTCTTCGGTTTCGTACTAATTTTGTGAACATGTCTTTGCAACTCAGTATTTCATGATACTTTGGTCCATTATGTAGGGGCCTGCAAAACCTGTATCTGATGTTGACAACAAATTGATGTTCTTGGTGGACATGGGGTACTCCGAAGATGAAGCTCATGCAGCAATAGAGAGATGTGGTTAGTACCTCTCTGTAGGCTTTTTAAATCTATAATATCTAAGCATGACGTCTCTAGGTTCTAAAATTAGTTGCATTCCTCTAGCAAAGCTTTGCTTTTCGGATTCTTCCCAGATGTAATCTTGAATGATTGCTATGGGATAAGAAGATTAACTCTTCGTCAGGCTTTGTATTATTGTTAGGGGCATGTTGTTTAAGATTTGGTAGGAGAGAACCTGGTTGTTACTGAACAATATGTCCACGACGATTGGTGTGATCATCATAGAAGCTTTGGTTTCTATCTTGATTTATAGATTTTCAATCAAGCATTGAATGGATGTCTCAGAGCCTCAAAGCCCCAAAGAGGGGTGGACACCGGGCAGTGTGCCAGCAAGGACACTGAGTCCGAAGGGGGTGGATACCGGGCGGTGTGCCAAGAAGGACGTTGGGCCCCAAGGGGGGTTGATTGTGAGATCTTACATCAATTGGAGAGGGGAACGAAACATCCCTTATAAGGGTGTGGAAACCTATACCTAGAAGACGTATTTTAAAACCTTGAGGGGAAGCCCGAAAGGGAAAGTCAAAAAGAGGACAATATCTGTTAGCGGTGGCCTTGGGCCGTTACAAGAGTTTTTTAGGAAGGCAAGGAAAAAAATTACATAATTTCTATATAGCATAGGAACAATCTCAATTATGTGGGGCCTTATGCCTTTCAAGTTTGAGAATGCAGAGTTAGAACAGTCTTCTTTTGTATTTTTCTTTGAAGTTTGGTGGTGGTGCGATGATCTAGTTGTTATTTCAATTTTAGTTAAAATTGAATAATATTGAGTCAAAACTTGGAATCTAGATCTTCATCGGATGGAGGAAACTCTCTCTATTACATTAGTTCAACACACACATACACACATAGCTATACCTCCTTCATTGTATTGGGATGGTCTTTTGTAAACGTCATGGATGTTACATCCCGTTTGTAAATTTTAATCGTGAATGAAATTGTCTCTTAAAAAAAAAAAAACTTGGAATCTAAAGCTCACCATACCAAAGGATGTTTTCGAAAATTTACTAGACTGAGACCATAATTGAAAAGAAAAGGCAACGAAAAGAATTTGAATAGAAGTGGCTTTTGGATGGTGATGAGAGCTCTTCCTTTTTCCATAAAATTATAATAAGAACAAAGAACCTTATAGCTATATCTTAGATATGAATTATAGAAAGTGTATTCCAAGTTACTGAGAGAGATCCTTCTCTCCCTTCCTATATTCGTTTTGGGATGGGCGTTTGTTTGTATAATGTTGGAGACAAGGTAGTGTCGGGCTCTCTTGATGGGGGCTTTATCGTTACCATCATTGATTGTTGTCCCTTCATTAATTTATTTGTTGGGCTTTGAGAGGGTCTGTGATTGAGGAGGTGATTTTAAACCCCACATAAAGGAAGAATCTTTTGTCAGAATTGTTGTTTTCGCCCTTTTGTGGAATGTTCGACCGCAGTGAAATAATTAAGATTTTTAGAGGGCTTAAGAGATTTGAAGATGAACTTTGGCGTTGGTTAGATTTAGTTTTTCGTAATGGGGGTTTGTTAATGAACTTTTGTAATTACTAGCTTGGTCTCATTCTTTCATATGGGGTCCCTTCTTGTATTTAGTTGTGACTTCCTACCTCGGTTGGAGAGGGGAACGAAACATTCCTCATATGGATGTGAAAACCTCTCCCTAGTAGATGCGTTTTAAAACCGTGAGGCTAACGGCGATACGTAACGGACCAAAGCGGACAATATATGCTAGTGGTGGGCTTGGGCTGTTACAAATGGTATCAGAGCCTAACACTGGGCAGTGTGCCAGCGAGGACGCTGGGCACCAAAGGAGGGTGAATTGTGAGATCCCACATCGGTTGGAGAGGGGAACGAAGCATTCCTTATAAGGGTGTGGAAATCTCTATCTAGTAGATGCGTTCTAAAACCGTGAGGCTGATAGCGATACGTAATGGGCCAAAGCGAACAATATCTGCTAGTGGTGGGCTTGGACGAGGAGCTTGTTTAGCTTTTTTTAGTTGCTTTGCAGATAATACTTATCGGCTAATTTTTGGTCACTCAATAAAAGGATGCATATTTCAACATTGCAGGTGCGCATTCCTCAATTGCAGAGCTGACAGATTTTATTTCTGCTGCTCAAATTTCTAAGGCTGCAGATGTTCTTCTCGGAAATCTCCCGGATAGGGTAACTTTTTTTCTATCCTATCAAATTCTTTGTTTTAAAGCTCTGCAGACATTATAACAAAAAAGAAATTGCTTAAACGTCTCGCTGACATTAACAGAGACCGTATCACATCGATAATTTGATTTCAATAGAACATTTTTTGCTTGATTATTTGAACAGCCAAAGCCGAAGAACCTCGATGGCTGCAGTAAACTCAAAAAAAGAAGGCATTATGATTACAAGGCATGGAAAAAGAAAAAACCGAAATGCTTTGACGATGACGATGAGACGATTCGTTTGCCAAATCCAATGCTTGGGTTCGGGGTACCCAATGAGCTGTGTCCTACATTTCCGAGAAAGCTTCCAGAGGCAGCCATTGGACCTCCCTACTTTTACTACGAAAACGTGGCACTCGCTCCCAAAGGAGTGTGGAATACGATTTCCCGCTTCTTATACGATGTTGAACCCGAATTTGTTGATTCCAAACATTTCTGTGCTGCTGCAAGAAAAAGAGGCTATGTTCATAATCTCCCAATACATAACAGATTTCCTCTTCTCCCAATGCCTCCTCAGACTATACATGAAGCATTCCCTTTAACAAGGAAGTGGTGGCCTTCATGGGATACTAGAACACAATTAAATTGTTTACAAACTTGCATTGGAAGCGCTCGACTGACCGACAGAATTCGCAAAGCTCTTGAAGATTACGATAGCGAACGTGATCCACCATTGACCGTGCAAAAGTTTGTCTTAGATCAATGTCGGAAATGGAATTTGGTTTGGGTAGGAAAAAATAAGGTCGCCCCGCTCGAACCTGATGAAGTCGAAATGCTTCTCGGATTCCCCAAGAACCATACTAGGGGAGGTGGAATCAGTAGAACAGACAGATACAAGTCTCTTGGCAATTCATTCCAGGTACCTATCTCTTCATTCTCTTCTTCGTCTTATCATCTTGGATCGCTCTGAAATTCCTTCCGAACATTATTGATTGCTCAGTGCTTTAATTCCATCGGTATTATTATGATTTTGGTTAAGATACCGTTTTGGTCCCAATACCTCCGTACTTGTTCTGTTTTAGTTTTTGTACTTTCAAATGTCCAAATATACGTTCAATAAATCTTAAAATTAGTCTCCGTATTAGCTAAATGTTACCTTTTCCAAAGAAAGGAAGTCGTGAAAAACGTTTGGGACTACTTACTAACAATAAGGACTAGTTTTAAGATTTAATGATCGCTCTGAATTTCCTTTCGAATATTATCGATTGCTCAGTGTTTGAACTGCATCGGTATTATTATTATTTTGGTTAAGATACCGTTTGGTCCCAATACTCTGGTACTTGTTCTATTTTAGTTTTTGTACTTTCAGATGTCCAGATATACGTTCAATAAATCTTAAAATTAGTCTCTATATTAGCTAAAACGTTGCATTTTCCAAAAAAAGGAAGTCCTCGTTAACCTTCAATTTTGAAAAAAAATGTAGGGACTATTTACTAACAATGAGGACTAGTTTTAAGATTTAACGAATGGCATTTGATAGTATAAGGATCAAAATGGATTGAGACCGAAAGGAGGGAGACCAAATTGATATCTTAACCAATATTTTTTTATAATTGGGTATCAAACAGAGATCACTTCTGGAGTTACATTGAACTCATGGCCTGCTCCTGTCCCACTAGGCTTGGGAGGCTTTGCCCACGACCAGCCAAAGCTAGTTAGTTGTGGAAGCAGCAAGGATTTCAAACGACCAAGTCTTCCACGGTTTAGGATGTTTTGGTTGTGATATCTTACAAGGTATTTGGCTACAACTTTTGTCGTTTCAGGTCGACACCGTGGCGTACCATCTTTCGGTCTTGAAGGACATGTTCCCAGGTGGAATCAACCTTCTGTCTCTCTTTTCTGGTATCGGAGGTGCAGAAGTGGCACTTCATCGTCTAGGCATCCCTCTTAAAAACGTTGTCTCGGTCGATATTTCGGAAGTGAACCGAAACATTGTGCGAAGTTGGTGGGAGCAAACGAACCAAAAAGGGACTTTGATTGATCTTGCTGATGTGCAAGAGCTAGATGCAGATAGGTTACAATATTATATGAACCTATTTGGAGGTTTTGATCTCGTGGTCGGAGGAAGTCCTTGTAATAACCTTACAGGTAGCAATAGGTACACTCGGGACGGACTCGAAGGCAAAGAATCCATCTTGTTTTATGACTACTTTAGAATCTTAGACTTGGTCAAGTGTATAGCCACCAAAACTGAATAATTTGATTGTAAAGCAAGCTACTCCCATCTTTCTGCAGTCCAAAAACATGTTATTTTATAGAACAAAGTAACCTTGTTTCAGTAAATAATTTACTGTTGGAAGATGAGGCCATAATCCCATCATTGTTTGGCCATTCAAGGCTGCTGTATTGTTAATCTATACTGTTTTTTAATACAACAATTTTCATTACATTATATTAAAACAAAATGCAATTTATATGAACCTACTGTGTCATATTATAAATTTATTTTATTTTTGATGGTATTTTAGGACTTTTTATTTATTTTAAGATTACATTTAGTCGGAGGTTACCACTCTTGAACTCTTGAAATGTGTAATGTGTAATGGAAGGTTTTGAAGCTGTAAGTCATGAGATTACATTTCCTGTGGTCGGAGGTTACCACTCTTGAAGTGTGTAATGTGTAATAGAAGTCGGAGGTTACCACTCTTGAAGTGTGTAATGTGTAATAGAAGGTTTTGAGTCCGTACAAAGTCATGTATATTGTTTCTGTAACATATCTGTAAAATGTTGTAAATATAGTATGTGTGCTTTCTTTTAGCCAATGACTAAGTTTCTTTGTAATTATATGTAGTTTATGTTGAATGCTTAGAATCCCTCAAACTTGACTTGAGCAATATTACTTGTAGAGTGATTTGAATCTCAAACAAGTGTTTTAAAAATCGTTTTTTTTTTTCTTATCGTTTTAGTAATCTGAATCTTAATTTCTCTCGAGGGATTCTTTATCGTTTTGGGTTTTGTTATTTATATCTAAAGGTCTTATTATTCAATAATATTGTTAGATCAAATTCTCATGAATTATAACCATTTGGAATGAAATCAACTTGATCCACGAATTTTAGCATTTGTAATCTAGGGGTCAGCACATCCACAAAGGTTCTTAGACAAAGGTTCTTAGATTCAATTGAAAGTATTATAAAAAGGAGTTTTGGTATGGAACGAGATTATTGGATTTTGTCAAATTAATAAAAATAAAATGGTTATGAAATGAGATGATATTTTTATTGAATATACAAAATGCATATGAAGCAACCAGAGTTGAGAATAGCTTAACCATGGTTAGAGTGAACGCGGTGGCTGCTGCCAGACATCCGGTTTCTATAAATAGCAGTCGATTCCCCGATTTTCGTTCTCCCGTCTCTCTACGCTTCTGTGTCATTGGAAGCGTGGTAGAGAGAGAGAGAGAGAGAGATAACGCATCGCTATCTCTTCGTTTTTGAGATTCGTTTTCATCCACCCGGCCTCGTATTTCTTAGGTAATGATCCATTATTCCCGAATTTCCTTTCTCAATTCGCAGATCTAGCGGTTTTCGCTTCCTTCTTGGTGCTGTTTTGATGGTTTAGGGTTGCGTTTTTTTCTGGGGTTTTTTGTTCGGGAAGTTCATTAGTTGAGTCTGGTGGAAGGGATGAATCATGTTGCATGTGCTATTTTGTTGTTCACTTGTAATGGTTTCTGGAGAATTTTAGGGCTTGTATCCGTCTTGTGTTCATTTTCGTCTTCATTACTAGAATTTGGCATGTTCTGTAGGTTTTCATGTGATTAGATTTCTCTTTTTAAGCCTCAACCCGTTTTAGCGCTTGGCGGAGGCCCCGAGACAGGTTGATTTCGAATCTTATTGGTTCTCCCAGTGTTTTCTTTTGTGCGTTAGCTCGGATTAAGGATTGAGCCTTTTCTAGGTTTTTTTTTTAAGAAAAGTTTTTCTGTTCTGAATTGCCATCGGGAGAACAGTATGGTTGATTTTACAAACTCGATGGTTATATCCTCTGGAAACGTAGTGATTGTTGGTTATGGTGGCCGGTGGTGATTATTCGAACTCATGTTATCTTACAGTTAGTTCAAAATGTTTTCCAATAGCTCGGCAAGCAAGTTTTTTTTTGGTGGTTGTGGTTTGGTATTATTAATGTTCATAGTTAAGAAGAGAATAAATTTTCATAGTTGTTTATATGAAGTTTGTACGGTTTTCTCAACTTATTCTTTGCCTTCTTCTTTTCAGTCTTTGAGTTATATTTTCTGTTTCCTTGTTATGGCGGCCACTGCAACTGCTGTCTCTGTTGAACCACGATATGCACCAGAGGATCCAACCCTCCCCAAACCTTGGAGAGGTTTAGTTGATGGGAAGACTGGGTATCTTTACTTTTGGAATCCAGAAACTAATGCCACCCAATACGAGAAACCTGTGGCTGCTGCTCCCCTGAATTCATCAATAGTGTCTATTAGTTCTTCGGTTCAAATTCAAAAGCAAGCCTCAGGCCACTCTTATTATAACAATTTCAATGAAAATAGTGATAAGTACGGAAGAAGTGTCCATGAGGCACCGAAACACGAGGTAGAGTCCGATATTAGTTATCTTTTCTATTTTATTAAAAAGGAAAATATAAATTTTTAGGATCTTCTTCCTCCATGATCCTTCTGGTACTGAAACTTTTGTGGCCACTAGGACCTACACTTTTTTTTTTGTTCAATGTTTTTCCATTTTTTTTTCCTTGGGCTTCCTTCTCTTGGTATCAAAATGAAATTTCTATGGGAAATTGGCCTTACAGTGCTTTTAGATGGTTTACGTTTTGTTCATTTCTTTTTTTTTTTTTTTTTTTTTGCTTCTGTATTCTTATTCCAACTTGCATGCTAATGTCCTTAGAATATCTTTGTATGGTTGAATATTATTATTCAATAAATCAAGTGAAGTTTATAAATTTAAAGACTTGAAAAGTTCTGCTCAACTCATTTCTTGAATGATTTTGGATGTCATTTTGTCTCTTGACACAAAACAACTTCAGGCATTTTGATCAAGCCTATGAGATGTGAATGTGTAATTAGTATTATGTACTAAATCATATGATTGATGTGACCCAATTTTACTTCAGGTACCAAGGGGTGAGATGTTTCATTCAAACGGTACCTCAAATGGAACACCTAGTACTGTGCATGGAGGAACACAGTTGCAAGTGCATAGACCATCAGATGCAGGAAGTGGTTTATCTGCCGAGGCTTATCGTCAACGACATGAAATAACTTTTTCGGTGAATGCTAATTTCAAAGTCTTTTAAAGTAGCCACTAAAATTTTGCTCTTATCTTTTCTTAGAGCTGATTAGATTTTTCTGCTTGTTTTTGTTTTTTAAATTTGTTGATATTATCTTGATCATCTATCCTTATTTACATAAGCCAAATTTCTTGATGTTCATATATTAGTTATTTGAGTAAAATTAACCGTTCTGTTAATTCTTTTCGTAGGGAGATAATGTGCCGCTGCCATTTACATCATTTGAAGCCACTGGTTTCCCACCTGAGATTCTTAGGGAGGTACTTTCCACTTTCCACTTTGCTCTATGCCTTTGTTGATAAATCTTTGTAGAGTATCCACAGCTGTCAATTCAGTAGGAATGTTCAGCCATCTAAAACAAATATTTCTGCTCAAAGTTAAGTGGTTGCTTGGGTCATGTTAATTTTTTTCGTCACCTGTACTTTTTTTGTCGCAGGTGCGATATTTGCTCCTGGGAGGAGCTAATGTCGTACGCTGTGGTGCCCTCTTTGTTTGGGGGCTTTAATTTGGAGTGCCCTTTTATGGTGGACCAATTTGTGGGAAGGGCTTTCCGAATCACCCATATTTGCAGCCGGGACTGCCGTTGGTGATGATTCAGTCTTCCACTAAGTTCATACGAAAGAAGAGGCCTCCTCCTTCTGCTGCTTGCAATCAGCAAGCATTTGCCGCATGCATATGGGGGATGATGCTTCTTCTGGAGTTAGCGTATTCTTCTAAAAATCGAAAAATGAAAACCAACCAGATATTTTGAAGCCTCCTCTGCTTAATAGGGGTGAATTTTCCAGGTACATAATGCAGGGTTCTCTGCTCCAACTCCAATTCAAGCGCAGTCATGGCCAATTGCTCTTCAAAGTAGCGATATTGTAGCTATTGCTAAAACTGGCTCAGGGAAAACTCTTGGGTACTTAATACCAGGTTTTATTCATCTCAAGCGCGTCCGAAATAATCCTAAGCTAGGTCCCACTGTTTTGGTGTTGTCGCCAACAAGGGAGCTGGCAACACAGATTCAAGATGAAGCTGTGAAATTTGCGAGGTCATCCAAAATCTCGTGTGCGGTATGTTTGTTCTAATATGAATTTTTGTTTATTCAGTTTGATTGGAGCTTTGTAATTCCTTCTCTAAATTGTTGCTAGTTTATCCATTTTTGTCTGGTTTTCATGCTTGCTAATTTCATGCCTAAAACATGTCGTACATATTGTTGTGCAGTGCACTGAATTGGCTTTATTTAAGTGCTTTCTCCAGAAAAAAAGATTTTATAGTAATGATATTATTTTTGAATCTCTAAAATGATAAGCAATACAATGTTAACTATTTGGAGGAACACTTTGGAACACGAACATGGTGCATTTTGTTTGCGGCATTTCCTGTGGACCTGGTTTCTAGAAGCATCCCATGGTTATTGTTTGTCTTTAGCTTCTTTTTTACTTTGCTCCCGTTTCACTTTGTAACTGTTAAGCATGCTGAAATGGGATTAATAATATTATATCCCTCTTTTGGACGCAAATTACTCATATTCTCTTACTTGCGATTTGAAGTGTATATATGGAGGAGCACCAAAGGGTCCACAATTGAGGGATATTGACCGTGGAGTAGATATTGTAGTTGCAACTCCTGGTCGTTTGAATGATATTCTTGAGATGAGGAGAATCAGTCTCCATCAGGTTTCTTATCTTGTACTAGACGAGGCTGACCGAATGCTGGATATGGGATTCGAACCCCAGATAAGAAAGATTGTAAAGGAGGTTCCTGCTCGCCGGCAGACCCTAATGTACACAGCTACTTGGCCAAAAGAAGTTCGAAAAATTGCGTCAGATCTACTTGTTAATCCTATTCAAGTCAATATCGGTAATGTCGATGAGCTTGTTGCCAACAAGGCAATCACTCAGGTATGAACTTAACTGTACCTGGTTTCAATATTTTGGAACAGCTGTCTATTAGTCGACTTATTATATAGACGAAACCGCTGTATTATTAGGTTTTTCATATGTTTTTTTAAATATAATTTGTGGGTATTTGTGCTTGAATTGGTTAAAATTTGAGAATTTTGACATATATATTTCGTTGTTCTACATCGTAGCATATTGAAGCATTAGCGCCTTTGGAGAAGCATAGACGATTGGAGCAGATATTGAGATCTCAAGAACCAGGATCTAAAATAATAGTTTTTTGTTCTACAAAAAAAATGTGTGATCAACTTGCTCGCAACCTCACTCGCCAGTTCGGAGCTGCTGCAATCCATGGAGACAAATCCCAAGGTGAGAGAGATCACGTTCTCGGTCAATTTCGCTCTGGGAGGACTCCCATACTCGTAGCTACAGATGTTGCAGCTCGGGGATTGGATATTAAAGATATCAGGTTTGCATTGATGTATTTAGTTCATTTTCAAAGAAAATTCATGTATATATATATAATCTTTAGGTTGATTGCAAAATGAATTATAATTTAGGCTTTCTATAATCAATAGCTGAACTGGTTCTATGCATCATATGATTGTATCTCGGTTGAAATGCGTACTTCATTACAGGGTTGTTATCAACTATGACTTCCCGACCGGAGTGGAGGATTATGTCCATAGGATTGGTCGAACCGGAAGAGCAGGTGCTACGGGTATCGCTTACACATTCTTCGGCGAGCAGGATGCTAAGTATGCTTCAGATCTGATTAAAATTTTGGAGGGAGCTAACCAGCAAGTCCCATCGCAACTTCGGGATATGGCTTCTCGAAGTTATGGAATGGCTAAGTTTAGGCGTTGGGGTTCTGGCTCTGACGGGGGTCGTGGCGGGCGCAATTTTTCAAGTTCTGGTGGGCGGGGCGGGCGGGGATCGTCTTTCTTTTCTTCTGTCAAGCCAGAACGAGGTGGTGGCTTTGACTCACGTGAGAGGTACTAAATTGTTGAGAGTACATCAGGGGAACAACTCTAAAGAAGGTCCTTGTGATGTTTTAATGGGTTCATTTTCCCGTGACAGGTCTGATTTTGGATACAACCGGGCTCGCAGTCGAAGTCCTCCAAGGGGCGTGGGAGGTGATCGAACTAAAAGCTGGAACCGTGAAAACAGCCCTCCCAGTTGGATCGCTGACAGGTCTGCACCAGCACGCGAACGCTCCCCAGCACCACGAGGTTTTCACAATCAGAACATTCCACCTCGGGGAAATGAAAATGGCAGTAAGAATGGTTCTGCAAACTGGAGCCTAGGCCGAAGCGGAAGCCGAAGTCCTAACCGTTTCAACCGGGCTCCTGCAGTACGAGAACGCGAACGTGAACGGTCTCCAGTGAAGGTGAATGGTGGAGGATACGAAAAGAGTACTCGGCCATATCCTCGAGAAGAAGACGAGGAGGGCATGATCCCACAAGATTGAATATAAGGGCATGCAAAGAAGGATAATAAGCATTTGTTCTTGAAGGGAAAAAGGTGAGTCCATGCCATATTCATTCTGGTTGTTGTGTTAGTGTGCCTGAATCCTCTGATATTTGATCAATCAGGCCTTATTATTATTATTATTATTATTATTATTATTTTATTAATCTTTGAGGCGGGTTGTAGGGGAGTTGTTTTGAATTCAAATACAAACATGTTATGCACTGTAATTGGACTTAAATTGTATATGTAAGTGAGTGACATTTTAATTCTAATTTTGGGAAGCATAATTTAAGTTACTATTATGGTAATCATGTACCTTTTTCATTCCAATTTAAATAATATCAATGAAATTTTGATGAATTTCTCACGATTGACTTGTTCGCTGTTGTTTTGTTGTAATAATATACCATACCATTTGGTTCAATTTGATACGGTTAATCTTTAACCTAATTCGTATTATCAACCCAAAAGGAGCGACTTTCTTATTATCTAAACTTTTATTTAAACTATACTCATGCTTACTTAAGCACATTAGATTATTTATATTTTTATAACACCTCCAGAGGTCTATATTATTCCGGCTCCAATTTGTTCTACTAATATTTACATAAATATTTGAATATTAGTTAAAATATTAGTAACTATTTTTATGTGTTATTAATGCTAATTCTAAAATAAAATATCGAAAACTTTGGAGGTGGATTTCAAAAGGGGAAATATCGATGTTCATAAATATTAATATTTCTAAAAGAAATAAAAAAATATTTAAGTTAACAAATAGATTTCACATTTTTAAATAAACTTACTTATTTTTATTGTTAATATTAAGTCATACTTAAGTAATATTTTTGTTAATTATTTACTTATATTTCGTCAATATATATATATATTTTTTTACCATAAATTGGAAATATTGATTCGGAATATATAGAAACGTGGGAGAAAATATTTTAAGAAAAATTTAAAATTTTAGAACAATTTCTCTAATTTATTTTTATTATTTATTTTCACAAAGGAATCAGGGGAGGATGTGGGTTTGTTTTAAACTTCTACTCTCCTCTTATGGCACTATAACGCGTTCACCCTCGCGCCAAAACTCTTAAACCCTAAACCCTTAGAACTCTCCTCTAAGCACACAGTTGTGAGTTGCCATGGCGTCCATGGCTTCCAAGGCGCATCCCCTTTTCTCCACCATTCCACACTTCCTAACTTGGAGGAGCCTCGGCTTTCGCACCGTTTGTTGCGGCCGCATGGGCTTCGCCTCTCAATCTCAGCAGCAGCTTGATCCCGATACAACCGTAGCCCGGACCAAGGTTCTCGAATCTTTCAAAGAAGAATTCGAGATTGGATCGCGCTTGATTACGTTGGAAACTGGGAAGATCGCTCGGTTTGCTAATGGCGCGGCGGTTTTGGGCATGGAGGAGACCAAGGTTTTGTCCACCGTTACCTCTGCTAAAGGGGACGCTGTTTGTTCTGATTTTTTGCCTCTCACGGTATGTTTGTTCTTCATTTTTTTTTCTTTTTTTTTTTTTGAATTACTGTACTGCTTTATTTGAAGAAAATGTCGAGCCTTTCATGATCGGTAGGTGGATGAGAAACAGAGATAATTGATTTTAGCCACTTATTCGCGAGAATGAGCATCACAAGCGTTGTATTGGAAACTTTTTTCAGTGCAAAATTTTGTTTTCTTCACGTTTCCGTTTGGCCTTTTCGATTTTTTGTTCGTCATAATCTGGAGAAGTGGGGATTTGAGGACCCTTATGGTCTGGAGTATCAATTATAATTTATAATCATATTTGTGGCACTGGCTCTTACCCAGGGAATGAACACTTGCTGTACTACTGGTGCTGCAGTCCATTAGAAAGAATTGTACAATCTTTATTTGGCCACATTTTCCTTTTGATGATATTCCATTCTTTTAATGTACGTTATTGGGTGTTTGGTTTCGTCATATATTCTTCCTACGCCAGTTACTAGTGTGTGTGTAATGGAGGAAGGTTTTGAGGATTTATTTCATCTTTTTAGGTGGATTATCAAGAGAAGCAATTTGCACAAGGTGTTATTCCAAGTACATTCATGAGGAGAGAGGGGGCTCCTAAAGAGCGTGAACTTTTATGTGGCCGCATTATAGATCGTCCCATTAGGCCATTATTTCCCACTGGATTTTACCATGAGGTCCAGGTATGTATTTTGAGTTTAGGTTCTTATGTTCGTAATACTACTTTGGTTAATTATCACGTTACGATCTTTGGCATGCCTCTTGTGTGACCCATTTTGTCTTAATGACTTTAATGTATCTTCCCTAATCAAAGGTAATGGCCAGCGTTCTTTCTTCCGATGCTAAACAAGATCCAGGTGTTATGGCAGCTAATGCAACATCCGCTGCTCTTATGTTATCAGATATACCCTGGGGTGGCCCCATAGGAGTGATTCGTATAGGAAGAGTTGATGGGCAGTTTGTTGTCAACCCGACTATGGATGAGGTAATCACAGTGGTGCTTGACTGCGCCCTCCACCCTCGTTATATTTTTTGCATGCATACAAACAAAGTTGTGTCCATTTGTGTTGTTTTGGTTGCCTGAATGTTTTCTTTTCTCTGAACTTGCAAGTATACCAAATTGGTTTTTTTTATTTTTTTTATTTTTAACAGCGAAGTTTTACTTGTGATTCAGTTTTTCTTCCACCACTCTCCATCATGAAGCTAAGAATTAAATTTTGCTTCTCCACGACTTTGAAAATTTAATTCTGTTTAATAGTACTAATTGGCTTCTGGATTCTTATGTAGATTCCTTTTTAATATTGTGAATTCTCACCTTAAAATACAACTTTTTTCTTACAATGGACACTTTGGCTCAAACATTTATGATATAATATCTAAGGTCATACTTTTTTGTGGTCTTAGCATGTGGTTCAGTTCAGTGTTTCTATAAGGTGCTTCTAGGCCCCTCACTCCCCCAATTCCCCAAGGAGACACGGCCACACTGTGCCAAAAATTCTTCTTATTTATTTTTTATTTTAATGAAAAGAAACATTAAAATAAGTTGGTTAAAAGCCCTATTAAACACTCTCCTTAAAAAGACCACATTTCTTTAATTTTTAATAATCTCATTATTGATCATCCTATGTTCTTCCATACATAAAATCTTTATTAGTATTTCCATTATTGATCATCCTATGTTCTTCCATACATAAAATCTTTATTAGTATTTCCCTATTGTGTGCTTCATAAAAACAGATTGAGAGTGCTATTGCAATTTAATTCACTCACATTATAGAAAACACTAGTTCAGTGCAGTTTGGGTCAAAAACTATGGAAATGACAAAATAATTAACTGTTATCTGTTCGCCAACATAAGGTCGTGTAGTCAGATTTCTCCTATTTATGAGTGTATTAGCTTTGGATATAATGCAGCTTAGCTTGAGCGATCTCAACTTAGTATATGCCTGTACAAGGGAGAAAACTTTGATGATTGATGTCCAAGCACGTGAAATCACTGAAAAAGATCTTGAAGCTGGATTGAGGTTGGCACATCCTGAAGTGAGTGATGAGGATTTATCCTAATTCATTTAGACTTTTTGTACTGATTGTTTATTCTACTAATATCACCGACTTCGATATTTTAGGCAGTTAAGTTTCTTGAACCTCAAATCAGACTGGCTGCTAAAGCTGGAAAGCTGAAGAAGGAATACAAGTTGTCCATGTTGTCGGATAGTACAATGGAAAAAGTTACCAAGTTAGCCGAAGCCCCTATTGAAGCTGTTTTCACTGACCACTCTTATGGCAAGGTATTTACTAATTATTTGCAAGATGAATGTTTGAATTAAATATTTTCATAATCACTAATTGTATAGTTTTAATTTTTTTTCTTATATTTAGTTTGAACGTGGAGAAGCCTTAGATAAGATCACAAAAGATGTAAAGAAAGTGTTTGAAGAAGAATGCGATGAAGAAGGCTTGAAGGTTTTGCCAAAAGCAGTAGACAGTGTCAGGAAAAAGGTATGCATATGACAATACAATTATAAACATTTGAAAGATGTTTCTCTTTTTCATATTATGCAAAATTGGAATTTGAGTCATAGTAGGTGAATAAACGCTTGAGTTTCTTTTAGTTAATAATACATTATTTTTTCTGTTCATTTTTTTTAAAAATAATTTTTTATTATTATAAAATTTTGACATCATATTATTATCTTTAAAATGTCGATTTGAAGCTTACTGTCTCCTTATATCTCAAAGTTGACAATTCAGTGAAATCCATGTAATTTGTCTATCTATCCAAATCACTATTTCCACAAGTGTAGCTTTCTCTAGGGTCCCTGTACTACATCATTCGTATGGATGGATTTTGATTTTGGGATAAACGTAACTGGATGGGGACCTGGTTTTCAAATGAAGTACAAGGCACATGGTTTTTTTATTTGGTCATAAAGTTTTGAATATATTCATCCTTATTCTCTCTAAGAAGATTGGCAATTTATGAAATATTAGGTTGTTCGCAGAAGGATTATTGCTGAAGGACTTAGAGTTGATGGTAGACGTCTTGATGAAGTTAGGCCGTTGTATTGTGAATCCAGATATTTACCTATACTACATGGGTCATCAATTTTTTCTCGAGGAGATACACAGGTCAGCTAAGGCAGTTCTTTCAGTAGTTTTTTGGCTAGTTATTATTAACCATTTTACCATCAAGTCTCAGAATTCTTTGTTACATGTTACTTTTAACTTCCAATTCTCAAAAAAAAAAAAAAAAAAAAAAAAAAGAACACTTCTGATTAACTCCCGTACAGGTTCTATGTACTGTAACACTTGGAGCACCAGGAGAAGCTCAGCGCTTGGATTCCCTCGTTGGTCCACCAACAAAACGTTTTATGCTTCATTATAGCTTCCCCCCGTTTTCAATAAATGAAGTGGGGAAACGAGGTGGTTTAAATAGGCGTGAAGTTGGCCATGGTAAATGATTTATCTATTTCTTTGTGTTATTAAATATTTAAACAAAATTGGGTGATTAGGTCATAAGAATAAGGTGTTGGGTTCTATTTGGCAACTAAGGTTTCCATTGGGAAATAAAGGTTCTCTTTCACATAAAGTAGTTGTCAACTTCAACATCTTCAGTGAAAAGCTTTAGCTTCGTCCTCCTGTGATAAGGAGCAAAATTTAAGTTTTTATCGTGAGAAAGAATCAATCCCTCATTTACTCTTGCTTTTGTTTTCAGGTTGGTAAAGGTAAAATGTTAGGTATCTGGAAAATCGTTGATAAGGAGCAAAACTTAAGAAATCCTTGGGCTCTTAATTCAAATTTAATTTTTAATTTACCTGCAGTTTTTGGTTATGATAAGCTGTAGAGAGGTTTTTTATGCAGATATATGGGGTGAGGAGAGGAAATGTGGGAAGTCCGGATCTAGACCATCATCCAAGTATCTAGTACTCTAGAATTACTTGATGAAGATCTTAATTTAACTAAAAAGGATTTTTTTGGTAGGAACCCTTGCTGAGAAAGCTTTGCTTGCTGTGTTACCTTCTGAAGATGAATTTCCATATACTGTTCGTGTAACTTCAGAAGTCATGGCCTCCGACGGTTCAACGTCAATGGCAACTGTTTGTGGAGGTACTGTTTAATCTTGCATCAATTGAAGGCTATGCATTAATATTTTTGTGTACAGTTTTAACATTCTTTGGTTGGCTTTCTAATTTTTAATTTTTTTTATGAGAAACGATGATTGTATAGAGGGTTCTCTCTTCCTCCTGCCCCTAACTATAACCTTCTTTGGTTGAAATAAAATGTTATGTATTGTCTATATGATTTGTTGTAGTCGCAAAATGTAATGATTTGCATGTATCCTCAATTTCTGATTCAATAATCGGACCCGTTCATTTAAAATCCTACTCAAGTTAATGAAATTCTTCTTTCCCGGTTGAATCTATTTGACAAACTTAGATTACTTTTTTCACATATACAGTCTTCATTTTTTCATAATAAATCTTCAATAGTTATATTAATTTGAGATGATGTATTAGGATTTCATGTGATTAATAGGACCTTGTTTTTGCAGGTAGCATGGCATTGATGGATGCTGGCATTCCAATAAATGCACATGTGGCTGGTGTTTCAGTGGGTCTTGTCAGTGAAACTGATCCAACAACTGGTGCAATTATAGATTACCGTATCTTGACTGATATACTAGTAAGATTTTTGCTTGCCCTCCCTGGTTTTGCTCTTTGGTCAAGGTCAACTTTTGGCTTCATTCTTTCTCTATTTGAAAATTTATGTGTCCTCTAGATCACTGATACGAAGTGCATACATGATACATCAGGAGGATCTTGATTCATCCAAATTTTTTTTTAAGGCATGTGAAATTTGTGAAATTCTGTTAGGTCCCAAAATTCTTTCCTTTATTAATGCATTGATTGGCCTTCCTATAGAATCTTGAAGGAAGAAAAGGTTGTGGACTTCAAAAAAAATTTATGTCCAAGGAAAAGTTTGGTTATGAACAATCAACCAAGTTCTTAACAACAAGAAACATACCTTTCATTTATTAGACAAAAGTAGTATTACCTACCATGGGTTGACCTAGTGGAAGAGTCAATGGCGACTCCGCCGTGGGAAGAGCCGCTTCTTTCTTGCTTGATGGGGGGGCCAATATGGGCCATGAGTATAATAAAAAGCTTATAGGGAATGAGTTGAATTCATGGTTGCCATCTACTTTAGATTTAATATTCTTCATGTTTTCTTGGCAACTAAATGTAGTAGGGACATGCCTTTTTTGGTTTGATAGGAGATCTTTCCTTTAGGTTGCCTCCTTCTTTTGTGTGCCCTTTTTTTATATGTTCTTGTGTCCTTGCATTTTTTCTCAATGAAAGTTAGGTTCTTCATAAAAAAAACAAAAAAAAAAAAAAAAAAAAAAAAAAAAAAAAAAAAACATTTTGGCGTCTATTAATATGATTTGGGAGTTTGTTCCATATGGGTTTGTAGGGACTTGAAGATCATCTGGGGGATATGGACTTCAAAATAGCTGGCACACGAAAAGGAATTACTGCAATTCAGTTGGACATAAAACCTGCTGGAATTCCATTGGACATAATATGCGAGTCCCTAGAGCATGCACGCAAAGGTCGCCTGCAAATACTGGAGCACATGGAGTGTGAGATTAATGCACCACGTATTAAGGATGATGAAAACTCTCCTCGATTAGGTGGGAATTATAATCCAAATGTCTTTTTGTTGACTACAATATATTACTTAAAGCCTAATAAAGGCACTTGGTCAATGTAACCCATTGCAGTTATCTTAAAGTACACTAATGATGCTCTTCGTCGCTTAATTGGACCTCTTGGTGCTTCGAAGAAAAAAATTGAAGAGGAAACAGGTATACTTTGAATTTGTGAACTTCTGATTTTATTTATTTATTTAGTTTATTGCTTCAAGGTTCATCATCTCAAAATAGCATCTCTGTATAGTTCCAGAAGTAGTCTTTTTTATTTTTCTTGCAAGTGCAAACAAAAGCTTTATGCCAATAATTATATTTGATGATGTGATTGTTGTTGCATGAATCATAAATGCACTGTCTTTTGTTGTAGCAATTCTTTCACGTGTGTCGTTAGTTAATGATGTGATGCTTAGCTTCTGTAACATCCTGTTCTATGACTTAACTTCTGGGTTTACCAGTGCATTTTATGTCTGCAAATGCCGCTTGAACTATCTGGATATTGTTTTGACTTCAGCTTCGATGCTCCTTGAATATTCAACTATGGTTCTTTCTTCTTCACCGTGGTTTTCTTGACATGTCATGTACACTTATTATTGTTCAGGTGCACGCATATCTGTTGGTGATGGAACTCTTACCATACTGGCTAAAAATCAAGCTGTGATGGAAAAAGTACAAGAAAAGGTATGCCTTCCCTTTTGGATTTGTGCAGGGAGAGCAACTCTTTGGCTGGTTTGGAAGGAAATAAATCTTAGATTTTTTTTAGAACAAGTGGAATACAGAGGCTTCTTTTGTTTATAGTATACAGTATTGGACTTCTTGCTGGTCTTCAAACCACAGATTTCTTTTGCAATTACAGCCTTTCCATGATTATTAGGAATTGAAATTTTTTTTGAGACAGATTCTCTCTTTGTAGGCCTTGGCCTGTAGCCTTTAGGTGCCCCTTTCTCCTTTTTTGAATATATTTTTATACGTTTCATATATAAAAAACGGGGGTGTGCCTTTGTCATGTACGTCTCTACGGCTAACTTGTGCTCCATGTTTATTTTCACATTTTAGGAGGCTACAGTATAATTATTTATACTTTATACTACGTATAGGAAAATTTGTCTGCCTTAATTTAGAAATTTTTCTCGTGACACTCTTTTACAGGCCAACTGAGGTAGATCATTGTTTTACAGGTTGATTTCACACTTGGCCGTGAGATTGAAATTGGAGGGATGTATAAAGGAGTTGTAACTTCAGTGAAAGAGTATGGTGCATTTGTTGAGTTTAATGGTGGCCAGCAAGGCCTTCTCCACATCTCAGAGTTGTCACATGATCCAGTATGCACTCGTTCTTGAAATGAGTTCAACCAAATTTCTTCATTTTGGATGACCTTTTTTCATGAAATTAATCCAAGTCACGTGCTTCTATTTTTTTTCTCTCTTAAAAAGATTTACATTTCTTATGATCCAGGTCGCCCGAGTTTCAGATGTTGTATCTGTTGGTCAGAGGATTTCCTTGGTGTGCATAGGTCAAGATGTTCGTGGTAATATCAAATTGTCCCTCAAAGCTACTATGCCCAGACCAAAAGCTGAAGCTCAGAATGGAAATTCTGTTCCTTCTTTAGAATCAGTTTCTTCTCCGGTTGGAGAAGTATCAAAGACGTGGCACGAAACTCTGAATTCTACATCCAATACTTCTCCAGTGGACACAAGTGTAGGTAGTGAGGTAAATCCTACTTCATCAATTCCGTCGATCCTTATTCGAAGCGCTGAAGATTGTGATGAGGAGGAAAAAAAATCTGCTGGTATGAACTTGAAACTTAAGGATACTCGAAAATCGAATGCCAATTCTAGATCAGAACTCAAGTCGAAACCCTTGGCTCAGAATGGTCCAAGTAACAATCAAGTTGATGTTGAGAGCCCCATAACCGCAAGAAATCTGAAACTTGGAGTGCGAGTCAGGGCAAAGGTTTATCAGATTCGAGCTCGTGGTTTAGTTCTTGATTTGGGTGAAGGACTTCGTGGGATGTATAAATTCGAGGTACATAATCGTCGTCTTCTCCTTGAGGCTTATATTTCGGTTTTACTTCTGTGTTCTAGTGTTGAAAAGTTCCACTGTCCAATTCTACTATTTTCTTTGCTATGTTCAGGGAGACAACAGGAGCAATTTCGAAGTCGGGGACGAGTTACACGTTCAGTGTTCGAGCTTTTCAAGCAAGGGAATTCCTGTAATGTCGTTGCTTGATAACGAGTAGTCAGTAGGAAACAAGAAGTGAAACCAGCTCCGTTGAGGATTTTAAGAGCCTCTCATGTGCTGGTTTTACAATCTGTGGCAATATCTATTATGTGCTTTGATATTGGCAGAAACAGAGCTTTGTTTCAAGCATAGAGATAGAACCAATGTTCGAGCAAGGTATGGATCGCTATCAATCTCATTCTTTCGCTCGAAAACGTCGGTTTGAGTTTTGAAACTATCTTATTGCATCTTCTAGTAGCGAGTTGAAAATTTATTGCTAAATTAATGTTATCGTTCTTAGTACGCGGAACTGAATCATCTTCGATATATTTTACATTTTTTGTAAGCTATTATTATGTAATAAATTTTAGCAAAAGATGTTTCCAAAGTACTCTCCATTTGTATAATTCGTTTATTATCTGGTTATATATACAGATTCCAAATATAACTATTTAGTATAATTCGTCAATAACTGTCTTAAAATTAATTATTTAATCATTTGAAAAAAGAATTATAACCACAAGAATTGAGGTGGGACGCAGTTCAGAAAATGACAAAATCACTTTTCACAAGATGACGTCATAATATAAATAAAACCAGAAAATGAAAATGTATTCTATTAGAAAAAACGGTGACGTTTCGATTCAAATAGAAGTTTACTTACCGAAGAAGAATGCCACGTGGCAACAAAGAAAAAAGGTCCGTTGATGGACCAAAAAAGTGTTCCACGTGGCAGTTTATATGTAACTTGGGTCCACACAGTATATTATATATATATATATATTTTTTTTTTTTAAAGGTAAAATAATAGATGGAAAAAAACGAAAAAGTTAAGAAAATAATAATAAATTAGTAGGGCCCGCAGTATCTTGAGGCCCAGAAAAAGCCCATAAGCTTTGAATAAAAGAATATTACTCTTTTCTTTTCGGCCCTCTCTCTCAAGTGCCTTCAATATTTAATTTAATTTTAACGTATAAAATTAATTTATAGCATCTTGTAAATTAAATTTGATGTGGTCGGTCGTTTTTATTTTTATTATATATATATATATATATATATTTTTTTTTTTTTTTTTTTTTTTTGTTGTTAAGATTTAATGATAAATTTATCGAATTGTGTGAACCATCGCCTAACGGCCCTACTAAGAAAAAGAAAATATTCGATGAATCTTAAAACAGTTAATTCATTGTATTTGTCTATTTGACGGTTAGATGTATTATTAAATTATTTTTTTTATAATTTTACCATTAATTTTTATTCTAAAATTCTAATTTCATTAATTAAATTTTTTGAGAAAATATTGCGATTTTAACTTTTGGTAAGAATTCATTTGAAAGATGGTCGAAAAACATTCGATTTTAAAGAAAAAGGACATTAAATCTAATTTTTTTGTTGAAATTTTCGCATAGATCAAACTTAATATTATGTCGAAATCGGTAATTTTTACACTGCATACTAAAATTGAAAGGTGCGAAATTGAATATAAACTAAAAATATTGTCTAATTTTCAGGTCCAATTTAATGAAACATTGAGTTTATATTCAAAATTGTCCCTCATATTATTTTTTATTCTACTTTATGTATAAAATTTAAAAGTTTTATTTTGTGTGGTGCTCATAAATTTTCATTCTTAATTTTGTCATTTTCATTGCCTTTTATATATATATATATATATATATATATTATTATTATTTCTATTTTTTTTTTTTTTTTTGCTCTATTTTTAACTTTTATATTTTGCCTATACTATTAATAATTTTTTAATTAAAAAAAAAGAGAAAGAAAAGAAAAGAAAATTGTGTTTGGGAACTAAGAAAAGCCATCCCTTTTTCAGGGAGGGAATACAAATAACCAATCACTTAAGACAACAAAACCTAAAAAGTGAAACCAAACAAGTTCTATTATATTCTTATATCCAATCACTCCCTTTTCCACCCTTACAAA
Organism: Cucurbita ficifolia; assembly: GCA_033971965.1. Lineage (NCBI taxonomy): Eukaryota > Viridiplantae > Streptophyta > Magnoliopsida > Cucurbitales > Cucurbitaceae > Cucurbita > Cucurbita ficifolia. The sequence continues at coordinate 9,577,247 of CM066972.1, forward strand.
TAAATAACTTAAATAATAAATTTATTTATTAAATTTTATAGAAATTCTAATTTTTAAATTTAGTGTCCGATAAATTTTTTATTTTTATTTCTAATTTGTTTAAGAACTATCCAAGTTTCTATTATTTAAATATATATTTTTTAAAATTATGAATTTATTAGACATAAAATTTAAAAAAAATTACTGAAAAAATTTCTATTAAAAAGCATAAAGGGTTTTTAGAAAAATTCCATCCATAAGCTTCAAAAGGAATTATTTATTCTTTAAGAAAATGATGGAATATTCATAGAGATATAAAATTCTTGTCAACTAGGAAAAAGAATAATAAAATTTAAGATATTTTAATGACACGATAATTCAAGTTTCAATATTAATTCACTTTTTTTATTTTAATTCGAAAAGAAAAAGACGAAACTGTAAAGGGGTCGTATAAATACCCTTTCAATATTGAGAAGGAAACATTTCTCGTACTTAAATTTGCGCTATACTTAAATTATTTATGCTAACTTAAACCTCTGAGCTGGTGTGACAAGCACTACACTGACGTGTTGGTTTTTTTTTTTTTTTTTTTCAGACAAATTCTTCTCCCTCGAACAAGTTTTATCGTTGTCACATGAGAGTTATGTACGTTAACATGTTTGGTTTTGGCACAACATAACTCCCATTTTAAAATTATATGAAATTAATAAAAAAAAACATTGTCACGGAAGCGGATTTTTTTTAAAACCATTTTTTTATTACATAAAATTGAAATTTAAAAAAAAAAAAAAAAAAACTCATCTTGCCTAATTAAAATGTAAAATTTAAAAATTTATTAAACCATAAAATTACAATATAAAAATATAAAATTTTAATGAAATAATAAAAAGAATTATTCTACATGACAACACCCATTTAAAAATGTTTTATTAAAAAAAAATAAAAATATATTCTGCATGACAACACATGAAATAATAAAAAGAATTATTCTAAGCCCACTGCTAGTCGATATTGTTCTGTTTGGCTTTTCCCTTCCACTACTCCAAGGCTTTAAAGGAAGTTTCCACACCCTTATGTTATTTTTTAATTATTTAAAAAAATATTAATTTTTTAAATTAATAGTTAAAATTTTATAAAATTAAAAAATAATTACAATAAGTGAATAAATATTTTTAATATTTGGAATAGTTTTGTAAATTAAAACTCTTCATTCCCATTCGAATTTTCCCCGTTGCTTTTTCGATGAGAATCAAGAAAAAGTCTCCTTTTTTCTTTTGGGTCCCTCAAGAATCTACAAATTGTAAAAAGGAACCCATATTCTTTTGCTTTCTTTTTCCAATTAGCCCACTTGTTTATTTTTCTTCTATAAAATCCCCTCGATTTCAGTTAATTTTCACATCAACCTCGAAGAAGAGAAAAAAAAAACTAACCCTCTTTTGTTGTTGGGTTGTTTCTTCTTTTCTTCTCTCAAATGGCTCCTATTTTGAAAAATGGCAATTCCAACATTGTCGTTTCATTCGATGGCTTGAACGACTTGTCGTCTCCATTTTCGATCGACGGGTCGAATTTTACTGTTAATGGTCATACCTTCTTGTCGGATGTTCCTGAGAATATTGTTGCTTCTCCGTCTCCGTACACTACGATCGATAAGTCCCCGGTTTCAATTGGTAGCTTTGTGGGATTCGACGTGTTGGACCCTGATAGTCGTCATGTCGTTTCGATTGGTAAGCTGAAGGATATTAAGTTTATGAGTATTTTTAGGTTTAAGGTATGGTGGACTACTCATTGGGTTGGTCGGAATGGTGGTGACCTTGAGTCGGAGACTCAAATTGTGATCCTCGAGAAGTCGGATTCTGGCCGACCGTATGTTCTCCTTCTTCCACTTGTTGAGGGGTCGTTCCGAACATCGATTCAGCCCGGGGAGGATGACTTTGTCGACGTTTGTGTCGAGAGTGGCTCGTCCAAAGTGGTGGACTCGTCGTTTCGAAGCGTGTTGTACCTTCATGCTGGTGATGATCCGTTTGTACTTGTTAAGGAGGCGATGAAGATCGTTAGGACCCATCTCGGAACTTTCCGCTTGTTGGAGGAGAAGACTCCACCGGGTATATATTCTTAAACTAAACTCAAAACGTTTTGTGTTAGGAATTACAGACCTCCACAATGGTATGCTATTAGAGATAATCCATAATCTTCTTCTTAATTAGTCAATGTATATATTATCACTAGGTATCGTGGACAAATTCGGGTGGTGCACGTGGGATGCTTTCTACCTAACAGTTCACCCACAAGGCATAATGGAAGGTGTGAAGCATCTCGTCGATGGCGGTTGCCCTCCCGGCCTAGTCCTTATCGATGATGGCTGGCAGTCGATCGGCCACGACGCTGATCCCATCACTAAAGAAGGTATGAACCAAACCGTTGCTGGCGAGCAAATGCCCTGTCGCCTTCTAAAATTCCAAGAGAATTACAAATTCCGTGACTATGTCAACCCTAAGAGCTCCGGTGCTAACTCCGGCCAGAAGGGGATGAAGGCATTCATTGATGAACTCAAAGGGGAGTACAAGACGGTAGAGTATGTGTATGTGTGGCATGCTTTGTGTGGATACTGGGGTGGGCTCCGACCGGACGTGCCAGGGTTACCGGAGGCTAACGTGATCCAACCGGTCCTCTCGCCGGGCCTGCAACAGACGATGGAAGATTTGGCCGTCGATAAGATTGTTTGTCATAAGGTCGGGATGGTTCCACCGGAGAAGGCAGAGGAGATGTACGAGGGACTCCATGCTCATTTGGAGAATGTCGGGATTGATGGCGTTAAGATCGACGTCATTCATGTAAGTACCATTCGTAAATCTTATTTTGATGTTTGAACTCTTTGAAATTGTTCTGTAAGATAATTAACTCGTCCCGTCTTAATTTTAATTATTAGATGATAAAATAATAAATATTTGAAGAAGATATTATTTTATTTTACTTTTTAAAATATTTTATTGAGAATATTATTGTACATTTGAATGGATAGTTGTTGGAGATGCTATGCGAGGACTATGGTGGTAGAGTGGATTTGGCAAAGGCATATTACAAAGCCATGTCCAAATCAATAAAGAAACATTTCAAAGGAAACGGAGTGATTGCGAGTATGGAACATTGTAACGACTTTATGTTCCTCGGCACTGAAGCTATTTCTCTCGGTCGTGTTGGTAAATAATTTTTCTTTTTTAAATTCATTTGGTGATGACGTGTTACTCTCTACATCCAATTAAAGAGTGCCACGTGTTGTTTGATAGGTGATGACTTTTGGTGCACCGACCCCTCTGGTGATCCCAACGGTACGTTTTGGCTTCAAGGATGCCACATGGTGCACTGTGCCTACAACAGTCTGTGGATGGGTAACTTCATTCACCCCGATTGGGATATGTTCCAATCTACTCACCCTTGTGCTGCCTTCCATGCTGCCTCTCGAGCTATCTCTGGTGGCCCAATCTATGTCAGTGACTTTGTCGGGAAGCATAACTTTGAGCTTTTGAGAAAACTGGTGCTCCCTGATGGCTCGATCCTTCGAAGTGAGTACTATGCTCTCCCGACTCGCGATTGTCTCTTTGATGATCCCTTGCACGATGGAGAAACTATGCTTAAGATATGGAACCTTAACAAGGTAAATATTTTTGTCTTAATTGAATCATTGTGTCGAATGTTTGTAAAGTATTCTAAGATATTGTTTTTTTGTACAGTTCACTGGTGTGATCGGTGCATTTAACTGTCAAGGAGGAGGATGGTGTCGTGAGACGCGACGTAATCAATGCTTCTCTGAATATTCGAAGCGGGTGACCTCAAAAACTAACGCAAAAGACATTGAATGGAATAGCGGAGAAAATCCAATCTCTATCGAGGGTGTGAAAACGTTTGCGTTGTACCTCTATCAAGCTAAAAAGCTCATCCTAGCCAAGCCCACCCAAAACATTGATATTGCCCTCGATCCCTTTGACTTTGAGCTTATCTTTGTCTCTCCGGTCACCACACTCATCGAAACGGCTGTCCAGTTCGCCCCAATTGGGCTCGTTAATATGCTGAACATTGGTGGTGCCATCCAGTCTGTGTACTATGATGATGACCTAAGCTCTGTCGAAATTGGCATCAAAGGTACTGGTGAGATGCGAGTGTTTGCGTCAGACAAACCTAGGGCTTGTCGGATTGACGGTGAGGATGTTGGGTTCAAGTATCAAGACCAAATGGTGGCGGTCCAAGTGCCATGGCCCGGTTCTTCCGGCATTTCAACTATCGAGTACTTATTTTAATTTATTTAGAGCTTGCTTGATGGTGCTATTGTTGTTATTTTTATTATCTTTAATGTATTTCTCTCCAAAAGAAAAATTCGTATAATTTGGAGAGTAAGCGAATGAGTTTTTAAATAAGACCACTTTTTCAATCTCTTATGTTTTGTTCACGCATTCAGCCCCGGATCAATAACTCTAAAATGTCCGCTGACACATTGCTCGATGTTTGGCTCTGAGACCATTTGTAACACCCTAAGTCCACCGCTAGCAGATATTATCCGCATTAGCCCATTACGTATCACCGTGAGCCTCACGGTTTTAAAACACATCTATTACGGAGAGATTTCCACACCCTTACAAAGAATGATTCATTCCCTTCTCCAACCGAGGTGGGATCTCACAATTCACCCCCTTGGGAGCCCAAAAACTATCTGATCATTTCAAATTATTTTTTTTAAAAAAAGGTTTCAAGGTATTCGTAGATATTTTTGTTCATAAGGTGTTCTTTGAAGTTTTTAAAAAATTTTAAGAGTATTAATAAAACTTTTGAAAGCTCACCGGTATTTTTGAAACGTTTTTGAACGGTCAATGGTATTTTTTTAAAACCTTTCTAACGTCTAAGGATATTTTTGAAATAAAGTATTAACGGTTTTTATTTAAATCTAATGTGAAATTCAATCGTATTTTTTTTATTAATTTAGCTTTTTTTTTTCTTTTTCTTTTTCTTATTTAGTTTTGATCCAAATCGACAACCACAAGTCCACGTTCCTCCTATTCTGGGCCGTTTTAAAATTTCCAAAACGGCCCATATTCCCGGCCCATATTCTCGGCCCATATTCCCGGCCCATATTATCGGCCCATATTCCCGGCCCATCTAACTACAAAAGTAAAACGGGCGCCAAAATGGGGCGAATACACAATTAACCAAACATGGTGGGAGAAAGTGTAATTTCTAAATCTCAAATCCTCGTTTTGTAATTTTGTTTAATTTTATTTGGTATGGTACAATCGTCGTCTCCTCTCTCTCTCTCTCTATCTTCCTCTCGGTCTAGAATCCTGGTTGTTGTTAACAACTCCGAAGGGGCCTCATACGAACTCAGGGTTGCAGAGAAACCCTCGTGCTCTCTCTCTCTCTCTCTCGCCGGACCGCCGTTGAATCGCTAAACGACGGCGGTGTTTTCGTTCAACGATCTTGTCTCTTCCGTCGCTTCTGTTCCTCTTCTAATGCCCTTCGTTTTCTCTTCTTGCTTTGCTCGCCGCTAATTCCAGAGCCGAGTATCCTCGCTCTGACTAATTCAAGCATTCCATGGCGCTTTCTTGATCAATTCGTCCGAGAATACTCGGTAACCTATTCGTTTGTTGCTTCTTTACTGCTTTGTGTTTGTTCCTTTCCCTTCCTAGTTTCTGCGACTTCGTATTGTTGTGCACCTGGAGAATTTTGAGTTGTTGTGGTTTAGGTTAATTTAGTTTGTCATTGAAGTGATGTATTGTTGGGATTTATTGGACCTATTCGATGCTGAATAATTTGAAGTATGTTATTAAGTTGTTAAGTAGTGGGGTTTGAATTTCATTAGGGAATAGATGATTAATGAATGCGGCTGAGTTAATTCCGTTTGTTTTTGGTTCTGTTTACTGTTCTCGTTGTTCGAGGCCAATTGATTTATTTCTTTCTTTGTTTCATTAGGTTAAAATAACTCAATATAGTGTTTCAAGTTCTGGATACAAGACCGTAGCTACTTCTAAGGAATAAGGGATTGTTCTGTTTATTGCTGGGAATCAAATGGAACTGAAAGTTTCATATCCTAAGCCAGACATTTCTTCCTCTGAGTATGTTAGTGATCCGGAGGAAAAGGATATTAGTGATGATGAAGATGATGATCGCAACCATAAGCATAGGAGGCGGGAGACACACTCTCAGTCTTTGGAAACAGATACACGTGAACATGATTTGAGGCCATATGGAAAGCGTAGTAAACCTTTTGAAAATGGACGTAGTTTTAGGGACAACGATTCTCAAGCGAATGAAGCTTGGAAATCCTTCAATAATTCCACTCTTGAGAAAGACATCCCTGGGAAGTTTGATAAAAGACGCCTAGGTGTAGTGCCAGGATCTCGAGTGGCTGGGGATTTCAATCAAAGGATCAGGGCAAACCAGGCGTTTTCTAGTGACCTAAGTTTTGGTAGGGGAAGAGGCAGGGAGTCTGCCCCTTGGAACCAGTTTGATTCAAGGTTTAGTCCTGTTGATATTGCTTCCCAAATTGTTCACCATGGGCCTTTTCCTCCCAGGCTATTTGCTGGAAGGGGTTTACCAAGTGTTTCTACTTCACAAACTGCACCATGGAATACATTTGGATTAATACCAGGAATTCCGAATGGTGGGCTAGAACCTATGCACTCTATTGGTTTTCAGGGAACACTTAGGCCTCCAATCAACCCTCCTCTGAACATTGGCATGCCTCGTCAGAGATGTAGAGATTTTGAGGAACGTGGATTCTGTCTTAGAGGAGACATGTGTCCAATGGAGCATGGTACTAATCGCATTGTAGTTGAAGATGTCCAGGTATGTATATCACCCATTTTACTGTATTTGACTGAGCATGATGATTGATTAGAATGAAACCATAACCTGTTTGGCCTCCCATACAAGGGCCACCCAGGTTATATTACATCTTTGAAGGACATTTTTTTAACATCATCTTGTTAATATATTTTTCATTTTTTTCCTGAAATTATTTAGAACATAACTTAAGGTGTTGTGGCTATATATCTCCTTGCTACTGCCAATTATTGAAAGCATCAATTTTGGTGTCCTTAAATTCCAAGTTTGCTTCGTTAGAATGATATTGTTATCTTTGGTCCAAACTTCAAAGATGAAATTCTTAATCCAACTCTTCCATGAGATTCCTTTATAAACCTCAATCAATTTTATTTATGCACAGAGCTACAAGCCAAGTGGATATTTTAGAGCTCCCTACTCTCCCTTAACAGAGAATTCCAATGATAATTTCCAATAAGATACCCACCCCCATAACAAACTTGCTATACATCCCTCCCCACTGTTCATTTCTAGCCTTGGCCCTTTCTAACTAACAAAATACCATTGGGCTCACACACCACGTATTCCTCCCTCACATGGATCCCCTTCTCTTCACATGCTTTTGCACATACACTTTAGTAATTCGCGGTCTATTATTAACCCCTCCTCCCTTTTTTCAAAGAAAAATATGTGAAGTGAATTGTTTTCAGGATTAATTTTTGGAAACTGATGTTTCTGTTTACTCCCTCTTGTATATCTTTTAAACACATCCCAAATTAAAGTATATGATGAAACATATAGGTACAATTGTATTTCTATTATTGCTTTAGGAATCCAAGATGTCATCTATTCATGAAAATGTAGTGTGTGCATGTGCAGGAGTAGTTTGAAAACAACTAGACGTTCAAGTTTTCTTTTCCTTTTCCCCTTTCTTTTGTGTTCAAGAAGGAGAGGAGTTGACATTTACTTGCTTCGATTTGTTATTCATTTTTTTCAATTTATTGTTCCTTCTGTTAATTAGTATTATCGTTTTCATTGTCATAGTATAAATAACTTGTATAATTTTTTTCATAAATTTAAATGCCCCATTAATTATTTGTTTTCTCTTAAAATTAGAAGTTCCATAAATAATTTCATTTGCTATAACTTTTTCGTAAGGGAAATAAGTTTCGTACGTAAGGAACTTTGTTAAACTACCAAATATTAAGTCATATCTATAAGTTGCTTGATAGCGGATGGAAAATTTAAGAGAAAAATATAATTTCCTTTCCATTTACAATTTTTATTTGGTTGAACCTTATTGTATTTCGTGTATAAGCAATAATCTTACCACAGTATTGCTTTTGGGTTGTTTCCGGCCTATGTTTTACCTGAAAAGAGATTTCTTTATGCTTTTGTATGTTATAACTAGTAACTGTATATCTAGTTCTAATGAATTGTATGATCTTGCTATGCAGAGCCTTTCTCAATTTAATCTTCCTCTGTCGCTTCCAAATGCACAATTAATGGGGAAAACTACTGGATCTCTGCCAACAGTTAGCACATCTTCCACGACAGTAATGTGTGGCAAAGGATTACTTGGAAAAAATACCAAGCCTGGTGTAGGAGATGATTCATTGGCCTTCCATGGTGTATATTCAGGTTCTGGTAATGCAGCTGAAGCTGACTTGTACGATCCTGATCAACCTCTATGGAACAACAACTGTCGTGAGAAACAAAATGCACTCTCGGGTATGCATTCATCAAAGATTGATGAAGTTGAAACCTTGGTAGGAGATGATCCTTCTGATAGGAATCAGGTTAAGAAATGTGATGCTGCTGATAATGGATGCACTAGTAGAATTACTGTAACTAGTGGTCAACAGGTTACTAGTTCGTTTGTCGGGGGTAGAGGTGGGTCTAGAAATAGACATGATATGAAAGGTAAACTTGATCCAGTTGTAAGTTCCTCTGGCTATCACGAGAATGAAGTGAAGGAACACAATGAAGTTTTGACTAGTGTCCAAGGAAATTCCCATCAAGAAAAGTACATGGCTCAGGATGATGCTCGCACGAAAGCTGGAGATTCATCTCTCAAGGCACAGAGTGATGCCATGCGTACTTTGCGGAAACCTTCTCAGAAAGCAATGCGTACTTTGTTTGTCAATGGGATTCCACAACAGAGTAACAATACAGAGGCACTTCTTTCTCATTTTAAAAAATATGGCGAGGTCATTGACATCTATATTCCAGCAAATAGCCAACGAGCTTTTGTCCAGTTCTCAAAAAGGGAAGAGGCAGAAGCTGCTCTAAAGTCACCTGATGCTGTTATGGGCAATCGTTTTATCAAACTTTGGTGGGCTAATCGTGACAGCATTCCTGATGATGGTGTAAGCAGTAATAATGGTATTCATGTACTTCCACATCATATTGCAGCTGCTTCACTTCCTTCTATTGCTGTCAAAGGAAAGAACTGTGTCCAGGTTTCCACTTCAAAAGGCGGCATTTCCCATCAATTGGAATCTGCTGCCCCAGATCACTCTCATGCTTTCAATAGCCCGAAGAAACCTCCTTTGCAAAAGAAATTAGAGAATCTGGAACAGTTAAAGGAGCAACTCCGGAAGAAGCAAGAAATGCTAGACATGAAGCGGAATGATTTCAGACGTCAGTTAGATAAACTTGAAAAACAGGTAAACTTTCAGCCCTCATTTATAAATTTCTGTTACCTTACATGTTTGATCAAAGAACTGTTTTAAATAAGACATCACCTCTACTGTTGGAGGAATACGGGAGAAAATAAATAGAGGTTGAGAAAGAAAACCCATGCCAGGAAGATTGCATTTGGAGGTTCATATCACATCATCTCATTTAATTACCCCTCAACTCTTGGCTTTAATCTCCATGTATAGACACCCTGTTGTGGAAGTGCAATTCTAGTCTCGTGTTACATACTGCAAGCCAATCTACTGTTTGTTTTATTTTCTCATTTTGTTCTCAATACAGACCTCAGGAAGCAAAGCCGATGCAATCACTGGGTTCTCTGCAAAGCGGCTTAAAGTGGGAGTAGAAGCTGACACTAGTAAACTTGTTTCTCCAAAAGCCAGCGAATCAAGTATTCCTTTAGCGTCACCACATACTGAGGTTAATGGGGAGAATGTTGAGCACACCACATGTACTGTACAACAGGAATCCTCAAAGTTTGAGCCTGTTCATCCATTGGCACCCGAAGCACCTTTTGACATTGGATTTAGAATTCTTCCTCCTTTACCAGCCGAATTTGCCAATGTATGTTTTACCATCCCTCTATATCAAGATCATTCATGATAGTTTAATTACAAAATTTCTGGAATCTCTTAGATGATGATGATATCGATTCATTAGATTATATTTTCTTTGGAATGTTGTTACATAGCTTGACAATGTGAGGTATCTACTATTGTTTTTATATTTGTTCAGAGGACTACTATTAATAAATTGCTATGCCCTTGAAGAATGTTCTGAAATATTAGACCATGAGTTGATGCAAATGACTAAACACAAAAGGAATGTGATTGATATTCAGTTGAGGACTATCCAAAATGGTCTTGTTAAATTTTTATTTCCTTGCTGAATCATCGTGGCTCTTGGCAGGAAAAAATCAGTCTTGTGTCTTACTTATCTGTTTTAAGTCGTTAGTTGTACTTCAATAGCAAAATTATGTGAAGCTTGCGTGGGCTCTTTTAATTTTATGGTCTGAGGTGAACAGATTTTTCTTCAGTTCTTGAAGTAGTGTACTTGCCTCCACTTTAACACAGAATCTCTAGAGTTTTTAGAAGATAAGTATTTGGTTGGCAGGAAATAGGCGAAATCCCTCCCCTTTTCCCAGGATTCTTCAGAACCCTTAAAAACCTCCAATTATATATATCAACAAATACCAAAACAAGGCTTGCCACTAATCCCTCTGCCACTGAATGGTGGGTGCAAAAGTGTCTCCTCCAATTTGAATGAACCCCTATGTGAAACCAAGCCAGCGCCAAAGGAGGTTAACAACTTGCATGTGTTGGCTTTTGGTTGGTCCAAGTTCCAGCCCATTCTTTTTTCTAGATAGTTAAACCTATGATTTTCATTAACTCACCGTATCATACTAAGATCTGTGGGGAAAAAAGGAAAAGAAGACACATTTAACATTTGTATTGAAAAGGGAAGGGTACCCAAAAATGGCATGGAGAGATGGAATCTGGGGCTTCTGTCATTTACAGTTATATGTGTTGATACTTTTTTTATCAGGAAACATAATTGTTCATTGAAAAGAAAAATTTTAGTGGAAGTTTTTGAATGGAAGTCTTAAAAACTTCCAAAAATAGAATAAACGTAGCTCAACCAGCTACCTCAAACCAGAAAATACAAAATCCACTCAACGGCCAACCACAATTAGGAAGATAACATATATCACTCCAGAAATCGACACTCGAAACCTTGAATAGCTACCTAACCTACTAAACAACCAAAAAACCGTAGAATTTGATCCTTTTTGGGGTATTTATCCCACGAAATAACTCTAGCCAAAGATTTCTCTTAGAGAAAAGTTGAGCCCATATTAGATAATAAGGATTTTGTGGAGAAGAGCCCTCTAGGATGAGGAATCCATCTCCAAGAATTCTTGGTTTGTGAGAGTGACCGAGGCAAGGTCAAGTTTAAGATTCGCCCACTCAAGTGCCTCTCCATCTTTCAAATTTCGCCCAAGTTTAAGGTCACAAAGCTGTTGTCGGTGTTCCAAACCTCTCTAGCCGTGGCCTCTTAACAATGAGAAAGCCTATACAAGAGGGTATAATACTAGGCTAATTGGGGAATACCCAAGGATTCTTCCAGAAGAGGTTGTGGCACCATCACCGAATTGGTGATAAAATCTTACTTTTTTTAATATTTTTTCGAGGGTCTTGGGGCTAAGGTAGCCCAATTTAGATAGGTAGAATAACCATACTTTTCCTTGATAGATTCCTTAAGGGGAATTGAGAGGGGCTTTTCTAAGGTGTAGTTCCTAGTGAGGTTCAATGTGCAATGGTTCGATTTAAAAGAAAAAGAAAATTCAATTCTGCCGGAAATCTTATTTTCGCAATTGAAACCGTCCCATAACCCCTTAAAAGACTCTCCCTCTCACGCCCTTCATCATCAACTCAAAAGTCCTCCCATTCTGCAGTCTACCCTCATAATCGAGAGAGAAATCGAAAGATTTGAAAGGGAAAGTTGGTTGCGGAGATCTGAAAATTACAAGAAAGAGTTTTTGGGGTTTAAGCACAAAGTAGTATCGTGAAGTTGTTGTATAAATTTCCAAAGGTCGAACTGTAGCGGAAACGGCGTTGGAATCGTCGGAGTTCCATCGTAAAAAGAAAGGGAAGAGGCGAGGGTTCTAGACTGTGTTTTCGGGCGAAGAAGACGGATCGTCTCCAACACTCACGGATCCGGCACAACCCACGAATAAACCCTTCGGCTCATTTACCCAATGCGGCCCAACGGCCCAATACGTACAGCCCAACCCAGTCACGTCTCAGCCCAAATAATTAGTCTACGTTCACTTGGCTCAGCTCAACCAACAGTGCACTGACCTGGCAACGACCCATATACCTGCGCCTTGACCCAACTTCAACCCGCGCCTTCTTCAGCTACACACCTTTTCGCCACGTGACCATTCCAGCCGCGGCTCGGCTTCGTCGTGTGTGACGGCTCGATCAGCTCGGCTCATGGCTCCGTTGGCTCGGTTTCATGGCTTGGCTTCTCGGCTTAGGCGGCTCGGTATACAAATAATATATCATTTCCTAGGTTTCTGACCCTCTTGAAGCCATTTCTTTACCTTATTTAAGGCATTTGAGGTTAGTATGACTCCTATCTACCCAAGTTTAGTTAGTTTTAGGACTTGTGTTAGAAATTATCGTCATGTTTAGTTAAGCTAGAATATTAATATGTCCCGTTTATGTCATGTGAATTGATATATGTGAGAACTAAGCATTGGAAGCATAGTTTAAAAGCAACTACTGGGTAATTAGTAACTTCAGTCAAGGTCAACCATACAAATGACCTTACTGTTAGAGTTAGCTAATTGGTTGATGTATGATGGTGCATGCCTTGTGGCTTGTACATCAGCATTACACGACAACCATCATACATCAATCAATTAGCTAACTCCAACAGTAAGGTCACTTACTTGGTTGGCCTTGGCCGAAGTTACTAATTACTTGGTAGTTGCTTCTAAACTATGCTTCCTGCGTTCAATTCTCACCTATAACATTTCACATGACATATTAATATTTTAGCTTAACTTGGCGATTATTTCCAACATAAGTCCTAAAACTAACTAAACTTTGGTAAATAGGAGTCTTACCGACCTCAAATGCCTTAAATAAGGTCGAAAATGGCTTCAGGAGGGTCAGAATCCTAGGAAACAATATATTATTTGTATACCAAGCCGCCAAGCCGAGCTGGAGTGAGCCGCGAAACCGAGCCGTCACACACGCCGAAGCCGAGCCGCGGCTGAAATGGTCACGTGGCGAAAACGTGTGCAGCTGAAGAAGGCGCGGGTTGAAGTAGGGTCGGGGCGCAGGTATACGGGTTGGTGCACCGTTGATTGAGCTAGGCCAAGTGGACGCAGACTGATTATTTAGGCTGACATGTGACTGGGTTGGGCTGTACGTATTGGGCCGCACTGGGTAAATAAGCCGAAGGGTTTATTCGTTGGTTGTGTCGGATCCGAGAGTGTTGGCGACAATCCGTCTTCTTCGCCTGAAAACACAGACTTTAACCCTTGCCTCTTCCCTTTCTTTTTCCGACACCGTTTCCACTACGGTTCGACCTTTGGAAATTTATACAACTCCACGGTACTACTTTGTGCTTATACCCAAAAACTCTTTCTTGTAATTTTCAGATCTCCGCAACCAACTTTCCCCTCAAATCTTTCGATTTCTCTCTTGGTTATGAGGGTAGACTGCAGAATGGGAGGACTTTTGAGTTGAGGATGAAGGGCGTGAGAGGGTAGAGTCTTTTAAGAGGATATGCCTTGCCGGCGATTTCCGGCGGAATTGAATATATATATATTTTTGTTCTTTAAATCAAACTGTTACAAGTTAACACCTTAGATATGGTGGTGCCTTGGCATGGCGTTCTTTGCAGGAGAGTGGTTGGGGATCTCGATCCTGTTTTCTGGAGTTGGGATGTGGCTTCTACTGTTTGGAACTGGTTCTTTACAAACTTTGGTCTTGCTCTAACTAGGCCAAGGGATTGTAGGGAGATGATCGTGGAGTTCCTTCATTCTCCATTCTCCTTATCATAAGAAAGGAAAGTTTTGCTATCTTGTGGGGACTTTGAGGAGGCTTTGGAGATCTCTATATGACAATTAGTTCTATGCTATATTCCATATTTTTCTTTAGGCTCCGGGTGGCGAAGCCATTTTGTAATTATCCTTCAGGACTTTTTCTTGATTGGAGGCCCTTGTAGTTGGCCTCCTTTTTTTGGGGGGGCTCTCTTTTGTTTGTGCTTGTATTCCTTCATTTTTTTTTCTCGATGAAAGTTCGGTTACTTATTATATAGAAAACATGGAAGGTGTCGATTTCTTAAGAAGTCGGTCTCCCTATGGTCAATGATTTCCAAAAGCATAAACACAACCGAGAGACTGCAATGACATTTTCCTTTATGGTTTCTGTCCCCCTCTCTCTGTTGCTTGTGTTCAAAGGCTGATCTTTCACTTTGAAAGAATTTGGGCTTTCGATTTGTTGTTGGAAGCTTTGGTGGGAACATAATGTTAATTAAGAATTCTTCCCTTGGAGGTGTGCAGGCTTTGTGTTATTGGTTGAATTCTTTTTAACTACCATCTTTGTGTTATTGTCTGAACTTTTGCATTTGGAGCATCTTTACCTGATTCTAATTTCATGTTATTAATTGTTGTAGGAGAATGTGATAAAGGAGCATTTCTCAGCCTTCGGTGACGTTCGTACCGTCGAACTTGTTTCGGAAAATAGCAGCAGCATTTCAAATGCATCCAATATCTACTCGGCTAATGTCACCTTTTTAACCCGTCATTCAGCTGAAAGGGCATTTGAAAATGGCAAATGTAGGCAAGGTCAAGACTTGAAATTTGTATGGCTATCTAGTGGCAAAGACCCTGATGACAAGTCTTCAGAGGCATCTCGAGATATCGACATGGAGCCTGAAAACGAATCGGAAATCATCCCCTTTATGGAAACCCCAAAAGATGGAGAATCCGAGAATTCAACACGAGACAGTTGTGTCGAGCCTTCGGAAACAGGTAAAGTTTCCCCAGTGATTGAAAGAGACATGAATTGAAGCATTTTTATGGTTTAGGAGGCGTTTTTTTTTTGGAGCATTTTTCATACCGAGTTAAAATGTAAAATTAATGGAGTTTTTCTTTTCTGTTATTTTTTAATTTAGTTCAGGAAAACTTGTTTAGCAAATGTGAAAATTTGTTTACCATTTTCAACCCCCTCTTACTACATTCATGTATAAAGAAAAGGAGTCTCTAATTCTCCAGACTAATTGATTGAAACAGTTATTGAATCAAATATTATTTTTTAGGTTCGTTATTATTAGGATTCAAAAATAAATTTAATGTACTTTTGTAACTTTAAATTCAATTAATATTTTATAAATATAAATTTCTATAATTCCTCTATTGGCATAATAATTCAAGCATATCACACAAACCTAAAATCTTCCATCCAAAATTTGAGCCGTTCGGCAATATGTTCAACAATATTTGGTGATCATTTTCAAAATTAGCCTCTTTGCTAAGTGATGATGTTCATGTTGGCAAGCCTAAGCTGCTCCTCAAATGGCAAGAAGTCCTTCAAAGAAACGCAGGTATTATGCATCACATGTAACAGAGAAATAGTTGTTTCAGTTTCACTTTCATCTTCAATAGGTTGGGAGCTATGTATACTGTTCGCATTTAGAATCCGTTCGGTCGAGGCGAGGAGATGGGAAGCGATGGGCTCTGCAATGTAACCCCAGCCAGATGTGGATATAAGAGAATTGAGGGTCACAGGTAGATCCTTCAGCACGGCATGAGGGTCCAAAATCAGTAGAGGCATGTACTTGGAGAAGCTACCTGATAGTAAACCAAGAAAATGCAGTGCCTGCAGAAGAAAACACCAAAAGGTTTTACAAAGTGTTCTCTAGTTTTTACCAAGTGAACCCCCGACCCCGACCTTTTGATAGAAGATATATATCTTAACTAATTGAACTATTTTTAGGTTGGCAGAAGGTTTGAAAATTAGCATTATAAATTTGCTTCTTTCCATTTTCAGCCCACTCTAAATGACCGTTGAGCAGTGAATTCTAGAAATGTATTTCGACTTAACGGATTGATTCTAAACTACGATGTAAGAAAAAAAAATATTTTATTTCATCCATGAATCATGTAATATAATTTCGTGTCTAAATTTTAATGCGACTGTTCCATCAAAGTACTGACTAATCTAATGCCTACCGTGGAAGGATGAACTGAGACGCAGCTAATTTCCACAGTATCAACCAGCCATTGTCTCTTGACATTTCCCTCTGCAAGTTGAAGAGCTGCTACAACCTCAACCAGTACATCCCACACATCTGCAAATTGAAGGTCTACGTAAGTCGATAGCAATACGAAATCTCAGTAACAAATGCCTTGAAACAAGTAAAGGGACACGAGACTGTGAGGCTAAGATAACATGTGAGCTTTCTATTTTGAGCATTCTGAAACTCCGTTTGATGCTTAATACTAATCATATAAACTACGTTCCCAAAATTTGTCAAAAGAAGCAGAACCTTGCAATTTCAAGTTCAGCATTGGGATTTTCAGTTTTCCTAGCTCGCTCAGTGGGAGAGAACCATTCCTGGTTAGTTTGGCTTTGGCTTTCATCTTCTTAATAACTTCAAAAAACTTCTCATCTTTTGATACAAGATCCTCTGATGAGACCTGCACATGGCACTTGAGAAGTCAGAAACACGAGATTAAATGCACTATAGAAGATCTACGGTTTCGAACCCATTTTATCTGATCTTAAGAAGCAATGAACAAAAAAGACATTCTGCAAAGGTTTTACAGGCATAGACAAGTGGTCGTCTCATAAACTTGAATATAAGTCCCTACGACGAAAACAATGAAGAAGACCTTGGAAATATGAAGAGATGGAGTCATGTACCGGAAGGAAGTCCAGCAGCCACGCCTGCTGTGCCTTGCCAAGGCATCTTATTGCCTCGGACCACTCTTTTGTAGAGTGTACCTCATCTACTTCTGCGTCGGTACCGAAGGGCGATGTAGGTAACATGATAAAAAGAACCTCCATGAAGTTTTCAATATGAGATATGCACTCTAAAGAATTGAGAGAAGCCTCTTCAAGACATTGGTAGAGGCCCTTCCAGCACGAGACGCATAGTAAATGCTTCTCATAATTGTACTGGAGTTGGTTGGAGTAAGAAGAAAACAAGTAGTTTTTCATGTCATTGAAAAGCTTTTCGACCCTCGAATTAGAGAACACATTCATGAGATCTGCGAGATGAATAAGCAAACATGACTGCAGATTCAGCGCTAGTGTTCTGAACCTGGAGATGTCAGAGAGCTCATCAAGAAAAATAAGCAGTTGGTCAAATTGGTTTGCATGCGCTAATGAGAACTTCAAGCATTCCTCCCTTAGAATGCCCTTTCTAAGAGCAGAACTTTGTGGCAGCGACTCAGCAACTTGATCCTCATACCTCATGCAGCGCCTGATTATTACTCCCCAGTCCAAGGACGGCAATCTGGGAGCTTGAGAGAGGCACCGTAGTATGGTTACTAAAGTGTCAATATATGTAGCTGGACCTGTCTGAACTTTTGAAGTATTAGATTTTTCAGATTAAACCTAACAAAATAAATTGTGCATGTAGCCAACAAGCGATATCGCTTCAGTTCAACACAGTGCTACTAAGAATCGTGTACGTTATCAAAGAGTTTCATAAGAACAGTGTAGACAATATTCTTGTTACTCAACTCAGCTATTTTCAAATGATAAGCAACTTTTATTTTTATCAAAAGACATCTACATTGGAATTAGGGGCTAACTTTCCGACCATACTCAAAAATGAAATTTGGAAAATATCAAGGGGGTGTCTGGGGCACGGTTTCAGGTTTGTGTGAGTTTGGCTTCGGGGGAAGGAGTTGCGTACCCCGGGTTCGGCCTCTCAAACCCATGGGGTACAACCTCCAAACCCGCCCCAAATCCATGATTTATCTTTCTTCCATAAAGTAGGTAGGAACCACTATTTCTCTCTCCATATTTATCATAATTTTTGTAGGTCCCAACACCACCTCCCTTTAGGTGTGTAATTAGAGGTTTTTGTAGTTATCCTTTGTTTCTTATTTTGAACGGTTGGAGCCCTTTTGTCTTGGCACCCTTTAGCTTGGGCTGGAGTATCTTTTAATTGCCCGCTTGTGTTTCCTTTCATATAAAGTATGAGTTTTCAAAATTAAAAGAAATGTGAGATGATGCAGAATACGTACATGCATGTATATATATAATTTTTAGGCTCAAATCAAAGCTAAAAGGAAAATCAGAAGAAACATACCCCTGAAAGATTAAGCTGCTTTAGCCAATTGCATAGCCGCATTACTACACCATCCACTTGGAAATTTTGAGGTATAGATCTTGAACCAGCTTCATCTGTCTCATTTAAGTTCTGAAGGTTTGGAGATTTCTTTGACCAAATATTATGTCTAAGGAATGAAACTGCCCATGCAGCATATTGCTGCAATTTCTTGTCATCAGAATTCTGTGCAACAAGATATATCTCTTGCATCACTGATGTCAACAGTGGCTCACAAACACGACTTGAAAGTAGTGGACCCATAAGATGAGAAGATTCCTGTAAACGCATTTTTATAAGAAAACCAATTTAAAAGTGAACAAAAACAAAACAGTAGGACATCTAACCTTTAGGTCATGTTCGATTTGAACTGATGATGTTGTAGGATGCACATTGAATAAACTTCCAACACCCACTCCCATGGCATTTACTACTCCAAGCATTCCCCCAAAATGAATCAAAGGGCTGTACGGATTAGAATAACATCTTCTAAATAACTCCAGCAAGTCTTGGACACATCCAACTTCAATAGAACAAACCCCCTCATTTAAAATGCCGGCAAGGAGGTTTCCTGCTCCTATGCATGATGCCATCAACAAATTCTGATGGGATGTAGTAGATTTTTTAACAGATAACAGTTCAGAAATAATCTCCTTATAGACTTTTATCTGATGGCCCAGTTCATCGCCATTCATCAACTCGAACCGATGACAAAAAGTCATGATGGTTGGTAGTGCAAGACAGGATCCAACAGAGAGAATTCTAACAGAATCGTCATTGAATGAATCAGAGTACTGAAGTACCGAATTTCCGTGAGGCATCCACGAGGAAATCAATCTTTTAATCTCCAGGACAGCATTATATGTCCCAGCTTTGTACATTGCAACGATGGTGTTACCCAGACCGAGGATTAGTCCAGCAACACCCCAGACATCTTCTTCAAAATCACCATTCTCATGCAACAGGTGGGCATCTACACTGATATCAAAAGAGTGCACTGGAAACAATGTAAAGAGATCTTCCAACATGTCTTTAGAAGATCCAGTGAGCTGACATATCATCAAAGACAAAGCCCTAACTATTGTTCCTAGCAACTCTACATCCTCAACCCTGGTTGTCTGCCTGTCTTGAACCAAGTTAGATTTGTCAACAATTTCAACCCCGGAAAGAATATTATGGCTAGAATAGCCTAATCCAACTCCACAAGCTCCTTTAACGAGGGTGCTTTTGCTAACGCTTAAAACCTGAAAGGGAGATTTCATGAAATTCAGAGGCAAAACAGATAGAAAAATTAACAGTAATCATAATCAAATATGAACTTTGCAACTCCTTTATTTGCATAGTGCCATGCATAAAAAAATAATAATAAAATAAAATAAGCCATTTACTTTGAGAAAGAACTTTGTGATGGAACGAGGATCTGCATACCTCAAGAAGTCCAGAGATGTTCTGAAATTTCAATTTATGATCAGTGACATGTAGACATCTGGAGATTATTCCAAGGGATATTGCAGATGGCCATTGACGATGCTCATGCTCATGCTGGAACAACCAATTTAACAGAAACTTGGCAGCAGTTGACTTCACAGCATGGGCAGCCTGAGGCAAGACCTGATAACAAAAAGGAAAAAAGCCGCAATGACATTTGTAAATTCTCAAGCCATCAAAAACGCACAGCTTGTTTCTTATAATGCATACACACACACACATATATATGTGACATTTGTAATATCTCAATGACACTAATAAGGCTGCTGTGATAAGGTCACAATCTAAAAGTGCACAAAGGCTTAACAAGAAAACAAGTTTACTCCTGAAGGCCCCGGCATGGAGTAAACCTCTTGACCTTAACATCTCAGTGATAATAGCATATCCAAACGAATCTATTCTCCAAATTAACATTTATCATACTTTGCATTGCATACCAGAGACCGATAACATAAATATTCAAGGAACTTCAGAAAATAGACGCTGTCATTTCGACAGTAAAATTTGAGAATCAAATTGGGAAAGAAAGGGGGTTTTTTAAAAATAAGAAACGAATAATTTATTGACAGAAAGAAAAGCATACAAAAGGAGAGACGAGGAGATGAGATATCCCTAGAAGGCCAAAGTGGTGAGAAAGAGGATGCTGAGGCAAAAGATTACCATACAAAGTGCACCAATAGCTAGCGCCATATTTTCAGCAGATCTTGGCAAAGCTTCTTCAGCAGCTTGTATTATACTCTGAAGGACAGGAATAACAACATTACTACCAAAATTTCAACATTTTCCAAACTATTATAATAAGTGACATGAACGTAAGAGGTGTAAATAGGAAGGCCAAGACACGGGGACCTTCAAAATTTCATTAGCAGCTTTACATGTTTTCTCTGAGATAACTGCAGTATCTCTAGCATCCAAGGAAAAAACTTCAGACTTTAACCAGCGTTCCATAAATGCTTTCCATGATTCCAGGGCTAAGAGAGCCATGACAATGTTTCTTGAAAGTTGAAGAGATTCAGCAATTTCACACATCGCATCCACATAACTGGCATGTTCATCTTTTGTTCTCTGAATAAAGAATTGGCTAGTTAGGGAAAGAAAGAACTTATCAAAATGATGGTTACCAATTAGAACTTCCTTACTCGTTCATGATCATTCCCTTTTCTAGAAGAAAAAGACAGACACAGAAGAGCAGCAGCAGGCAGTTCCCCAACAGTACTGTTCCCTGAGAACAAATTTAAGGAATTTAGCAATTCTACAAATAAGCACAGGAGGCAACAACTCACCATATGAAATGCCTAAACTAAATGAACAAAATTTCATATTCAATTGAATACAACCCCCACCATCCTGAGGAAAAATAGGAAAATCATAGGATGCAACCTTAATAATCGTATTTACTCCTGCTAATTTTCTAGTGCAATTGTTGTATTGCACGTCATATTTCCATTTCCTTTCATCAACTCTCTCGAATATGATTGAATAACTATTTCTTTACAAGCTTACGAACTTTTTAAAGATATAAATTTAACTAAGCTTCCATGAATTTGAGTAGTTGTTAGCAACAAAGTTGGTTTAAGATTAATATTTAATTTTCTTTTTGACTAAACTAGTAACCATGAAATAATCTCTGTTATTTATGGACTTCAATGAATCGCAACCACTTTTACTTGGGTAGATCTTATTTTAATGAGCAATTACAAATTTTCAATAGTATGTGTTCCTTTTATTGGACGGGTAAAATATAAAAATTGAAATGCAAGTAATTTCAAGTAATACCAACAGACAGGTATTTTTTGCCCGCCAATTTGAACTATTAAAATCAAACAAAATAATTATTGCAACAAGATGACCTTCATCCAGGACTTCAACTAACAATAAATACGGATAATATCCTCGAGAATGCAAAAAAAAAAAAATTATACTAAAAGTACAATGTGTTTTAGGTAGAGGATGTCTTTGTAAGGCAGGTTCGGATGTAGGAGTTAATAACACTCTTTGTAGGACAAAATAGTTGTTCTCTATCACCGGCTTCCACATAAGCTACTTCCTCTTCAACATTATCTTGACCTCCATATTTACTATTCCCTATTTCCATTATTGCCAATGTCTTCCTTTGAGGGCATTTATTAGATAAGTTCTCTTGTTGTCCACAACTAAAGCATTCTCCCGATGTTGGTCTGTTATACACAGTATTCCTTCTTTGCTGTATTTCCATTACTTTCTTGGTGCCAACTTTATTGTTGAGATCTTCTTTAGTTTATTTGTAATGGATGAAGTACTTACTCATTGGAGGTTTCTTTGTGAATCTACTATGTTCTTGTAAAACTATTCCTCCTCATACAGATATCTTTCCAATCGGGTCCTCCTGTTTTTCTTCACGTTGTTGTTCCACTCTATAGGATAAAGAAATACCATCAGGGAGATAATACACTGGTTGCAATCTTACATCGCCCCTCAATCCATCCACATATCTTGCTATTTGTTGATTCTCAGATTCCACAAGATTATTTTGTGCACATAGCCGGTTAAACTCCTTCGTATATTCAGCACAGATTGTCGGTTAAACTCCTGCATATTTGTCTTCATTTCTTCAATAGATCTTTCAACTGATAACATCTGGCGTGTCAAGGTTTGAGGAAATAATGGGGTTTCGAGAAGTCGAAGCATCAAGACTAATTAGAACTGTGTCATTGTCAGTCGTCGGTGGGTTCTTTTTTCCAGCCACCAAGTCCCTACCACAAGGGTGCTCTAATACTTACACCAGTTGTTAAGAGTCTGTTCTTTTTATTTTAAAGGCAGGAAATGCCTTAAATAGGCTAGTCAACTAACTATAACCGGTTACTACATAAAAATATTCCAACCAATAAAATACGCGGAAAACTAATAATGTTGACTAATGATTGCACATCCTATATCGTAAACTGGTAGTAAAAGGGTAGAAAGAAATTTCAAAATTGGATAAATTCAAAATATGTAGCGAATGCCATAAGAACAATTTTATAGGAGGTTTAGTTATAAAGAACTAGAAGAGGCTTTTTGGGTGAGGAAAGAGTGGTGGAGGCCATTGTTCTTGTATATAACAGCTACACCACTAATAATATAATACCTGAAGAAAAAACAAGACGAGGATAGACGTCTAGTAGCTTCTCAATCTTACTTCCAGCAACTCTCTTCTCCTTTACAAGTCGTCTCCGGTTACTGCAACAAATTGGGAATGAATAATCAATTACATGAATGTTTTTCGTGGCAGCAATTGAAGCGGGCGGTAGACTATAATACATACAAATTTTAACCTGTGCTCATAAGCTATAATCTTGACCAGAAGACCTTTTAGCGCACTGAGGATGTTCACATCTGTCTCCGTAAAAAGGACTGACGTGCTCCTTTCTTTAAAATCTACAATACTTCTCTCAAGAAGGGATACCTGGCAAGCATAAATGACAATACCAAAGGAAAGGATACCAAAAAGGTGAATAAATAAATTGAATGAATTTATTGCTGCCACTATCAGAAAGGATGTGCCATTGTCGATGTCATGAATGGCTAACAATGTTTAAGACAAAGGGGGCTGAGAGGAGACTAAACACTCGCAAGAGGAGTGAGCACGAGAGAGGCAAGCACGCCAATGGAAGTGCTCCAAGTGGAGAGAGCATGAGAGAGACAAGTGACACCCATGGCAAGTCTCCAAGAGGAGTGAGCATGAGAGAGGCAAGCAACACTAGTGGAAGTGCTCCAAGAGAAGTATGTATGAGTTATGTGCTCTAACGGCCTCAACGGACAAAAGTGCTAACAAAAAGCTTCAGCTGACTTTACAGCTTACTGCTTCGTGAGTTAATATCCAACCGATAATGAATGGGGAAGTGTTGAAGGATTAGCCTTAATCTAGGAGATATTTGTATAATTCCTTATCCTTTATTATTACTATTACCCAGGGATATCCCTTATTATTACCTAATTTCTAGGAAGATTTACTATTACTTAGAGATTTATTTAGATTTACAGTTATCTAGAGATTTAGGGATTTATTTAGAATTATTGTATATTTAGATTTCATTAGATTTATTGTACCTAGTATCTAGGATTTATTCAGATTTACTAGATTTACCGTTATCAAGGGATTTATTTAGATTTATTATACCTAGTATCTAGATATTTAGTTAGCTTTTTGTATTAAAAAACGGCATGCACCTCGCTGAAATTATAATGAAAAAAAAATCTAATTTAGACTTGCAACAGGAAGTTACAGGAAGCTATTGTGGTGATTCGTGATAAATAGAGTGGGGTGGGAAAGGGTAAAGGTAGGTAACTGTTTAGTGGCTTAGAGCTTGAGTTCTCAAGAGGGGAGGTTCCAAGTATCTCAAATTCTTTGGGGAATTATACAGTAGTTCCTTTTATCTTTTACGTTGCAATATTGTTGTGTTCTATCAAGTTGTTTCTTCTATAAAAGAAGAAAAAGGTCGCTAACGATTATAAAAATGGTTTCATCCTAAATTTTACCTCATATTGTGACAAGGCGTCAAAAGCAGAAGCCTTAGCCTTCGTCCACTGCAAATCATGACAGGGACAAGTTGATGTCCCAACAGTGAAAAGAATTCCTATTATGTCTTTTGAAGCTTCTGGATAGACTTCAGCATCAATTGCACCCCATCTGAGAAGATTGCAGAGGCTGCCAAAAAGCCAGGTTGTCCTCTTAAATAGATCATACAAGTAGTTGAAAGTTAAATCTAACTATTTCTAATTTAACAATTTCAGTGTGTCAACCAAATCGCAGAAATATATTTTCCCTAAAATTTGACAATCGTTTGTAAGATCAGTTAGATTTATAAATAAGATTTATTGTGAGATACTGAAAAAGAAAAGACATTGACACTGTTACAAAACAGTTTGATTAAATAAAAGTGGTTGGAAGTCTCATGGCTCACCATTTCGTTGCAGTATACAAGCAGAAGGGTTCACAAGTCTAATTAGTATTTCGGGACAGGCTCCTTCTACCTGTCAGAGAGGCAGTACACACATAAATCCACTTTTCTAACGCTCTACCCACTCCCACATACTAATTAGACTTGCAAGCCCTTCTTGAATTTGATGATCATAGATTGTGGATGCCAGATTCGTCTATAGTGTTTTCATTTCAACCTCTATTCTAGTAGTTCCTATGATCATTTCATTCCTACCATCTTGTACAAGAGAATTTAGAAGGATCACTGCCCCAAGAAGGTTAAGAATGCTGCTGATCTTCAGCAGGGGTCCTAGCTCTTTGTGGTCTGTTCTTAAAATCCAGGGTTGATATACATGTCTTCTATCATATAAAAGAAAAACTATAACAAACTGCGTGCTAGACAGCAAAATAAATTGCCTTCTCCTAGGGTAGCGTGCTTCGCGACAAAAGACCTTGGCTAGGATGCTTCTCATATATACATAAAACACTTTTACTTCTTTTTGGAGATTGTGATTCAGGATTTTGATGCCAAATTACCTTATCTTTGTGTCAGATTTACTGGGTGGTTTCTGCTAAACAGAAAGGAAATTATCTTGTGAGGAAGGGTTAGTAGGACTATTCTTGGGAGCTGCGATCCAAGAAAATTGTAAAACTTTTAAATGATTGAGAAAGGATGGTTTTAGAAACATAGGATAGGATTATTTCTAAATAAAGGCCTCTGAACTATGGTATCTTTTTTTTTTTTAAATTATTCCCCTTCTTATGTTGTCCTCAACTGGAGAGGCTTTTACCATTCCATTGGTCTGGCTCCGGCCCTTCGATAAATTTCACAATAAAATCAATGTCATAAAAATAGTAAAAATTTCACATTTATAAAACTATTCTTTCTTCGTTTGATCCTTGTAAAATCCCATGGTAGTTCGTTGGGAGAAGTGACTAACCTATTTGCAAGAACTGGATTTGCAGAATAGTCCAGTGGATACTCAGCAATGACATCCCATGCCGTGTAAAAATCTGGAAGGTTTATTGTGAACTCTTTCAGTCTAGACCGTCAGGTTCTTAAAGTATGAATAATTTACATTATTATAATTTATAGACAGTAAGTTTACCAATGACATCAGCTTCACATAGATGTGCAAGGCCTTGAAATCCAAGAGCTTGATTGATAGGATCAGGGCTTTCAATGCATGCCTGTTAATTGAGAGGATATATAAAATCCATCTGTAATAGATGTGAAAAAAAAAAACAAAGACAGAAAGGTTTCCAAGAAAGCCATACTGAAACAGACAAGATAAGGTCTACTCCTCTATCTGCATCTTTTCTGCAAACATCTCGAATTGAAGCAGCCAAACTGAGACAAATCTCTCTCTCATGAACAAAGTCGGAAAATCCCTTGGGAAGTAAGACTCTCTACATGAAGGTGAAGAGGCAATCGAACTTTATTACACTGTTAAGTATCAGGTAAAAAAGAAAGCCCACCAACAACCCCACCTCCCACTGCCCCAAGCATTCACACAAATATAAACACAACTTACTTGTAGACTCCCAAATACACGATCATTCTTTTCCCAGCTTTGACATAGCAATCGCGTTGCTGTAGCATATAAGACTCTGAAAATGAAATAAAAAATCAGAGTTTAAAAGAAGGTATATTTGATAAATAGTAAGCCACTGAGAATTCTAAGAATATACAAGTTCTATATGTATTTTTCAAAAAAAAAAAAAAACTTTCCTGCAGAATGAAAAGTTTTGTGGGAGGGGGTTTCCTCTACACCCGGCCCCTGGGCTGTCCTTTTTGTGTTTAATACAAGGCTGTAAATGTTTCATATCAAAAAGAATGTGCGACACTTCTAAACTAATCAGAATATGTAACAGAACAATGATGAGTAAAATAATCCTAAATTCTCATCCACAACTGGAGCATCAGAGTCCTTGGGGCTGCTTCTGAAAGGGCATTTAATAAGGATGCTAATTTGAAATGCATCAAGGTTATAGTGATTCTTGATGAAGGGCTCCATTTCTTTGTTGGAAGTTATCCAAGGCTCTTTCTGTTAAGCCATCAATTTTCATGGGTCACGTGGTTTTTTCTTAGCAACTTTTTGTTATTTACAGTACGTCTTCTAGAGCTGCTAGAGTCCCTTTCTGGTTAGAGGAGCTTATCTAATCGGTCTATGCATGCCTTATCAGGATTCGCAGAGGAACTTTTATGAGTGAAGCGGCCTAGAAAGACATGTTGATGATACCATTCATGAATCTATTTTCTTCGGAATAAGGAAAATATAGGTTTCATTAAAAGACATGTCGATGATACCATTAGTATCAAAATCTGAAACATTTTTCCAAGAATTTTTTTAAAATTCAGCTTAACTTCCGAAAAGAATTGCTGTCGAAATTAAAGGCAGATCTACTCTTTTTTGGTTGATTTCATAGGATGAAGGTGGTCCACTCAAGGAGCAATATACAAGGTTCTTTTCAATTTAGCTGTGGATCGAGGTCCAGATTAAGGAAGCATGGGGTGCTTATTTGGGTTCTTGAAGCGAAATTCCATTATCCCCCATCTTAGAATCATATCCTTCTCCATGTGTTGCAGCATGAGGATTTGGTCTCTTAAAAAGCACAAGTTCTTTTTACGTCAAATCTTTATAATACTCTCTTTCCCAAGGCTTCGTACTACCCAGCCAACTTCTTGCAAGATAGTATGGAAGGCATTCATCAACAAGAAATGAAAAGTGTTATTGCACTCTCTATTTAGGTGGCATTAGTACTAATGTTAAGCTGAAGCAAAAGAACCTGATCATCTCCCTTGGTCCTCATTTGTGTTGCTTATGTCATTTTTGGAGGAGGATCAAGATCATTTGCTCCTCTCCAGTCTTACTGCTTTCAACAGTTTTATCAAATTGGTCAGCATTTTCTGCCTATGTGGTGAATTTTTAAGGAACCAAGGCAAATTTTGTTGAGTGATTTCCACGCCATGCATTGGGAGATAAGGGTAGAGAAAACAGAATAATATTTAATGACACCACAAGAAGATCAAAATTTGGAAATTTTGATCCACGTTTCTTTTGTCTTGTAATTATTTTCCTAGTTCTACATATTAAGTCGTTTTCCGTAAGACCTTAGTATACTTCATATATCAACAATCACAATATCTTATAAAAGGCTATCTATGAGGTAAAATGGCAACTGCCACAAAAACGAACAAATAAATGTAAGTTAAATGAAACAACAAATATTTTCTTTTAATGAACTTACGGATTTGAGTCCTTGCAAAGCATTGGTGAAATAGCTTCAACTATGAAAGGAACCATTGCACTATGAGAAGCAAGGCATGGAAGCAATGCCAAAAGTTTAAGCTGCAATAACATGAAAGAAGTATACTTAAATATCTGGATAATAAAGACAAATGATGTGCCTGAAACAAAAGGCAAAGATTCAAAGCATTGATTGTGCATGCCAAATACAAAGGTGCGGATGGTATACTGAAGAAACTTTTTTTTTTTTTTTTGTTGGAGAATAACGTACACAGACTTCTATCGTATTTCTAGACAAACCTGTTTCAAAAGTGAACAATTGAAGTTCGTTCTAATTGGTGGTTACGATAAATTTATATTAAAGCCTATATTTTCTTACTGTATAAGACAAAGATCTAGAAAGCTAGGATTATTAGGTTGTGTCTGAAAGGTTATCCAAGCATGAAGAGGGGCAGCTCAATACCTTACCCACTGCTAGATCTACCCACATAATGAGTTTTGAATTAACTCCATTAACCAAGCTTTATCCCTATTGATTTCAAGTCCTAATATGATCAACAAAATTTGAGAGAATGTTCAGTGAATCTTGTCCCTACCCACCATGAAACCTTTCACTGAACCTTTCCATGTCCTTGGAAACCAGTATACACAAAACATCGACCACGACAACAAAAGAAACAGGGGGAAGAGACACTATTGTCTTAGTCCCATTAGTAGCATTGATCTTTCTCGTTGATTTACCGTTAATTAATATGAAAAAAAAAATTACAATTTCTCACCCATGTTCTCCACTTATACCCAAAACCTTTCCTCCAAAAGACCTTGTCCAAGAAACCGCTATCAAAATTAATCTTGACCAATTTTCATTAAGCTTCATGTTCTTACTTGACGGGACCGGTCCTTGAATTCTAAGGAGACAATTTGCATGACAATTCTCCCAAATGACCTCTTCCAGGTCATATAATTAAACTTTTGAATCTCTAAACTCTAGTAAAGTATAAATTAAAACTAACTTACATTATTAATCTATAAATGTGTGGTTGATACTTATTCCTCGTAAATAGTAAATTCTCTCTAATAAGATAAAGTGGTTCCTCTGCAAGAAAGATGCTGAAATTCAAGGTCGCCTATTTTTCCACTGCTAGTTTGCTACATTATCTTTCTGTCATTTGCTTCTCTCCTATTTTGAATATACCCTGCGTCTTGAAATGAAAACCACATCCAAATCACAAGCTCTGTACAATCATCCTTTCAAGAACAAAGCAAAGCTTCATCTGGAACACTTGGAGAAAGAAACCACTGTATTTTTGTGATTGAAAATTTTATCATACTAGATCATATGAATTCAACTGTTGTTACTTGGTGTAGACTCTCAAAAACATTTCTCAATTGCTCAACTTCCAATAGATATGCTAAGTGGAGGGCTTCTTATGAAACCTCCCTTAGCCAGGTTGCCAGGTTGGAGGCTTTCAATTGTTTTTCTATATATACTTCATTATATTAACGAATTTTTGTTTGCTTAAAACAAAAAAAAAAACAACAAATAAGGTAGACATATGAAGTATACTATGGAAATACCCTGAGTTAATAACATTATCTACATCCAGAATATTGACTGTTTTCTCATAAATACGAACATTGTAACTAAATGGACAAGCTCTTCCAATATGGTTTTATTTGATTCAAATGATTTCCGTATTGATCTTTTTAATTTATTTTTCTTATATTCATTTAATTATATGATGGAAGGGTCACACATATAGTGGAAAATTCACAATCTTACATAATAATTAATAACCTTTAAAAATAAAGGAATATTATACAGTCACAAGTTTATGCTCCCGTGGTAACTATAACAACAAATAGTAACTAGCACCAAATCAAATGAATATTAGCACATTCTTGAATGGTAAACAAATTCATTCTGACGTAAGATAAGAAGAAGCAAAAAATATCACATGCTGAAAAACTAGTCAGACCCAAGTGCAAAAAAGAAAACTCACCACCATATCCTGGCGATCGACTTCTTTTCTTGAAAATATATTGCAGTAAAAAAGGAATAAAAGAAACAACTGAAATCCAATTTTTGGATCCAAGGTTCCAAAAGCAGCTAGTAACTCTACAGCGTCACTCGCCAATGAATGATGCACCACCATAATGGAAGTGATTGCACTTACTAGGAAGGGCATTTCTGCACGAGTGAATGATAAAAGAATATCAATCACTTACCCCATAAATCAAGGGATGCCGAAATATAAAAACTAGTAATTAAGTCATGGTAAGTAACTCATCAAAAATGAGTGTTTCTCTTTTACCTCTAACAAATAATTCCTCAAATTGAGTGAGGGGCAGGAGGGATTTCCGTCTATCAACAATCCATAATGAGTACTCTCTTAATTTAGATGTCCAACACATTTTGGGCAAATCATTATCATCTTTGCTATTACTCTGGCCATAAAGAGCAAAATCCAAAAAGAACCCACTGGATTGTGAAGAAAGGCCCTGAGATAAAATGGTTTGAATCTTATCAAATTTCAATCACCATTCCAAGTAAGAATTCCATCTCTGCAGTTTTAGGCTACCATTTCAGGCTAGACAAAGAAAAATACTCAAGATGTCAGGTTACAAAATTGACCTGGAACCATAGCTTTTCTAAAAGCTTAACAATAATAGACCCGGGTGTGCTAATCAATGAAAAGTGAAACGCCCTCTCCTTCTCAACTTCATCCTTTGTTGTTACCAATAGCGTCACCAACAGCTTTTCTAATATGGAAAGCAATTCAGTTGCTGCTCCTTTAATACATTTTGAAGGAGATGACATGAGACTGATGGCAGGAAAGACGAATAAAAGTTCTTCACTTGGTAAAAGTGTTGTTACCCTGTTAGCATATTCTGAAAAGCCATAAGCATCATTATATATTCAACAATACGGGAGTAAAATGGACAATGTTGAAAGAAATTTTCTTATTGCCGGCTGCCAAAATAAGAACGTGGAAAGCATAAATAATAGGTATGACTAGAACGCATTCAACTAAACAGAAAACATACCATGTTCAGCTTTCCACTGCAGGAG
Organism: Cucurbita ficifolia; assembly: GCA_033971965.1. Classification (NCBI taxonomy): domain Eukaryota; kingdom Viridiplantae; phylum Streptophyta; class Magnoliopsida; order Cucurbitales; family Cucurbitaceae; genus Cucurbita; species Cucurbita ficifolia. Next base: position 9,608,346 of record CM066972.1, read on the forward strand.
GGAGAGAAGAAGTTTCAATATTAACAATTGCTCGTGTTCTAGCTCTGATTTTATGAGAATCGTAAATAATGATGGGAAGGCTGAAGATAGCTTAGAAACATATTGCATCTTGAGGTCCTTTTGTACGGACAACAAGTATGTTGATAGTTCAATAATGCGCTCAAAGCCACAAACATGTCTGTCCAGACATGCATACAAGGAGAGAATTGTATCCAACAGTTCTAGGCTGCGTTGTTGAGCTTCCATTATGAGATGCTAAGTGGGGAGAAAAGGATAAAGTCAAGACAGAGATTAAAATTTTAAATATTGACTGAACTTAAGGCATGGTCAAAGCTATCAACCAGCTTAACTAAACTTCTAAACTTCTGTGCAAGCAAAAGGATGCACAAAAAAACAGACAGACAAAATTATATATTATCTCATTGTGATGAAGAATGAAGTGGCTGCATACCGATCCACTGGTGGCCAACAGTCTTAAGACCACAGTACAAGCATCCACCAAAGATTCCACCAGATGTATGAAATTCCAGAAATCCTGCCAAATTATGAAGAAATCTGAACTTTATTGGTACAAATCGAGTGTAATTATTTGTGCATTATGCTCAAAGTGGGAAAAACTTGAAATGATAAATATCAAGTTTAGTTATATAATAATCCAAACATACTCGAGACGGTATTGGAAATTATCTGCCTCAATGGCAACTTACTTCTAGAGTCTTGCGTGGGACATATTTGAGGCTTTGAATCAACAAATCAAATATAGGCAATGCCTCCTGTGGCAATGAGCAGCAAACCGACATAATCGATGACATCAAATTTCGCACAAATAATGAAGACGATGAGTCTGAAAGCTGTGTTCTTAGTATTGAATGTTTCACAAATGGGCTTAAGAATTCGCAAACGGCTTCCATTCCCAGTGACTTGTTCTGTACCATAAATAGTGGAATTTGGTGCAAGAGCTGGGCTTGAACATCAACTCGACAAGACAACACCTGCCACACACCCCACGGTGTCACTGCTAACAATTTTATACTAGCCAGTGAGAATTAAACTGCCCGTTACTCAATTTTAATAGAATACAGAACCAGAGAATTGACCTTCAAATATAATATACTGTATCTTATAAACCAAAAAAGTAAGCATTGATTTCATAACCCAAAGTAGCCCTGATGCAACCAAGCATCAAAGGAGTCTAAATTCCAAGACTTCATAGGGGAGCGTTTAATTATGATTCAAAAATAGCAATATAAGACAACAAACAAATAAACATAGCCCTATGTTTGGATCTGACAATATCAAACCATAATCAAAAGGTAAAATGGCCCGAGCGGCCAAACTTAACATAAATGTTGTCACATGAGCCATTCTAAAAAAATAAAAAAGAAATTTGCACTACTTGGTGAAGTAGGTTTTTTTTTAGAATTAATTTCAAATCGTCTGCAAGAGTTTGTAACAATCTGAACGATCCCACTACATCAAGACTCTTTCGACGTTGCACAAAAGTCATTACTTTACGTTAAACAAACACTAAAAATACTACTACTAGTAGAAGTAGTAGAATTATTCCGAGTGTTTCAGTTAGAACTGCTATTGATGTTTTCGATTTTCTATTCCCTCATGATGTGGCCTAGTTGACCAAATCATGATATTTCACTCATGATCGGGCTTGATCTATTAGACAAACATGACTCCCCACAATGGTATGATATTGTCCACTTTGAGCATAAGCTCTCATGGCTTTGCTTTGGGCTTCCCCAAAAGGCCGCATCCCAATGGAGAGTGTATTCCTTGATTATAAACCCATGATCATTCCCTAAATTAACCGATGTGGGACACTTTCATCCAACATGATCAACCCTATCATCCCTATCATGATATTAATGGATCAGACCTTTTCTCAAAAAACAAACTAGTTCTTTTTGTAATCAACTCTATACCTTCTTCAATGACATACACTCCAAAGGCTTCCTACGCCCCCCGCCAAGTGATGGAAACTCTTAATTTATAGAGATGATTTAAGACTATTAATCAAACTAAACCAACCAACCATAACAATTTTCATTACAACATAATTATACACATAACGCCAAAACATCGTTAGAACATAACGCGATTAAAATCGATTCTAAACAAGTAACTTCAGCCAATCTCTTTAGAAACAACCTCTTCTCTTACCTTAACAAAAGGATGAGTTTCCGCCGAGCCAAACTGCCACGACCCATTGTGCTTCTGGAATCCAAATTGGACGAGAAAGCCCAGTCCCTTGACGAAAACATCAACGAACCGCGATTCTGATCCCTCGAGAGCGGCTTGAAGCTCCATCAGAGCGCGAGAGACGTCGATGTAAGATTCCTTGACCAAGCGGCAGAGCTCTCGAACTGATTGGTCGACGACGGCGGGAGATGAGTGGAGTAGGCATTGAGAAATGGCTTCCCTGCCTGGACCGGAATCGGAGTTGAGATGCTGCGGAGCAGCTCGCAGCTTGGAGAATATTGAAGTGACGGCGAATCGTTGAAGCGACGGCTGCGGCAGCCGGAGTTTCTCCAGTAATGGAGCGTACGAGTCCATAATTCAGTTAACAGAGATCGAACTCAACATCGGGGGGGATTTTGTTGAGCCGCGCTAAGTTGATCTTCAAGTTCGAAGGAAGTTTAAAAAATAAAATAAAATAAAAATAAAAATAAAAACATTTTATAAAAAATAAATATAATATATATACTTTTGATGAGCAGTGGACTTGCGATTCTGCTGCCACTCACTCTTCAACCAAGTTAACCAATTCGTTCTTGCGTTACCTATGGCCAAGCAACGAATGCTCGAGCCTCTGACCCCAGTTCAAGAAGAAAGTTTTAGAAAACGGAGACAGGAAGATTTCGAAAGTGAATTTTAAAAGCAAGATTTGAGATATTGAAATTGGTGTTATATGTGATGCAAGTAAAAAGGCAACAACAACCGCATATAACTATCTAGTAGGGAGTATATATATCGAAAAATTTAATGAGCTGAAAAACCAAAACAACCCAATCCAAACGTCACAATCCATTAGATTTGAGCTTAGTTAGGTTTAAATAAATAAAAATATTATAATTTAGGTTAGCTTATAAGTTACCTTAAAATTAGATTAAATCGAACCCAACTGACTGTTAATTTTAGTTTTACATTTTTTTTTTGTTTATAATAAAATTATACGCTCAAAGTATACATTTTTATTTTTATATTCTATTATAGTTAAATATTTAATCTCTATAAAAAAAAATACTTATTTAAGTAATAAAATAAATTATTAATAATTGTAATTTTATATTATTTAAAAAATCACGTGTGATGCACGTGTACATAGCTAGACGGAAAAGTGACATTATATACATATATGTGCAAACACATGGATATTGGATAATTTTTAATGATATGTAATAATATATATATATATATTTTTTTAAATATAGTTTGAACAAAATTGAAGTATTATTATTATTATATTTTGCTTCAAAATAAATGTTACAATATTATGTAATTAATATTTAAATATTAATTTCCTAGATTCTAGGCTTCAGTTTTAATAGGATTGGATGTGTTAATTAACCTTTGGCACACCATTGGATCTTATAGTTTATTTATAGTTTATTTCACGAGACCTCCCCTTAATTAATAAGGTATATTTCTCGTAACTTTTTTTTTTTTATTTTTTTTACTTTATTAAGAATTTTATTTTTTATTTATTATTAAAAATTACGAACTTGTAACATAATTTGTTCCTGACAACTTGTCCGCTTTTAACATAATTTGTTAGGGAAGTTGATGTGATATTATCTATTAAAAATCACGAACATTCACAAAGATTGAACGATGATATGATATTGTCCATTATAACATTTACAAAGTGTGAACGATGATGTGATATTGTCTATTAGAACATTCACAAAAGTGTGAACCACGAACATTCACAAAGATTGAACGATGATATGATATTGTCCATTAGAACATTTACAAAGCGTGAACGATGATGTGATATTGTCTATTAGAACATTCACAAAAGTGTGAACGATGATGTGATATTGTCCATTAGAATATTCACAAAGTATATTGTCCCTTAGAACATTCACAAAGTGTAAATGTGATGTGATATTGTCCATTAAAAAAGTGTAAATGTGATGTGATATTGTCCATTAAAAATCACGACAAATGTGACTGTTTTTTATTTTCTCGATTCTGTTAACAATTACCACGATGATGATGTGATATTGTCCATTACAAATCACGAACATTTCAAAAATCACGAACATCTCTAATGTAATGTTACCCAAATTGAGTGAGCATCTCAAAAATCACGAACATCTCTAATCTCTAATGTAATGTTACCCAGATTGAGTGAGTATGAGTATACGCTCTTGTACCTTTGTGTCACCCAATTTTGTTAAAAACCATAATCATCCCTGGAATATTGATATTCCAGAGTGTGATATTATCCACTTTAAGTATTAAGCTTGGCTCTCTTACCTATGAAAAATCTGTTGAACCCTAGATGCTGTCGGAGTAAAGGATCGTCATAAGTATTAAGCTCGTGGAAGCGCGTGGTTCTGGTCGATAAACCCATAATCAACCACTTAATTGGAGGTAAAACTCCTTCCCCTAAACATTTTTTTGACCGACCGACTCGGGATTTGTAGCCGGGTCGAGAGGTGGTTCTTCAATTGCAATTTCGTTCTTTTTAGCTCTTCCTACAAAACGGACAGATTGTGGTCCTTTATTTCAGAGTAAGAGTTGTCCTATAAATTATTGTCATAGGACAACCTTACGGATGGCGATCAAGGTCCGTTCTCGAGCCGGGTCAGCTCGAGTTCAAGTACACCAACAAGTTTAGACATAATTTTTCTCTCTAGATTTGATTTGGGAACACTTCAAGTGCTAAGAAAGTGGATAAAGAGAGACGAGCATTACAATGGAAAAACAAAGCTAGCATTCATCTAGAAGTAGCTCAAACCTGAACTAAATCCTAGGAATACTCGAAAAACAAACACTCAAAACACATACAATTCCGACAACACAACTCGGTTCATTCATGTCCTCCTCCCTTGCTCCGGAGTCGTCCTACTTTGAATCTCCTGCCCCAGATCCTTCGTCTTCTGCCCCACATACCCAGCCATATCCTGCATGCGCCGTTTCGCTTGGTCAATTTGGTCCGGCATGAACCCCATCGCCCGCCGAACGTAATTGAAAGCCCATGTAAGCGAAGACAGCGCCGTGAGCCCAAACGCCCCGGAGGTCAAGAAGGCCAGGACGGCTAGACCTATGGTTAAGATGGCTGGGACTAGAACGGGGCTGAAGATCACGAACACCGGTGTGGCTACTGCCAGCCCGACCAGCGTGACCGCTAGCGTCAGCCCAGCTAGCCCAAGCAGCGAGCCGCCGAGCGGGACGAGGGTTATGATGGCGAGGATTGTGGAGGTGGATGGGCCTGTGCGGCCCTTGGCGCCGACGTCGTCGTAGCGGCGCTGGGGATGGACTTGGATTTGGTGTGGCTGTGGGCGGTCGGCCATTTTTTTGGTTTGGAAGAGGGATGGGTTGGAGGGTGGTTATAAATGGTGGCGGGGTTGGGAAGATGGCGACACGTGCGTGTGAGATGGTGAGTAGGGGCTTTGCATGGGGAACAAGTTTCATTTCGACCCTATAAATAATTTTTTATTATTTTTTAAAGATATCAAAATAAAATAAGATTTAGAAAATTAGAATAGCGTGGACTATTGGATAAAATTTAGGAATTAGATAGAACATAATATCATTGGAGCTGACGTCGAGGTGCGAAACCTTCAAATCATCTCTAATTTATAGATAAAATAGGCTAAATTTCCCGTAAAATCTTTTACCGCACATTGCAGGGTTCTCTCACGTGTTACCACTCCTATTCCTGCAATTACAGAGATTTCGCTCAAGACATTAAGCAACTAAATGAAAGTAAACAGCTATGAGTAACTGTACTCGATGAAGTTAAAATGTGCAGCCTGAGTAGCTGATGGGCTAGTGGCTAGCGTTCATTCCCGTAAATATAGTCATCCCCACCCTTCAAAGTCTTCTTAAACATATTAAAGGGCTCTCGACTTTATGTCAAGAATGAGAAGCTCTGATACAAGGATGAGAAACATAAGTGAGATCGAAAGTCCGAGAAACATAAGTGGGATAGAAAGTCCGATCTTCATAGGTGGAATTAAAAGTCCTATGTTTCGATCTCTCTGTAGGAGGTCACCTCAAAACGGAAAATGGCAACATATGAATAAGAGAAACACACAGTACTATAGGTGTAGATGGCTTCTTTTTTTTCTTCCTGTTATACCAATTAGAATAGAGGGCACTCTACCTGCATATTGATAAAAACACTACGTAGGGAAGTCGGGTGAGGTCGACATGGTTCGTAAAATTTAGGTCACAATACATAACTATTAATATGCATGCCAATATATGTGAATCGATCTTACATCGGATAGATACTTATATGATCAGAATAAATTTATTAATATTTTTCATAAAAATATATATATCATCGTTTACTTTTTTTTTTTTTATTTAAAATTTAAAATCAGTTTATATATCCACTAAGAAAAACCTTAATTTACTCGATAATTTTAGAATAATTGATTAAAAGTTTTAATTCACAAATTTATTTAAAAAAAGAAGAAGTAAATAAATAAAACCTTATTTGGGCCGTTATAATGGACCAGGAGCTGGCCCAAGATCTACACCCCGTTTTAAGATAATTGTTTATATATATATATATATATATATATATATATATATATATGTATGTATGTATGTATGTATGTATTATAAAATTTAAAAAAATAATTAAAACTTTAACATAATTTTTAAAAAAAAATATTAGATATTTAGAAATAATTATATGCTTATATTTTGAAATTAATATAAAACTATTTATTTGTGGATACCACTATTTAGGAATAGTTTCCCTTATAACTTATTGTAGAAAATTAATTTTGATATAATTTGTTTTATGTCTAATAATTTCAACAAATTTATACTAATAAATTTAGTTTTTTAAAATATATATAATAAATGGCATATGAAAAAAAGGTTAAATTATAAATAAAAAATATTCAAATATTAGAAACTAAATTGAAAAAGTGTGGATCGAGACCCACCACTAGCAGATATTGTTCTCTTTGAGCTTCATCTCTCGGGTTTCCCCTCAAGGCTTTAAAATGCGTCTTAAAAACCTTGAGGGGAAGTCTTCCGAAAGGAGAAGTCCAAAGAAGACAATATCTGCTAACCGTGGACTTAGGTCGTTACATAAATAAATAATATAATTAGAGAAAATTAATTGATTTTTATTTTATTTTTTTTGTTATAATTTAGGATATTTCTTTTTGGGGCGTGGGGGTTGGGATAAGGCACGTCTTGGTGTCGCAGCCGTAAGACATTAGGTACAGTAGGGATAGTTATAGGGTCGGTGGTCCTTTTCTAGGACGGTTGGCGTGGCCCTCACGTGCCCTTTTTCTTTTTTTCTTTTTTTATTTAAATTTTAAATTTTAATTATTTTATTTTATTTTTTTGTTGGATCTGTTCGGCGACGTGATGGAAGAGAAGGTGACATGTCGGTTATTTTAATTTTTGTGAAAGCCCTATGATATGATACTATGATTTATCCCATTAATTACTATAAAAATATAAAAGATTATGATTTCGGTTTCAATCATTTGAATTCGAGATACTTTTAAGTTCGATATAGTAACTCTAGTTGTGTTTGTGGTATAAATTTAACGAGGATGTTCGTTTATAATTAGGGTCGGAAAGAATTCTTCACGTAGTAGAGTATTTCTTATTGTTTGTTGTTTTTCTCCGAGATTAGGGTTTTTCATGTTAAATCTCGTGTTTCTTACCCTGTGTGGACTTTCACATTATAACGAACTTCTTGAAACAAGTTCCCGCTGGTATTATAAATAGTACGAGTTGTAGATTAGCTAGGAGGAAAGCAGAGATATCAAGCTTTGTGAGTTCAGTGAGAATTGACGTGGAGAATTTTAATGGAAAGAATAACTTCGAGTTAATATGGTAAGTGCAAGCCAAAGACGTACCGACACAATTAGGGTTTCACAATGCTTTGAAGGAAAAATTGAGCGGTGAGGCAGTTAAGCGGTGACGGTAATCCAGTTGAGGTTCTAAAAAGTTCGACATGAGTGATGAAGAACAGGTCAAATTGGATTTGAAAGCTATAAGTGCAATCATACTAAATTAAGTTGTCTCTCAACGTACCACTACCCTATGCACCTCTTTTCACGAGAGTTCAAAAACCCGAGCTTTTTGTCATGTAATACTTCTTTGAGGCGAACTTCAAACGTTACATACATTACATCTACATATAGTTAAGAAACTCGTAATTAGTCTTATATGAGATCAAAATAGTTTTTGCTCGAGATAACTGGAACAAATCATGTCCATTTCAAACGAAAAAAAAAAAAAAACCCTACAAAGAATATTTCGAGCGTTTTTTAACTAAATAATTGTTTGTTATTATTTCTTGTCTTTATATTTCTATTTATTTTGTTTAAAATAAATCATTTTGATAAATAAAAAAAGTAATATATTTGATTAGTTTAATTGTGAAAATATATTAGAAAAAAATAAACATAGTTTTATTAACCTCTTAAACTTTCATTTAATTAATGTAAAACTAAAAACTAATTGAGGATTAGACTTTCATTAAGAGCATAATTTTAGGGTTTCCCCTCACACTTTTTGGGATCAAAAGTCAACAAAATTACAGTTTCTACCAAAAACTTCCAAGTCTTTGTCAAATTAATTACCAAAGTTAAATAAATAAATAAATAAATAAAAAGGGACATGAAGCAAATTTAGCAAGTTGGTAATATAAAATATTTAAAATTTGATTCCCCAAAAGGGAAAAAGGTAATCAAATTAAAAAATAATAATAAATAAATAAATAAATAAATATATATATATATATATATATATTGAACATACAATAGGACAAAAAACCAAAGTTTTATATAGATCAATGATTTAATTTATATTTTATTCTATTTTTAAACTTTGTTTAATGAATTTTAAAAGTATAATTCATAATTTGGTGTTCGAGTTAGAAGAATAGGAATTTTTAGTTTCTGAGTCGAAAATATAGTTAAAAAAATAATACTAAATAAAAAATTTAAAAAAATTAATACTTCAATTAGAAGAAGTATATTCTCGACCAAAAGGTTGGTAAGAACCTCAAATCTCGACACTACAAGTACTTATGAGTATAGTTCAATTAGTTAAGACATATTTTCAACCAAAAGGTCAAAAGGGTAAATCTCGACACCACACCCACCTCTAAGCATAGTTCAATTAGTTAAGACAGATATTCTCGATCAAAAGGTCAGAAGTTCAATCCCGACACCACACCCACCTATAAGCATAGTTCAATTAGTCAAGACATATTTCTCGACCAAAAGGTCAAAAACTCAAATCTCGACACTACATGTACAAAAGTGTGTACACCCACTTCTGAGCATAATTCAGACCAAAAGGTCAGAAGTTCAAATATCGACACTACATCCACCTCTAGGCATAACTCAATCAGTAAGACATATTTCTCGACCAAAAAGGTCAAAAGCTCAAATCTCGACACTACGCCTACTTATGAACATAGTTCAATTAGTTAAGGTAGATATCATCGACCAAAACGTCAGAAGTAAAATATTATACTTTAATCACGGGTAATATATATTAAAAAATAAAAATAATTATAAATATTATACACAAAAGATGACAAGATAAACCACTAATAACAGCAATAGGTTACATTAAACTCCCCTCATCATTCCAAAGAGGTATTTTTTGATGAGAAACCCTACAAGGGCATGGGCAAACCTTAAAATATACAACACACACATATATATATATCAAGATAATTGCAAATTACACCTTCCACTTTTGTATATTTTCAAAATCATCTCTAAATTTTTAAAATTATTTGCAAATGATCAAGTTTACTTCACATATGTCATGGATTTTGCAAATTATGAATGTTTGAGACCATTTTTGCAAATTAGACGAAGTGAAAGGGTGTGATTTGCAATTATCTCTTATATTTATTAAGCAAAATGCATAAAATTTCATACCCATATCAACATAAATGGAAAAATTTACTTGTGTTCTTCTCCTTTGTCATGGTGATCTCCACAAGGGCCAGAAAAGTAGAGGCCAGAATAGTAATGGCCATAGCTAGAGGTCGACGAGCTTCCGACGTGGCTTGCCGACGACGATCTACGAGCATACTGCGACGACGACGACGACGGGGCGGGGAGTTCACTGCAGGCGTAGCGAATGAGGTTAGCGTTGGTAGCGTCGAGTTCTCTTTGAAGCTTGATGACTTGTCTTTGGAGGATGGAGATGGCGCCGACACAGCCGTAGACGGGGTCTTTCATCCTCGCCTCGGCCTCGTAAGCGAGCGAGTTCACGGCGTCCTCCCGCTGGTGTGGCTGGACTTCGTTTAGTAGTTTGCTGACATTGCTAGCTCCGAAGATCTTGTGGACGTTGGCGAACTTTTGCGACTCCTCCGACGGAAAATACGGCGCGAAAACGCAGCTCGGGAGACATTTTCGACGTAGGAACTTGCAGGCTGCACAAGGAGAATTGGAGTAGGTGGAAGAAGACATCTTCCTACAAAGAAAAGGAATTATATAACAAATTAAGTTATGAAAGGAGAAAAAATTGAAGCTTCATGGCCTCTGCATATATACCCTTTTATGTGTGTATATATAGGTTATTCGGCTCGAGATTTTATTTGGGTTTGTTTAAAATAAGGTTCGGAATGCTAAATACAGAACAAAATCCTGACTTTATGTATCTCGGTATATCAGCTCGAGAAGATCATAAGCATATAAGCGAAAGATAACATAAGTTTACTCGTACGAGATTTTTTTTAGGGAAATCAAAAGCAAAGATGGTAAGGAGTGTTTATGCTCAAAACAGATAATATCATACAAATTAAAAGAGACAGAGAGGCCACTGTTCCTCACGATTAATTTGCATCAACTTGAGATTAACGCAAACTCGAAACCAAGAATAAACGAACTCTCGTATCAAATATAAGCTCGGTTTCTCGAGCTACCGAACATATCTATCTACCTCTCGATTAGAATGTTTTGTTGATTGTATATGATGAAACAAATTAGGGATAGGGTTTTCTATGAAACTTGGTAGAAGGTCACTTGCCCTTCCTAATGGGATCAAAGCAAAGGCATAGATAGCCCTCAATGCATGTTTCTTGTCCCTAAGGTGAATCAAAATGGCCCTAGTTTCTCTCTCCTCACCTTACCTCTTTGTCTCTCTCTCTCTCCCTATTCTCTCTCTCTTGATTTTCTCTCTCCTACACCTTCATAACCCTTCTCTCTCTACACATATTGAGATCAAATCAACAAAGAAATCTCAAAAAAATAAGAATACCCATTGAGTAAATTGATGAGATCTAGAGAGAGAAAGAGATTATGATGAAAAAAACTTCAATTTCTAGAGAGAGAAAGAGATAATGATGAGAAAAAACTTGAATTTCTAGAGAGAGAAATAGAACAAAACTTAAAAAGGGTTATTTACCCATAATTTTTTTCCATTTCCTTCCTTTGTTTCAGCTGTTGTTTCAACATCTCTTGTATGAAAACCTTAAGCAAAATGAAGTTGCTTCCATGGAGAGAGAGAGAGAGAGAGAGAGAGAGAGAGAGAGAGAGAGAGAGAGAGAGAGAGAGAGAGAGAGAGAGAGAGAGAGAGAGAGAGAGAGAGAGAGAGAGAGAGAGAGAGAGAGAAAGGAACAAACTTTATTAACATGTGAGGAGAGAGAAAGAAAACCCTAATGGGTGATATAAAGGAGAGAGAAAACCTGCATAAACAGTGATCATTTCAAAAGGGTAACAAATAATTAATGGACATAAAGATGAAAAAGACAGTGTTTTTAATAATGTCAATCTCTATTGAAGAACATGACACAAGAACAAGCAATTTTCTGTCTTTTTGGGAAAAATATTGTTCTAAAACATTATGCTCCAACATGTTATGGTTACTAGCTTTGCTACCATAATGAATGCAAGAGTTACTCCAACCCCGAGCGTACATTTTTTTAGTTCGGAGGTTCAAATTTTTATTTTTTGATTAAATATCTTAATCAGTTGAGCTATATTCAAATTGATAACTATATATGATTTTTATTATATTTAATTATAAATTTAGTTTCGAAATTTTGAACATATTTAGCTCATCTAGAAATTTTTTTAGTCGTTTTTATTCATTTTATTGGTAGTATTTTTATTGGGTTTAATTATAAATTTATTCTCGAAATTTTGAACATATTTAGCTCATCTAGAAATTTTTTTTTAGCAGATTCGACCTTTCGATCTTTAAGTCAGTAAAATGTTGATTTGATGTGATATGACGTGGACAAGTAAAAAGTTTTAACTTACAAATTTAATTAACCTAATTGTCGGTTTATTTTTGTCATTTAGCTACCGTGTCGGGTCAAAAGAGTCAATATTTATTTAATAGAGGAAAATATTTGAAAATTCAAACCCGTAATTAAAAATTTAAAAAAATTGGCAATTAAAAATTAAATTTTGTATAAATTTATGATGAATACAAGTTATTTTAGTATTTATATATTTAATTAACTCCTATTTTTTTACCCTATTAACTGATTAAATTAGTGGGATGATTTGATGTTGACCCATCATTGAAATGAAACATTTCCTATGGTGATGAGGAATTATATATAAATTATATAAAACTAATTTTTTTTAGGGAAAAAATATAATCTATAAAAAAAAAATTGAATATTGGTACCGTGCTTGCCACACGAGTTCCAGAGTTCCAGAGCATAAGTTAGTGTATCGAGCGTTTTTAAAATGAGGAAGAGCTTACTTTCTCTATCGTGAATTAGGTTAGAGATGAACATGACCAGATTGAACACATACTCCATGAGCTAGGAGCATGCACGGTGTCACAATCGCACCCGTGCAGCAACGGGACAATGATTGTGCGACACTTGTTCTAACCCAACGAACGTATTTATTTTCACTATCTACAATACATTTGATTTTTTTTAAAAAAATTAATTTCTTAACTAACTTCCAAAAACGATTTTATTAGTTTTCAAATTTTAATTTGGTTTTTGAAAAATATAGATAAAAATAATATTTCTAAACTTAATTATAAGAAAATTCAATAATTATCAAAAAAATTAAAAATTAAAAATTTAAAAATTGGCGAATATTAAAAAACCCACCATGATATTGTTATTAATTATTATTATTTATAATAAATTAAAACCAACCATAGTATTTAGATTCCTGCCGAAAGGCAACAAAAAAGAAAGGTGCAATTTAATAGATTTCCATATCATGAGTGGAGAATTTTCAATGATTTGTTTTATTTTATTTTATTTTATTTTATTTATTTATTAGCTGATGAATACCGTCATTACTTGTTCTCCGAGAAAAGAAGTTCATGATCCGTAGACTATCTACCTCCACACGACATTACTCCATTAGACTACTGCTACAATCTGTAGGAGGAGTCTAGACTGTGTCTTAGTCCCAATGTGACTAACCAGCTTCTCAGGCCAACTACTGCTACAATCTGTAGGAGTCTAGACCGTGTCTTAGTCCCAATGTGGCTGACCAGCTTCTCGAACCAACTACGGATCGTTATCGCCTTGGTAAGTTTTGCCTCACAAATTAGCTAACCAGACATGAGTCTCTAATTTTTCTTTTTGTTTGCCGCCATTTCTATAATTATCCATATTTATCCATATGATATAATTAAATATTGCAAAAAATTTTAATTTTTATTTAATTAAATGGTCTTTCTCATAATCATTAATTTGTCGGTTAATTATTAAATTTTTAAAAAATAGATAATTTGAATTTTCAATTTCATCATGTGCATGCATGATTGTACAATTTTAAAGCTTATTAAGCCATCATGTGCTTGAATAATTGTACATTAAGATTATTATTATTATTTTTATTTTTTAATTTGGATATGACACATTTCTTATATATTATAAAGTTTTGGATGTAAAATATATGATTTAAAAATTTTATATACTTTCAAAATTGTAGTAATTTAAAAATTTTATATAAAAAAAATAGATAAGAAAATATGTTTAGAAAAGTTCCAAAGTCTCGATCGCGTTTAATTTTGATAATTTTTTTGCGATAGAGATTAAATTGCTCTGATGCCAATTGTAACGACTCAATTTTTCTATTAAAAGCAAGACCGTCATTGCATGCATAACATGTCTAATATGCACGAAAATGGTCATATAATCTATTTCAAATAAAAGTAACCATCAAAGAAATAGCGGAAATAAAATAACAAAAACTCAAAGTAGCGAAAACGCCATGATCTAACCTAAAGGTTACAATTTAATCATAAATGCAATTGTCCTAGCTTCGATCCTATGGTCTCACTACGATGTCGAAATCCATACAATATGCACTTTTCTTTTTCGGTGGTTCAATTATAAGAACTCTATGGTTAAGTGGGCTTTACTTGGAGTTCGAGCAATTCTATGTTAGGTGACCTCTTAGGAATTTTCCTGAGATGTATGTGAGTGAAGACAAAGCGTGTTAGAAGGATTCGTGTTGGTCTGTGAAGATAGTCTTCACTCTTAAGAAGCGAGAAGTTGGTAACGTGACCATATTGCAATAGATGCAGAGGAATATTGGAGCACACAGGTGCCGGATTCTAAGCATGGGTCGTTACACTTCAAGATCTTGATGTAAGCTTATAAGTACGATTTTAAAGAGACGCTCTTGGGATTAAAATTGAATTAATTAAAAATAACATAACATGTCATTTAAAACAATTTTTCAAACCTCCTTTTAGAAATATTCTTGATGATTAAATTACAACTTTTGTTTTTCTAATTAATAAAAAAAATGGTAAATTCTAGAATTACTTTAGCTTTTTACTTTTTTCAAAGCTATTTATTTTTAACTTTTGTCACCAAGAAAGTAGTAAAATAAATAAATGCTTTTGTGGGCATGTGTAAATATAATAATTATGTATTTTAAATAAATTAAAGAGAATAGATATAAAGTATTTTCTTTTTTTTTTTTCTTAGTTTTTGGTACTTTGGAATATTAAAGTAAAATAATAATAATAATTTTGTGTAAGATTCCCCAATCATTAGATGTGCAATAATTGGATGGTTGTTTTTTTTTTTTTTTTTTTTTTTTTGCATTATTCAACCTATTAATTAACAATTTCAATGCATATGAATATATATAAAATTAAAACAACATAATATTGATATATTTCTTTTTAGTACTTTAACTTTCATCTTATTGCACAAATGGTCCATAATTGTAGTATATTTTGGAGTGATATTACGATCATTAAATATAAGAAAGAACACGGTTTGTCTATTTTAGATTTGGCATGGGTCGGTGGTGATATTAATAATTTAATTTGTTCAACTAGAAGATTCAGCGTCATTATTCAAAGGTTTAATTTAAAATAACGACCAATTTTGACTTTACAGGTATCTTATACCATTAGGAAGAGAAATCTATCTCACTAATTTGAAGCTTTATGAGACGTCAAATATTCTTATATTTTTTGTTTTATAAGACAACAGTTGTGAATTTCTTGCGTATATGAAAGAGGAAAATTTAATGGGAAGATGAGCTTCTCCATTGGAATGGTATCCACTCGAGGAGCTTGTCCATGTCTACTTATTCAGACCAAACAACTTTTAGTCCCTTGGACTGAGGTTGTGTAGGCCTTAATCGACCACTACCAAATAAAGAGGATCGTCGAACAAATCTACAAAGAAGAAGCTAAAAGAATTCTTTCAACACATATGACGCGAAAGTCTCACGTAGGGTTCCTAAGAGAGTGGCTACCTACTGGAGCTTCGACCAACTACCATCTGTGTCATTTAGCTCTCGAGACTAGAGCTCAAAAGGGAATTGCCCCAAATAGAGAATCTTCGTGTCTCTGCCTTGATCTTATGATCAAAATGTTATATATACCAAAATGAGTTAAAATACCATAATTCACATCTTACAAAATTGCATCCCCTTCACTGTACATCTGAAATGCAAGCCTACAAATCCATACCCCATTACAGTAAGCCTACAAATCCATACCCCATTACAGTAAGCCTACAAATCCATACCCCATTACAGTAAGCCTACAAAATACCACAAAATCCCATACCATCCAAAACTAAGGTATAAACTTAACCCAAAAAACTAAGCTTCCAAACTTGGGGGAGGTTCTTGTTCAAAAGGCTTCTATTTGAATGCACCACCAAAATTGAGGTAAAGTCTAGAAAAAGAGTGGATGAACAATATGTACTCACTAGAAATGATGAGGAATCAATTGAGGCTTTATGAAGCAACTAGAAAGTAATCTCGAATTGTTTTTCTTTTCATGGAGGAAGGAGGAATAAGAACAGAAGATGGGCTTTTTGTAGTGGCTTCAGGAGTTTTCTCAAAGCTTTCAATTAAAGCAGCGTCTGATAAGAATCTTTTTACCTTGGATTCAGGAGTGCCTAATTTGGGCTCCATGACATTGCCATTTGCTCTGTCAAAGTATGGAGAATCCAAACTATCAGAATCTTTGGCCTGTTCTAAAGTCGGCAGTGCCATAATTCTCTTTCGGTTGCATGAAGTTGCCCTTTTGCTTGAGCTGCAGCTGCTGTTTTGGGAATTCCATATCCGAACCTATCAGAAAATTTGCCAAATAAACATGATCAAAAGGCAATCTCGTAGAACTTATAAGGTTTAAAACTTTTTTTTGTTTAACGTGCAGAAACGAAAGTCAAACTTTTGACCTTCAAATCAAAATTATGTCTAAACTAGTTGAGCTAGGCTCATAACGTTATAATCTAATAATTCAACTTTATAGTTATAATTCAAACTTTGCATAAAGAATTTTTGTAAACTATTTGTTAGAAACTCAGACATGATTACAAAGATAAGCATTTAAATAAATACGACTAATGAAAGATCATGGCAAAAAACTACGGAACTTGTGGAGTTGGATTAAACTATATTAATTTGAAAGTGAAAGAATTATGAAAATGTAGAGATACTATAGTAATTAGATTAATTTACGGTGATCTTAGCAACCGAATGAATTGTGTTTAGAGAATAAGAACTTGAATTGTATATCCAGTTTGTAATTCGCTTGCATACCGTGAAATCATCCGAAGATGTCACAAACTTCCCGACTTCAAACGAAGACCTGAAAGAGGATAAAATTATCAGAATGATTTAATAATCATGGAGGGGCTGAGAGCAAGTGGCAAAAGGTTTGGAGAAGATACCAATCCACCGCCGAAACTTCTCCATTATGTTTTGTTAATGTGATAGGATCTTCATGAGGCTTATCCACCTGATTTGACACAGCTTTATAAATTCGTGTCACAATTTAACAATAGCTTGTTATTAAAAAGAATCTGACCTGCCAGATATGGGCATTTCCACCGGTAGAACCACTGAGAAGGTAAGAAGCATCAGGACTGATTACAGACTGCATAAGCAAGCATCAAACATTAAAAATGAAAATATATTAAAAAAAAAATTTGTTAAGAACAAGTAACTTTATGGCTTTCTGGGACAACGACAACACTCACCTTTACAAAGAATGAATCTATTTGGCATCCAGAAAACGATTTCATAGGACCCTTCTCCAGCTGAAGTACATTGTACAAATATATTCTGTTATAGGGACAGAAAAAAATTATGTCATTTTCTTATTTGCACACATGATACAAGCCAAGTTTGCACAAAAGTAGCTATTTGCAGGCACACAATCCCAAAAGAAGCCTAGAACTAGGTGTTTAGTGGGAATATTTGCTAAAACCACTCCATCTAAATGGGGTGGCGGTGAAATTCTCTATTTATAATAATTTATAGAATCAAATAAACTATAAAGAAAATAGAAAGAGCAATAAATGGATACAAGATATTTGTCTACAATAAAAGGATAAATATGATACCTATGATAAACCGTAATAGAATGCTAAATATCATACAAAATATTTGTCTATAATAAACGGTCAAATATGATATATATGGTAAACCATAATTCAGGACTAAATATCCTTAACATTTAAGAACCATGAAACTGGAAAGAATAGCTCGAGATTAATAATTACCTATTATCCATGCAAGATGCTGAAAGAAGTGACCCATTTGCGTCTTGGGATAAGCTAGATATACCATGTAATCTCGTATCCTACAAATCATGGCAAATTATGTATAATTAGACTCGAGATGTCAATGGTACTACAAAAATCTAAATAAGATGCCATTTTATCTTTGAATTGAGCATTACCTTGTCACTGGATTTGGGTTGGCACCAAGTGATTGCATTTTTCAAATTTCTTGTATCCCAGAACTTCACTACACTATAGACAAAAGAAAAGAACGAACATCAGTAATATTATATAGCTACGGACAAGGAATTCCACTTCTAGCTCTATATAAGATTATTGACTGTAAATTCTATACGCACCTATCCACTGCACCAGCTGTGGCTATGGAGAGTTCGTCCTTTAGATAAAGAACAGAAGTTATACTCTTCGAAGCAGACTGGAAAAATCGAAAGAGTAAGTAAGGTTTTAAGCCAATCAAATGATAAAGAGAAAATGCCAATAGCAAACCTTTTGACGCCTGATACGCTTTGCATGAGGGGAAAGATGGGCTCCTTTCACTAAAGCACTTGCCCTGTTTCAGGGTAATTTGGTAAGTTGTTAGAACACTATAAACTTTGGAACTCTAACAGTTAAAACATCAAAGACTACCAATTCTACTTACCGCAAGCACAGCTCCTTATTGCCAACTTTGGAACAAGAAGTGGTTCTCAAGTCCCAAAGAGCAAACGAGCCATCTCTAGAACCAGATACAATTATATCTATATGGGTCAAAGAAAATCAACCATTAGAGAGTAAAGTAGCTCCTTTCGCAGTCACTCAGATTTGGCTTTTTGGATGTTTAGACAAATATTTTTGTGTTAAAAATTAATAACATAATCTTTCAATTCTTGTGTAAAAAATACCTTTCATTTGAACTCGGCCAATAAAAAATCTTTCAATTCTCAAATAAATTCGAAATTACATGTAACGATCAATAAATTCAGTTTAATTGAATCTATAAACGTATCAAAATCCGAGCAACAATATAATTATTTCTATAAATATTTGTACTGGAATTGACGACCAACTACTACAAATATTAAACATGAAATGTGTACCATGATTAGTTGGGTGAGATGATATAGATTTCACACTTCCTTTGTGCCCTCTCAATATTCCAATGCATTTCATTTCCTGAACATCCCATAGCTTCATCTGCAGAAGTTCAACAGAAATGTACAAATCACTCCCAGGTGAAAACGTGTGACGCAGTTCAAAATATGGACGATGTTCATTAGATGAATTAACTGATTTAAGAGCTAAATGATGATACTTACAGATTGATCCCCCGAAGCTGTGATCATTTGAGTATCGTCCTGAACAACATTAGCATTCATGATTAGGATGCAGTTATCATTATAAGAACTGTATACAAATCAGCAGTGTAAATAAAAGCCAATGATTCCAAGTATTCTGCCTAGTGAATTACTGCTTTCTGTTGAGAAATTGAACTGTATTGGCGGAAATAAGAAAAGGCAAAAGCTCAAATACTGAATTAGTAAGTTCAGGGAGGGTTGGATTTGTGAACTACCTTAAGCCAACAAACATCAAACACGGCATTGCGATGGGCTTCCCATTCACAGATCCTAGAATTCTCTGTAAAATGAAAAAAAAAAAAAAAAAAAAATTACATCCGTCAACTAAAGCAACCAAATTCCAAATCAACAGGGTTGATACGAGGGAAAGGAGACCAAAACCTGAATTTTCCTGATGAGATGAAAACAACGAAAATTTGCTGCGAGTATTGAACAGGCTTACAATCCCATCCTCATCCGAAAGTGCAAATATGTGAGAATTTTTCAACGTCTACAAAAACACAAGTTCACAACATCCTTCATTCATTCTCAGATCCAAACAGTGAAAAAGATGCAAATACAAAACAACAACAATAGGCCAGTCGAATCAAAACCTTGCAGAACGAAACGGCCAACGGCGGCGTCTGGTCCCCGTTGTGTTCAATGGCAAGAGCTCCGACTTCCTTGAAGCTAAGCGCAATATCAGCGGCAAATCGTGGCCGCTTTCGAACTGAGAATGAGATATCGGAGTGTTATACATTGATAATAACAAGAAAATACAAAAACAGCGATTTGCGGGGGTAGAGAGAGGGAAACCTCTGAATCCATTGAGCTCTCTGGAACTGAGATCTTGGAAGAATGATGACAATCTTGAAGATTCCATTGGAGAAGCTTGAATCGGTGTCCGGAGAAAGAAAACGAAGATGAAAAAATGTTGGAAGATGGATTACTGGCTTGAATCTGAAGAAATTTACGCTCCCCATTTGGCGCCATTGGCTGTGTTCAAATGGCGGGAACTTGAATTTGACCTTTTGTTCGTTCTTGGCGGAGGCGCCATTTTTTTTTTCTTCCAATTTTATTATATTAAATTCTTTTTCTTTTTTTTCCTTTAAAAATTTTCAATTTCTACGTCTAATTTAATCAAATTTATATTGCCGTTATAATTTTAACTTTTTAAAATTTATATAAGATTTTTAACCTTCTTATAAATTTTAGTTGGTTAAAAATAATATTATTGAATGTACTAAAAAAAATTGATAAATTTCAAAAATTAATTTATGCATTTATCAATTTATTTAAATTATTGAATTTATAGAAATTTTTTTCATTAATTTGTGTTAAAATTAGTGAGTGAATACTGCAATCAATAAATAATTTATACGGTGACCTACTTGATCATCAAGATATAAACTCCTAACTGTCATGAAGCTAACCATCCCAACGATCAAATCCTAAGGATGATCGAGAGTACCACAACGATCATCTCCCACAAAGACATGAGATTACTAGAACGGGTGGCTGAGGTTGTCGATATTAATGGTGACATTGATGGTCAAAAGTCCATCGCTTTTTTTTTTATATATATAAACTTATTAAAAATTATGCTATAGATCATGTTTGTACAAACATGTTTTTTTTTTTGTTTGTATTCATTAATCTAATTCTTGAAATTGTCGACTTAGAATCTTATAACTCAAATTGCCTCCTCCTCGACCTACTTAAACTCTAATCGTACGATCATATCATATTATAGAGTGTTCGTAGTTTTTAAATTAAATATAACTTAATTAGCTGGGCATAGTTTCCAAATTAAATATAGTTTTCCAAATTAAATATAGTTCTAAACTCATGAACTAACCGAAAATTTAGAATTCTAACGGATTAGACATAAAACGAAAAGTTCCACCAATCAAACAAACAATTCTAAAAACTTCACGAACCTTATAAAACGAAAAGTTCCACCAATCAAACAAACAATTCTAAAAACTTCACGAACCTTTTAGACACGGATACAGAAAATTCAGAAACTAAACCGGTAATTTAAGTAGAAAAAACCATCCCACCTTGTTCTCCATAGTAGCTTCCGCTATCAGCCTAGACTAAGCTACAGTTTGTGTTTCCTTTGCAATACAATATTACATGACAGTAAAAAAAAAATCGAATCTCCTAAAATTTTCGAGGTACAGTCCTACTTTCAACTACCTAAACACGACACAACTTCCTGGTTAAAAAATTATCGACGTGATTCGGGTTGATTAATGGGTAAGGTCACAAGAATTCTATATAACTTGAGACAAAATATACATACAAATTGCTTTTTGCTGTTGGAACAGGCATCAGTCACGTCTCGTCAGCTTTTTTTTTGGTCATCTTATAGTAGAATAAGTGATGAACTCGCTTGAAGTAAATTGAAATGGTTGATGAGGAATTGGGTTCCTGCATTAGATGGAATATGGAAAGTAGTTAAAATTGATGGCGCCGATGATAAGCGATCCTGCAATTGGCGAGAATAAAAGCATAACTACTCACGGTCGAGGCCCGTAAACTTTGATCTGCCGGACATGAGTATCCCTGCCATTGAGGTGATTTGATAGAACAGCAATTTGCAACATAAAAGTGTTCACGAATGTATCCCTGCAAAGTGTAATCGTTCTAAATGAGTTGAAGGATTTGAATGTCCCTTAGAGACGTGTAAGTTATATAATTCATGAGTATAAGAGGCAGCTTGCACGAACCTCAACTATTTTCATGGGACTACCTTCTTATCCTACCACTTTTAGTTGTTAAGATAATACGTAGGATATTAAATTTTAAGTAGGCGTTCGTCATGGCTTGAACTCATACTCCCTAAATCCTTCGTTATTTATATGGTCCTTGATCACTACGCCAACTCATACTCCCTAAATCCTTCGTTATTTATATGGTCCTTGATCACTACGCCAACCCGGACGCATAATAAGACAGAAGCCTTTTAAGAAGGATGAAAGAAAAGGCAACACTCTTGGAGGAATTCTCATATTTCTACGGGTTCCCTTCCTCTTATAGAAGCCACAAGCCGCATTAACCAACCTTCCACTATACTACTTATCCCTATTCACTGTGCCACCAAAAGTGTTCCAACTATTGAAAGTATTTATAGGAATTTCCTATTGTAAGGAAATATTGAGAATGCGGGAATTCATATGATCAAATGGGACAAGATCCTCCTTCCTATCAGAAAGGGGCTTGATGATTGTCACGTGTAACAACCCAAGCCCACCGCTAGCAGATATTGTCTGCTTTAGTCCGTTACGCTCATAGTTTTAAAACGCGTATGGTAGGGAGAGGTTTCCACACCCTTATAAGGAATGCTTCGTTCTCCTCTCCAACCGATGTGGGATCTCACAATCCACCTCGCTTTGGGCCCAACGTCCTTGTTGGCACACCGCCCGGTGCCTGGCTCTGATACCACTTGTAACAGTCCAAGCCCACCGCTAGCAGATATTGTCCGTTTTGATCCATTACGTATCGTCGTTAGTCTCACAGTTTTAAAACGTGTATGGTAGGGAGAGGTTTCCACACCCTTATAAGGAATGCTTCGTTCCCCTCTCCAACCGATGTGGGATCTCACACCAGGCCGCTCACTTCCCCATATTTTCACTATTTCTCTTTGCAAGCAAGCTTCGGGTATAGGATGCATTTCTTTACCATCAATGAAATTGCTTCTCGTGTGTGTGCCTATATTCTATATATATATAAGTTTCCACCCATACAGTAATAAGGAGTCCGACCTTATCTATAATTTACTGACTACTGTAGAACTAGATCAACTTATCCTGTGAACTTCTTCTGAATTCATTAGTCTAATCACCTATTCAGACCGATAATTCATATCCAGTTTCATGAACTAATGGAATAGCAGATTTTTCAGTTCATATCAATGGCCTGATATAGAGAATTACATCCTTTTTTTAATTACCATATCACTAAGATAGTTAGGTTTAGACTTTTCGATATATATCCATCACACTTCAGAAGGCAGAATCTAAAAGATGTTCTGGCTATCAAAAGGTTTAATTAATAACAATAACACAAACTGATCCTAATAAAAGAATGAGCTAATGAAAGTGCACAAATTTACAACGTAAATTAATGGGTAAAATACGCTTTTGATCCTTTGGTTTGAAGACAAGTTTCTAATTGGTCCCTACATTTCAAAAACTGATGGTTTAGTCCTTCGCCTTTAACAAAAAGTTTAAAATGGTCCCCAGATGAATAGTTGAGTAACGGAAAAATGTTTTGACAATTGATTTTATTTTTTTTAGCTTATGTGAAATTGGTCTCTCTTTCTTCTCCTAACCTTCTTCTTCCTCCTTTATTCCCCTCTATGCTGTTTCAGAGCTTCTTCTCCAGTGAAAATGAAAACAATCCCCCCCCTCTCTCTAAAATTTCATATTCTTTATTATCTTTTCTCACTCTAAAAACACCCCCCCTTTATTATCTCTCTCCCCTCTCTCTCTCTTCAATGTGTCTTTTTTTCCTCTCTCATTCGCTAATGTCCAATATCAGTTTGTTGTTACCAAAATAATAATAATAAAAACCACCATCTTTTTAACTAAAGATAATTAAGATTTTTTCTCAGTCAACTCAGCAAAAAGTGGACTGAAGTCCCTTCAGGACATACAACCAAATCCCCTTCTCCTAGCAATTTTTGCATTGCTTCTGTGAGATCCCACATCAGTTGGGGAGGAGAACGAAACATCCTTAATAAGGGTGTAGAAACCTCTCTCTAGCAGACGCGTTTTAAAAACCTTGAAGGGAAGCCCGAAAGAGAAAGCCTAAAGAGGACAATATCTGCTAGCAGTGGGCTTGGGCCTTTATAAATGGTATCAGAGCCAGACACCGGGCGATGTGCTAGCGAGAAGACTGAACCCCGAAGGGGGGTGGATTGGGGGTCCCACGTCGATTGGAGAAGGGAACGAGTGCCAGCGAGGACGCTGGCCCCCAAGGAGGGTGGATTGTGAGATCCCACATCGGTTGGGGAGGAGAACGAAACACCTTTAATAAGGGTGTGGAAACCTCTCCCTAGCAGACGCGTTTTAAAAACCTTGAGGGGAAGCCCGAAAGGGAAAGCCCAAAGAGGACAATATCTGCTAACGGTGGGCTTGTGCCTTTACAGTTTCACCATTGGCCTCATGGATGACTCTTGCTGGATCCCAAGCAGGAAGTATGAAATTCATGTGTCCATGTTTAGAGAAGACGTGGATATGAGCAAATGAGAGAAAAATGAGACCAGTTGTAGAGAGAGACAATCAAGAGGGTCTAGTTTTGATCGTAGTCACTTAGTCATGGCCAACAAAAGAAAATACTTTTTTTTTTGGTGCCTAAAAGGAAAAATCATCAATTGTCGCTAAGAAGAATATGAAAGAGGTAAACTGCGAATTCAAAAGAACAATCTCAATAGGGGTGGAAAACTCCCAATTGCATTATCTACTAGGAGAAGTGCATGCCTAAATGTAAGGGGGTTAGTGTTAAGACTGTTCTTGCACAATGGAAATGTGAGGCATTTAGTCAGGTGGCGGGACGCCCTCTTTTGTAATATTGTAAGAAAAGGATAAAAAGAGGGGCCTATCAGAGGGGTAGGCAGGTAGTGAGTAGCTAAAAGTGAAGAGGACAACGCCTCTCTGAATGGGAGCTATAACTTGTAATTTTCTTGCCTATGTTTCAGTATTTCTAGCACAAGCTATCAAACTCAATAAATCTTTCGTGATGTAGAATAACCACAAAAATATAAACGCTCCTTATCGAATCAAACTCGTGAAGTCTGTTCCAACTTCTCTTATTTTAGAAGTATCCCTCCAGATGAACCAAGAATAACGAGGCGCTTGAATTATTATGATAAGAGATTTCAACAAACTACTTTATTAACTCAAGGAAATACTATTCCTGTCACCAATAATTTAAGGGATAAAACAAAACTCTAGATAAGAACAATGTTGAGGCATATTGAGATTAAACCCAAGATAACCCATATCTGATCCTAACAACTGCATCTATTATTTGGCGCTTCATCTAAATCCCAAGATTGAGTCAAACAAGAACAGTTCACTGAAGCGAAGATATTTTATGAAGAAAACGGACAAAAAAACAACAGAAAAATGGCGTTAATGTTCTGCACTTACTTTGGATCATTTCCGGACAATGATAAATAAACCCAACCAGTTGGCTTAACGAGCTCCACGGTTTTTATTTCCTAAATTCAACCAAAGTAATATATTCAAAATGATTACAACTCCAAAGTATATCCAAAATGATTAAAACTTGTATGTTTGGAGAGAAATCCTGAAAATTACGAATTACCTTCAAATTATGGAAGCCGTCCCCTGCGCGTATAGATATCTTACTCGGCGTGTAGCTCTCGTCAAGCTTAAAATCTACGTAGAAAACAACCAGCTGCAAAAATCCCCAGTTATTCCTCAACATTTCGACCTCAAATAGAATTCTAACAGTTCGAAGTTATAAGAGTCACAATCTCAAGATAAGTTTCACACATACCTGCAATTTCACTTTCTTCTGAAATTGAACGTTCACCAAATGAGGTTGAGCGCCATCAGATCTGTAACCAAGAGTGTTAGCAATATGAACCATAAATTTTCATGCCGCAAACATAAGGAGAACTGCAGAGAGGGAATTTTAACTGCCAATAAGTTTCAAGGTTATCATCGCGCAGGGCGGAGACGCCATTCCCAGGTTTGCACGAGCTAACACTCCAAGCGGCCTTTTTCCCCATTTCTCTGAGATCGTCTTCGACCACGAGAACTTGATTTCCTCCTGTAAGCTTCACATCGTCTTCTCCTTCCGACGACTCCGTCGCCATAGCCTCGGCCTCCTCAAGCTCCGCTATCTCGATTGATTGCTGAATGACCGGGAGTCCGCCCCTTTCGCTCCCGCTCGGCGAACGGCGCTCGACACCCTCCGCTCTCTTTTGAATTTTCCACTTTTTTTCACTTTTTAATTGTTGAATTAAAAAATAAAAATAAAAAAAGTTTCGTACTCATTTATTTATTTAGTTTCTAAATTTATAACAAATAATTTCTTCAACTATGTGATTAAATTTTAAAAAAAATATTTAATAAATTTTTAAGTTTATCTTAAAACATTTCATTTTTTTTTAATTTATAAATTTATTAGACACAAAATTAAAATATATTATTAAACGTAAAATTAAAATATTATCATTTTAATATAAAATTTTATATTTTATCATAAATATATTCTTTAATTTAAAATTTTGTTAAATATGTTTTTATCATATACAAATTTTAAAAAATTAACAATGCATTTGACGTTTTTTAAAATTAGAGACGGGTTAACATATTAATTATCTTTAAAGATCAGCTTTTTATTGAAAACGTGAAAAATATTTTTTTTTTTTTTTTTTTTTAATAATTGAAAGGATTGAGAACTATAAAACCATTTTGTGAAATTGGACATCTGTTGGAGAAGGGAACCGAACATTTGTTATAAGGATGTGAAAACATCCTAACACCTTGAGAGGAAGCCTTTGAACGAAAAGTCGTCCTAAATAAGATAATATTTGCTAGCAGTTAACTTATACTCTTACAAGTAGTATCAAAGTTAGATATCGGACGGTATGCTAACGAGATTTCGGGATGGGCTGAAAAAATCTTTTAGACCAACCTGACAAACATATTCTTAATGTTTTAAAAAGTATAGTATAGTTGGGTTGTAACCTTATTTTCAGGTTGGTCGGGTCTGCAAATCAAATAAAAAATTTTATTTTCTATAAACTCATTTAACTCGACCCAACTTTTATGATTTAGATTGGACGTGTATATGATACATAATAATTTAACTTAAAATTTATTTTTTTAAAACAAATCCTTAATTATGCGGTGCCAATTACATTGGCGGTCCAACCAATCCACCATATGTGTGGCCGTGAATAATTGAAAAAAAAAAGAAAAAAACAAATAATTATTTATTTTTATTCCTTTTTCATTAGCTAAAAAAAGTATTTATTAATAATATTTAAAATTTTTAAAATATACATAAAAAGTTATTTTCAAAATTTTAACCACTAAATTTATATTATTAATTTAATAATAAAGTAAATGGAAAGAGAAAATAAAATTATAAAAAAAAAAACAGAAAATGTGGAAAATAAATAGAGTTGGTACGTCTGTTTCAAATAAGAGCTGCTTTGACAACTTCATTTTTTAAATAAATAAATAAAAGATTTGACAGCTCATCTCTGCCTTTTTTTTATAAAAATAATATACAATAATATTTTTAAAAACACCACACTTCCCATAAAAAAAATTAAATTAAATTAATCTATATGATAAGTACCAATATTAATAATATAATTAAGGAAAGTCGATGTATAATTATTTATGAAGAAAGATTTTAGTTAAATAATTTTTAGATTATAAATGTTAGATAATTAAAAAAAATTAATACTTGTAAATTGATTTTCAAATGTGAACATGAACGTAACTTAATAATAATTAATAATTACAGTTAAATTATGCTCGTATTGAACAAATTTATCTGGTCATATTATATATAAATTAAATTAAATTAAATTAAATACCGGTATCACCTCAAAATTAGCTCGAAGTATAGGGGGTTTGTTGCAATAATTAACAAAATATAGAAGACATGTTAATTATTTTGAAAATTATAAATTAAAAGTTAAACGTTATAATTGTAATTAGAAATGTTCACTTTGTTCGTGAGGGCCCGCTCTGAACAGAGATCCACTGTCTATACAGGGAATGAATGAGGGAATGGGAAACGTTTTTTTACCGTTATTAGATAAATGGGGTCGATGACGGAAATATATTCCCTACCTTCGTCCTCGACCCGCAATGCTACGAGGGCATCTCTATCTAACAGATGATTTGTGCATTTTTTTCAAGCTTAATTCATACATATGTCTCGACTTCTTTCACGTCAATCGTAGTCGTTTCCGTCTCAATTCTCTGTCCGACATTCTAATAAATTTATACTCTAATATCCAATTTTGTGACGTTATGAGAAGTGAACGGTAATATTATAATTTTTAAAAAAACGAGACCGAAAAAAAACATAACATAAACCCTAATTTTATTTTCACATAAACATCGAACATTTATTCCAACACGAAAGAGTATAATTTAAGAATCATCCTTCTTATTTATATGTTCGGTTCTTCAACCCCATTTGGATCAAACAACAATATCGACGAATCGGCGCGACGCCGAGCTCCCGACAACGTCGGAAACCTTGTCGTCTTCAACCTTGAGCCGTCTCAATTTAGGCAAATTCAGCACACATAGCTCCAAGGCACTGGCCTGAATTCTTGGACATTGAACAACGTCAATGGCCTCCAAGTTCTTGCAGCTCCTCCACGTTGCAAAAATGGAGGCTCCGGTCAGCCCTTTGCAGCCCCGGAGGTTGAGCTCTGTAATGGAGCTGCAAGAGATGATCATGGAGCTAAAGTCCTTGTCGAGCAACATCTCGTTGTAAGATAAGTCCAGAGTTTTCAATTGCTTCAAGCTCTGTCCCATGGTGGCTAGCAACCCCGATTCTCTCCCGATGATGTCGCAGTTAATTAACGCTAATTCCTCGAGGCAGGGGCCGAGGGCGAGGCCGATGGCTTTTAGACCATCGCCGGTGACGAGACAGCAACTTTGTAGCCGGAGAGATGAGAGACCTCGAAGGTTTTCGGCAATGGCGGTGAGATGCTCATTGTTGAGGTCGAGAGGAAGACGGAGGTCTAGACTCTGCAATTGAGTCCGGTGGTCGTTGAGGAATCGGAGAAGACCTGTGTTGGATTTGACCCACAATCGAAATATGTCCAAACAAATAAAAGAAGCAATTGAAAAAATTGAGGGAAGAGATATTTTCGAACAAAGTAATCTTAAGCACGGAGCTTGTATTGTTTTTGAGAAAACAATATTTACCGTGGATAAAAAAGTAACTATAGTGGATAAAGCAGTAACTAGCTTTCTAATGCAGTAACTAGAGTGGATAAAGTCGGCCAGGAGCACAAAACTACTATCAATTCTAATGCAATTGTTAAGTTAAAATTATTAACGATATTTTAATTAGAGCACAAAACTTATTCCACGATTTGACAATTACTATTAAATCTATAGTAATTATTCGATAAGTTAGTAACTTGTTCTAGTAACAGTAAGGAAGGGAAGAATTTACTTTAATTTACCTTGTCGACTGCCGCCGTCGTAGACGAGGAGGGAGGTAAGATTCCGGCAATTGTCAGCTAATTTCATCAGAACGCCGTCGGCTATGCTCCGGCAAGTTCGTAGCTCTACTTCATGGAGGCTTGGCAAACACTCGACAAACGACGAAAACGACCCACCATCGCCGACGGTCTCGCAGCTACGGAGTTGCAATTGTCGGAGATTCTTGCAGCTTCGCCACAGCCAGCCGGCGCCCCAATCGCCGGAGCGGAGACCGGATAAACAGAGGCTCTGAATCGCCAAATCCGCCGATTCCCACTCCCAATCGTCGGAATT
This sequence comes from Cucurbita ficifolia, assembly GCA_033971965.1. Taxonomy (NCBI): domain Eukaryota; kingdom Viridiplantae; phylum Streptophyta; class Magnoliopsida; order Cucurbitales; family Cucurbitaceae; genus Cucurbita; species Cucurbita ficifolia. Next base: position 9,638,378 of record CM066972.1, read on the forward strand.
CACCTCAATTTCAAAACCCTCGCCGGAGATAACCGAGACGGAGAGCGATTTCAGAGCTGGAAAATTAACAACCCACCGGAAATTCAACGGCCGAGATATGTTGATAGAGAGAGAAGCGAGGTGGGTACAAACAGAGGATAGAGAAATAAGCGATGAGGGAGAAACAGGACCGGCGAGGAGTCTTAGAGATTGAAGATTTGTACAGAAACGGCGGATTTTCCAGATGACTTGGGTGGAGAGAGTGGCGGTCGGCACGGCGGAGGAATCGGCAGAGAGAATTGAAAGGGATGAGAGAAAGGGGTAGTGGGAGAGGAGAGACGAGAGAGATGAAACAGAGGAATCGCAGAGGCGGAGAGACAAGGCGGTTTTGGAGGTCCGGTAAAGTCGGAGCCACCGCTTCGACACCAGAGACACAGCGGCGGACGACGGCGACGGCAGCTTTTGAAAAATTTCTTGAATCAATTCATCGCAGAGCAAGCAATCCATCGATCCTATCCAAATTCTTCTCTCTCTCTAAAATTTGTTCATATTCCTTCAATATTTCTTAAGAATCTTCTCGACCCACTTCGAGTTATGGAGATTCCAAGAAACTCGTCGAGTTTCTCTCCGCCGTGAATCGGTTTAAGAGAGAGAATAGAGGAGAGAGAAAGTAGTCCTTGTGGATTTCAAGCACTTACAAGTAATGGTCCAAAGCAAACCTTTCATTCAAGCAATTCTTTCTTCTATTGCTTTTACCTAATAAAAGGTTCCACTTAAACGATTCCTTATCTTATAAAGCTCGAAAAATAATTATCATTTCTCGGGAAGAATTATTCAATGCAGTTGCTACAATTGCAACTTGTTGTCTTCCTCGATGTGGGTTTAATAAAGGCTCGAGTTATAATCATTACACGATTTAATACCTCATGTAGAATTATCATCCACACTGTTCGACCCTTGTTGAATAATGATATTATTCTTACGAAGTTCCACATTAGTTGAAAAAGGAAACAAAACATTTCTTATAGATATGTAAACTTATCCTTAGTATATGCGCTTTAAAATCGTTACCTATACGCAACGGACTAAAGCGGACAATATCTACTAGCAGTGGGCTTGAGTTCTTGCAAATGGTATTAAAGTCATGTTCCGAGACAGTGTGACAGCAAATACGCGAGGACCCTAAGGAGGTAGATTGTGAGGTCCCACATTAATTAGAGGGGAAGTACGAAATATTATTTATAGGTGTGTAAACCTTTCACTAATAGATGCGCTTTAAAATCGTAAGACTGATAATGATACACGAACCAAAACAGACAATATCTGTTAAGAGTAAAGTTGTTTTTATCTTTATCTTGATTTTTTTTAGAAGACGAGGAAGAGGGATCTTTCTCAAATTCGAGTAAATGGACAAAGAGATACCTCAATGTTTGGTCGGACATTGCTTCTTGGGCCCAAATGCTATTTTCCAAGAGGGTGGGGTCAAAATTTTAATTAAACCTATTTTGTAGGGTACAAGAATAAATAACTTAGCAACAATATTGGGTCATTTTCTTACAAATATAATTGTAAACAAAAAAAAAACATTCAGATACCAATAATTAGTCTTTCAAATATTTAAATTTGGTCCTCGTATTTTTAACATATCGTAAAATTAGTCTATATAGTTAATTTAAGGCTATATTCCTGTTACGCATTTTATTGAATTATTTATTATTATTATGTTACTAAATTCGACAAATTTTGAATATTTAAAAAACGAACTATTTTTACCAAATTTAAATATCATTAAATATTTTTTAAAGTTGAAAAAACTAAAAATTTAAAAATTCTATAATTTGACTTTAAAAAAAAAACAGGGTCTAAAGATGATGTCATAATTCTAATATGACTCGACTTTTTAAAACAATGTCATACGTTACCATATATCTATAAATTTAAACATATATTAATATTATATTTTATTATTATAATTATTTTATTAAGTATTATTTATCTAAAATTTAGATACAAAATTATAAGTTTATAGAATTAATAAAAAAATATCAAAAAAATTAAATTGACATTATTTTAAAAAAATTATTCGACATAAATTAAAAAATTAAAAAACTTGTTTTAATTTTAATTCCAACAAATAATAATAAATAAATAAAGCATAGTCTAAGTTAACGTTCTAGTCTTAGCTTCACTCAATTAAAGACTTGCAATTTAGCTAAAAGGAAGGTAAAGCAATCTCAATCCTTGAAACGCCGTCGTTTTTAGTATAGAGTATAGTTATTCCCGACAGCTGTCGGTTGCATCTGGCTTGAAGACTCCGCTGACGGCTTTTGTAAGATAAATAAAAAAAATAAAATCAATTATTTATATATATAATAATTTTTTTTGTGGAGTTGTGACGTGTGAATAATATATTTTCTTTTTAATGAGAAAATTAATTTTCATTTATAACTCGTAAATCGAAGGCTACACTAATAGATATTGTCTAATTTGGTCTGTTAGTTTCGCCGTCAGGCTCGTAGTTTTAAAACGCATCTATTAGGGAGATGTTTCTCCGCTTTGGTCCATTAGTTTTACCGTCAAGCTCACGGTTTTCAAACACGTCTATTAGGGAGAGGTTTCCTAGCTCAAGCTCACTGTTGACAGGTATTGTCCGCTTTGGCCCATTACGTCTCACCGTTAGACCCGTAATTTTTAAATGCGTCTGTTAGGGATATGTTTTCACACCCTTATAAAGAATGCTCTATTCTTCTCTCCGACCGATGTGGTATTTCACAACTCAACAAAAATCGTACAGGTTGAGTTGAGTTTAACAAGTTTTTTTTCTTCGGATTATCGAGTTTTTTAAATACCTCTATTTGAGGTTATCATATTGTTGCAATTGAACCGTATCCTTACAACGTCATTTAATTGCAATACTTGGATCATGAGCTTTATTTGAGAGTTCATCAATAAAAGGTTTGTCGGGCTATTGAGAGCCAATCATCTCGCTCCACGTTTTCCACTATGGCCAATCGTTACTTTCTTGGTTTCCAAATACACATAGATTTTACTAGAGCTCTAATCTCTTTCTCGGTGAAACTCCTCAACTATGATTAGCTAACCCGTTCATTCTCAATATTCAATCTCGTCCTCCATTTTAAGATTAAAATCTCGGCAAAACTCCTCAACTATGATTACTACATGGTTGACGTTAGATCGAGTTCAAATTGAAGATGTTGAATTTCGCTCTTATTGCTACTTGTTCTTCTCTTGGTGATCAGCGGAAGTTACACGGAGCGACAACTCATTTCACATCGGGTCTGCACATTGGCGACCCGATAACTAATCCAGTGGATTATGGGTTGCAAGGGTGATGATTGCTTCAAATGATTTATTCTTTAGATTGATAGGTCAACCGGGTGTCATAGTTTGTGGGCTTCGAGAAAAAAATTCACAGTTCCTAGGTCTTCGACCTTTTATCAAACTAAAAAAATTAATGACCGGTAGTTGCATCAGTGAAGATCCACTCTCCCCGTAAACCCACATTAGCTCGAGAACAAACACACAAGTTATTGCTCATTCTCGAAGTAACGACAATATTATTATTTTTTAAATAGTGTATGTAAAAAAAAAAGGTGACAAAAATTAGTTATATTTCTTATAATTTAGCCTTTTGTTTACTTATTTACATAAAATTTAAAATAAAATGAATTTAAATTAGTTTCAATTTAAAATTTAACTCTCTCTATTTTTTTTTTTAAATGGTAGGGTTAAATTTGTAATTTAAGTAGAAAATTCCGGTTATACGAAATTAAAATAGGCCGGAGTGCAGCAGATAAGAAACCAATATATTTATTCCACGGTGAATTGGCAGGTACCGGCTCGAGGTTGTGGCGAATTGCGAATTCTAGGGTTTAAGGGCGCCATTTTTCCGTACTGCGAAACCAGCGAGCATCAACACATGTCTTCTAGGGCTTAGTCATTTTCCTTGTTCACTTCTCTTAATCCTCCCTCTCTTCAAGCTCCTCTGTTCCATTAATGTCGGAAAACTCCATGGATTCCAAGGTAAATGATGGTGTTACTAATGGCGAACACGACGACCCCAAGACCTCGAACCATGAAGACGATGGGAGTAGACATGACCGTCCCTCTCATGGCGACGGGGCCAGTGCTGGGTAAGTTATCATTGTCGGGGTTATTTTTTGTTTTTGGAGTATTTTGTGGTGCGGGAATGGGGTTCATAATGAAATCGCGGAAATAGGGTTGTGACGTTTGGTTTTATGTTTTTTGATCCGTGTTTTTGGTTATTTGAATGCTTCTGCAGGAAAATCTTCGTGGGAGGTTTACCGAGGGAAACAACTTCTGGTTAGTTATTTTTCATACGGTTGTGCGTTTCCTATGAATTGTTGTTTTGTTGTTTTTGTAATAGTCGGGGTTTCAATTGATTATTTTGCAGCACAATTTGTTAATCATTTCGGTGAATATGGAGAAATTACGGACTCCGTTATAATGAAGGACCGGAAGACTGGTCATCCCCGCGGATTCGGGTTTGTGACTTATGCTGATCCCTCTGTGGTAGATAAAGTCATTGAGGACTCGCATATTATTAATGGGAAACAAGTAGGCCTGTATTTAGTGTTGATTTTGAGTTAGCTGTTAGGTTTCAATGGTTTCAAGCTCAAACTTTGACTTAACTTTAGGTGGAAATCAAGCGAACAATACCCAAAGGTTCTTCCAGTTCTCGAGATTTCAAGACCAAGAAGATTTTTGTTGGTGGAATTCCGACATCTGTTGACGAAGGTAACTTATTGTTTACATGAATGATTGTTTAGATGGTACTATGAGGTATAGCGTGCTCACTTTTTAAGTGTCAAGCAGATGAGTTCAGGGATTTTTTTATGCAATATGGCGAGGTTCAGGAACACCAGATTATGCGTGACCACTCCACTAGTCGGTCTCGTGGGTTTGGTTTCATTACATTTGAGACAGAGCAAGCAGTTGATGAACTCTTGGCTAACGGAAACAGGCTTGAGTTTGCCGGCAGTCAGGTCAGCAGAGTTCTTTCCTAGCTGAACCAATCTCACATTTTCACTTTCTATCTTTTATAGAAAATAATTAACGAATGGGCTAGTTGTTTTTGATGAATTATCATTTGTTCAATTCTGTTTGAGCAACGAACGCTCTTGTGGTTGCATGGCCTTCGTATTTATTTTGTCGATCAATTTCTTGGATTTTGGAATCTGAACCTTTTTCTAACAAATATGATACTAAAGAGAGATTTGATTTGAAAAGTCCAAAAGTTCTATCAAAGTAGTTAGTATTTCTTATTAGTTCCGCTTCGAACCTGTCATTCACTCAAGTTATAAATTTCTTAATCTATCTATATGTACGTGAATACAATTTACTGAACTAAGGCGAAGTTACCCCATGGCACAAAATTATTCAATTGAGAAGTCTATAGGAAGCCTCAAATTCATTTCTTGCGAGAGTTGCTCAGGGTTCATCTGGAGTGAAGTTTGAAAAAGTTTTAAGTCTTTAAATCTATTTTGCAAAATGATTTTGGAAATCATTAGTAAGCGAGGGAAAATATAAACTAGTAGAGAATGGTATATATATATATATATTGAAGCAGTGCTTTGTATTGTTTGATTACTTTTTCCAGTTTATTGACTCTAATATTAAAACATTTTAAACTGAGAAAATCAAAGTGAATGGAATCAATTTTTGAACATTTTCATAATCAAATCTCATTCGATCACTGCTGTTGTCTCTGTCAGAAAGCAATTTTTTTTAATCACAAGCTTATCAAATTCAGATACATGTTGAAAAGAAAAAGTTAATTGCAATGAGGTTTTATATCGGTTCCTGTATGGTTTTTTCATTGTATTGGTCATATGGTACAACATAAGAATAAAGATTATTTACTAAAGATATTCATCAGTTGAAGTCATTTTAACAGTTTAAGATTAATGCTTCTTTGTTTTAAAGGTGGAGATCAAGAAGGCAGAGCCGAAAAAGTCAAATCCATCTCCAGCCCCTTCAAAGAGATACCATGACTCAAGGCCAAGTTACAGTGGTGGCTATGGTGATGCATATGGGGAGTTTGCAGGTGGCGGGTATGGTGGTGGTTTTAGGGCAGGTGGACCATACGGTGCTAGAGGTGGTAGCTATGGTGGATATGGTGGATATGGTGGAAGTGATTTTAGTGGCTATGGAATGTATGGTACTAGTAGCATTGGAGCTTACAGGGAAGACCCCTCTATGGGGTATTCAGCTCGTTATGGAGCTGGGTTTAGCAGAGGTTATGATTTGAGAGGCGGTTATGGTGGACCCGACGAGAGCTATAGTGCGTATAACAGCGGCGGTGCTCCTAATATTGGTGGGTATGCAGGTAGCTACGATATGGGTATTGGCGCTGGATACCCGGCTGGTGGTAGAGGCTCCATCTATGGAAGTAGAGGAGGAGGAGGAGGAGGAGGAGGATATGATGGTGCAGGGAGTACTCCAAGTGGTCGTTATCATCCTTATGGACGGTAGTAGGTAGCAGTGGGAGCTTTTGTTAACTGATGTTCTATAAGGACGGTTGTCAAAATAAGGATAAAATATGTGTGCCTCTTACCGTCGCAAAATTCCTGCCATGTTCACCGGGACCACAATTTTCAAAGATTTAGAATTTGACTGTACACTTGATTGACTAACTTGCTGGAGATTGTGCCAAGATTATGTATCATCTGTATACGGCATCAAATTTTCCATTTGGCTATCAATGTTTTAGTTGTTTTATTGACCTCTCTATTTTAAAGAATGCTTAATGAATTTGAACATTTCGGTTTCGTTCTATTACATGTGGTTATGAAATTTTCTCTTTGACACCACCAATGCCATGAAAAAGGGCAAATCATGATTAATGAAACTAAGATAAGGACTCAACAGAGAGCACAAGAAGGTTACGGAATTCAGCAGCTACCACTCATGTCTGCACTCGCAACTCTCAGTAGAGAGATGTCATGATAATTGCTCTCCAAAGTCTCTGCCATCATCCTTGTAAGTTTCTCTTCTTGGCCACTGAATTTCTTACTCATTCTTTGCCGCTCCTTCTACACTTATAAGGGTGATTGCTAGAACACAATGTTGTGAACATCATGATTGATTTCTTTTTCTTTGATGTAATTGATGTGAATCGGCTCGTCAATAATGTGGATAGTAACTAAAATGCGAGTTTTGAAAATTTTGTTGTAGGTTTCGTCTCCGAAGTTCGGGCTTGGATCGGTGCGAACTTTTTTCAAACAAAAAATGTTTTAGGGTACTTTCGATGTAGGAAGCCAAACCCATCGTATGGCTATGCTCTAAGCACCGCCCCCTAAGATGTGACTTTATCCTTCTCTAATATTAGTATAGTTGGGGCAGTTGAATTCTAATAAATTCCAAGCTTTGATGCAAGTATAATGTAGTAGTCATTATTGATAGGCCATTATTAAGTTTGATGAAATGAGTACCCCCCTAAATCGTGATTAGATTCTCGAGTTAAAACAGGGATGGTTCTTTAAGCTAAGACTTCATCATGTGATTGTCATATGAAAGTTACCTAAGATCAAATGCGAAAGGCACAGGTAATGTTTCAATGAGTATGGTTCTTGTGTTTGTAATTATTCTCATTGAGTTCTTATTTAACCACAGTGGCTGTCCTCTCCATTTTTAGCGACTGACCTTTGTCACTTCTTTTATAAAGCCAAGAATTAAAGTGGAGGGATGCTTTTCAAGACTATTCATCATAATGATCATAGGCGAATGGAGATCAACGACAATGTGAGTGACGACCCCCAATAATTCATCGGTTGGTGGTTCGACTTTTTCAATGGTACCACGTAATCGCTCGAACTGTCTTATCAGGTTATGAACAAGGAGTTTGGACATTGCATTTTCAATTCTAGAATGTAATGAATAGGCATAAGCTTGATGATCTCTACCTGGAACTAAATTTCAATCATTGAACTTTTTCAAATGTCTGTTGGTATGAGGAGTCGATTTCACATGGTCCTGACATCTTTTGATAATATACTGTTTGTGGTAATACCCCCTCCTCAAATTCCATGAATCAAGCCCATACCATACGCACATGACTTGTTCCATCATATTTTTGCCATATTTTTTTGTTTCTTCTCATTTATCACTGCTGAAGATGGATGGTAGGGCTTTGTTTCAATGTTTTGCACGCTGTTTGAGATTTCAGCCTAACATTGGCCTATAATAATGTACCTCTGTTGTGTTCATTCTTCTTGATCCTTTTCCCTGTTCTTGATTTCTTTATTTTTGTTTGTGTTTCTTTGTTGTTTTTTGTGCAGAATCCACCTGTAAAAACACCACATCAGATAGAGGTCAGTTCTGGAACTATCCATTCTGAATCTTTACTCGTTTCTTGCAGCTATGAGTTCTTTGTCTAGAATAGGTCAAAGTTAAAACTATAACGACCGATTTAGACATCTTGATATCTTCGAATCATTGAAAGTTTTTTTTTCAAGTTCTAGAAGACGTGAGAGAGAGCCTGCACGATTCAAATCTCTGAATACTTGATCGAGAATATGTCGAGTACATATCCATATCCTTACCAGGTTAGTTGATTCATTGAACTTCATGTGTATATATATATATGGATATGCTAATAGGTTTATTAGACATTTTAAAACTTCGAATATATGTCTTACCAATTATTATAGTTAAGTTAGTTGAGTCATTGAACTTCGGGTATATATGGACACACACATAGGATTATTAGACATGTTTGGAAGTTTGTGTATGCATACATGCATGCATATGATACGAACATCGAATTACGTACAAGAATATGGCAATTATTTTGTTCCCTTTTGTCTTGAAAGATATAGCCAAAGGCAATTTTATAGGTAACTGTTGTAATCTCGACCAACATTGCAATTTTAATCCTTGTTTAGAAAAGAATAAGAATAAGATGTAAGGTACAAATTGACTGAGAATTTTTTTTTTAAAGAGAAATATTACATTATAATTTTTTTTTTTTTTTTTTTTTTTTTGTTGAAATTTATCATCCAGTTTAGAGATGTCTACGGGGTGGGGGGACGGGGAAGCTTTTCCCATCCTCATCCCCACGATATTCTTCATTTATTTTTGTAGGAATCGATTTTTGCAGGTAACTTTTTTTTTTGTTTATTATTCTTTAAATAGTTATTTTAAAGTTTTTTATTTTTCAATATATTTTTTTAAAAAGTTTTAATGAATCAATATATTTCATATATATATATATATATAAAGATAAATAAATAAGGTTTGCTAACATAAATTTTAAAATTTTAAAATGGGTAAAAAAAAAGTTATAACATAATTTAAATATTACAATTACCGATTAGTTGTTTTTAATATATCCAAAAGTATACATATTTATATTTTTTTTTAATGTGTTAGAAAATATATTTATATAAATTGGGGACGAAAAAGAAGTTCCCTGCTCCCTCCTACGTTCTCCATTTGAATGGAAAATCTCCCTCCGCTCTTGTTCGGACGGGAATCTATTGTCAAATTTTATAGTAAAATTGGAATTTTATTGAATTTATTCCCTTAAATTAAGTTTTGAAATTAATACAACTTAATTTCAAAGCCCCATGATTGAAATGTATTATTATTTATCATTCATTGAAGTTGATTTGAACACGACCAAACCTTGTGTCATTTCAAATCTATCAATTAAAACTTTCTTACAAAAAATAAGCGACAAAATCAAAACAATTTACTCAGATTTGGTGAGATGCTCTCGTTCTCTCTCATCATCCCCACCCTTAAGAGAATGAAAATAAATAATGATTGTTTCAATCATTGGGGGCACTTTGGTCCACGTTTTAGGCCTCGTCGAAAATTCTCGATCAACCCCTACCTTTAGAGTCGACGACAGGTGATGTCGATCAATATCAGATTGAATAGATGTGTTTAGTCTTTTGATGATTTAGACAATTTATTTTAGTTGCTTGCGTTTAATGACACGTTAACATTAGTAGGATACCGAGTTAGTAGAACGTTGGTGACACAAAGAGAAAGAAAGCTAGAATTTATGTAGATGTGAGAACCCACATCGGAAACATTGGTGACACAAAGAGAAAGAAAGTTAGAGTTTATGTAGATGTGAGAACCCACGTCGGGTGGAAATGCAACATTTCTTATAATGGTGTGGAAACTGAAACGTTTCTTATAAGAGTGTAGAAACTTTTCCTTAGTAGATGCGCTTTAAAATTGTGAGGCCGACGACAATACGTAACGGGCCAAAATGGAAATTATCTCCTAGAGATAGGCTTTTTCGTTTTTAATAAAGATTTAAAAAAAATAATTCTTAATAAAATTGCAAGAAAATATTTTTAAAAAGAAAAAAGACAAATAATAAAATAAAATAGTAAGGACTAAAGTGAATAAAAAAAAAGAAAAAAACATAAGTTATTATTATATAGTCAAAGTTGGGGCATTTAGTGGGTCCCACGTTACGATCTTCCATTTTACAGGAAAGCATGTCTTTGTATGGTCTCCATCCATACCCTTTTCTTTCAACAATCTTATATTTTCCATTTTATTATCAATTCCTAATTATATATATATATATATTTTTTCTCGACCTCGGTATTATCGGGAGCTATACCAATAAAAAACGAGGTAAAGGTATTGTTGAAATTTTAAGAGTTGAAACACGTGTAAATTGCTATGTATAGTATTCAAGTGGCGAAGAGCGACCCATCTAGTAGAGACAATTATGATTGTTGGAATCTCCGGAATGTGAACTTATTTATTTTTCTTTTTTTCTCTTTTATTTTGTTTCTATTCAATCTTGAACTTTTACAATAAATTCATTAAATTTTATTTTTAAGACGAAGAAAGGGTAAGAAAATATATTTTTTAAGACTAATTTAAAAAATTATGTACAATAATAGTTATAATAGTTCTTTTAAGTCACATGTTATAAAAAAATATAATAATTTTTTTTTTTTTTACTTTTGCCCAAAAATTATTTTTTATAAAGTAAAAAAGGAAAGAAAATATATTTATTTTTATAAAAAGAAAGAAGAAATAAAAACAAAAGCATTCTCCAACTAATTTAATATATTTCCAAGGAATTTATTATAATAATAAAAAAAAAGGTTCTAAAAAATTATTTTAAAACACATTTAAATAAAAAAAAACAATTTCAAATTTTCGACCGACATAAAAACGTAAAAAAATAATAAATTCCAACTCACAAATTTAATATAATTTTTTTAAATTAAAAAATATTAAAAAAAGAAAAAAGAAAAATACAGCATCATATGGACTCCGCAACCACCTATGACTTTCTAGCTTTTACACTGCCAGCGTGACACTCTGGGCCCACTTCCTTCCTCTTAGGGCGGCTTTATCAAAAAAATTATTGCTATGGGGGCGCCTCCTGTGAATAGACGATTTTACCCCTAACATGTGGGACCCCTCCTCAATATTGCAAGTTTTTCATTTTTAAGTTACACATAATAGTTTTTGTTTTTTTGGATAATTAGTTAAACTTTTATAGAAAAATGAGCTATCGTTCCCATGGTGTGAGTCGTCTCGCATATTATCTAATCAAATTGATCGAGGATGATACTCGAGGGCAATTGAGATGTTGAGCTACCTAATCGTTATGGAAATGTTGAGTTTGACTTTCAAAGTCACCTACACGAGGGTTTGTATAAAGAAGAATTATCGGTTTGTGAAGGTGGGCTCGAGCTAAGACTATGGTTGTGAGTGTAATTGTATGTCTAACTAGGAGATTGATTACCAGAAGAAGGGTTTTGTGGCATGGATGTCATACCCACAATAACAGACTTAGAAGTTTATCCCGACCCCTTTCAACTCCATTATCAGCTCGAGGGCTATATGATTGTTGGTTCGGAGTTTCGTTGTTAGCAACATCCTCAATTATTGAATATATTGTTGCTTTAGGTGCACCTCTCGGCTCTCAATCGCTTTAGTTGTATCTCATTGGCAACAATGCTTTTTTATCCCAATTATTAGGTCGGGATAATTTTTTTAATTTAGTAAATGTAAAATGAAGATTTGAACTTTTGACCTCGAAATGAATGGTTGATACGGAACGTTAATAACTAAAATTTTCCCTCCAATCTGAAAAGACGAGTTTGCCCTTTCAAAGATTTGTTAATACTAAAAAGTTATAAGCGTAAAATATTTATTAGGGTCTCCTTCAAAAACAAATATAAGTAAATAATATATTTATTAAGCGGATTTGTTACAATGAAACGCGCCGTATGCGATTACTGCCGACCACGTGCTTGGTCGTTCTGTTCACGTGCGAGCATGTGGTTTCCCGCCAAGAACTTAATGATTATTATTAATTTTAATTACTTTCTATTCCACATCCCCATGTGATTAACATTAACATTAATATTAATTTGTGAGTTTTGCTTTTTTTTAATCTAAATACAATTGGAAAATGATAAAAAAAAAAAGAAATTTATTTATTTATTTATTTATTTACCATAATGTCCTTGAGAAATTCGGCAGCCATGAGAAATTCGAACTTCGCGGACAACGTCGGCATATGCTCGAGCCTCGAGTAACGTTCGAGAGAAATATTTTAGAAAACGTGAGCGAGAAAATACATTGAAAATAATTTGAAAGAAATCAACGTTATAAGCTAAAAGTGAGTAGGCAATAACGACTTTGATAACATATAACTCAGGTGCGTCGTCACAATCGTATTCTTGCGACAATAGGACAACGATTGTGCGATACTTGTTCTAACCCAACAAACAAGTCAACCGTGAAGAATTCAGACTAGTAGACAACGTTGGTGTATGCTCGAGTCTCGAGTCACGTTTAGTTAAAAGAGAGTGTGCAACAACAACGACTTTGATAACATATAACTCGAGTAGCACATATATTTACTTACACGTGAACGTTTTTAATGCCCGATGCTTTCATAAATGTAATGGTCAATTTTTTAAAAGTTTTTATTTTTAATTTTTAGTGAGTGAATTAAATAAACTCATGAGATAATAAAAAATGAAATTAATAGAAATGAAATTACTTTGCATAGTTGAAACCATAATGCTAAATATTCAAGAACAAGCAACAATAATAGTTGTAAAAAATTGATGCAAAATAAAGGTATTAAATTATTCATTTAATTATTTTTTTTTTGTTTATATTACATTTATTATTTTCTCCTAAGGATAAAAATGCATTAAATGTTAGTAAAAAACATTTCCAAAATCGAGGTAGTTTAAGGTTTACGTGATACGTTAAGTAAATCATTTAAGACCCACGTGATAAATTATTGTTTTTTCTAAGTTTAAAATTATGTGACATAAAGAGTAATCCTAGTTCATATCTTATTCAGTAAGCTACGATCGTACTGATTTTAATCATAACGGTAGTTCATATCTTATCTACTAAGCTAGGATCAGACTGATCCTAACTCTAACGCTAGCAGATATTGTTTTCTTTGGGCTTTCCCTTCCTGGCTTCCCCTCAAGGCTTTAAAACGCGTATACTAGGGGAAGGTTTCCACGCCCTTTATAAAGGGTGTTTCGTTCTCCTCCCCAACTAATGTGGGACTCTCACAATCCACCCCCCTTCGTGGCCCAACGTCCTCGCTGGCACTCTTTCCTTTCTCTAATCGATGTGGGACCACCGCCAAATCCACCCCCCTTTCGGGCCCAGCGTCCTTACTGGCACACCATCTCGTGTCTACCCCCTTTAGGGAACAGCCTCCTTGCTGGCACAAAGTTCGATGTCTGACTCTGATACCATTTGTAATGGCCCAGCCGTACAAATGTTGATGTTTGTACGACTCGCACTAGTCGGCCTAAAATTCCCCTTTTCAACAAACGTTTTCAAGAAGCGTTATCTTCTTGGCCTTTGTGGCACTAGTCAGCTACAAAAGTGGATTCTAAGAGTCTCACATTGGTTGGGGAAGAGAACGAAACACCTTTTATAAAATGTGTGGAAACCTTCTCTTAGCAGACACGTTTTAATGTCTTGAGGGGAAGCTCGAAAGGGAAAACCCAAAGAGAACAATATCTGCTAGCGGTGGATCTGGGCCGTTACTTTATCCACTAAGCTATGATTGGCTGACCCTAACCCTAACAGTTGTTCATATCTTATCCACTAAGCTACAATCGGACTGATCCCAATCCTAATAGTAATTCACATATTATCCACTAAGTTATGATCAGATCGGCCCTGATCCTAACGATAGTTCATATCTTATCCACTAAAATATGATTGGACTGACCCTAACATTTATTCAACATCATGCTCGAGAATCTATATACCCAATATTTCTAAATAATTTTTCATTATTTTGCACAATTTATTTTAATGTCATGAATTTTGTCGAGATTCGTAAAGTTACTCTAAATCCTAAATCCTAAGCTTCATCGATATTAATTTTATTAGATTTTTACACAAGAATGCAATAATAACCTTAGGAGAAATTACCAATTATTTAATTTTCAAACATCATATTTTTCCGACATTTTATTCCTAAACAAAGGATAGGATTGAAGATTTTCTAATAAAATATAATAAAATATTAAAATACCTTTTATCTCGGCCTCTTATGACACGTGTCTCCTATTTTTCTTTTATTAAAATATTATTAATTGAAAATCTATTATTACTACAAAACAAATTTCCCTTTATAACCACAAAGCTTTGTTCTATTTTTTTCCGTAAAAAGTGTATTAATTTTAAAAACAATTTTTATTAACTTTTGGTTAATACTATAATAAGGATAAATTATTATTAAAAAAAGTAATTAATTAATAATTATAATCTGTTAATTAGGTGGAATCTCAGTGTTTTTTTTATTTAAATTTTTTTGTTTATTAAATTAGATTAAATATTTAATTAAGTGGATCTAAAAAGCGTCGTGTTGACAGGTGTACAAACATTTCGGTTGGGTCATCTTTTAAAGTGAATATTGAAGCTATATTATATATATATATATATATATATAAATAAATGGATAATTCTCGTTTTTAATATAATTTCTATTAAAAAATTATTTTTACTGGACGCTGGTTTGTCGAAATCCGAGTCGAGGATAGGAAATATAATCTTCACTCCCGTCTCCGTTTAATCAGCGGGTAAAAATCTCTCTCTACTTTCTCTCTCATTCTGTATTTAAACCGAAATTTTCCCCTCGGTTTAGAATAGGTACCTGCAACCAGGACCTCAAGGGGTAAAGGGGTAAATGAACGGCTCTAGTTAAAATGCTAAATAATTATAATTTTTAAAAAAAATTATAATAAAAACCATTAAATATTTATGGAGAAGATATTATTATTTGTTTAGTGCATTATTCACTATATCTGCCCAACAAAATTGTCCCGTTTTCATTAAATAGAGATCTATTTTACCTTCCTAAATCATATAAAAAATTATTAAAATATTTATTTCAATATATTTTTTTTTGTTCATTATTGTATTTATTTTGTGATAGTGAAAATTTAAATTCGATCTTTTAAGTTGAGTATACAACAAGTTAACTTTGAATTATGTTCGAGTTGTCATTTTAATTATTATAATTATTCAACCAATAATTATTTAATAAATAGACAGCACGAGACTTTGAAATATTTAAATTAACGTCCCAATATTGTCAACACGAGCATACTTCAACAGTTAAAATATTTGTTCATGTACTCAGATTAAATAAATTCTACTGAAGTCGAGCAGATTCAATAATGAGATTATTAGGTGGGGCAAAAATTAGTAGCGAAATAAAGAGTAATACCAACTAAAGGTTATACTTTAAAAGCTAGACTTAGTTCGCGCGTGGTTGTTGTTACCTATCGATGACTATCGAACATAGGTTCAAAACGTATCTACTTTTAATAACCCTTCAATACAGGTTAGTTAGTCTCATTAACGACTTGCGGCCAAAATGCATGCCTAGGTCTAGCGTGACTCGACCCAAAGTCAAAGTTTGACCGATTTGACTTGACCCATACCGTTCATTTGTTGAATTTGATATGGATCGCATTTGAGGAGTGAGCTAGCCTGTTTGAACTATAGTTTGATCGACCCGAGCTAGCCTAATAGACTCATCACTAACTTAAAACATGTTTGACGAGTGAAACTAACTCCGACCCAAGCTGAATCTAAACTTTGATCCAATGAGCCAAACTCAACGGTTGGGTGATGGGCTCGACTATTAAATGTTGAGCTAACTCGACCCATGTCTAAATCATATTTTAAACCCACTCGGCTCGACTATTGGTCGAGCTTGAATCTACAGTTTTTAGAGTAGGGTCCAGTTGGGCTGGTATAGTGACGAGAATGACAAGAAAGCGGTTCAGATTCAAACCCTTAACATTTTAGTCGATAAGTATAAATACTACGAGTTAAACTATGTTCGGGTTGACAATTTTTAAGATAAATGAATTTTAAATTAATTCAATATGTTTTTAATTAAAAAGTGGGAAGAGGTGGCCCATAACAAAAAAAATTAAGGAGTGCCCGTAACAATTTCAATCACTTAAAAAAAAATTATTAAACAAAAACAAGAGCTCAAGAACAAGAGGAAGAGATTTTCATGGAGGGAACATCTCAGAGATAAAGACTGCCATTTGTAGCTTTGCTTCTCAACTTTGTTTCAGTTTTTTTTCTTTTCCTTTTTTCCTCTCTGAATCTTTCCTCTCCTCTTCTTCTTGTTCTTCAATCGACGAGAAGATTCAAAGCAGCAGCAAGAACACACCCAAAAGTTGCAGATTATTCTGTTTGCAATTATTATATTCTTCCTCTAATCCGAACTCTTTCTTTCTTGTGTTGGATCGGATCTGAAAGTGTTTCAGAAACTCGGAAAAAAGAGCAAGGAACTCGCAAAGTTGCTTCACTTTTCCTCTCTTTGGTTGAGTTTTTAGGTAGGTCTCACTCGCATTCTTTTTACTCCCTGACTTGAAAGATTTGCTTGCCGCTGCATTGTGTAGTTGATGTTCAGTGATCTCTTGTTGTGTGTTTTTTGTTTTTGATTTCTATTGTTAAAGATTTGGAGGCTGTATTGTTGAGTTTTGTGGTTGATTTTGGTTTTCACTTCCGAAGAATCAAAATCAGTTGCCGAAGCCAGTGGAAATTTTGGTTTTCATCTTGTAAATTTTTTGAAAAGAGTTATGTGTTGGAGTTGAGCTTGTTTTGATTTTTGGAGCAAATTAGATGAGGTGTTTGAGTTTCTGAAGAAGAAAACGTAGAAACTGTTGGACAGCGGATTGAATAATCTGTTATTGTTGTGTGATTTCAAAGATATTTAGAATTTACTTTACTTGATTTTCTTTTTTCTTTGGACTTTGTAGGTTTTGATATTGCTTTGATTGTGAATCTGTTCATAATCTTGGGGATTTTCTTTTATTGCTTGGATTGCTGGTTATGGTATCTTCAATCTTTCTCAAAGTGTATCTGAATCAATTTGACCTTTGCAACTTCCAGGACAGATAGATATTCATTTGGCGTTTGCAAGAAAGACATTAATAAGTTGAAGATTTTGTTATTGATGGCTTTAGAAATTACCACAATGGTTGTGATCAATTGCTGCATCCCATTCACCACACCCTAAGATCTAGCCTGTGAGTGTTTGAGCCGAGCTGCTGATGGAGTCACTCGTTGATGGTATGAGTTCTTTACTGAAAACTCAGAACCCGACATCTACAGTGAGGATTCTCGATTCGTCGTGCCACCTTTCTGCTAAACAATCAAGGGATGAAGCAAGTTCTTCGACATCCTACGTTACGTCTCAGAATTGTGCCAAGAAACCTGTTCGTCATCCAAATGGTTCTTCTGTAAGTATTAAAAAACAACCCGATATGCAGCTTGCAGGTTCAACTGATGTGAAAAAACATACACATGTTTCCAATAAGGGGAAATCTGAGCTTGTAAACCGGACGGATGTTTCGTATAAACTGACTGAAACTTCTTTTCAGAAGAAGGTTCCTTTGGAGGGAGGTGGAGAAAAACCTCTTGTGAAGCATATTATTGAAGATTCTAAGGATTGTTGTTCAAGTGGTCTGGAAGAATCTGGAAATCGAGTATTAAACGCATCGAAAGGAGATTCCACAAAAACAAATGATCAACAAAAGTCTCAGCCAGATGAAATTTCTTGTCCAAGTCCTCAGAACAGCTTATATTCCACGACGTTATATGCTGAGGCCAAACAAAGTTTCTCAAACACAGAAGTCAGTGAATGTGCAAGCAGTATTAAAAAGTCTTGTGAAAGCATCGACATCACAAGTTCCTACGATCTCGACAAAAGCAGGAAAACAAGTGTTTACCGAGGCAGCACCGGCAGTGATATCAGTGACGAGAGCAATTCGAGTAGTTTAAGCAATGCCATGTATAAGCCCCATAAGGCAAATGATACAAGATGGGAAGCAATGCAAGTTGTGAGGTCTCATGATGGGATGTTAGGACTGAATCATTTCAGGTTGCTGCGGAGATTGGGATGTGGCGATATCGGTAGTGTCTATCTTTCGGAGTTAACTGGTACCAAAACTTATTTTGCAATGAAGGTTATGGATAAAGCTGCTTTGGCAAGTAGGAAGAAGCTTCTGAGGGCTCAGACCGAGCGCGAGATATTGCAATCTCTGGATCATCCTTTCCTTCCTACTTTGTATACACACTTCGAGACAGAGAAGTTCTCTTGCTTGGTAATGGAGTTTTGCCCAGGAGGCGACTTGCACGCGCTTCGGCAGAGGCAACCCGGAAAATTCTTCCCAGAGCATGCTGCAAGGTCTGAAATTGCTGTCTTATTCTCTATCTCCTTCAATGAATCAAGTATGAATTGCCGTTTTATATGGCACTAGTGGAAAGATTTTTTTATCAACCTTGGACTAGAACATGAATATCTTGATAGGACTGACAGACATATATGCTCGACTTTTACGTACGCGTAGGGTATATAGCTTCTTTCTGATATAGATTTGAATTCCATTAACGTAAATTGACATCGATGTATTTCCTTCTGCTCTCATCGTCCTCCTAACTCGGCTACCACGGTAGAATATTTAGATGTTAACGTTTATGGTTATTTATCTGTATGCCTATGAATCATTTTCTCTCATAGCTAGCAATTTGTACATTAACATAGGCTTTTGTAGACAACCCTTTTTCTAGAATGGAAAAGGACTATAGGTCGCCTTCGTTTTCACATTAACATATTTTCTGTACTTTTTCAGATTCTATGTGGCTGAAGTTCTTCTTGCATTGGAGTATCTGCACATGCTTGGGATAATCTACAGGGACCTAAAACCTGAAAATGTGTTGGTTAGAGATGATGGGCACATTATGCTATCTGATTTTGACCTGTCTCTTAGATGCGCCGTCTCCCCGACCCTTGTTAAATCGTCAAACACGGGTTTAGAATCTAAAAGCTCAGGGTACTGTGCTCAGCCTGCTTGCATAATGCAGCCAGATTGTATCCAGCCAGCATGTTTTACGCCTCGCTTCCTAAGCAGGCACAGGAAAGAAAAAAAGTCGAAACCAAAGAGTGAAGTATATCATCAAGTGAGCCCTCTACCGGAGCTCATTGCTGAGCCCACAAGTGCGAGATCGATGTCCTTTGTCGGTACACATGAGTACCTGGCACCTGAAATCATAAAAGGTGAGGGTCATGGCAGTGCTGTGGATTGGTGGACTTTCGGGATCTTTCTCTACGAGCTTTTGTTCGGTAGAACTCCGTTCAAGGGAGCTGGGAACCGAGCTACTCTGTTTAACGTGGTTGGTCAGCCATTGAGATTTCCAGAGTCTCCTTCTGTGAGCTTTGCAGCAAGGGACTTGATCAGAGGCTTGCTCGTAAAAGAACCACAGCACCGTCTCGCTTATAGGCGTGGTGCCACCGAGATCAAGCAACATCCGTTCTTCCAGAGCGTGAATTGGGCACTCATCCGCTGTGCCAATCCTCCAGAAGTGCCAAGAGTAGATGCCATTGATTTCTCTTCAAGAATGGAGACACCACACGCACCGGCAGGCGAAAAGACACCGGGAGTCGATGTGAAGCCTTCAGGTAATTATTTAGAGATCGACTTCTTTTGAATCTTATTGTCGTTTTTTCTTTTTCGGGTCTTTCAACCAATCTCCCTTCTCCCTTGCCTCATTTGTATTGTGCTTCAATTCAATGCTTCCTTTTCTCATTGCAATGGGGATTACAGAAGTCCTGCTGTGGTTTCATTATTTTTAACTCGCTTAGTAACTGTACTGTGCTGTGTCTGCTGCTGCATAATAAACCTGTCTGAGAAAATGTGCAGAAGATTCATCAAAACTGGGGAATGGAATTGTTGGATTTCCTAAACTGACATAATTCTTTCATCATAGCTCTTCTCTTTGATTTATACTAAGACAGTCTGTGTATGAAAATATTCTGATGCTTTTCTGTTGACAGTATGGAGACAGTCTGTTGGTAGAAAAAGTTCCATTTCTTTTGGGTTTTTTTTTTTTAAATGTCTAGAACAAAGGGTTTAATTTAAGGACTTTTGTAAGATTCCACGTGGGTTGTAGAGTGGAACGAAACATTTCTTATAAGGGTGTGGAAACCTCCCTCTAACAGACGTGTTTTAAAACCGTGAAGCTGATGGCGATACGTAATGGGCCAAAGCGGATAACATCTGCTAGCAGTGGGCTCGGGCTGTTACAAATGGTATAGAGCCAGACATTGGACGGTGTGCCAACAAGAACGTTGGACCTCCAAGGAGGGTGAATTGTGAGATTCCACGTCGGTTGGAGAGGGGAACGAATCATTTCTTATAAGGGTGTGGAAACCTCACTTTAATAGACGCGTTTTAAAATCGTGAGGCTGACAGTGATACGTAACGGGCTAAAGCGGACAATATCTACTAAGTGGTGGGTTTAGGATGTTACAACTCTACTCTGATTTAAATTTTCAGATGCTAAATTATAAGTTTAGTCTTTGAATTCTCATTGATTTTTGAACTAGAAGTGTTAGAGTAGGTTTAAAAGTTTTCAATTTTTTGTTGAATCGGTTGGGTCAAAGGTTTGAAAGAGGACGTTGTTCTAGAAGAAATGATACTCGTGTTACTGAATTCAAAGGATTAGTGCATCGTTTGAGGCAACATATAACAATATTCTTTTAGAAACCCTCCAAAGAATTTTTTTTAAGGTGAAACAAGATATTTTTTGTTTTAACGGAAAGAATTATTTGATTTTTCAAAACAAGCATTTCTAGAACTTACTTATTCAATTATTCTCTGTCATATTTTTAACGGATCTATTAGGGATGTACGATGAATAGATTAAAGGTACTATACAATTTTTAAAAGAATCGAGTATTTTCGAAACTTAGGGCAAAATTGGAAGTTTTTTATTTTTTTATTTTTTATATTTTAAAATTAGCATTTTCTGTAATGATATTTCTTATCCAACCATTAAAATTGTAACACAAGCTTAATATGTGTGAGATGAAATTTGATAAAATTAATTTAATTATAAAAATAAAATTTTAATAGTAAATATAAATATTAATAATAACAAATTTTAATTAACTCAAATAGATAAAATGCTTATTTATTAATTTAAATAAATAATATATACACACACGTATTATTTATAAAAAGAAACCACGTTTCAAGTACCAAAATTAAAGAATTAAAATTTTTTGACATCATAATTAGATGATCTCCTGTGGCAAAGTCCACTTCGTAACGTGGAATCGCATGACAAAAACAACCGCGCAAGAAACTCCTCGAAGGCGCGCATTTATTTTCCATTTCTCCCCGGCGATACGGCGGCGCCACCTAAGACGTGAAGCTATGCGATTATGGCGTCCCAATCATTCCCTTTCATCCGTCGGCGAAAATCTGCGTGAATCTCTCTTGTTCTTCCGTTCTCCGAATCTCTCCTCTTCGTACACAATCTCGTCGCCGATCTTACTCCACTCCTCGGAATCTCACCGTGTCTCCGCATTTTCAACTACCGAAGAGGAGAAGTATGGCTTCCGTCGGCCGGAGATGTATGGGAGAAGCCTTTCCGGAACCGTTGGTGCTTACGAGCGCCACGTGTTCCTCTGCTATCGAAGTCATGAGGTCTGGCCGTCCCGTGTTGAAGGCTCGGACGCTGATCTGCTCCCTAAGCTCCTTTCCTCAGCCATAAAAACTCGTGAAAACGAAATTTCTGTCAAGGTTAGCAACGCATTTTTTATGATTGAATTGGAACGACGGTGTATTTTGTTCATGAGATGGTTTTGTTATTATTGTCATTTAAAACTCTGTTTATAGTTTATGGAATTTGAGTACTCGGCCATCATATTTTATATTTCTCTTTCTCGTTTTGGCTTGCTAGACGAAGCTGACGATATGTGAGGCAGGGGAGGGAACTGAGCATTCAGATGGAGATGTATTGGTTTTTCCGGATATGCTCAAATACAGGTGGGAGAATTGGTTTAGTTTTCATTATAGACTGTGGCTAATTTTCTCATAAACTAAAAGAAATTTGCATTAAACTTGTTGCTGTTACATGTAAACTAAAATCTGTATTCCAAAAGGTAATTGATCTGTAATCACGGTAGATTATAGTACAATTCCAATTATCTGGCTAATCTTTAGGGCCTCTGAAGGTTATTAATGTTGGTTCTTATATTATTTTTTCCTAATGTGTACTTCTTGAGCTATTATCGTTAACTTATGATCATGGATTCTTTTGTTCTGTCCTACATATTATCACTTTTACTTAGAGTTAATTTGGCTGTAAGTTTGTATTCTATTTGTGCAATGTTCCTTTTTCTGTTCAAAGATGAACAATGTCCCATCTCCCCCTCACACTCACTCATGACGCAGGGGTCTGAAAGACGAAGATGTTGAGAGCTTTGTTGAGAAGGTGCTTATGGATGGTAAACTGCAGGTTTATGGGGCACATGATGTTTTGGCTGGCTCTTATATTTTTGTATGTGCACATCGTAGTCGAGATAAGAGATGTGGTGTCTGTGGAACAGCTCTCATTACAAAACTTATAGAGGAGATTGAACTAAGAGGACTAAAGGATCAGATTTGTGTACATGCGTGTTCACATATTGGTGGACACAAGTATGCTGGAAACGTGATTGTTTTTAGTCCAGATCCAGATGGGAGAATCATGGGCCATTGGTAAGACAAGTTTCAAATGAGGAATTATTTCACAAGCTTTTTGAGATAGTTTCTATTGCATAATTAGTTAACTATATACATTAAATTTAAATTTAGGTATGGCTATGTTACTCCTGATGATGTGCCTGAATTGCTGGATAAACATATTGGAAAAGGAGAGTTAATAGGAAGGCTTTGGAGGTTTGCATTTTTCTGGCTTTCATGTTCTTTCTGATAGCTCATTTTTAGCCCAATTTACACACACAACTATTGCATATTAGTAGCTGCTGCTAGCAGCTTATCTTCTTATTAGTCATCTACACCTGATTTTTTTTATCTGCTTACCTCTCCAGTATCAGTTAGACCATGCAGTTTATAATCTTCATCAATATCCTTTTTTGTTTGGTTTGATTTCATATTGTAATGATTATTTGATCCTTAGCAAGATACGGGTAAGGTGCAAATCAGTAAAGTATCTACTGTGTACTAAATCTATTTAACCTAGATATCTTTGATCAATTTTTTTAGAACAGGAATGATTAAAAGAAAGCAACCAACTAAATCTTATATGGAAAGGTCGAGGAGTCCAATTTGACCTAGCTTTTCTATTTATTTACCTCTGTTTAGTTCCTCTTTTACAAGCATTCGTTTTTGCAAATCCTTCTCGTGCATTACTAAAACCTTTTTATTCAGCAATGTTCGCTACACGTATGTGTCAACTTGAACCTATGGAAAAGTAGTCCAGAAAGAAAAATTCAGAACTAGTGCATAAACATTCATAAATATTTTGACATTATGAATTTAGCGAGTATGGTTAACCATTCAATAGCAAGTCTGAACTTTAATCCCTTAGTTCTCAAATTGGGTCTCTAATCATGTAATTGACCATCTAAGAATTGAAAGTCTTAAAACATAGAATGATCAACGCAACTTTAACTAGACTAAAAGAGAAGCTTCGATGAGATCTAACTTTTTTGGGATCGCTTGGTAGTTAAAGCTTAAGGGTGGATATAGAGGCTTAAAATCCAGTAATATGAAAGGTGTTAAAATATCTAGTTTTATGACATTTGAGTCTCTCTCTTTTAATTAACCTGTTAATAGAGAACTATGTGATTGAGATTGAAAATTGCAGGGGTCGAATGGGGAGAATCAATGATGAGGAAGGTAAAAAAGTAGATGAAGACAAACTTCCTAGTGCTGAAGTCTCCAAGGAAACTAAGAACAAACCTTGGGAGAATGACATCCAGGGCAACAATTAGAAAAGAAGCCGCAAGCAAGTGGGCAGGGCGCACCCTCCTGCTGAATCAGAACTTTGGAACAGAGTGGTATTCTTATTTCTTGCTGCTCCTGTACTTGTATGAGCTCTGGCAACAGTTGCTATGGCTTACAAATTCTACTCGATTGAGCTAAAATATATTCTTAGATTGTATTTATATTTCCATGTGCCTGCTTAATCTGTGCCCTGATATTCTGTAGGCATGCATATCGACACTTGGGAGTAAAAAAAACGATGTGACCGTAGAGAAATGTGGGTTATATTTTCCTTTTACCAGGAGGAGATTATGAATTATCAAAAAATAGCAAATAAATGGAATTTTTTTTCCGCTCCACCACTGATTGTTTGTTGTGGTTTTAACATTATCTAAGCAAAGCAGAAATCTTGTGTGAACTGATGGATTATTTTTTGGTAAATGCTTCATAATCAAATCACTGGCTAAAGGTGTTGACCACTCAATTTGAATGGTTTACTTGACTTGTATGAGACCCACAATAGAATGTTAACTATAGAATTTACTCAATGCCTTGTAAATAAGATTTTGAATTAGTCTATAATCTTCGTTTCTCATATCAATATTCAAATTTCCTAGCAACCTATAAATTTAGTCAGATTCTGGGTGCAATGTATAATCAGCTACAAAACTATTCACCTCACTTCCTGCTTTAATCGCACTTTGCCCTAGCATCTTATTCAAACCCTTTTCCTTAGTTTTGCTACATTGTCCCATTTCTTCTCCACAGCATAAATGTTAGATAGCAGTATTTAGTACCCAGCATGATTAGGATCTAACTCGAAGAGACTCTTTGTTGAAACCTCTCCTATTTGACCAAGAAGATCGATAATAATGCCATAATGCTCGCTGTTGGGTTCTTATTCTGTATTCAGGCAACATCATGATCCCTTCTTCAATCTAACCGGCATGGCTACAAGCAGAAAACAATAAATGAAATGTTAATTCATTGGGTATAACTTCTGATTTCTCTGTCTTTTTGTCATACAGTTTCAAAGCTTCACTTCCTTGTCCCTGGATTCCATAGTCTGCAATGATTGCACTCAAGGCCAAATATGAGCGTATGACATGGTAATTGTGCTAGAATTTTTTATTGTTGCATTTCTCAAACAGATTCACCAACTGCTCCCTGCATTTTATGTAGATGATTCGAAAGGTGTAGAGCTTACAGCACCTACAGCGAATTGGGTTCCATTTACGAGTTGGTTGATTGGCTAGTATAATCCTTTCTGGCTCCACATTTCTGAAGTTTCCAGGAACTTGCCGTAAGTGACGATATTCACAAAAAGGTACCAGCTTCTTTCTTAATTTTATTCTTAAATGTCATGCAAATATTATTCCATGGCATCGACATAAAATTATGAGAAAAAGCATACACATAGGAAGGAGATTGAATTTTGTTAGACTATATGTCTTGTTTCTCCTCGAGTTTCCTTGTCCCACCACCCCAATACTCACCTAATCAAACCTTCCCACGTGAAAATCTTAAAGTAATTCTGGAATAGTATCAGCTGGCAACCATGGAATAGTATGAGCAAAGTTGGAAGTTCCTGAATTTCTATCTTTGAATTTGCCAATCCCCCTTTCTTTCCGCAGAAGTTTGAGTGATTACAAATATATTACCAAAATAGATCATTCTTCTTGGACCCATCAAGGCTATTTAGGGATATTCCCATCTCATTCTTCTTACCCCCAATTTGACTTTTTGTGGATAGTCATTAACTTCCCTTCATTTTTCTTTTCAACTTGCCCATGTGGAGGCCAGGAAATACAATCACAGACTGAAACATTATCATTCTAGTTAAAGTAGAACTTCTAATAAGTATTCTGACTTTATAGGTATCTTGTATTCAGTTGTGAATAAAATTTAACCTCTAAATTTGGTCAAATGAGATAGTACGTCTAGTTGGTCTAATGAAATAAAGACCAATCTAAATAGTAGAGAGTTTAGAGGAAATGAGATGAAGTCACGCTGGTTACTTGCCTCAGATTTAGTATCCTACGAGTTTTTTTTTATAATCATGTCAAATCCTTATTCTATAAAGATAGTCTAGACATGGACAACTTGACCCGAATACTCTCTCTCTCTCTACATATATATATATATATATATTACTATGGGAGTTATTCTCTCTCCCTCCCTGCTGTGTCCTTCCATTCATCAGCTTTTGTTTCTACTTATTTTGGGTCATTTCATAACTTCATAACACCACAATCCACTTCTCTCTTTTCCATGGATGGTCTATGGAAATCATCCTTCAGCCTTCCACTGTGTTTGGAAAAAAGTAGCTAGTGATGGTTTAGCAACAAATGTTGGTTTATTTAGTTCTACGACTTGAGAAAGTGTCTCTACGGAGTACTAGAGTCAAAAGCACCTCAGGCATATTTGGATCAAAATAAATAAATAAAGGTACTACGCCTTTTGAAACAAGTATAGCTTTTAACATAGAAAACTCAAAAGACCAGCTTTATCAAGCACGCCCAAATTAATCAGACACCTATATACTAAAGCAATTCCATATTTGAGCAAAGGGGGAAAATAATGGTGTTGGGTTATTTCCAAAAGGGGAATAAAAATAAATTAATTTTAATTACATGTGGGATCCATCATAATAATACTAAAGACGTAAAAGATTAAAAAAAAAAAAAAGTTGTGAGACTAATTAATGTAATGTCTCAAGCAGCCTACAATTTGGACTCGTTACACGTGACTTGAATTTTTTCAAAATTATGAGTTGTCTCTATGAACAATATGAAAACTATTAGCATACTTTTCTTTACATTCTTTTTAGAAAATTCCTTTAGAACCTATTAGTTATTATAATTCTTTCTATTTTGTATTTTTGTCATCATAAAATCTCTTTCGTTTTGCCCTCTCTCTTCCCTTTGGTACTTTGGGTGTCATTTTTAAATTAGCATTACAATTAATAAAAATGAAAGTGAGGAAAAATGATATATTGGAATGGGATCTTATTTCTTAGAAGTAAGATCCAATTTACTAGCCTAGGGCTTTGCCTAAATATCGGTCATATTTGGCAGCCACTCCTTGGCCCAACTTTCCACTTAGTTGAAAAAGGAGAAGAAAAAAAACAATTGATTTTTACCCCCAAAATTTGTGAAATTGTAACCGAGGTACACCCTAAATTTGGATAGTTGTCTTAATCTTAACCTTAAACTTGAGGTTAAACTTGAATAAGTGCTTGTAACTATTGCCCTTTGATAAATTTGGTTGTGTGAAAATTTAGTTTAAAAAGTTTTGTCATACATAATTGGAATAGATTTTATAAAAAATATGCATGGTATGAAATTTACAAGATTTCAAAGAAAAATAGCTTCATAGTTAAATTTTTGTTAAAATTATAAGTCTTTGTATATTAATAAAATTTAAGTAGTGAATTTATAGAGATCTATATGTATATATATTTTTTTTGTTAAACTTAGTGAGCAAATGGGTGAAAGTGAATACAGGTAGAAACTGCAATATTTAACGAAGTTTAGAGTCTAGTTCAATGAATTGAAAGTTTAGTATAAATTTATATAACCTCACAAGTATGGGAGTGAATAATTTTTTTTTTTTTTTTTTTTTATTAAGAAAAGACCATGAATGATGATCACATGGAAAACAGGTGGGTGAGAAAGAAAAAGAAGATAAAATTCATTGTGGTGGATGTATACCCAGCTAAATTAAAATTTTGGTTCCTATCATTTTTTTTTAAGAAAGTTTAAAATTAGAATTTAGTAGTTAGAACTTTAGTTCTAAAAAGTTTATGAAAGTTAGAATTTAGTAGTTAGAACTTTATTATTATAGTTTGATAAAACTATTATAAATAGTTTTTATAGTTTAATAAAAATAGTCTTCGTAAGCGTGACCGTATTTTAGAATTTTATCAAACCATAAAAACTAATTTCTTATAGATAAAATTTAGAATTGGATTAGAATATAATTATTGTGAATGGATTATTTCTTATTGAAGTTTTATTCTCTAATGAAACAAGGGATTCATAGTGACTTCAAATTTAAGGTTCCTCTTGCAGATAGCAACATGTGTGATAATTTGATCCTAGGTCTTTGGGAGTAGATAGCTAAGAGTGAGTCTTATTTGCAATAATAAGAGAACTCACATGGAGTGTGATGCTTTGTTCATCTCGCTTTGATATTTATATTAATTCTTAGATCGATATAATGTCAAGCAAAGTTAGGATAGAGTTGTGTATTTGCATATGAGATTTACTGTACTTCATTATTACTCGACAGATCTATATCTCTGATT
Organism: Cucurbita ficifolia; assembly: GCA_033971965.1. Lineage (NCBI taxonomy): Eukaryota > Viridiplantae > Streptophyta > Magnoliopsida > Cucurbitales > Cucurbitaceae > Cucurbita > Cucurbita ficifolia. Next base: position 9,667,001 of record CM066972.1, read on the forward strand.
TGACAGATCTGTATTTCTATCGGTGACTTCTCTCAGCTCGGTTAAGATCAAACTTCATATGAGAAGTATTTTTACACCTAGTCATATTTTCACACCTAGTCGGGAGTGTACGTAGGCATTCTCCCTAGATTGAAAAACAAGTTTTAGCACTATAGTATGGATGATTGGTGAAGGTTGGGGAGAGGTAGGGTAATTGTCAAATCACGTATTCACCGACACTTCATTTTCACTTACCAACCAAAAAGATACTCTCTGACAAACAAAACAAGAATGAAGACTCTTTCTGCCTTTTTCTTTCCCCTTTTCCCTTTCATTTTCATTCTCATGACCAACTTTACACAAGCACAATCTCCCTTAGTCTACAAACTCAACATTTCCATGGTCCCATTTCATTCCCTTTTCCAGCCCCATTATTATTGGACTCAACAAAATTTCTCAATATTCCACTCAAAGATCTTCCAAAGTGCTCCTCTTCCATCCATTTGATTGGTTGCATTTACTTTTTTTTGAGAAAGTTTCTAGCTATATAATAATATATATTAAGGATCGTTGGGAGGGAGTCCCACGTTAGCTAATTTACAGAATAATCATGGGTTTATAAGTAAGGAATATATCTCCATTGGTACGAGGCATTTTGGAGGAAACCCAAAGCAAAGCCATCATAACTTTTATGCTCAAAGTGGATAATATCATACCATTATGGAGTGTCGTTATTTCTAACAATATTCTCTTTTCATTCATAATTGATACGTTGTTTGTAGTATATTGTTTTAGTTTATGTGCTTTACACTATTTTTAAATGTTTTTGTTAAATGTTTTTGTTTTGACATAGGATGATTTGAGGTAGTATGAAAAGTTTGGTTGCATAGATTTAATTTTATTATTTGAGATTTTTTTAATTTTGAAAAAAGTTTAAGTATTCATTATATTATATTATTTTATTTTTTTTATTTTTAGTTTAAGGGCTTATTAGATATAAACATAAAAATTTATAAACTAAACTTGTTATTAACCGTACTATTGAATTATATTGGGAGAATACATCATTTTCCTTTTCAATCAACTTATTGACCCATCTTTGATGAGTGATTTCCATCTTTTATCCTTATTCTGTCATTTTGATCATCATTAAACAATCTTAAAAAGAAATACTCTTATCTTTTAAAAGTTGTAGTATTATCGTCAATCTTTTATAAATATGACAATATATAAAAAGTCAACGTGTCTGAATATTGTTCTTTTATAATATGATCTAGACAAATATTCTAGTTATTGTCATATTATTTTAGATCATTGTCAAATTGATCGTCTATCTAATATTCAGATAGGTTTTTACTTTGAGTACAGTTTGAAACATTTATGAAATGTAAATGATAATATTACAAAAGAATGTGTGTAATTTTTAAATGATAAATTAAAATTTTAATTTTCATGTAATATTTGTGTATTCGTTGCTAAGCTCGAATATTGAGCTGTGATTTGATTGATGTATTATAGATAGATTTTAGACATTTTTAAGAATTTATTTTGAATTGTTTGTTTCAATTTGTGTAATTTGTTGTATATTTTGTGGGTAATTTTGTAATTTAGTTTAATAATATATAAATTCCTTTAGGGTTTAATTTGATGAAATTAGAAATTTTAAAATTAATCGATAATTAACTTTTTCCTATAAATCTCAAGGGTGTTATATTTTAATCTAGAAGGAAAGGGTATGTAAAGTTGGACTGGAAAAATCTTTTGAACCGAATCAATGGTTGACTCGGTGATTTAAACCACTCAAATAGAGTTCATAATTTGAATTAGCGGGTTGTTTTTTTAGTTATTTAAAAAATCTTATTTATTCACCGAACATGCTAAATTAATAATTAAAATCTCAAATATTTGTTACAAATGTCAATTCTTAAACTTCATAATAATTTCATAAGTAGGCTAGGATTAGGTTGTAACTAACTTTCTGGTCGGCTAGGTTGACCTAACAAAAAAATGTGGGTGATCTGAGTTAGTCGGATTCTTGAATCATATAAACCCTTTAATAAATTTTTATATATTTTTTATTTTTTATTGCAATTAGTAATATTTGTCTAAGTAACATAAAAAGAAAAAAAAGTGAAAATTATATATTATAGTATTTAAATAAATATATTTCTAATTATATAAAATTGATTGAGAAAGAGAAAGTGTATTATATAAATATATGGAAACTAATTGCACATAGTACAGATATAGATAGAACCTAGTACATTTAATTTATTCATGTTTTAATTTTATTAAGTAATTTAAATTATAAATTATTCAAATAAATAGTGTTTTGTGGACCAAATTTTATTTTAAAAAAAAGGTTGAAAATGAAATGATTGGAGAGAGAATGTTAGAAAGAGAAAGAGAAGAAAGTGAGAGGAAGATTAAACATATATAAATACTATTTTCATTTTTTATTATGAAATAATTATCATTTTTTAAATTTAAGAACTAAAAATTAAATGGTTATAAAAGGATTTTTTTAATTTTTTAATGCCATTTAAAAATATTATAAAAATAAATAAATATTTTTACCACACCCATATTTTAGTCCGAACCAAGCTTTTAAATTTAGATTTATTAATAAATAATTAGAATAGGAACAAGTTAAACCATTAATTGGATTTATTTTAATATAAAAACAAAATGTAAAATCACCCCAAATTTCAAATTACTCTTCACGAGTTTTTATAATTCACTTATATAATTAAAAAAATTCTAGTTTCGATGGATTTATAAATTTTAAAAAAAAATATCGGGTTAGAAATCTAGACACAAAATCGAGAGTGTAGAGACCTATAAAATGTAAAACGCTTCTCAAAATTTAGGAATTTATTATAGAACAATCCTAAATATTTAGAACTAGTTTTATAACTCAAAACAAATCCTAATTTTAGCATTTTTGAGCTAGTTAAAATCTCTCGAACTCTACATCTCACACATAGTTAAACTAAAAAAAGATAAAATGTTAAATAATATTTTGGTCACTTTACCTCGAGCCTCATTCTATTTTAGCCCCTACACTTTCAAATATCCAAATGTAGTATAGTATGCCCATTTAACCCAGAGACCCGAGATCCATTTCAAAGAGGGAGAATTCACGCTTAAACAAAGATTAGGGAGGGAACATGAAGAAAACTCTTTAATGCCCATTTAACTTATGGGACTCGAGACCCATTTCGAAGAGAGAGAATTCGCTCACAGAGAATAATAAGGAGGGAGCTTAGAGAAAACTCTCGGATGCCCATTTAACTTGTAGGAGCCGAGACCTATTTCGAAGAGGGAAAATGTGATGTCCTACATTAGTTGGGGAGGAGAGGGTCCTACATCGATCGGAGAAAGGAACGAGTGCCAGCGAGGATGTTGGGCTCCGAAGGGGGTGGATTGTGATGTCCCACATTGGTTGGGGAGGAGAACAAAACATCTTTTATAAGGATGTGAAAACCTTCCCTAGACGACGTTTTAAACGGAAGCTTGAAAAGGAAAACTCAAAGAGGACAATATCTACTAACGGGTGGAGATGAGGAGAGAACTTTTTTTTTTGTCTAATTTAACTAATTTGGATAAAATTTAATGAATGGATAAATTCATCCCTTTATATTTTCCAAGAAAACAAAGGGATTTATTTATTTATTTATTATTATATTTTATTTTAGGATTTTTCAGGACGACAGATCTTGGCCTTATCCTGCATTCGGCCTTCCCTTCAAAATCCAGTTTTTTTCTTCTTCAATTTTTGCATTCAAAGTCAAATCACGAGCCGCTCTACAGTGCACAGTAACTCAACTCTTTTGCAGCTTTAAATTGCCGATGGCAACAGCATTCACTTCCATACGCGGAGAAGCATCAATTTCACTGTTCAATTTCAGCCGCTCCGTTCCTTTTTCATTGCTCTGCTCCTTTTCCCTTCACCGATTGCGATATCATAATTTATTGCCTTCCCTGCTTCTGACACTAATCTTTTTTGTTTTCTTGTTTTCTTTTAGTTTTTTCCCCCAATTTCCCACTTTTTATATTCTGGGGCTGCTGGATTTGCCGCTTCCTACATGTGGAGTAGTATATTCTTTCCCCACCAAGCACAAGAATCCGCTCAATTTCTCGATCCGTTTGCGGGGTTTTAGGGATGGGTGATTTCACTTCTTTTGTCTTTGGTTTATTACTGCCTCCGTACCCTTTGAATGTCTGATGGGTCTTTTATGGGAAAGGTTTGTGTGAGGGGATTGAAACGAGGAGGAAGTTAGAGAGTGTAGTCAAGGTGTTTGATAAAAGTACTGAGTGAAGATATGGATTCTGGTAATGGGTTTTATTCAACTGGTGAATTCAATTTGGATGCCAAATGGTTGATTGATCCTAAGCATCTTTTTGTTGGGCCGAAGATTGGGGAAGGTGCCCATGCCAAGGTGTATGAGGGAAAGTACGTTTTTACTGATCTTAATTGGTTTTTCTGCCTGTTCTTTTGTTTGTCTGAAATCTGATATATTAAAAACCTCTGTTTCTGTCTCTTCTCTCAGGTACAAAAATCAGATTGTGGCTATTAAAATGGTGGGTAAAGGAGATACTCCTGAGAGGATAGCTAGAAGAGAAGCACGGTTTGCCAGAGAGGTTGCAATGTTGTCCAAAGTGCAACACAAGAACTTAGTGAAGGCAATGGTCAATTCTACTTTTGGAAGTTCTTTTTTTCTTTGTCTAAACTTCATACTTGGTTCTGGTGATTGCTTTTGTGATGCTTTTCTAGTGTTTCTCATGTTCTAACTGTGCTGCTCTATTGATATTTTTTCAGTTTATTGGCGCTTGCAAGGAACCTATGATGGTTATAGTGACCGAATTACTTACAGGTGGAACATTGCGCAAATACCTCTTGAATTTGAGGCCAAGGAGCCTGGAACTTGACGTTGCGATCGGGTTTGCGCTTGATATTGCTCGTGCAGTGGAGTGTTTACACTCCCATGGAATCATTCACCGTGACCTTAAACCAGGTACAGACATTTACACTAATCTTTTGGAGTTTAGCAGATGACACTCTGATGCCATTTACTGATTTGTGTATGACATATAATACTTTTGGTGGATTCATCATTTCCTTCTGCCCTGAAAACTGCCTTCTAATAGAGCTACTGAATTTGAAAGAGAGAAGGAAAAAAAAATGGAGGTTTTTCTTTCTATTAGAGCTACTGAATTTGATTATGAATCACGTTTGATGGCCTTCTGATATAGTAGTTACAATGGATTTCTGCTGTTTGAAATGAGGTCTTCTTAAGCTTTCAACCGTTTTTTTACAATGAATTATATCTTAAGAGTCCTCTTTGAGCTTTTTCTTTCGGGCTTCCCCTCAAGGTTTTTAAAACCCGTCTTTTAGGGAGAGGTTTCCACACCTTTGTAAAGAATGTTTTGTTCTCCTCCCCAACTTATGTGGGATCTCAAAATCCACTCCCCCTTCGGGCCCTTGCTGGCACACCGCCTCGTGTCCACCCCCCTTCAGGGCTCAACCTGCTCGCTGACACATCGCCCGGTGTCTGACTCTGATACCATTTGTAACGGCCCAAGCACACCACTAGCTTATATTATCTTCTTTGGGCTTTTCCTTTCGGGCTTCCTCTCAATGTTTTTAAAACGCGTCTGCTAGGAAGAGGTTTCCCTACCCTTATAAAGAATGTTTTGTTCTCCTCCCCAACCGAGGTGAGATCTCACATATTTTGTGTGTGGATTCAGTTTCAACATGATCATACCAATACCGTAATCTGATACTTGGGTTCAAACTACGAAGGTCCAAAACCTTTTCAAATCAATATTTACGTCTCATGATGTGATTGCTTCAAAAACATAAATCAATTTGGTTTCTGGACTGATTTCAAGGAAGTTGGTTGGATAGTTCATAATACCAAATGCAAACTCCAACTATGTAGCCATGTTGAAATTGACTTGAAAACATTCAAGTGAAGTATACTCAATACAAATTTCTGGTTTATAAGTAGCTCTAATGAGACCCTTTCATTGCAGAGAACTTGATATTGACTGCAGACCATAAAACAGTTAAGCTTGCTGATTTTGGTTTGGCAAGAGAAGAATCAGTCACAGAGATGATGACTGCAGAAACAGGAACATATAGATGGATGGCTCCAGAGGTGCTTTTTTTTTTCCCTCTTTGATATGGTTCTTATGCAATTCCCTGCTGCCTCTTAACTTTTATTTTCATTTGTTGGCAGCTCTATAGCACGGTAACTTTAAAACATGGAGATAAAAAGCATTACAATCATAAAGTTGATGCTTACAGCTTTGCCATTGTATTGTGGGAGCTCATTCTTAACAAGTTGCCTTTTGAAGGCATGTCGAATTTACAGGCGGCGTACGCAGCTGCTTTTAAGGTAAGCATATATTGTAATGTACTGTCTTACAATTATCCTGTAACAGTTCAAGCTTACCACTAGTAGATATTGTCCGCTTTGGGTCGTTACATATCGCCGTCAGCCTCACGGTTTTAAAACGCATATGCTAGGGAGAGGTTTCCACACCCTTATAAGAAATGCTTCGTTCTTTTCTCCAACCGATGTGGGATTCTACACCCTTATTCCTAACTAGTTTCTCTTGGACTCTTAACTTCGAAAGGAAAACTTTCAATTTGAATTCTAAGAGCGTCTTTGTTGCTGATACGAACTAGTGTTGATTTGAGGTAATGGGTATGAGTGGTATAAGGGAGTAGTAGGTCAGTTAAAAATAATAACAATAAAGTGACTGACAAGTTTAAATTGTATCTGATTGCCTGACTCATCAAATCTTACCTACCTTTAGCTTAATCTAGTGGACCTACTCTCTTCTGCTTCTCCTTGCATCATAGTATCAAATTATTACTCATTAACCTAACCTCTGTCATATTGAGTGAACTTTTATTTGTTTAAACAGTCTGTTCCCTGACAACTTTCTATTTTTATCTCTATGATTATGATGTCCCATAAAATGTAATAAACTACATTGATTAACATAACTTTTTCTTATTAAAATGGGAAATCCCACATTGGTTGGAGAGTTAACAAAATATTTCTTATAAGGAGCTGAAAATCTCTTCCTATTAGACGCATTTAATAGTGACGTCATCAGAGTCAGGTTTCGGGTGGTGTACTTTGAAGGGAAGTCCAAAAGGAAAAGTTCAAAAAAGACAATATCTATTAGCGGTGGGCTTAGACTATTACAAATGGTATCAGAGTCAGGTTTCGGGCAGTGTACCAGCGAGAACGTTGGGCCTCCAAGGGGGTGGATTGTGAGATCCCACATTGGTTGGAGAAAGAAACGAAGCATTTCTTGTAAGGGTGTGGAAACAACCTCTCCCTAACATATGCGTTTTAAAATCTTGAGGAGAAACCCATAAGAAAAAGCCCAAAGAGGATAATATCTGCTACTAGTGGGTTTGAGTTTATACAGACCTAAAATATTGATATGAAAAGAATATATATATTATTTCACGTAACACCTGAAAGTATATGAAACTGCAGCCCTTCTCTGGCTTATTAACCCTTGATTATATGATTTCTAAAATTGCACAATTTGCCTGAAAGTAGATAACAATTTTCAAGGTACATGAAGAATGTTCTTATTTCCAGTGAAAAAAAAAATGACTTGAAGCAAACTTGAAGATGTCAAATGGCAGTTTATTAGAGGAACTGCACTACTAAACAAGTTCAATAATCAGTTCTATATTGTAGCCTTTCAAATGCCCTGTTCTAACTCTTAGCTTTGATGTTTTCAGAACATGAGGCCTAGTGCTGAAAATCTTCCAGAAGACTTGGCTTTAATAGTGACATCATGTTGGAGAGAGGATCCAAATACAAGGCCAAACTTCAGCCAGATTATACAGATGCTATTGCAGTCCCTCTCTAAAATATCACCACGAGCACCTGCGATCCCGCCTCGGATATGTGCTGAAGATGTCGTGATGCCACCCCAATCTCCTGGTACAAATTCCTTGATGGCTGTAAGGCATGGCTCGGGGGAAGCCTCACACGGCATGATCGAAGAAAACCCAACAAGCTCCTTCTTCTGCTTTAACAAGTGTTACTGATCCAAAGGAAGAAAACCCTAAAAGGCACAGTTCGACTTATGTAGATTTAGTTCTCTGAGAATGACCAATAAGCCAAACAGTAAAATGTAAGAAAGATTGGGATTACTGTCAACTCAAGAAAAAGTTTGAGAATCTTAGCTTTTTCCAAGAGATGTGTAGGATCATTGAGTGCTGGGACACCCATCTTTCCAACAATCAAGAATCTTGGTATGTAATGTTTCTGAATTCTAATGGGAATTAGATAATGAGAAATTCACTGATCATAATGGTTGTAAAGAAATCTTTACCTCTTTTTAACTGATATCACTGCTTTTCAATAAATGTCTGCCTTCCTTGCAATAGTGTGCAAAAGCAAAACCTGTGCACTAAAACCCTACATTTCCTACTTAAAGCAACATCAGGAATCAGAAAAAAGAAGCACAGAGGGGTCCAACAACTCAGCAAAAATTAGAACATTCAAAAACAAGTTGATATTTTCATCGACATTCTATAATAATTCGACCATTGAATTTCTTTCAATATCGACAATAAACTATGTAGAATAGAACATTCATTAAAGAAGCAAAAAGGGTACAACAACTCACAAAAATTAGAACATTCATTACTATGTTGATATTTTCATCGACCATTCGACCATTAAATTTCTTTCAGTATCGACAATAAACTAAGTAGAATAGCATGATGAGGGAGAGGCACAAACTTAAGGGTTCACCATCTATTGTAACAAAGAATGTGGTCTCCACAAGTATGCTACAGATTGGTTTTTACATGGTAAGATCTTACAAATGGAAGGTCCACAGCTTCTGTTTCTCTTCACTGCCCAAGTTTTTTATTCGTCACATAGTGAGGCCATGAGTTCACGAGGTGATGCCCAAATTGGAAGATCGATTAGACACTGTTTCAATTGGTCTGCTTCCGTTTTGCACAATGCTTCAGCGATATCACAAAGCTTTGAAACATTACGGATGATGGCTTCCTGTCCTTCCACCTGCACAGTTTACACTCTAGATGTTATAATTAGGACGGATCACCCAATTGAGAAACTATTTCTTTTTTAACCACTATGGTGGCCAGAGGAAAAGATGCTTTGGGAGGGGCCCGTTCTTTGCATTATGCTCCAACCCACCCTAATAATTCTAAAGAAGTCGCCCCAATTTTGCCTACTCCAAGGCCAACTCTAGGAGATGACAAAATTATAAAATTGAAGTTTCTACTCGAAGCTACGACCCATTGGAGGGTATCTCCAACATGGGTTGGCTTTTGTTACCTAAATTTTATTCAAGTGATCGAGAGTTTTTAACTAAATATTGGCTGGATATTGGAGTAATGTGATCGAGAAATTCCAACACTGGTTAGCGAAAAATGACAAGTTTCTCTCCTGATCTCAGACGGGATAGCAAATTGGAGTTAAAGTAGCCAGCAGTTAGGGAAAAATTGGCATTCCAATGGCCGGGATTTCAAAATTCCGCGTCCTCGTAATCAAATGGTTGCTTGAACATGGTGTTGATAGTGGATTTCTTAAATCTAAACCTCATACCACTGAAAGAGGAACATGTTTGGTCTCATAATTTGTTGAGCGAGCACAGGAATAATCAGTTCAAACACAATTTCAGCCAATTTGAAGAAAAAAAACGCAAACTGAACAGGAAATTCGTTCTATCTAGACATAAAATTTTGCCAACGAATGATGAATTACGAGAAAATTGAGGAAATTCCTGGATGAATTAACGCATTAAGCCATAAATTTCAATTCATTGCGTCTTTTTCCCAAATTATGATACTAGACCGAGGGCAACATACCTGAGAGAGAAGATCCTCCACCATTGACGCGCAAGACAGCTCTTTCTCCTGAACAAAGTTCAACGAGGAAGCCTCCAGAAACGACGCCTTTCCTTCTTCCCCTTCCCGCCGGTACTGTTCCCGCAGCTTCCGAGTCCTCTCCTCCATTGCCCGCAAGTTGTTCGACAAGACCTCCCACTGTTCAATCTCTCTCTGGTACTTGGCTCTAACCTTCAACAACGTCTTCCTCCTGCGCTCTCGCCGCCGATTCTCCTCTGCCTCAAGGTCCGCCGCCTGAGCCACCGACGAGCGAGCTGCAACGGCTTCCGCCGGGTCCAGCCGGCGCCTCTTCCGCTTGTAGACAAAGCCATCGTCGTTGCAGAGCTCCCAATCCCCTTCTTCTTCTATAGACATAGATATGGCTGCAGCAATCGACTCCATGAAACGAAACCGAGCGGGAAAAGAACCAGAGGGAAGAGTAGAACAGGCGCTATCAATCAGCTTTCAATTCCCTCAAATTTCGAAATACGACGACATTTGTGGGCGCCTCAGAGCGCGCGAGATGGGCAAAATAAATAAATAAATAAATAAAATAATAATAATAATAAGCTTCGTCCATTGGGCCTCGAATTTCTTCGGCCCAACTCAATATTAAAGCCCATATATTTGGCCCAAAACTTGCTTACTCTCCGGAAAGGATACATACATACATACATACATACATACCTACCTATACATACATACATACATACATACATACATACCTATACATACATACATACATACATACAAACAAACGACATCAATCTAGTGTTACACTGTAACATCTTACTCGAGTAGGTTTTTTAGAGATGTGGTACGAGTAAGGGTTTAGTGAGTATATATTGGACGCATGTCCTTCCATATTTACGGAAGAACACGAAGGTTTTGAGGGTGCACTCCTTCGATAGATGGGCTCGAGGCAGTTCGATCTACTCAACTTGTGCATGATCATTGTCTGATTTGTCCGGGATGGACCTTAAGATCTTTGCAGGTGATTTCACCCATGATACGGCTCCATCCTTTAGATCTTTTTGGATCGATATCTTCCAATAAATCTTAAGTAAGATTTGAATGCATCACTAGTATCGGTTACAAACTTTAAATATTCAAATTTTAAAGTTGACTCGACCAAAAAATGTCAACCCAATCTGAAGAAAAAAAAATCCAACCTTGCCTAGCTTGTATGGTTCGGGTTAAGTTGTCCAGGTTGGTTAGGTTACTAGGTCATATGAATACCCGATTGAATAGTAACAATTATATAGTTTGAACGTTACACGGTAATAATTTATATAGTTGGGTGTTTTGTGCATATTCGTTAAATAAAAAAGCCATTTTGTGTAATTTAAAACTTTCCTATGTTTTGAGACATATCTAGGAGCGAGTTTTAAATGGTTAAAACCACTTAAATAACTCCCCGAACATGTATTTAGTAATTCAAATTTTATTTTAAAAAAATATATTTATAATTAAATATTAAAATAATTGAATGAAAATAAAATTTAATAAACCAGGCTTAAAATAGTTATTTATAATAAAAATATTTAATTTAGTATTTAATAAACTTTTAAATTTAAAAACATTTATTATATATAAAATAAAAAATTCAGAATTGTAAACTATAAAAATTGTCGAATAAATTTAAAATTTGAAGAATTTCTAATAACTTTTTTATTTTATTTTATATATAATAAATAAATAATAATAATAATAAAATGTATATAATTAACGCTTCTTCACAACCATGCAATTCTCTCAGCTCCCCCATCTCTCTCTAGAAATTTTTAGAGGGGAAAAACAAAATTATATATAATTTTCAGTTGGAAGAGGGGCATTGAATGAGAAACCCAGAAGCCCAAATTTTTAGGTAGAATTTAGATTTTTGTTGTTCTTCTACAACAGTTTGATTTGATTTGCGCTAAAATTTCCAACTCGGAACACTGAGCAATGTCGTCGCTCGACATTGACGGGATTTTGGTTAACACGAAGGAGCTCGATCGGCTCCGGAAGGAGCAGGAGGTTGTTGTTCTTGAGATTAACAAGATGCACAAGAAACTCCTCGCCAGTGAGTATTCTTTCGTTCTTAAAGCTTTTCGTCGAATCATAGTTGTTTTCTTTTATGAGTTTGGTGTTTTGTTATTGTTTTTTGAGATCAAGCTGGTAGGAATTGACCAAAATCTTCGATTGTTGCTCTGCTGCTGGTTTTAATTAGTTTTGATAGTTGATGAACCGACGGTTGAAATTTGGGTGAGGTTACGATAATCTGAGAGTTGTTGCATTTTGGAATTTTGCTGGAAATTACTTGAGTCTGTTTCTTTTTCTTTTTGGGAACAATAATTGAGTTTGTTAAGGAGCTGATATTCAGTGATCGATGAAAAATTTGGGGTTTCTGTAAAATTTTATGCCGGATTTTTGTATGCTATAGGCTCAATTTTAAGTGTTTCTTGACAAAGAGACTGATTCAACGAGCTTCAATGGTTCAACCTGAAATAAGAAGAAACTTTCTGAAAACAATTCAGTAGCATTCGAAGCATTTTGTTTATAATAATACAATGATAAGAAAAGACAATACTAAATAACAAAGGCTATAAGAATAACTTACAAGCTATCAGTCTAAACTATCTTACTTAACTAAACCAAACCAATTTATTGTCCTATCAATTTCCTACTGTGTCAAGAGGATCAAATGCTAGTTTGTTTTTCGTTTTTATTTTATTTCTCAGTTTTCTGGGAGGGTGGATATCTACAGTCATAATTACAAGTGTGCAGATAGTTATGCCGCTTGGCGAGGTACTTGTTAGAGATGTCAAGGCAGTGAGGTTATATAACAAGTTCATGAAAAAAGGTGCATTGTAGTATAGTTGGATCATAGTTCGATGAATCTTTTCATGTATGTCGTGCAAAAGCCAGCCTCTACCATATTCTTTTATGATGGAAATTTGAAATGTATCATTACAACTTACATTTGATTCTTGCGTTTACTAAATGATGACAATGAGTTAAGATGTAATAAGGCAAATGTTAAATCCAAAATTTTGTTCTAGAGCTTCAATATTTCTATGAATTTGGAAGGTGAGGATGATAGCCTCAATAATTTTAATTGTTTTTCGATTGTTAACTAAAACAGAAAAGTACAAAATGTTCAGGAGTTAAATCACTTCACTTTCTGTCCGGTGCTTCTAAAGAGTTCTATTTTTACTAATGTTTCATGTTTGGTTGTTTTCAGCTCCTAAGGTGGTTGAGAAGCCTGGGGATAATTCATTGTCAAAACTGAAGCATTTATATACTCAAGCAAAACAGCTTTCAGAGGATGAAGTGAGGTAAGTTTACTCTAATTTTCCTTGAAATTCATACTTCAGAGTCTGTTTAATCGTGTTTTACATTTTGCATGTCCTAGATACGTACGAGTAAAAATCATTTATCTACCCTCAGTGTATCTGTATCATAACTATTGCACCTGGCATTGAAGTCCATATTTTTTATTGCAGTGTTTCCACAACCTTATTGGGCCAACTTGAAACTTTGCTCCCCGCTGGACCTCCTGGGCAACCAAGGAGAAGAATAGGTGTTTGCAATAATTATTCAACTATACTGTGTTTTAATAATAACTTCAAAAATATTTTTAATTTAGGCTTTTGATAAATGACAATTCTTAAGATATGTTAACATTATCTTGAACAGAGATGCAATCATGTTTTCCATTCTTCTGTTCCATTTACTCCTGTCCAATTATTACACACTTGGTTAGCCACAGGACGAGACTCATTTGTGTTCAAATAAAAACTCATCATAATTAACAGAAAGGTAGTATTAATAGATGTCACAGTCGAGACAACTGGACTCCTTTTGATTTTATTGGAAGCTTGAATACTAAATGTGTTTTCTTTCCTTTGTTTCTCCTGAATTTGAAGCTTTCTTTATGGATGGTTGATTAATTTGAGCCATGAATTGAGTTGCTTTATTACTGTATGTAATGTTGTCTAATACTTGTGGACATACTGATGGTGTCTGAAATAGAAATTTTGAGTTTCTATTCTTGAGGAGACAGCTTTATGTTCATCTGTTCTACCTATTCTGATTACCGAACGCACGCATCTGTGTAGGTATGAATATATCTGCACTTATGATTGCTGCAAATGGATGATAGGGGAAAGGACATTGGCTTTTGTATTTGTTTGCTCGATATTTTTCTCACCTTCAACCATGGGGAAAGGATCGCCTAGAATGACATCTTTGATTTAGTTATATAGCTACTTATGACTATCAACTGCAAAGCAATCATTAATTCCTTACTATTGTTTCCCTTATTAGCAAACAGCCATTAGTATATTGCTGCATCTCTCGTTAGATGAAGATATATTATGAAGCAGTTATCTGTAGATTTTCTCATTTGAATGTATATGGCAGAGAAAGCGAAAAGAATGAAGGCAGATCCAGATAATGCTCGGCTTTCACCTGCCATGAGAAACCTTGAGGCTTGTGCTAATCTGAAGGATGAACAGGTCTGAATGTCATTTGCCAGTTTGTTTATCTCTGTTCTTTTATTACTATCTCTTTTATTTTTTTTTGCTAAAAAACTTTTAAACTGACTAAAAGTAATTCAATTGCTTTGCTTTGATTAATTTCAACTAAAGGCAGTTATTTTGTTATCATCTACTCTTATATTCAGGTTGCAGCCAGGGTGACACCAGATGGGGCTGAGAAGGATGAATGGTTTATTGTAAAAGTGATGCACTTCGATAAGGAGACAAAACTGTAAGTTCAATTATACTAGCAAATCCTTAAGAGAAAGGTCTAATGGAAGTTGAGTAGAATTATTTTTTTATTTGAAAAGAAAAGCAACTAATTAGTAGGAATTATCTTTCATAATAACTTATCGGGCCCCTCTTTTCGAGAAGACCAAATTTCAACATTGCCTTCTCACAGGCTACTCAATATTAGTAATCAACGACTTGTGACTTTGTGTCAGTTTCCCCTTTTGGAGATAACTATAGGTAATAGTTAATGTGGAGGTATATGCAAAATATTATTGAAAGAATGAGATATAGGCTCTTATGATTTATGTCGAAGGATTAGCCTTAGGAGATATTTGTGTAATTCATGAGTTAATAGCCAAGTTAAGAGTGAATGATATTTATTACCCAGCTTAAGAAGGAGTGTCGAAGGATAATTGTGTAATCCCATTAAATAAGGGAAGTAGTTGACCTCTCTAAGGGGCATGTAGTTTTCTAAAAATAGATAAGAAAAACCAGAAGCTAATTTAGATTTGCAACATAGTATCAGATCTTTTCTATTCTAGAAAATCTGACTAAAACCAAACCCTTAATCGGTGAAGCCTTCATAGCTGCCGATCATCCATCATATAAAGTTTTATTCAGAGCTTTTATAGCTGTTGTCAAGTTTTATTTGGAGCCTTCATAGCTACCGCAAATAAGTTCCATTCGGCAAAATTCTAAATAAAATTCTGTTTCTGCAAGCTCATATCCATTCGGCAAGCACTGCCCAGAAAATTCCATTCGGCAAGCCTCCCACTGTTTCAAATTCTAGCTCCATATTAAACAAATCCAAGCCCAATATCAAATCCAAACCCATTGTTTTTCAAATTCAACAAATAAGTATATCCACTGTTCTGCAAACCCACCACGTTCAAGGTAGGATTTTTCCGTCGTGACTTGGGTAAATTTTGCTCCATACTATATTTTCCTCCAGACCAAGACCCACCAATTCATTATGTCAGAAAAATCTCAAGTCATTCTTCCAATCGTCCGCATAAAGTAACAAATTCCGAGATTCAGGTTTGAAGTATTCAGTAATGGAGGGAACCAAATGCATTGTAGGAAGAAAATGAGGCGACAAAACTAAGATCTCCAAATCCATCAAGTCTGGATTCCAATTCCCGTATGGAAGAATCAGACGGTACCTTAAGAAAGGCCACTACAGAAAGTCTACTTCATAGATCATGAGTCCAACCCTATTGCAGTAGAGTTACCAACTGAACCACACACTCCAAGAGGAGTGAGCATGAGAGAGGCGAGCAACGCCCGTGGATTGCTCCAAGGGGATAGTATGCATGAGTAATATACTCTCACGGCTTCAACTGACGGATGTGCTGACAAAAGAAATTCATAGCTAACACAAATTTATTTGAAGCCTTCCTTTTTAGCCAGAGAGAATGAACGCCATTTTAGAGCAATCCCCTTTGGCAGCCGTGTCTCAATCCCAATGTGGTTGATCATCCGAAAAGACCGAGATTTAGAAGTAGGGCGAGTGCCTAAAGCCCAAGTTATCTCTCTGAATCAGCTTAATGAGTGAAAATCTGCCACTCGTTTGGTGACGCCGAAGTTTCTCACTAAATCGAATTGCTTGACGAGACCTGGGAGGCAGACCATTTTGCTTTTGATTTGGGGGAAACCCTGGGTACCTAATAAAAAAACATTTTTTGTAATTGGCTTACCAAGGCGATGCCTTTATAGCTACTATGGACAAACTTATTCGAAGCCTTCATATCTACCGTGGACAAATTTATTTGGAGCCTTCTTAGCTACCATGGACAAATTTATTCGGAGCCTTCATAGCTACCGTTGAAAAATTTATTCAAAGTCTTCATAGTTACTGTTTACATATTTATTCGGGGCCTTCATAACTACCGTTGACAAATTTATTCAAACTCTTCATAGCTACCATTGACAAATTTATTTGGAGCTTTCATAGCTATCGATCATCCACCTGGACCAAATGTATTCGGAGCTTTCATAGCTACCGTTGAAGTCGTGCCTTGACATTGAAGTCGTATCGTCAAAGTCGTGTGATCAATATTGCCATAAACCTAATTAGTCCAAGCTGAGTAATAGATATATTCATTCCCAGGTTGAGGAGGTGTCGAAGGATTAGCCCTTAAGTTAGGAGATATTTGTGTAATTCATGAGTTAGTGTCCAAGTTGAGAATGAATGATATTTATTATTCAGCTTGAGGGGGAGTGTTGATCAGCTTGAAATGGAGTGTTGATCAGCTTGAAATGGAGTGTCGAAGAATATTTGTGTAATCCCATTAAATGAGGGAATGAGGGAAGCAGTTGAACTCCCTAATTTATATTGATTTAATTAGATTACCTAATATCGAGTGAATTTAGATTATTCATTGATTTAGATTTAGTAGGTCTTTTCTTATTAAAGTGACATATAATTCTCTTAAAAAAAAGAAAAAACAACAATCTAATTTAGACTTGCAACCATTTAAAATCTAACTTCATCATTTCAACTGTTCAACTGTGCTTCTTGCTTTCTCATTCATTATTGTTTTACATGTTTGATTGCGTGCACTGTTTTGACATCATTTAGAGCTTACATTGTGATTTTTTTACAACTAATCAAATCATGTAAAACATTCTTAATCTTTATCATTGCACCTGGACGATCTTGATTGAAAATCGTACTTTCTTTTCACATTCGTAGTTGTTGGTCTAAGATTGAGTTGCATCATGCTGTAAGTCTGACACTAATCTTGATACAATCTCATGGGTGATTTTTCATATGAAAAAAAAAAAAAGACGACCCTAATGATGATACGTTTTTAGACATCAAATCTCCTTTACGATAGATATTTCGTTGTGTATTATGTAATATGCATATGCACAGATTTGAAGTACTAGATGAAGAGCCAGGCGATGAAGATGAAGGTGGAGGGCAGAGGTAAAGCTATGTGATTATATCCTTGCATTTAAAGTTCTTCATGCAGTTTGATACCTAATCTTTCATTGTTTAATTCAATTGAATTTCAGAAAATACAAGTTACCAATGTCAGCCATCATTCCTTTTCCAAAACGAAATGATCCTTCTACTGTCCCTGAATTCCTACCTGGAAGACGAGTTTTAGCTGTTTATCCAGGAACAACCGCTCTTTATAGGGCAACGGTTGTCAACGGTCATCGCAAGGTCATTATCATCTCATTCACACATCTTCTTCTATTATATTTATAGCAACACAAACCTGTCTCAACTCTCTTGCTTCTAACCTCTTAGGATGTGTTAACATACATTATACTTAATTTATTTTATGTACAACCGACTGACAAGTAAATTTCTTTTGAAATGGATGGCATCCTTTTGATAACTCCGCATGCTTCCAGAGGAAGACAGATGAGTAAGTTACCCTTTTTTTTCATAAATATTTTAAAGTTCATCACTTCATTTCTACTCAGATTTTCACTCTTGGATTGATGTTTTGATTCCTTTAATTTCTCATGTGAAATAACATCTCTAGACCCTGATTGGCTATGAATTATAGGGGAAAACGTTACCTTTTCTGCCGTCCGTTTTGATCTCTTAGGAAGTATAGATGGGTTCAATGAGGGTTTCCTCGTGTTTGAACTCGGTCACCCAAATGCTATTTTGCTTTAATTTCTCATGTGAAATAACATCTCTTGATAGGCAATGAAATATAGGGGAAAACGTTACCTTTTCTGCCATCCGTTTTGATCTCTTTCGAAGTATAGATGGGTTCAACGAGGGCTTCCTCGTGTTCGAACTCGGTCACCCAAATGCTATTTTGACTTGATCTTAAAGGGTTTAGGGTGAACTTAGGATGACTTTCAGAAGGGTGGAAAGAGCTTTTAGTCCTTTAAAATTATCTTTTAAAATTTGTCATGACATCAAAAGTGCTTAGGAAATAAGTACTTTTAAGGTATTCGTGTGTTGTTTCTGTTTTGAGTTTATTTTTCCCATTTATGATATATATTGCCACCACTTGTGATCTCTCTAGTACCACTTTTCGGCACGGTCAATTACGTTGCCTCGGGATGGTTCGATGTGGTTTGATTTTTCTGTTTCATTTGCTTTGGGTGTTGCCATCGGTTCCGATTCCGACCTACTGTCTTGTGCCAATTTTCAACAGAATAAGTTTCTCCCCTTCAATTCTTGATTATTTTTCATGTCAAATGATGTGTGTTCATTATCTTTACCGTCCTTGCCAACTTTTGTAACTCATCACTATGTAGAAACAACAGGAAACTACATAATCTGTCGTGTGTTACAAATTCATCCTCGTGTTTTCTTCTGGACAGTTACTTGTTGGAATTTGACGACGACGAGGAAGACGGGTCGTCGACGTTGCCCCAGAGAACAGTACCCTTTCATAAGGTGGTGGCCTTGCCTGAAGGACTTCGCCAGTAAGCTGCCTGTATTTATATTTGTGAATAAAATATAAGGTTGTAAATCGTAGACTAAAAATTCTGCATTCTCTACTTTATATTTGTGTTTAAATTTGAGAGATGACAATGTATGCAATATCTTCACACTTTGCCTTCTCATGATGAAGTCTTAGTGATCCTTTTTCAATGGTTGGAGGAATGCCAATAATATGCCTTCTCATGGGTGAATGTTCTCCAAGTTTTATGTATTGAAAATGAGTATTGGCTTTTCTTTAAACACTTCATAAGTGAGGAAAATCGACGATGAATTTGAAGATAATCGGTCGAGAAACTAAAATTTGAAGCTTAAGTGATATCCGAGTTAATAAGAGTGTAACGATAGTTTAGGGTTACTCTCAGTTTTCTCTTCCCAGTTGAACCAGACATTGGTTAAGCTTCATTGAGTCACGAGTGAGCATTTTAGCATATCTTGGCTCGACTCGAAGTGGTCTTTTGGACCTTTGGCCCAATGATCTCTCTATTTCGGTTGTGTATAGTCTTGGTTTTGTACTTGGTAGTCCTCGATTTCTTTGGATTTTATTTCATTGTCCAAATTACAACAAAAATACATCTCTAACAGCTCAAATCCACCGCTAGCAAATATTGTCGTCAACCTCACAATTTTATCACACCTCTACTAGGTTAAGGTTTTCACACTCTTATTAGGAACGCTTAATTCTCCTTTCCAATCGATGCGAGATCTCACACCATCTATCCTATAGACTATAGATGATATTTCAAAATTATCGATAAATAAGATAGTTGATCTAACCCTAATTATTTATGTTAAATTTAATTTTCTTGAAGGGAAATACAAATTTCGAATCTAAATACAGCGTGACAATATTATGGATAAAAAAGTTAGAGGTTCAAATAATTTGAGTAACAATTAAACATTAATTTGAAAATATTTTTTTAATAGTTAATATTTTACTTTTCAATTTTGGAGAGTTTAATTTTAAAAAATATAACTAATTTATACATTTTGCACTATTTAAGAGCTTAATTTGGTAAAATTAGGGAAATTTAAATTTCATAATAATTTTCCTAATGCAACCCATAGTCGTCTGAAGTTCAGTGGGCCCTTCAATTGGGCTTTTGACTTTAGGCTAATCAAACCCAATAAAGTTGGGCCAGGCCTATAAACGCGGCCCATTGTATATAAAAAGCCCAATACCGTCGAACCCCGCGCAAAAACGGGAGGGTTTTGGAGAGAAAAACCTCGCCGGAGAAACAGACTAGGCTCCATTTCTCTCCGCTCCGTCGATCGATTTCAGTACCAATGAAGCTCCTTCAGTCTGTCACCGGTACTGCTTCTTCACTCTGAATTTGTTCATTTCTCAATTTAGATCCATTGTTTTAGCTTCTACGCTTCTCGTTTTTCCATTTCTGTTCAGGTCACAGCCGCTCGCTTGTTCGTCTTCTTGGACAGCGTCGATCCTTTGCTGTTTCTACTGAAGAGTACAGTAAGAGGAATTACGCCGACAACGTCTCCGAGTACAACACTGTAATTGGCTCCATCACTGCTCAGAGAAGGTATTGTTTCTGTTTCCTTCTTTTCTCGCCTTTTTTATTGTTTGGTTTTTTTGTTCGTGTGTATTTTAAATGATGTGTTGTGTTATGTGTATCTGGTTCAGGTATTTCTTGTTGAGGGATGTGTATGATGATATGATGTTGGATGGAGTGCAGCCTACAATGGACGTTTTCCATTCCCTGATTACTGGATCCATGAAAGGTGCTCGTTTCCAAGATGCATTTTTCTTCAGAGATGAAATGAAGGCCATGGGGTTGATTCCTGATGTAGGTACTTTTTGGAAATGAATTGAGTTTTTTTTCTCTCTCTCACGTTTTGCTCTAAATCTTTCGATTCTTCAGTTTCTTATTTTTGGCAACCTTTGTTTCTGTATGTGCATATATGTTTTGTAGGTTACTCTGTATAACATGCTGATCTCATTATGTGGTAAATGCAACAACTCTGAAGAGGCTGTCCGGGTAGGTCTCTGTTTGTTTTTAAAGCCCAACTTTAGGTTTTTTCTGAAAATCGTCAAAGGAGAATTCAGAACTTTCTGTTGATTTTCAACTATTCTCTGTTGAATTGAAGATCTTAGATGAGATGAGGAGATATGAAGTGAAGCCACATTCACAGACATACATCTGCCTACTTAATGCCTGTGCAGTTGCTGGTAGATTGGATCGCGTGTATGCTACTTCTTTTACTACCTACCCTCTTATCCTTTTGCCTGCAAGTATTATAATCCTGTATCCTTGATGATGTATCTGATTACAAATCGATGGAAGAAAAATTATCACCACTAAATTCAGTCGCTTTCTACTTCGTAAGATTAATGGCCTTAGATTCATATTCACCTTGCTCTTACTTTCTTCCAAGCAATGAAGTATACCTTGGAGACTCGGTATAATAATTGACAATGTTTTTCGTCGATATTTTAGGTATACAATTGTCAGAGATATGACTGCTGCTGGCCTTGGCTTAAACAAGTTCTGCTATACAGGACTTATAGCTGCACATATGAACAAGAAACCTGTGGCTGATGATTTTGCTACTAAAGTAACAATCACCTTAGCTGTTTTTTCTTGTCCTCGTAATGTTTGGTTGGTGATTTATGAACACAATTTTACTTTTCTATGATAAGGTTGTTGAATTTGTTGAACGGTCAAAGGAATGGTTATCAGTTGATGCATCAAGTGCAACGGCTGAAAATGTGATGATGGGTGTTTCAGAAGAGGAACTGTACAATATTCCAACTGCTGAATATGTTCATAGGCGTGGAGGTTTTTTGAACAGACAATTGACTATTTATCATGTTGCTTTGCATGCCTGTGCGAATCTCAAGAATGTAGAGGTATCTGATTCATAATTCCTGCAACATCTGGAAATATATTGTTGGATAAACTTATTCAGATCAGTCCCTCTTTATTTCATTTGTGTGCAATTGCATATATGATTAGCCGATCCATTCTGCTATATTTAGGTCTTCTAATATGTAATATCATCATTTCTTACGAAGTAGATGTCATCTATTCTCTTTTATAATCATGTTATAACTTAATTTCTATCATGCAATGTGTCTAAATGTCCACGTTATGAATTTCTGTATAAAATACTTGTGTTTCTTATCGGCTTCTTTTTTTTTTTTTTAATCAAAGTAGGTGATGGAGATCATAATGGACATGTTAAAGAAGGATGGAAAAACTCCCGATGTTTTCATAGTAATACAAGTCATGAGGTGAATGGCTCTTTCCAAAAAATAAATTGTGTTGTCTAATCCACGCAGTTTATAATTAAATGTCAAAGCATGGATCAACTGTGTTTGCATTATTGCACTAATTGCATGAGAATATTTTTTGGCTCACAATTACCTCAATTCTGCAATTTGTTTAGATTGAATTGGTTAGGTGTTCATCAGATCACTTCTTGTTTTGATGGGAATGACTGCAGCCATAAATTCTAAAGATCAAACTGTGATGTTATTATAACTATGAAGTTTGTATAGATCTAATGAAACTACAGATTGCCCTTGTTTCTGCATTGATCCGCCAAGCTTGATCTATTGTGGTTGCCAGTTGAGTGTTCTTTGGTTTACTATTACACCAGTAGTGGAAGCATGAATTGGCTTGATTGAACTCATTTTATCAGTTCTTTTGTATTGGTGGCTTTTTTTTCTTCATATTTTCATATCGTTTATACTTGACATGTAGTTTGAATGAAAGTGGTGATGATCACATATCAGTAGTACGCAAAAGTTACTGTTGTCTTGTTTTGTTATTTTTGGCATCTCATTTGTAGGATACTTGGTGGTCAAATTTCCTACCGAGTCATTTGTAGGATACTTGTTTTGTTATTTTTGGCATTTCATCTCATTTGTAGGACACGTGTCTGGCTAGGACTGCTCATACAGTTGTTCTGCTAAATATTTGTATGGAGTTAGAGGCTTGTTTATAAATATTGATTATACAGGATATAGGAAGGATGAAGGAAGTCATCTGCTCTATATTGAGATCTTTGATCTATGACTCCTTTCATGATTTGGCAACTAACTTCTCACAGATGCTATCTACATTCTGGAGATATTGATCGTGGTCTTAAAGCTTTTGAGGAGCACTTGAATTCTGGGGGTCCTCCAGCAGCAGAACTCTATGCAGTGAGTTTGGCCCAACTATGTTTCTGCTTTTACTGCATCAGAAAATTTACTGCATATCAACTGTTTCTTATCCAAAAAAGGAAAAAAATCTATCGTCCTTGTTATCTTGGCTTTTTATGTTTGAGTGTCTGTCGGAGATTTCTCTGAATCCTGTGAGAGAGTTTGAGTTAATTGTTTCCAATATTTGTGTATTTATCTCCCTTGCAAATGAGATTGCTGTAGTCTAGACACTTCAAACGAGTGATACAAGATTTTTCCTTTTAGGAATTTAAGATAACTATTGCAGAGATTTAGCTATTGTTTTCATTTGGTTGTAGACGCTTGTTGAGGGAGCCATGATTGGTTATACGCCAAGGGGAATGCAATTGGCTCAAGAAACACTGGTAACTTCCAATTTCTACTAAAATTACAATAGAAATTGACTTGATCTAAGGAATGTTATTTTGATTTTAATGCTTATTGCAGGTAAATATGAATTCCAGGGGGTTTTTCTTGAACCCCAAATTAGGGAGTGACCTCCTCCTTGCAGCAGCGGGAGAGAAGGTAGGTTGATGGTTTATCACATTTTTAGATCACGAGACCCTTGTGGGGTAACAGCTAGCTGCTCAAAATTCTGAAATTTATCACTGTAGGTTCATGTGATTCAAAAATGAGTTAATTTTTCTTTCTTTCTGTATTACCATGCAGACCGGTGGGTACACGACTGCAAATTATATATGGGATCTCTTGCAAGCTCGAAAGATAACTCCTTCATTTCCAGCAGTGGAAGCTTATTACAATGGATTGAAGGTGATTCTCTTGGCTTTCACTTTAATCCTTTTATTATGGTATTTGTCATCCTCGGCATTGATATTTGATAATTAATACATACAACTCCATTCTAGTAGTAGTTAGAGTCTGGTCGAGTTGAGATTCATCAGAGGTTTACCTAATTACTGGCATTCATTTCTGTGATATTTGATAGTTTTTCTCTCAAGGCATCTTATTCTCGTGTATTCACTAAAGCAGATTGAGTGAAAGTTTGCTACCTTAAATGCTTTAAGATTTGAAGTATACCTGGAAAACTATGAAAGAATGTATTTCCATTGTACGTAATATATTGCAAGTGTAATCCCCACATTTGACTTTAAATGATTTGGTAGTTTGAATCGAACCAAAAGTTCGATAATCAAGTTTGATATGTGTCCCTGCTTGAAAGATATTACCCAAGCCTAGGGTAAACAGTGCTTTATTTTACTATCTACATATACTTGGTTACGTTTACTAATTCATCATGTATGTGGCCATTTTTGCTTTCCGGTTGGGAAAAATTATGAAAAGAGAGGCAAAACACGTCACATGTTTCAATGGGTTACCAAAAGGCTCTCCAATTGACTACAACCAATCACGGGATATGCTTTTTTTGTCTCTGTTTTTGTAAGTTAAAAGTTTCTTTGCTAATGGAAAGCTTTTGATTTGTAGGAACGTGAGATTCCTGAAGATGATCCTAGGCTTTTATTAGTTTCTCGAACCTACAGCAATCTTCGGGTCAGATCTGGTGGCAGTGGACCTGGACGATCATAATTCAAATCAAAACGATGCAGGGCGCAGTTGCCATCGGTTTCTCATTGCCAGTATCGATATTGGTGAGCTTTTGCAGTGACCTTATAGCTAACCATATTGAGAAAGTTTTGCAGGGACCTTATATTCATGTACCTGTTAGATGGAGAGAGGTTTGCCAAAAAGATTTTATGTATGTTACTGGTTGACATAGAATCATGCTGGGTTAGGAATAGCTAGATTGTCTCTTACATTTGAAATTGCCAAATCCAAATTCTTTCAAAATAATACCAGCTATGATTTCAATGGATTCTTCTTTATCAGTTGAAATTATTGTGCATTATGATGTGTACCCGATTTTCTTCAAGTGAAAGTGGAGATTTGATAGCAAGTTTTGGGGATTTGTTTTGGTTTAGTTTGGATGTTTATTTACATCGTAATGTGCTTGTGCAATTCCATTAGTTCATGAGTATTCTCATTTCATCCGATGGTAATTAATATATATTCTTTTTATGATATCAAAGTTTTACTAAACAAAAATGTTATATATTTCATGAAGTTATAAGGTTGAATTACAAACGTGAGATCCCACACATCAGTTGGAGAGAACGTAACATTTTTTATAAGAGTGTAGAAACTTTTTCCTAACGGTCCTCTTTTAAAATCGTGAGCCTGATGGTGATATGTAAAGGGTCAAATCAAACAATATCTGCTAACGGTGGGCTTGGACTGTTATAGACACCAATCGGTGTATCAGCAAAAACGTTGGGTCCTCAAATGGGATAGATTGTGAGATCTCACATACCGAAGATGCTGGGTTCTTAAGTGGATAGGATTGTGAGATCCCACATACCAGTTCCTAAGGGGATAGGATTGTGAGATCCCACATATCGAAGATGCTGGGTTTCTAAGGGGATAGAATTGTGAGATCCCACATCAATTAGAAAGGGGAACTGAAACATTCTCGATAAAAGTGTAAAAAAAACCTCAAAACCTCACTATAACGACGAATATCTAGTAGTGGTGGGTGAGTTTAGACGGGTACAACAAAACTTATTATAATATCGAGTAGTGAAGGCTACAAGAGAACTCTATTTTCAGGGAAAATTCTAAGGCAAAGGATAAAAAGAACAATTGAAGACAAGAAATACCAAAATATTGTCAAGCAATTGCTTTGAGAGTCAGCAAGGTAATAGTTTTGCCAAGTAAGGGTTCTGAGGCACTCTGTACATTCAATGTTTTTTTTTTTAAAAAAAAGGATACACAACAAAGAAGAAACTTAATCATGGCAGTTTGCACAAAAGGGTTCACTTCTTCCATCATCATATACAATACTACTTTGGTTTACAATTAGCTACAGCATCCACCTCTCTGTGCAACTGTTCCATCTCTTCCCCCCGATGGCCCTTGAGGGCGCCCGTAACCGACCTTGATCCCAGATGACTGCAATAAACGACAGAATATCGTAAAAATTCTTCTGTTCTTCACGGTCGCAATGCAATAGGTTTTTAAAATAGAAACTATGCTACTAAAAGTAGTTTAAGCTCAGAAATATACTTTCATAAATGAATGAACACAAGAACTATAACAGCCCAAGCCCACCGTTAGCCGATATTGTCCTCTTTGAGCTTTCCCTTTCGGGCTAACCCTCAAGGTTTTTAAAACGCGTCTGCTAGGGAGAAGTTTCCACACTCTTATAAAAAATGCTTCGTTCTCCTCCCCAACCAATGTGGTATCATTAGCAACATCAATATATCGTGCTCCCTACCGCTTTCATTTTTCTTCTTATAGTTATGCTACCCTTTTATCTAACTGGGCAAGCGTTACATCCCTTTTGTAATTTCGTACCTCAATCGAATTGTTTCTTATATTAAAAAAAAACCGGTAGAACTATCTTTTTCTTTTGTTAGAGGTTCTATATCGCAAACCAGAATGAGTAGGTAGCATTGACAGGCAATAATCTACATTTCTTTACCACAAAAGATAGGCCCAACTTACCTCATTGGATACATCAAAGACACCCTCTTGGATATTTTGAAGTATTTTAGCTGCAGTCTTTATGAATGCCTGTATGATCAAACACCAAGATGAACTGAGAGAGAATCTAAGAGACAATCAGCCTTTTCAGGAGAGGCACATGTCAAATAAACAAAACTGACCTCCTCGACATTTTGAGCCGTTCTAGCAGATGCCTCTAAGAATAAGAGCCCATTTTCTTTTGCAAATTGTTCTCCCTCTTCCTTGCTTACAGCTCTTCGATGAGCGAGATCAGCCTTGTTCCCTACAAGCATAATTGACATGTTGGGATTCGCATGTTGCCGAGCATCCTCCAACCAGCTTGCCAAGTGATTGAATGTCTCCCTCCTGGCAACAGAATCATGGGCTCATCTCAGATTTCTCAAAAAGAAAATAAATCAAATGCAAATGTGAAGTTTGGTTGTGAATTTAAAACCAAGATCATCCACATGGTAAAAATAAAACCAGTCGATTATAAGAAAAGTGACTTTTGCAATTGGAACTCAGAAGGTTGTGAAGCAATTAGAAAGAAGGGAAGTTTTAAGATGATAAAAAACTAAAAGTTCATCGATCTATCCATTCATCCATTCACAAACTCACCTGGTAATGTCATAAACTAAGAGAGCACCAGCTGCTCCTCTGTAGTAAGATCTTGTGATTGATCTGAATGATTCTTGCCCAGCCTGCAATAAAGTAAAATATCATTATCTACTGTAACAGCCCAACCCACCGCTAGTAGATATTGTCCGCTTAGGCCCATTACGGATCACCATCAGCCTAACAGCCCAACCCACCGCTAGGAAGAGGTTTCCACACCCTTATAAGGAATGCTTCGTTCCCCTCTCCCACCAAGAAAAAAGGATTTTCAAAAAAGAGAAACATCATCTGTTTGGACCCTTCTTTTCCAAATAGCTCCCAAACAGCTACTAATCGAGGGCTTTCACCGCTCTAACAACCAAGATTCTGGAATTCGTGGGTTGGGTTCTTCTATGCTTGGACCCTTCTTTAACATGCTGGTGACTACGAAGCAAGCTTTCAGAATTTGGCTGTTTTGACTTTGGAAGACTAAGGTCCCTAAGAATGGGCACTAGTCATTTCGTATTTGGTCAAAATATGGGCTAATGATGGAAGCTGATGGCTCCAATAGACCATTAGATAAGGTGACAAATAGTGAGGGTGGGTCCAACCATCACACTACAGATATAGACATAAATCTTAGGTCTTTCGGTTGGTCTCTTCGCCTTCTTTCAGGGCATTCGTACCAACAAAAATTAACACGTCCAGTAGACGATGAATCATTCTTGCCCTTATGTCATAACCAGTGGGGAGCATTCTTTGATTTTTCAAGAAACACAGGTCACTCAAAACATAACTTGTCCCCCGTAATTCGTAACCAATACGGGTTAGCATAGACCACAGGATGACAAAAAAGATTCTTAATAAGAAAATATCTCATAATCCATTGTCAAATCATTTCTTCTAGAAAACAACTTCCATAGAGATAAAAAGAAGAAACCAAGGCAAGAGGAGCTAAGAACAAAGAACAAAAAGATGAACTAGCCAGAGCCCAAACCTACTCCCAAGAACTCTCCACAAGCCTCCAAGAATCAGTCACTAAAAGCCTCCAAGAATCTGTCCCAAATAGCCTTAGCAAACTGACTTTCCCCTAATGATCCAAACATGAGCCATCTTGAAATCGATTGATATCATGAGTTTCTGGAGGGGTTTCTCAGGATCTAATCCTATCAGCTTAAAGTTCTTGGTACAATTCCTCACTTACAATAGAATCTTCAAGTTCATGTAACTTCCTGAATTTCTTTAATTCCCTTATACAATTCCTCTCGTTACACAAAAAAAAGAAACTAAAATATGCAAAGATCAAGAGTACAAAGAATCAAAACTCACAGTATCCCATATCTGAAGCTTAACAGGTCGGCCATCGATGGTGACCATGCGAGCACCAAACTCAACGCCAATAGTGAGATCGTGCACAGGCTGAAACCTCTTGTCCGTGAATTGCAACAACAAGCAAGATTTCCCCACACCTGTAATCCAAACAAAAACCCCAAATTCAAAGCAAATCCTCATAAACCCAGAAGATAAACAATCAAAACAAAGATTCTGAACAAACCCGTATCGCCGATGATGATGTACTTGAAGAGGTAATCGTACGACATAACTAAACACAGAACTGAAATCAAATCAGCGGCGATTGGGTTCGGAAATTTGTGGGTAAATTGATATGGAATCGAAAAGATTCAAAGAGAATGTGATGGAAGGAATTTGTAGACAGATTTGAAGAGGGAATTTAGCGAAGGGAAGAAGGTTTTGACGTGAAAATGACCGACACGCAATGTGAAAATGGCCCCGCCAGCGCCGATTTGTTTTAAAAGTGAGGTTTTAGTTGTAAGAATTTGGATTTTTATATTGCAGCGTGAAGGGAAACTTCTGGATATGGTGATGCCCATTCTTGTTCATTTCGTGCCCACCATGATTGGTGCTTTAATTGTTCATTATTCTAATGGAAAATTTGCAAAAAACCCCTCAGTTAATTGGGTTATTGCTGTCATACCCTTTCAATTCAATCCATTTCTCGAATCGTGTTAGCTTCATTTGGTCGGTCGGTTTGGTTTTCAAAAAATTAAATTTAGCATCGAAGTTATAAATGGTTGGTACATGATGTACATAGAGTCTGTGTATCTGAAAGTGATGCATACTTAGAAAGATTTAGTGGGCCTGAAAGTGATGCGTTCATAGAGGGTTGATGTTCGTGAAAGTGATGCATATCTCGGAGAAAAGAAAAGGAGTTGAAACGAAAAGACAGACATATATGGCAAGTGATTGAGGTCGCTCACACGGGATCGAGAGAATTGCTTCACATAAAATGGATAAATTGTTCATATACAAAACAAATATCAAATCACAAAAAATGGAGAATTTTTTTAAACACACCTTAAACCTCACCACAATCTAACCCTACACCTCAAATATAAGTTTTCGATACTCGAGAATTTCTGATTCCATTCAAAGATCTCCATGATTTTAATAGTCTCAGGGTTCTTGATTCCAGCATAGCACTCCGAGAATCTTCTTAAAATTTAAGCCACGTCTTTGCTAACATCACAATAATCCAAGTAATGAACATTTTTTTTGTCTCGTGTTTCATTTTTTAATTATTTTTAAACATGTTCTACCCTTCTTAGTGAGTTATTCTTTAACTAAATACTTACAATTAGCACAATAATGTATTCAATTGGATTAGTCTTTGAATATATAATCATAGACGAAGATAAAATGTCTACGTAATCTCATACAACTTTATGGAGGGAAGATTTAGAAACTTATCCATTAAGTTATCTTCCTAATACATCGAGACAAAATCAGTGATTAATTTATCCAAAAAAAAAAGAAAAAAAGTTGTAAACATAGGAAATTAATTTCATTAATTAAATTAAGAAAAGGAAACCTAATGTGAAATCATACCCACTTTGACTTTTCATCATCTGATTTTCAACATTTTTATTAATTAATTTGGTTCATCATTTCCATAATGAACCCAATAGATTAAGATTAAATTCAATAATTCCAACAAAAATCGAATGAAAAAAAGTGCATCAGCTAAAGTTTATTGCTAGCACATATTATTCTCTTTGAACTTTTTGTCTCTTTGAACTTTTTCTTTCGAACTTTCCCTCACAATTTTAAAACACGTCTGCTAGAGAGAGGTTTCCACACCATTCTAAAGAATGCTTCTTTCTCCTCCCCAACCGAGGTGGGATCTCACAAAAATGGTTTAAGATTTACTCAACACAAATTGCTTGAATGTGGTTGTGAGCTATTTTCTAGCTAAGAGAGTCCCTTGTTTTTCACAGATGATTTGGACAGGACTGGGAGCTGCACCCTCCCCCCCAAAAGAAGCCAACACATCCATCCATCAAATTCAAGATTCCGAGCAACGTTTTGTAAACGACACCGGTATCGATGATCGATCCTTGAATACGTTTAAATGTAAAGGATGCATAAGATCACACAAAGCAAAGTTTATCGAATTCTAAAGAAGTCAGGTGATTTGAACAAACTGGCTCTATCTAACAGCCCTCTTAGGTTGGAAATATTGATGAGTTTAAATAAGGTCATTGACAACATGAACACAAGGCCAAACTAAATTTTCCAGTCATGTCCACTTGAGAAAAGGAAAAAGAACCATACTTTGAAAGTCCCCAAGAACCGAAATCCTCTCACTCCTCCATAGCATCCCCTCCTTCGGTTATCTCAACCTTTTCCTTCAGTGGCGTAATCTTTGTCAGCAGAACCTCTGTAATTAAAGAAAGCACGAGTCGGTCGGGGGGTTAAGGAATGTGGAAAGAGAAGCAAAACATGAAAGATGCAGAAGAGGACCGAGTATACAAGCGACTAACCCGTTTTCTTGGAGAAGGAATAGCCTTTCGAACTGACGTAGGTTCGGGGATTTGGCGAGAGGTGGTTTCGTAAATATTCCTTCTGGCCCTGCAACACCAAAAGAAAGGAACACATCAAACTTTTTAGATTCAAAATTTTCTCTATTTTTCTAGAACCAGTCAAGACACCTAAAGATCACAAACCTTGGTAATAACACAAACATCAACGTTACTTCCACTTCCCAAATCATTAAATATTCCAGAACATATCGCCTCAGTAACAAGTTGAATCCCTTCTTCCCTCTGCAACAAAGAAATAAATGCCTCCAATCGATATGGCGTATAGAAAGAAAAAAACAGTGCCACAACTAAGATACACCATGTGATTCAAATTCATCAGTATCTTACAGTCATGCCTTCTTTGTACTTTGATTCAAATACAGACATTGCAGCTAGAGAACCTGATCCCATTGTAGCAAATGGCAAGGTGTCAGTTGATCCATGAGGATATATCTGCAGATGAAGTATAGCATTAAGAGATGGCAAGTTATATAACCTAAAATCATTTGTTTTCCAGAACAAAACTCACAGTGTGTAGATGAGGTCCAGTAACGTCGACTCCACCGAGTACCAAAGCAGCTGATACGTAACCTCGATAGCTGGAGAACACAATGGATGAGAAGATTTAAATTTCATGCAACAGATAGATGAGAGACAGAAAAAAAGAAAAACCTAGAAGAAAGAAAAGACTACCCAAAAAGGTGTTTCTTGAGAAGGGTTAGTGCAGTAATAACCCTTGATTCTCGACCAGTGTGGTAGCGATGCAACTGCAATTGGGAGCTAACCATGTCTAAAAGATTCAAGAATAAAAGAATATGTTCAGTTCGAGAAACAATATTAACGGAGCTTAACTTGTAGAAGATAGATAGCACCAATTACCTGTTACTGCCTCAGTGTCAGCAGCAGTTCCTGCACCACAACAATATATGTTTGGTGCCATGTAATGAATTTTCTCACAGTTTTTGTCAGCAACAATAGGGCCTTCAGTAGCTCGTGTATCTGCTCCAAGAACAACACCATCCTGAAGCAAATCAGGAAGATTTGGAAAAAAAAAACATTAATTTGAATATATGGAAGAAACTTTGGTGCATAATAATTAAATTGAAAACAAGAAACCATGCAGTGACAAGTATTACATTTACTAACTATTTGGACCAGACTATTCAATCCAGTTATCTTTTCAAAAACGACGCACATGTTGACAAGGAGAACAATTAAACGCATCAATTTTTCATACAAAACAACCTATTTTAGTACCACTAAGACTTCTCCCCCGATAATTTTGTAGCTAGCTAGTGTTTGTGCAATTTTGTTGGTTCTTTCAGGTGAGAGGAGCAATAGAATCTTTAGACGGATTGAGAGGTCATCGGATAATGTCTTGTTCCTTGTTAGATTTCACGTCTCCCTATGGGCTTTGCTTAGGTATTTAAGGTTTTTTTGTAACCATCCTTTAGGTCTTATTTTGCGAAGTCCCTTTTATAACTTGGCTCCTATTACCATCATATAAGGCCGATCTGCTATAGTTCAACATATAGGCATTCGAGGCAGTCTTACTATATCAATATCATAACTCGCAATGTATGTAGTAATTCAAGCCAACCTTTCTTCATAGTTCTCTCTTCCAAAAGTTTAAACCATTACACTGTATTTATAACTGAACATGGACTAAGTTACATTTGACACAAGTTCAGTCTGCTAAAGGAAGGCAAAGGTGCTCAACACAAAAACACAAGTTTCCCATACACTCCTAAATTACACATTTGGAGTTATTAAAAGAAACATTTCTCCTTACAAAAGCCCATCAACGTCAATTCATAACCTCAGACTTTATAGCAGAAAGATCAATTAATGCAAGCTAAAAAAGGTCAATTAGCTGAAACTGATAACGTGATAAAAAAGAACTCAAATGACAGAAAGGAAAAGGATTTTTCCATATATCCATTAAGGTGGTTATGGATCTGCGACAAGAAATGAATCCTAATTCTAGGATGACTGACCCTTTTAATCCAGTCCATATAATGTCTTTTTCAGAAGCTCGAGGAAATGCATCTCAAGCACACCAATTAGTAGGTATGAGATGATTAATGTCCGATCCACAAGGACAAATGATTGATTTACCCATTCAAAGCAATTTACGTGAGGGGCCGTCCTTAATGGCATATATAATTTCTTGCTACGGAGCACGTAAAGGAGTTATGGAACACAATTAATGACCTTTAGGACATCGTTTAACTTAGAAAAAAAATTGAAAAACAATAAGATCGATTTACGTAACACCCTAAATGTAGCAAATTACCTTGAATATTAAACCCACAATGGTAGTTCCAGTCTTGAGGTAAGTCGGAGATTTAAGACCCTTCTTTGAAAGCATATCATTTCTTCTGCAGAGATCAAAACTAAACCCACCCTTGGGAGGAACATCAATCGCAGAGCTAGACATAGCTAAATTTCAAGTGAACCTGCAAAGTTGAAACAAAATATCGAACTGACTTCCAATAAAAAACATTAACAAAATAAAAATTCAATCAACCCCACAACTTATTATACTATTCTTTCACGAATTCAACAAAATGGCATAAACGAAACAAATTTCACAAGCAAAATCTCGGAACCTCAAACCAAGACTAGAAGGTCGCAATACATTCCCAACTTATAATTATAAAATATCCAGAAATCTAACATGAAAAAGTAGAAAGAAAGAAAAACAAATCCCTAATGCTAACACAATCCCATCCCGAATCCTTTAAGCAATACAATATCAAAGAATTTACACGCTAAGCGCTGTGATTCCTTCATTTGATGATCTAACCAAAACCTACGAGCTTTTTTCTACAAAGCTGTATCTCAAATTCCTAATTCGCTGCAATCCATAACCAGGAGCCAACAGATTAAAATGCCAGCGTCAAATTCTTTGATACGAAGAACAAAAGAACTCGAAGATTCAGATTTGCAGAAAAACGAACCTGAAAATGAGGAACGTGGAAGATCCAAGTGGGCGGAGCAGCGAAAGTTCGAGTGAGGTTTTAGCGAGTTACCTCCGCTTCTCGTTTCTCTGTCTAAAAAGCAAATAACTTGCAGAGAAGGAAAAGACTTTCTTTTAAAAAAAATAAAAAATAAAAAAATAAATTGGGAAGATGAAAATTGAAATATGGGCCACAAACTTGTGCAAAATTAAAATTGGGCCCAAACGGTGTATTTTGATCACCATTTAATTTATTATTTATTATTTTCTAAAATTACCCTCATGAACACTATAATTTATTACAAAAACAAAACACTCATTCCTCCCAAACATTTAATATGCAAAAGGAAGTAATTTTTGTTGGGACTGCTAAAATTTAAGGGGTTTGATGGTCGAAATGCCTTAGGGCTATGTCGGGTATCACTGTTGCTTGAACGTTCATGTGGTTATTTAGAACTAATGAGTCACGAATATTATGGGATAGAAGTTAATGTATGTACGTAGTGTATGTTACTGATGACGTTGTCATGCATGAAAGATCTGCTAAGTTGCATAATATGAACAAACATGTATTTTTGTATATGGGACCTCTGGTTAAATGTGTTCCATTTTCTCTTAAATTTCTAACTACATGAAAGTGATGTATGTAGGGTCAATGTGTATGAAAATGATGTATGCATAGTGAGGCCCAAGGTAAAGGAAAGTGATGCAGCCCTGCGTTCAATGTACATGAACCACCTATATGAAAGTTATGCATATCTCGAGGAAAATAAAATAAGTATGAAACCAATGCCAAAATTTAGATTCTACCATAGTGACGATCATAGTATGCATAGAGTAGCAATTCCAACCTGGTCATGTTTTAGAAGTCGAGTCGCATTTATAAATAGACCAAACCTAAACTCGGAATCAAATTGAGTGAATAGAGAGAATTTATTATCTCCAAATACTTGGGATTGCAAGTGGTTCAAACAAAAAAGTGTTCTTAGCCTCAAAATCAACCACATTTCAAGTTAAGATATCACCAGCCACCTCAAAAATCCTAGAAACAAAGAGAGGAGGGGCTTCTAAACGTTTTCATGAGGACTTTGAGAACCTTCAAAACTTCTTCAAAAGCAGAGCAAGAAGGCATCATCTTCTTTCAAAAATGACTATTGGAGCTGCAAGAACAAGAGACAAAGTTATCCATATCTGAGCTAGGAAGGCAGAAAATTGCTACAGTGTCATTCGGATGCTAGCTTCTTTGCTTTCTCAACTGCTTCTACATAGTAATATAATCTCCAGAGAGTGGTGTTATTCTACAAAAAGAAAAAAAAAAGATAAATAAATACATGTACACACTAATATTCAATCCATGGTCACTGTTGCATGCATTAATATGCACGGTTTAGTTGAACATAGCTCTTTGTGGGAAACACTCGCACTCTTTGTTAACACAATCGAAAGGAAATTACAAGACACTCTGTAGAAACTACTACACTCTGTGCTTTGGATTTCTTGGGATTAAAATATTGGTAAGGTGGAGGGGCATTTATATCAAGAGGCTAGATAATTTATTCTTAAAATATCTAACCATTTATTCTTATTATACCTAAATCATTTTCCGACAATTGTTTCATACGATTATTGAGCTTGACCTTATTAAACTAGTGATTATTAAACTAGTGATGATATTTTAACATGTTTCACTTACCATTTTATCCAAATCAATATGGATTTCATAAGAGGAATCCGTTTCCTCTGTCATATGTTGGATGATTTCTGCAATACGGCCAAGATTTTGTGGTGGAAGCACCTGAATCATTTTCTGAAGCTGTTCCTTTTCCTTGAAGCTCATAGGCCTGAAAAAGAAAGATGATTGTTAACCAGACAGATTGAAAGAGAAATTTAATGACTCATTTGGGTTGTAGATGTTGTAAGCAGTTGGTTCATGGAACTCGGGTGTAAAAAAACCATCAAAGAAGTTGATACTTTTACGAAATACCTAAGTTTTGTACATAATAAACTAAACGAGAAAGGCATCATAGTGATCGACTCCATTAATCGAGCACGATACATATTCGCAAGAGGAAGAGATAGGCTTCGAAGTTATAGCATGATCTGCCATCGCCATGCTAGCCTACATCTTTTGTTTTTTCCTCCCACCCTCTCTATATCAGTCCCTCTATAACTTGATGTAGTACCTGCAATTTGATGTTACAGAATCAAGAACTTCCTCAAGCTGTTGCTCCATGTGTCCTAGCTGAAAAACCACTATTCAATGTTAATTAGCAGTTTGAAGTATAAGAACGGTGGTGTAATATAAGTATTAAAACTGAATGTATAGAAATTTTCATAATTTTCTATTGAATAAATGGTACATGATTCTACATTGACAAGCACCAAGAAAAGAAGAAACAAATTATGTAGTGCTTCATTTCGATATTGATTGTGAAATTGCGTTGTTGCGTCAGAAGAAGGATAAGTATACTGATTCAGTATACTCTAAAAACACCCTCGATACAATATTGACGATCTTATAAAGATAAAATTTCAGTTAATTTCCATTTACTGATCCCATCTTTTACAGTGGTGTAATAGAAGTATTAAAGCACGACATGAACCATTGGCATTACATGTTACCCAAAGCAATTGGATGAGCGTGCAATATAAATCAAAGCAAAAGGGAACATGGATAATAGAATGTTACTTTTCCAGACAGTTCGTTTGAAAGATTTGTCACAATTGCTTCGATCTGCTCACTATTATTCTCTAGAAAGAAGTGCAATTCATCATCTATCTGGCATGAAAGAATGAAAGATAAGCAAAAATATAGAGTTTGAAGTCTGCGCAAACTAGATCATCACCATGCATTGTTATGCCAACAAAATACATTTTGACTACCTGACAAAGAAAATTGACAAACTATATCAACGTATAACAAAATTTCTAGATCCATTATTTTCTTCCTTCTTAGGACACAAAGCACATAAATGTTTGTCAAACTTGCTAAAAGCCAGTCTTTTCTATTGACAACTAATTAAGGGAAGGGTGATAAGCGGTTCAAAACCCTTTTCCCCCTACTAATGGAGGATCATAATATGGAATCATGGGGTGTAGTCTATGTAACAAGGTATCGAACGGCACGCAAAGGGCTTCCCGAAGATCACTTAACTAAGACGTTATAAGCATGCAACCTTCCACCCCCAAGATTTCATCTCTTAAATTAAGGTACCGAAGAGGAGAGAGGAGCTAAGAAATTGCATTTGAGGGGGGGGGAACTTAAGCACAATTGCATGCCAAATGAACAGCCATAATTTCATATTAGAAACTACCAGCTTTCTTTGCTTTTGTACAAACTATCTCTTGGCTTCTCCCAAACAAACAGCTCAATGCTCGTAAATAAGAATATTTATGCCGTAAAGCTCAAAATACCATGATCAGCATATGACTCAAACTCAAACAAATTGTACAGGTTTCAACCTGAATCTAGATTTCGCTTATTGACTGAAAAGCTATTTAGGGTCATCCAGAAAGATTCTATTCACCCAAGTAATACAATCAGAAGAAGATGAAGGAAATACATCAGTTAACTTTCCACCATACTGTTAACTTCAACTGTAAATCAAAATGTAGGTGAGCATAACGAGCAGACAGAGAGAGAGAGAGGATGGGAATTAAAATAAAACTTTACCACTCTACTACTTCCAAAATTTGCACAATCCTTGTGCACAGATAGGCTGGTTGAAGACGATGAGGATTTGAGTTTCTTACAAGGAGCTTGCTCTACATCATTCATAACAATTTTCTCTACATTTTCCAAGTTCTTTTTGGATCTCAAATCTGACTTCAATTGTTGGATAGATAGAGCAGGCCCGAGCATCTGCAGCAGCACGATATTTAGAATTGTAAGTGGAAAACCATTAATTCAATCAACTAGTTGTCATCTTGAGATTGAACTGAATTTAAGAGAAGAAACAAAGAAAGACAGAGAAAGAAAGAAAGAAAGAAAGAAAAATGAAGTTTACTCCACGATTCATAACATAGTTACTAAATTATCAAGCAAACAACAAGCCCCATGTCAGCCTGAAACGTAGTAACCCAATTAATTTTTCCACTAAATACCTCATTGACTTCTTCTGAAAGAATAACTGCACTCTGCCTGAGCAATGCCTTCAGTTTTTCTTTTTTAAAATGAGAGAGCTTAGATCCCATGCTATCACCAAATGAAGATGAAGCTTCAGATATCCGTGAATCATGTGAAGAAGAAGTAGAAGGCAGATTATCCTCTTGAGATAACAAATCTATAACTTCCCGTCTGAAGTAACTGAAGTAATCAGGACCGAGCTTATCTTGGTCAGCTGCATCAGATTGATGCTTTGACATAACGAAGCAAAACCAGAGAAGACCGCACACGCACACGCACACTGCGTTAAATTTGCTAAAGAGTTAAAATCAGAGAACTGAGCTAACCTTCCTTCAAGGAAGGAATCCACAAGCATATTAAATTCAAAGAAGGATCAGTAAATATATCTCGACAGCCCAAGAGCATGAAGATAATGCTGTAAGTTGTCATGAAGATGTAATGTCATAACTCTCGTTTAGTTCATAACCTTGATGGTTCATATTCTCATTTATTTTGGTTATTAACTCCCATTTAGTTCATAACCCTTTTAGTTCATGTATGAAAATTAGTATTGCTATGTCTATATAAAGGTTTGTCTAACATTGTTTTGAGATGTGGAGTCATCGTCATTTTGTATTAGTCTAGTGACATTTGGGTTAGATGTGGAGTCATTGCCATTTTGTATTTTCCTAGAGGCAGTCGGAAGGAACTTTGTTGAGAGACTTTGTAGTGTGAAAGTGTGAGAGATACACTAATAAACACTTTGGTTATAGTGATTGGCAACCACCCATGGATGTAGGGAAATTCCTTTTCTCCGAATCACGTAAATTTTTGTATCTCTTTATTTAATTTCTGTTTGTGGGTGTGTGAGTACCATCGATCTTATTTTCACTTCCGCTACAACAATTGGGTACCACAACATTTTGGTTGTGACATTAGAGTCCAACAGATAACTTACATCTCTTCCTGTAATAACTGGGAAGAAAATAAAACACAGAGGAGTCTCAGCGCTCCCCTTCTTTGAAAACCCCAAAGGGGATAGAAGAAGTAAATGCACTTTTCAATCCACATTCTCACCAAGTACAAGAAAATGCAAATACTCATCAAAATCTCACATAATATAAAATCAGCATCGCGATAATCTTAGAATCAAAAGCCAAAACTAGTAATAAGTGTTCGATTAATGGCAACAAAATCCCGTATCTCTAAGTGAGCAGGACTGCGTTATCGCCATCCCCGAGCATTAATACGTACAATCATAGAAACATTTCAGAAACGAAAACTACAGTAATAATTTCTTCAGGGAGTTAACCAGAAACAGGCAGCTAATAAATATTAATAGAAATTCCCCAAATAACAAAGAAACAGAAACAGAAAACTGAAGCAAATCTCTCCAAACCATAGCTTCGCAGAAAGATAACGATACTAAATAAATTAAACTCATAAACGAAGAGGAAAATTTCCATTCACAGAACAAGTAAATTCCATCAACCAGTTCAAAAATGATTCGAAAAATCGGAAAAGAAAAAACAAGAGAGAGGGAGAGTACAGAGAAGATAACGTTAGAGAGAAACGCGAGATGATCGGAGAGATTGTAATGTTTATCCCTTTTACTCCCAACTTTAATTTGGTGTTAAAGGTGTTCGGATTTAAGTTATTGGTTTGTTTTTTTTTTTAAAAAAATAATAAATTCAATCTAATTCATCCATAAACTATTCTTTATTCAAAATTTTATTTATAATAAAAGTAAAATATTAATATATAAAATATCTATTTAATTAAAATTTATAATTTAATTTTAATATATTTTGAAAAATCATGTACAGAATAATTAAAAATTATTTCTAAGAGTCAGAGAATATGCAATTAAAAAATATATATGTACTTTTATCATAAATAAAATATGTATTTTAAAATTAACAATAAATTTATTTAAGTAATCAATTTGAAAAAATTTAGGTTAGTTCAGTCTAATTTTAAAATCAATTAAAAGTATATAAACTAAAATGGAACCTTTTAAAAGTATAAAAATTAAAATTAAAATAATATTTTAATTTTAAAAAAATTTATTAATAAAAATAAAGATTCTAAACCTTAAAATATTGAATTCATGGCTCTCGAATTTGTTTTTTTAGATTATGAAAATCAACTTATTGTTTTCAAATTTATATTTAATCTAGTTTCGTTAAAATTCTAAATATTAAAAAAAAATAGTTAAAAAATATTTTTATAGTTAAGTTAGGTAAGAAAGCAGTTAAAATTTCATTAATATCTTTGACCTTTCAAAAACTTTTAAATTTTCATTATTAAAAAATATTTTTTATTTTTGAAAAAAAAAATCACTCTCACTATAATTTCCCAAATTTTATTTTAACATTTCTTAAATATTTTAAATAAATAAATAATAATGTACCAAATATTTGGTTAACTAACCTTATAAACTAGACCAAACATGCATCCTTCAAATATATTAGCATTTAAAAAATTAACTTGAACTTTATAGTCATAACCGAATTCCAAATCTCTCCCTAGACCAAGAAAATAAAAGATAAAACTTACGGATCTCCCTTCATTACTCATCATCATAACATCACTAAACAAACCAAAGTTCTAAGGGACAAAAGAAGCTACTAAAAGTGGTTTTTTCAAGCCAAACAATATCGACGATGAAAATTCAAGCTTCTAACTTTTGATCGATGTCATAATGCTCCAAGCAGTTAAGCCATATAGAGCTCGATACTATTAACTTTTGATCGATGTCATAAAGTTCCAAACAATAAAGTTCCAAACCAGTTAAGCCATGTAGAGCTCGATACTATTTAAAAACATAATAACTTGTAAAGCATACACAAAAGCAAAGCAAGGGATCAAAGCTTTTCCTCATGCATCCCCTTCAACAGATTGCTAATTTAACATAAAATATGAACATTCTGAGCAACATTTGCAAGTAAAGAAAGGAAGAAACTTTGCTGTTCGAAGGGTTTATGCAATAAAAATGTACTAAAATTCTCACCTATATTTGCAAGTCAAGAAAAGGTTTTATGCAATAAAAATGTACTAAAATTCTCACCTATATTTGCAAGTCAAGAAAAGCAACGCTAAAGAGTTGCATTCAATCAACAAGTTACCCATTACATTACATTACTGAACCGACATGTTTTGTAAGCGGTCACTTTTGGTTATTAAGTGAAACAAAGGATTTGAACCTCTAACCTCGATCCAGATCATATGTAGAATCTAAAAACTAATAATAAATAAGAAATTTCTAAATTTTTTTACGAATATAAAAAAAAAACAAAAAATAGGTCGTATTTAGATCCTACATAATCCACAACCATAAATAGAACAAAACAAATATTTAGAATATATCTAAGAGTTTTCCTAAAATATTAACCCAACGTAAATATCTAATCCCGATAATCATCAAAGATATTTACAAAAGAGTTCCTATATGATTCAGTTTCATATATATCAAGAGAGTCCCTAAAATATTAACTCCAACGTAAATATCTCATCCCGGTAATCATCAAAGATATTTACAATCCAAACAATCTAGTTAGGCTTAAAACCGGAAGTTAATGTAAACAAACCATGCATACATCCTTATTCTAAATAAAGATTATCAATCACAAAGCCTCAACAAAGATGAATATTAATAATATCGACTCAACTTACTTTCTGTATCAGAGCACATTATAAATATCAATATCTAAACTATTAGGCATAAGAATTTGAAATTCTGAATGTTCCATAGAATTTGTGCTTTGAATCTTACCGTTTCTTCATTTGTGATAAACCAAACAGAGCAAGTGATCCGCAGACAAATATTCTGATCCTGCAGAATCACAATGAAACGTTAATGGTAAAATGAAGGGTCCACAACAAAAAGCGATGAGACATGGAAGGCAATACTAAAGAGGAAGAAAAGAAGTTGATTCAACAGAACCTTTACTCTTTCTCGAGCCTATAAATTTGGCGACCTATCTTACAGACATTCCATAAGCTTCTTCTTCTCTACCTTTGCATTGTACAACAATGGCGGGCAGTAATAAGTTCTCACTAGCCTCTAGACATCAATTGGCCAAGGGTAACAAGTTCATGTTCGCCATTTCCGACGACAATGCGATGATGAAGCAAATAACAGCCACCCATGATCCTGATGATCGAGATGTGGATACAAGATCCCTTCTACATCTTGTCGAAAACATTCTGAAACGTGCTACATTAGCTGCAGATCCCATGGTATGAAACTAATCCTTTGCATGAGTAATCCATTCTGCTTCTGCACGTAAAAAGTTATCGAACACTTAATGCAGACCATAGAGTAAATTGTTGAAAATGGTTGCTCAACTAATTATGAATGGTAAAACAGGGTTCACATGAACTTGAGAGTTTGGAGAAAACAGGCACCAATCAAGCAAGCTTCACGACCATGTTGGAAGCGTTGTCCTATACAATTGAT
Source organism: Cucurbita ficifolia (assembly GCA_033971965.1). Lineage (NCBI taxonomy): Eukaryota > Viridiplantae > Streptophyta > Magnoliopsida > Cucurbitales > Cucurbitaceae > Cucurbita > Cucurbita ficifolia. The sequence continues at coordinate 9,709,779 of CM066972.1, forward strand.
AGGATTTCGAGTGAGGTGATTGAAAAATGATTATTTTTAACTACTCAAGTTTCAACTAGCCCTACACATGAGTGATATATGATATTGAATACTGACATATTATAGTGATGAACATTATCAGATATCATACAAGGCTTTGGAAGGGATAGATCCACATGCAACATCATTGGCAATCTTTAACATGTTGGCAAACTACCAATGGGATGCTAAGCTGGTGCTAACATTAGCAGCTTTTGCTATGAACTATGGAGAATTCTGGCTTCTTGCCCAGATTCACTCCCAAAACCAACTAGCGAAAGCGATGGCAATTTTTAAGCAACTTCCAGGAATCCTCGAGCATTCGACTGCATTAAAGCCTAAGTTCGATGCGCTAAAAGATCTTGTGACAGCTATATTGGAGGTAACTTGGTGCATCATTGACTTGAAGGAACTTCCATCAGAATATATCTCACAAGAGGTTCCAGCAATGTCCACAGCAGTAACCCATATCCCGACTGCGGTCTACTGGACAATTAGAAGTATTGTTACCTGCGCAACTCAGACTACTAGTTTAACTAGCATGGGATATGAGTATGTTCTCCTCCTCTCTTTCTAGTCATCCATCTTCGATTTTTTTCTTTTCACAGCCATATCGTACCATGAGCCGATAACCGTTGTGGTTGTCTGGATTCAGGTTAGCCTTATCAACCAGTACCGAGTCGTGGGAGCTATCTACTCTAGCCCACAAGCTTAAAAACATTCGTGATCATCTCAAAAAGCAGCTGGCGCTCTGCCACCAATATATAGGTAGATTAAATAGATAGTTTCTTTTCGCCCTCTCTCCACAATACTGATAAGTGGCCATCCTTTAATGCAGAGGAAAAGAGAGACGTTGAATCATTTCAAATGCTCGTTCGTCTTTTTGAAATGACCCACCTGGATAACATGAAGGTTCTCAAGGCTTTGATTTATGCTAAAGATGATCTGCAGCCTATAGTTGATGGCTCTACAGGGCAAAGGGTCTGGACATCTCTCTACTGCTAACAAAACTCAGTTAACATTTCCAATTCTCCCCTCTCAACATTCTTCTAACTATCGATTGATTCTCTATTAAAAACAGGTTAACCTCGACGTTCTAAAAAGGAGAAATGTGCTACTGCTCATCTCAGACTTGAATATCTCCCATGACGAACTTTCAATTCTTGATCAGCTTTATAATGAGTCAAGGGCCCAAGGAATGCAGGTCGAGAGCCAGTTCGAGGTAGTTTGGATCCCGATTGTGGACCATTCCATCAAGTGGGATGATTTGATGCAAAAACGGTTCGAGTATCTCCTATCCATAATGCCATGGCACATAGTGCACCATCCTACATTGATCTCTAAGGCAGTTGCCAGATTCATCAGGGAAGTATGGCAATTCAGAAACAAGCCTATCCTTGTGGTTTTAGACCCTCAAGGTAAAGTAGTAAGCCCAAATGCAATCCACATGATGTGGATTTGGGGAAGTCTTGCCTTCCCATTCACGAGCTTGAAAGAGGAAGCTCTATGGAGGGAAGAGACCTGGCGGCCCGAGCTGCTCGTGGACGGCATCGACCCTGCCGTTCTGAACTGGGTAATTCAGCCATCATAAAGCTAATGCTATGACTCATTACTAAAATCTCCATATTCTAATCTTAAAACCTTTCTTAAAAAACCATCTACTTCTTCAATTGTCTTCTTATTCTGTTTTCAAAACACAGATTAAGGAAGAGAAGTACGTGTTCTTATATGGAGGAGATGACATAGAATGGATAAGAAAATTCACAATCACAGCAAAAATGGTGGCACAAGCAGCACGCATACCTTTAGAAATGGTGTATGTAGGAAAGAGCAGCAAAAGAGAACGCGTAAGGCAAATCATTACAACAATCACAACAGATAAACTAGGCTATTGCTGGTCAGATCTTACCATGATTTGGTTCTTCTGGACTCGAATCGAGAGCATGCTGTTCTCCAAGATCCAATTAGGAAAAGCCGACGATCGCGATCCCCTGATGCAAGAAATCAAGAAGCTCCTCAGCTACGACAAAGAAGGAGGATGGGCGGTTCTGAGCAAAGGATCAAACGTGATCGTCAATGGCCATAGCACCACCGTCTTGCCCACCCTCGTAAACTTCGATTCATGGAAGCAACAGGCCGCCGATGAAGGTTTCGACGTAGCTTTCAAGAATCACCACGATGAACTTCAAGGCATTACTCATCCTTGTTGCCGCTTCGAATTTCCACACACCACCGGGAGAATTCCGGAGAATTTCAAGTGCCCTGAATGCGATCGGCACATGGAGAAACTCACCACTTTCCTCTGCTGCCATGACGAAAAACTAGATGAATGAACCAATGGAAGAATACCTTGTTGACATAAAATAAAACTGCAATTCTTCAACCATGGCTCTGAATCTCGATTTCTAAGAAGATTCTCTCGTTGATCGATGAATATTCAAGAATCATGAATTTAAATTCTGACAATAAAGATTTCTAATTTATTTTTCACCTAAATAAACTATTTTAGCTCGTTGTGTATCGCTGTTAGCATCACAGTTTCAAAACGCGTCTACTAGGGAGATATTTCCACACCATTAGAAGGAATGTTTCATTCCCTTCTCCAACCGATGTGGGATCTCACAGGTGCATCTCGATATTTGCTTGGGAGTGCTCCTAAGGACTACCTTTCACGTAGATCGCTCTCTTCTTTGTCTTTTTCATTCAGTGTCAATGTTGCATCAGAAAATCTTCGTCTTCGATCTCTATTTACAATGCAACATAGAAGTCAACATTCTTTTTCTCGGTATCTGTCTATTTACGTCATTGATTACATACCGAGAAGCATTATGTAATCACTATTAAACCAACACTCATTCCTTTCAAGTTTGATTATGCCCCTAGACTCGTTATGTTGTTCGACTGAACTCGTTAACTACACGCTCGATAACCTTTTCTCATTGATTCCCTTCACTAAGTCATCAACAACCAGCTTATCATGCCCGTTTAGTGCCTTTCTTTTGGCCGCTATTAGGCTGCTTAGGTTACGTTTTTGGAGTATAGAAGGTAACTCTCGCATCTTCACCCTTGTTTAATTATCATTATTATATTTAATGTAAAGTTTATTGTTTTATAACTTAAATATATTTACAATAATAACTCGTTCTTTAAATATAATTCCGTTACTATCTCAAACGTGAATGGTTCGATCCCTAAAATTATCGAGCTTAAGCAAATAATAAATAAAAAATACAATTTCAAAGGGAGAAATGTCAAAAGATTTAATCTTTAAAATACTTTTCTCATCTAATGTCGGAAAATCTCTATTAGTTGTAGAAAATTGGAAGAGGCTCCGTTTCCCGTTCAACTCTTGAAAAATCAGTGGAACTTAACCGAACACGAACATCCAAAATCAAGAACCCGCAACGTCCAGCTCGAGAGGAGTTGTGTTCTACATGTTGCTTTGCCACTGCCGTTTATGTCTACAACGAACTTCTTAATTCACTTTGTAAGAAAATGTTACAACGAGGCATCGAGATCTCGGGCATACTTCTCCTGCCCGTTCCGATCCACGAAACTCAAATAGGAAGTAGTTCTCCTCTTGTTCTTATGATGTTTGCCTTTCACCCCCTTCCCTTTCCGACCTGAAAACCTCGACACGATCATTACCATGAACACGAAACCAGATATCGCCCACAGAGCAATAATCCACATCCTCAGAGAACTAAACATCCCGTCCTCCTTCGCCTCCTTCGATGATTCCCGAGAATTCTCTGTTGACAAAGTGTCGTCTTTTTCGATATCGTCAAGCTTTCCGAGTTTCCTCGAAACCACAGCTCCGCTTTCATCTCCCGAGCTCAAGTTGGTCAACGAGCTAGGATCGGGGCAGTTCATCTTCATGTGATGCAGATTGAGAGCTTCATTGAGTGTTCTTATACACTCTATGCTGAGCAAGTCCCTTGCAAATGAATCCTTATCAGTTTGATCACGTGTGGAAGGATCTGGTGGGGCTGGAAATTTGGCCCAGCATTTGTTGATCATATCAGTTTCCCTCCAATTTGCCTTGTCAAAGCTCCAATTCCCAACTTTAAATTCAAGTCCATAGTGAAAAACTCTGTAATGAACTCCGGGATCGGGAACGTATCCCGGGTATATCAGTATTTCCGAGCTCCGAATATGATGTAATTGCAACTGTTTGAACACGAAAAAGAAATATTTTCAGTTTCGTTCGGGAGTATTCGATGCTCGTTTCGACCTGGTTTACAACAAAGACATTGAAATGATTGTATATCGCTAACATGCAACCTAGAACAATACCCACAACTTTCATAGCGTTTCGTTTTGAGATAGGTAAGCCTTATGTCTCCATAGACGAGCATTTAAAGCCCCGTGGAGTAGGTCTCGTAGCAAAGTTTAAGGCCTAAAACAAAATAATTGAAAGCAAATGTAACGGCCCAGGTCTACCGCTAATAGATATTGTCCTCTTTGGGCTTTCCCTCAAGGTTTTTAAAACGCGTATACTAGGGAGAGGTTTCCACACCCTTAATAAAGGGTGTTTCGTTCTCCTCCCCAACCGATGTGGGATCTCACAATCCACCCCCCTTCGGGGCCCAGCATCCTCGCTGGCACTCGTTCATTTCTCCAATCGATGTGGGACCCCCACAAAATCCACCCCCTTTGGGGTCCAGCATCCTTATTGGCACACCACCTCGTGTCTACCCCCCTTCAGGGCTCAGCTTCCCCGTTGGCACATCGCCCGGTGTCTAGCTCGGATACCATTTGTAATGGCTCAGGCTCACCGCTAGCAAATATTATCCTCTTTGAGCTTTCCCTTTCGGACTTTCCCTCAAGGTTTTTAAAACGCGTCTACTGGGGAGAGGTTTCCACACCCTTATAAAGGGTGTTTCGTTCTCCTCCCCAACCGATGTGGGATCTCACAGTAAAGGAACAAAAATAGCACCATGGATCAAAATAAGTACCTCGGCAGCACCGAACGAGTAGCCATACATTTCACTGATCCAGCCAGATTGGTATATATCTCCCGTGATATTTGTTGCATAATGAGCTCGGTCCGCTCGGACCTCCTCGGTTTTATGCAGCCATAGCATGGCAAATTTCCTGAGATCATCAATGTGCATGATAATAACACCACCAACCTTGTCACAAGCTTCAGGATGGCTTGTATGGAGTTTGGCAAGCACATTGTCACAGCCAATGAGGTAACTACCAGCAAGCATACATGCAAAACGAGTCGAAATAAGTAAAGTTTTATGTCGTTTATAAGCCGAGAGAGACATCGAAATAACTTCTTACTCGTAAGGAGTCGAAACAGGACGCCCCCGAGCTGCTTTGAACTCCCACGGCGTAATAGATCCTCTCATAATCATATCAGCATCAAGAATAACTATGAATTCGGCGTCGGTGTCGACATGATTGAGCCAATGAAGCACCGCAGCTGGCTTGTTTATCGCCGGATACCTAAGACGACATCAGTGTCTACATTATAACTTTGCTTAAAAGCGGGCTCGTCAAGGAAGATAAAAAGAGATTACCAGTCGCCTGTTAATGGATGTCGGCTCATGGAAGGAACGTAATGGGTCGGAGCCAGATTGTGACCTTTGTATTCCTTCAAGTCCTCGTCGGTACAGCTGAGAAGTCGCGTAATGTTTCCAGGTTGGCCACTCAAGCGGAAACTATGCATAAGGCCTACAGTTTGCCAATCGAAATAAGTAGAGCACTCGGTCGAGAAAAGGGTGTGGATCTTTGGATATGGTTCCTGCGGTTCATCGAGCTCGGGTTGTTTCTGAACAAGATCTTCCTTCACTGGTGGTTTTGGAACATGTTCTTTCTTCGCTCGTCGTTTCGGAACATGTTCTTTTTCAACCGGTTGTTTCTGAACATGATCTTCCTTCATTACGAGAGTAGCAGGGGTTGGATACTTCGGTTTAGTTAGATCAGTAAAAATTTTACTCTTTAGAAAGCTTAAATATTTTGACCATTGTGGCTTCGGGCATCCGTTTCGTTTATGTTGCAACAGCAAGCCCTCGTTCAACACGTTCATACACTCTATATTTATAAGTAGCCCTCGCTTCTTATTTGAATCGGATTCCATTTGTTGTATCTGCACCAAGTTCAATTTTTAGCAACAAGTAACAACTTATAAACTAAAATTTAAGTCCACCGCTAACAGATAATGTCCTATTTGCAGGAAGAGGTCTCCGGGCTTTCTCTTCAAGTTTTAATACGTGTCTACTAGAGAGAGGTTTCCACACCCTGGTAAGAAATGCTTCGTTCCTCTCTCCAACCGATGTGGGATCTCACAATCCACCCCCTTTTGGGGGCCTAGCGCCCTCGTTGGCACACCGCTCGGTGACTGGCTCTGATACTATTTGTAACAGCCCAAACCCACCACTAGCAGATATTGTCCGCTTTGGCCCGTTACGTATCGCCGTCAGCCTCACGGTTTTAAAACGCGTCTACTAGGGAGAGGTTTCCACACCCTTAAGAGGAATGCTTCGTTCCCTTCTCCAACCGATGTGAGATCTCACAATATCCAAGAAACCATTCATTTCGATACATACCTCTCGAGGATAAGGAGGTTCGGGGAAAAGCCGGTTACAGTCATAGACAATGCCATCTTCATGGTGATTTAATTTATTAAACGACCAATTTCCCACACTAAATGGCAACCCATAGTGAAGAAGTATAGGCTCAACGTCGGGACGAGGAATATAGCCCGGGTATATCATCAAATTGTCATTAATTTTGTGGCGGAGACCAACCTACATTAAGCAAAGAAGTCAGATAATCAAAACATAAATCTCGAGAATAACGGGTAAGAGGAAAAACAAAGCTTACTTCCGCTGCTCCAAACGAGTAACCGTACATCTCACTTATCCACCCTTTCCCATAAATATCCCCCGTTACATTGGTCGCCCAGTGATCTCTATCTTCACGTACTTCCTCCGTCTTCGAAAGCCACATCGGTGCGAACACTCGAAGATCATCTATATGCATTGCTAACAAGCCACCGACTTTGTCACAGAGCTCGGGGTGCTTCGTGTGCAATTTAGCAAGAATGTTGTCACATCCAACCAAGTATCTGAAAGAAATAGTGTTTACATCATTTAAACTCAACAGCATCGATCCAAGTAACGTCGATAACGTCTCCGTTTAAGGAGAATATAAGCTTTGATGCTTAAAAAGACCGAAACGAGAGAAGAGAGAAGATCGTAACCCGTAATATGCTGCAACAGGTCTGCCCTTTTCAGCACCAAGCTGCCATGGTATAATGGGGCCTCTTATGATCATGTCTGCATCCAAAATCACAACCCAATCAACATTCTCTGCTTCTTTACTGTGTTGAAGCCAATGGACAACCCCTGCAGGCTTATTTATTGCAGGATACCTGCAAAAACAAGTCATTTTTCGTTTCATTTGTAACCGTGTTTCGAGACGAGCAAAAAGAAAAACAAACGAGTTTCAAGTTCGAAGAAAGATAGATCGACAGAAAACGTCTTCGTTTATTGATGTAAAAATAGATGGAGTTTCACGAGTGAGTAATATATAGTCAGGATCTCGAGCATGCAACTTACTCAAATATTCTTCTTTTTGCACCTAAACTAGCCATCTTTTTTTTGCACAAGGTCAAAATTGAAGCCCTTCCCGACCCCGTTTCGTTCCCCCTTTTCCAGTTCGAATTTTACGTGCCATTTCGAACAAGAATATTGCATCGTTCCACTACCCTTTAGAATTGAGAAATATTTCCTAAACAAGAAGCCTCCTTCACCGCACCGGGTTTGCGGTTATCGATTGCTAAACGAGCTAAGCTTGGAGCATTGAGTTAGCATCGTTAAACAGTTGAACGGAGCACAAAAGGGAACCACAATATCATCATTATGTGCTCCTAATCCAACAAGTCTACGCATCTCATAGAAAGAAGGGACGAAAAAACGATATACAAATCGATCAATCTAGTCAACAGATGAACAAATGCAGAGCTAAAATCAAACAAAACCAAGGAAGATAACAATCAAATCACATCCAAATGACTAACCATAGGCGCACCAAAAGCAAAACAAAATTCAAATCCTCCGCTGTAATAGTCCAAGCCCACTGCTACCAGATATTGTCCTCTTTGGGCTTTCCCTTCCGGGCTTTCCCTCAAGGTTTTTAAAACGCGTCTGCTAGGGAGAGGTTTCCACATCTTTATAAAGAATGCTTTGTTCTTCTCTCCAACCGATGTGGGATCTCGCAATCTACCCCCCTTTGAGGCTCAGTGTCCTCGCTGGTACACTGCCTGGTGTCTGGCTCTGATACCATTTGTAACAGCCCAAGCCCACCGCTAGCAGATATTGTCCTCTTTGGGCTTTCCCTCAAGGTTTCTAAAACACGTCTGCTAGGGAGAGGTTTCCACACCTTTATAAAGAATGTTTTGTTCCTCTCTCCAACCGATGTGGGATCTCACAATCCACCCCCTTCTGTGCTCATCCCCTCACCAACTGATGTGGGATCTCACAGTCCACCCCCTTCGGAGCCCATCCCCTCTCCAACCGATGTGGGATCTCACAATCCACCCCCTTCAGGACCCAGCGTCCTCGCTAGCACACCGCCCAGTGTCTGATTCTAATACCATTTGCAACAGTCCAAGCCCACCGCTAGCAGATATTGTCCTCTTCAGGCTTTTCCTTTTGGTCTTCCCTTCAAAGTTTTTAAACGCGTCTGCTAGGGAGAGATTTCCACACGCTTATAAAGAATATTTCATTCCCCTCTCCAACCGATCAGTTCCAACATTCTTGGAAATGAAATAGAAAAGGATATAGAAAAGGATGAACAAAATCTAACCAGTCCCCAGTTTTGGAATATCTTCTCTGTTCCTACAAAACTAAGGAACTAATCTAGCCAACAGATGAACAATCTCACAACTAAACTCAAACATAACCATCACAGATATCAATCAAATTTAAAAACCATCAAATCAATAACCAAAACCACAGCAAAAGCAACACAAAAGCCCAAAAGTTCATAAAATCAAAGGGAAAAAAATGAAGAAACTCTCACCAATCCCCTGTTTTGGGGTGCCTACTCATGGATGGAACCTCAAAAGTTGGAGCCAAATCCATCCCCTTATAAATCTTCTTCTCCTCATCGGTGCAACTAAGCAACCGGGTGATCGGCCCCGGTTGCTTCGACTTCCTGAAGCTATTCATCAACCCAACAGTTTGCCAATCAAAGTAATTCTGACACTCCACCGAGAACAGAGTATGAATCCGCCACGACGCCGCCATGCCGGAGCTATTACTCCGCCCATCGCCAGCAACAAACCCCACCAAAAAAACCGCCACAAACACCAAGAATTCCCTCATTTTGGCTCAATCCAATCCCAGATTTCAATTAAGTATCGGTTTTAGAGATCTGGATTGCATTTTGCGGATCACAGCATCAGGTCAAACTTCAAATTTTTCTAACTCTTTTTTTGGATTTCTTTGACATGGAGGAGAGGGAATGATGTGGGGACATGTTTGAAGAAAATTAGGGCTGTAATAAAATAATTTAGAACAAAAATCTATAAAATAAAACCTGTTTTTTGTTCTTCAATTTCGACTGGGTTATGAATTTGCTTCTCTGATCAGAACATGGGGGCTCTTGGGAATGGTTTTTTTAATCCAACTACCATTTCCATGAAGCGCTTCTCTTCCGGGGTAATTATGGCCCAAACCCACTAATTACAATGATAATCCATATTGATTGATTCTTTCAAAACTCACAAATTTCGATAAAAATTTAGTTTAAGCGTTAATTTTCTTTGAAATTATGTTAATTTCACGCTAAATATATGTTTTATATTCATTAAATGCACGTGATAATATTTTCATTAACATACTTACGTTTCGATCATTTTCTTTCAATTTTTATATAGAAACTTCCAAAAAAAAAAAATTTAGATTCTTGATCCTTGTGGATCGTAGATTCGTTCATGGCTCATTAGGGTTAGGAGGAAATACATGTTCGAGTAATATCAAGTCTACGACCAGCTCGATTAAAAGAAAGTTGGTTTAGACATGTCACGAGAGTTTAAGATAGGCTATTGCATGGCATGAAGAAAGCCCATGCAATTCGCTCACGTCAGGGAGAACGAACAAAAAAAGGGTCTATCTCTAATTTCTTTCAGCAAGACATTGTTTTTTTTTTTACTTTTCTTTCGTTCTTTTTTTCCTCCCGAGAAAGAGACCGCTTCAAGGCATATCGATTTTAAGAAGATCATAGTCTACTCGTCAATAGTCTATATGAATCCGGTGACTGTTTTGTCGGACGATAATCATTAGGTCACCTATTTTGAGTTATGGGCATACCGTATCTTTTGAATCTACGACAATTCATTGTCATATATATATATATATATATATATTATAAGCCAATTTTAGGAGTATAACTAGAGACCACGGAGGCACTTCCGAAAGAACAAGTAATATTCCTGGCAATATTATTAGAGATAATTAATGTAACTTCATCTACTAAACGTAAGGGAATCAATAAAAATTAAAAATAGTAATAATTGCATGACATTATTTTACAATAATCATAGTAAAAACGTATAGTAATAAAATAATTAAGAATACTTAAATTGGTTGACTTAATTGGGCTCAATTAAACAATTTTTAACAAATGTGAAGGTGGTCTTGATTAGGTAACGTACATGATCTTTACGTGATAATAACGGTAAAATTTGTTTAAGAGTTTATGACCTAAAAAATAAGAGAGACTTGCATACCGATATTGTGCTTGTCGCACAAACTCTGATCCTTAAGCTGCTAGCTTAGGAGAAATAAGAGATTTTGCACACCGATGTGGTGTTTACGTTGGGATTTTTGCACACCCAAGTCTCCCTTCTCTCTCATGTTTGGTGGCTCGATTCCTTCATTCTCTTCGACCCGTTTTTTGTTACGTTGGGATTTTTTTTGCCTTATTTGGTCGTGATTTTGTTGGTCTTCTATGCTTGTCCTCGTATCCAATTTCACCCATAGTATTACATATTCCTTTGAGATTTGTGCTCATTGAATTTTCTCTAGGATTGTCATCTGATCCAAAGAGACTATTCAAGTCTTCTTCAAGTGTGAGATTCCTTTTTGGATTCGTGAACTTATCATTTTCCTTCGAATTCGAATTCGTGAACACATGATCATGAAAATGGAGATAGAACCGTGGGAGAAGCTTTTTGTACAACACAACTACATAGTCAGTCACGTAAGCTCAAACTTCAAGCAAATACATCTCTAAATATATGCATGACCTTAACAGCATATATCACGATCTCGAAGGCTTCTTTCTCGACATCGCCTCGCTCATGGTCATAAATAACCATCGTAAAAATCCGACAATTTCATCGAACAACTATACAACGAAACTTGAACACGAAACTTCCATCTCTAATACACAAATGCTGGCGTCTCCAAATCAACTCTGGTTAAGCCATCTTCTTCAAAATCATATCTATAAAACCCGAGCCCGTCGATAGACCTGCTCCATGTTCAAGTGCTTCAAGTTCCATAGAGCATAAAGAACCTGAATGAATCCATAAGGAAAGGAGATTTCTGAACTGATTGCTTCAAAAGTTGTAAGATCACATGTATATGACTATAATACCAAGGGCTAACTTGAATGAATCCATAAAGAACCTTCACCAGAAGAATATGGAGGAGAATTCAATAGGAATAGTAAGCTACATATTTCAAAAGAACAAAAGAAAAATCAATTACAGGTCAACAAAGGCAGGCGCAAGATCTCAACAACTAAGAACAAGCAGGTATTATGAACTTCATACAAAAAGACACAATTTCATCATCAATCATCAACAAGGAGAAGTTATAGAGGTTATCAACTCCACAGAAAAATTATATAATTCTCCTGAAGAACCGAAAAAAATGGCACGTGGTTGTTCAAAGTGAAAAATCGAACAACGTTTCGTACTTGTTTGATAATACTAAAAAAAGTGCTTCTATGAAAAATGCTTTAATTATAAGTACTTTAAAAGTCGATAAAGCATTACTTAGATATCTATTTTTACATTCTTAATAGTGCTTTTGAGTCGACCATTTGGATAAAAGCACTACTTTTAACATTTTGAGTGAAGTACTTTTGCCATGAAGTAACCCTACACCACAAACTCCAGCAGCCAAAAGGATACTTAATTCAACACCAAAATACTTGAATCCAACTAAAATAAACACCAATCATCACGCACAGCACAAGAATAATGTCAACGACAAACCCAAGCACCAGAATGCTCAATCTTAGCCACCAATCTCCTAAAAGAAAATAACTCAATTAAAGGAAGATGTTTGTGAGACCCCACATCGGTTGAAGAGGGGAACGAAGCATTCTTTATAAGGATGTGGAAGCCTCTCCTTAGCCGACGTGTTTTAAAAATCTTGAGGGGAAACCTGAAAGGAAAAGCCTAGAGAGGACAATATTTGCTAGTGGTGGGTTTGGCCTGTTACAAATGGTATCAGAGCTAGACACGGGGCGGTGTGTCAGTGAAGACGCTGAGCCCCGAAGGGGGTGGACACCGGGTGGTGTGCCAATAAGGACGTTGGGCCCCAAAGGGGGGTGGATTGTGAGATCCTACATCGGTTGGAGAGGGGAACAAAGCATTCTTTATAAGGGTGTGGAAACCTCTCCCTAGCAAACGTGTTTTAAAAACCTTGTGGGAAACCCCGAAAGGGAAAGTCCAAAGAGGACAATATTTGCTAGCGGTGAGCTTGGTCTGTTACACCTATTGCAAGTTCCACAGACATCTTTCTAATTCCATCAAGAATTTGTTTATAGTTTCCTATGAGCAGGGAAAACGTAAAAGTTTGCTAGAATTTACCTAATTTACCAGGCTATGTTGCTGCACCTCTTGGCACGAAAACAAGCTAAGAGGTGGAAGCAATACCATCAAATATCAATTGGTTGTGGCAATCCCTTGCAAGTGATCAGAGTTCTCAAGCAATGCCTCAGTGCTTTCAGGGTCACGTTGAGATGAAACCTTTGATGCCTTGATACGATATAATACAAAATGTTGATATAAGAAAATCAGATCAAACACTATAGAGACCTGCAGTGAGCAAATATTGCAAACTCAAATTACTCTTCACACTTTTGAAAGCCATAGTTGGCTCTCGAATCAAATCATCAGGGACTAAAAGGTAATTGACTTCGACAAGTACTGTTAGAGAGAGAGAGAGAGAGAGAGAGAGATCATACTGAAGCTAACAATGGCTTCCCTATATTTCCAAAGAAGTTCACCCAAGAACCTGGAAAGAATCAGAAGTCAAAATTTAGATGGAATTTAGGATGATAATATCAGGTATCAATGAAGAACTTTGGGTTGTTCAATCAAGTAAGGGAAACTCAAACTCGCTTGATGTTTTCTTTAATAAGACTATTCCAATGCTCCTTTTCACAATGCATAAACTAAACCGACAATTAGGATAAGCATGAAAATTAAAGTTTCTATAAAGACGGATACTCCTAATACATCAAAACTCATTGTCCATGGATAAAGAAAAACCGTTTCAACATAAAAAACAACAAAAACTAGAGCAATCATCACACTTGATGTTTGGATAAAAAATACATAGATAAATATGAATATTGCATATAACGAGAGTACGTTCAAAATATATTCTTGTAAATTCGTCCTAACCCTGGGATGAACAACCATATCAAAATTATACGTGTGGTGTATTTTTCACTTATGCCATTACAAATTATGGAAAAACTTTTGGTCCTTGAGGTTTGGGTTCGGTAACGTTTAGGTCCCTAAGTTTTCAAACTTAACAATTTAGCCCCCGAGTTTTGGATTTAGTTTCATTAATGCGATTATAAATGATGACACGACGACGGTGGGACCAAAATAAAACTAAATCTAAAATTTAGGGGCTAAATTGTTGGGTTTGAAACCACATAGACCTAAATGCTTCCAAACTCAAACCTCGGAGACCACGAGTGCATTTTTCTCGTAAATTAATGTCATATGTTTTCATTATTAACCCTTAAATTTTTTCCTAAAATTATAGGATTCAAATAAAATATGGCTCTCAATACCAAGCTAACCATAGATATAAATCACAACAGAAGTATTAGGCAATTGTTTGGTTAAGAAAACATTATAGATGACCTTGGTCAATTGACTGCACGCTCATTTGAGTCAAAGTGGCCACTCCTCCAATGAAGTCTAGAACTACAGTATGAATGCTGAATCCCATCGTGCTCTTTCGGGTAAAGTTCAAAAATGCCTGAATGTAAACAATGGGACTTCGTGAAATGCAAGCTTCCTTGTTCTTTGCTTGCAAGTTTATATCAGAAGCAAACATAAGCACAAATTTATTTTACTCTCAAATGGATTTACACTTCTTAACAGCCACATGGCCATATTGCAAACATTTGGAGTAGCTAAACAATCCCATGACTTCCTGGCTGTATAATAACTTTAGGAAACATTACCAAACATGGGGTTAGACTAATTCTCGAAGGTTTCAAACTACGTGATAAATTTGTTTCTTTCCTGTCAGATCCCACATCGGTTGAAGATGGGAACGAAGAATTTGGATGTGGAAACCTTTTCCTAGTAGACGCATTTTAAAACCATGAGGCTGATGGCGATACGTAACGGGCCAAAGCGGACAATATTTGCTATCAGTGGGTTTGGATTGTTACAAATGGTATCGGAGCCAGACACCGAGCGGTGTGCCAGTGAGAACGCTGGGCTCCCAAGGGGAATGGATTGTGAGATCCCACATCGGTTGAAGAGGGGAACGAAGCATTCCTTATAAGGGTGTGGAAACCTCTACCTAGCAGACACATTTTAAAATCGTGAGGCTGACGATGATACGTAACGAGAAAAAACGGACAATATTTGCTAGCAATGGGTTTGGGTTGTTGCAAATGGTATCAGAGCCAGACATCGGGCGGTGTGCCAGTGAGGACGTTGGGCTCCCAAGAGGGTGGATTGTGAGATCCCACATCGGTTGAAGAGGGGAATGAAGCGTTCTTTATAAGGGTGTAGAAACCTCTCCCTAACAAACACGTTTTAAAACCGTGAGGTTGACGGCGATACGTAACAGGCCAAAACAGACAATATCTACTAGCGGTGGGTTTAGGCTCTCACAAGTCATCCCATGAAACTTTTAGTCTTAGTGCTACTACTTTTTAACATATTAATGCATTGGTTGTTACTGAAATTGTAGAAAATGGACCAAAATCGAAGAACTCATGCAAAAAATTAATTAAAAAGCTAGGGTGAACACATGTGAATTATGAGTTTGTTCAGATGATAAGTTGAATCATAAACAAGACTAAGAACAAAAGGACGAATAAAGAGAATTAACTCTGTAGTTTAGCCTAACCTGAGGGGAGTATTTGATGACTGTCATAAGAACTTGAATTGAACTGCAACACATTGACAATGAACCTTGCAGAATTACTAACAAATCAACCAACATAACTTCACAAAATTTTAAGAGATGAAGAAATGGATACTTGAACATGGAGACGAGCCAAAGCCATGAATGGGTGGGCAGAGCTATAAAAAAGCAAGCAGCTGCAAAAACCCATACTGCAGCGAAGATGGTGACGGCTGAGTTCGAGACCTTCTGGTCGCCACACTGCACCAAAATTCAATCAATAGAATGCGAAATGGTAACCTAAATTAAACCAAAACAGGATCAAACACAAAGAGAATAATCCACTAACTTCAAATAGGAAGATTTGAACTGAAACGATGAAGATCAATAAAATCGAGTGCAAGGGGAAGAACACATCGCTCAAAGCCACCGGTATCATCTGCAGCAATCAATGAAAACTGTTCAGATTCAATAGCACGTTCATAAGATTAGGATTGTTATTCTTCGATTACACATTGCTATCATGCTAAAATTTCTCGAAAAATCAACACGGATTTGCATGTGTAAGTCAAAATAAGAGCAGCAAATCTCTACAAACTACAGGTTTATTAGTATAGGTGGGACAAGTCTTACTTAATTTAGATTAATAAAAGTAATTTGTATTTTGTTAAACCTTCAATAATATTCTTAAACTTCAAAAATAATAATAATAATAATAATAAAAGAAATAAAAAAATAGTGTTAATTTTTAAATAGAAACGGATAATATTTTATTTCATAAATAATTTTAATTTTAATTTTAATAATATTTAAAAAATAAAAAATATTTTTATCGATGTTTAATAAATAAAAAATAAAAAAAATTCGTCAATATACAGATGAAAACCGCCCATCGGCATTTTATAAATTATTTTCAAACTTTTTAATATTCAAATTTAAGAGTATTTTTTTTTAACTTAATATTAATTATAAAAAAAAAATTATAATTTTATAAAAATTATTTTTTAAAGTTTTTAAAAAAAATGGAAGGTATTAATCAAACTTTTAGAAAATGATTAGTATTTTTTAGATTTTTTTTTTTAAAGTTTAAAAGTAATATTTAAACCTTTAAAAATTTAAGATTATTTTTTAAGAAAAATAAAAAGTTAAATGATACTTTGTTAATTTAGCCTAAAAATTATAACAGTGTTATGTAGTGTTGAGAGTTCGAAATTCACAGTTCATAGCATCCATACACTTCGGGATCAAGAATCGTCAATAAATCGCCGAATATCGAGACTACAATTCGAAGAAGAAGAAGAAGAAGAAGAAAACCTGATCGAAGCCGTATTTCTCGAAGTACTGCCTCTGAACAGTGGCGCTGAAGAACAGACTCGCGTTGTAAATCAAATACGACGATTGCTTCGTGAAATTCAGCATCACATAATCAAAGCTCAATCCTACAACACTACCAAATCAGAATCCGAAAATCAGTCCTCAATAATCTCTCCGCCGAACATTCCGACGACGGCGATTCCAACGCTGGCGCCGGAATCGACGATAATCAAGACCTGATTTCGTACCTTTTTCGCCAGAAATTCAGAATGATCTGCGGATATGCGGCGAGCGCCCAGCATATGATAGCACTCCATCCTAATAACTGGTAGATGATCTCCATTGGAACTGAATTCCATGAAGCCATTTCTCTCGGAGACGATGAACTGGAGTGAGACTGCGAAGGTCCCCTTAAGGATTTCCCTTCCTTTCAACCTCGTTGAATCTGGACCGTTCATGATGGCCAACGTATGTGGTGACGTGGCAGTCTCGATTCGCTTTCAAAATCAATAATGCTCTATTATATAAATGCTTTAGACGTAATATTCCATTCATACGCCTTTTTCCATTTATATTTAAATTAATAATATCAATATTGTTATAATTATTGCTACAAAACGATAAATTAATACTTGTTTAACACTTTTAAAAAAATAATATTCATTTAATAATCAATTGATTTTATTATAATTTAATTATTTTTAACTTATATTGGATTATAAGACGAGAGGTTCAAGACCTTGATTTTAACCTTCTCCAAACACCGTCACTTAAACAAAAAAATAATAATAAATAAATAAATATAAAAATGTTGATTTTAACCTTCTTTAAACACTATCACTAATAAAAATAACTGTTTACCAAATTTTTTAGAAAAAGTTCGATTTTAAAATCCTCCAATAAAAATAAATTAAATGTTGTTGTTACTTACATTAGCTATAACACCAATTTCAATCTCTCGAATCTTGCTTTCAAAATCTGTCTCCTCGTTTTCTAAAACTTTCTTTTTGAACGGGGCCAGAGGCTCGAACATACGTTGTTTGGCCATAGGCGAAATGAACTTTTTGAACTGGGACCAGAAGCTCGAACATACGTTGCTTGGCCGTAGGCGAAATGAATTGGCTTAACTCACTTCTTGTTGAGAAGTGAGTGCCGCACAATCGCAAGTCGAAATCTCTCTGCCCCGTTTTCTAAAACTTTCTTCTTGAACCGGGGCCAGAGGCTCGACCATACGTCGTTTGACTCACTCCTTGTTGGGAAGTGAGTGTCACACAATTGCAAGTCCGCTGCCATCAAAGGTGCGATTGTATTGGATTATTAGAAACACATTTACTTAAAAGATTTTATACAAATTTGAGTTATAAATTTTTAAAGATGAATTTAAATTGAGTTATAAAATTTAATTAAATATTTAAAAATAAATAAATATGTGTTTTTACTAACCTTTCATTTCTTTTTTTTTTTCTAAAACAATCAAATAAACGACCTGAGTTAATCCAACCAGAAAAAATGAATCATTTATAATTTAACATTTTGAAGTTGATTTATAATTTATAAATATTCATTTATAATTTAAATTTTAAAGAGGAAAAATGCGAGTGGTTAAAAAAATGATAGCATCCATACTACCTAAGCTAAAAAAACGATAGCATCCGAGGGGTTCATTTATAACTTTAACATTCGGTTAAAAAAAATTATACTAGAATTTGAAGTTCATTTATAATTTAACATTGTTTTAAACTTAAAAATGATGGCATCCAGGGTGTGCACAAGATCATCATTTCTGATGTTTGGAACAAACACAACCGATGGTCTCTTAGGTTTCGGTTTAAAACCGAACCATTCAACCTTGGGTTGGTCGGATTGGGTCAATTTTAACCGATTTTCAGCTCTTTTTTCCTGCGATCTAAAGCTGCATTGATCAAAGTCATGAGAGTTTGTGCTCTTCGAGCACTCATAAGGAGTCATCATGAGCCTTAAGAAAAGAGGAAACTTAGAACTTCCACAACACATGATTTGTTGAATCCAAGTAAAGCAGCAAAAGATTACAAATATTAGACAAAAGAAACAAAGAGGATGAAGTAGCAGAGGCATTTGCAGAGGAAGAAGACATAGTGGTGCGGCCATTGAAACAGAGCAAGCTTTTGCTGGAACGAAATGAAAGAGGTAAAAGAAAAGAGGAAATTTTTGGTTGAATAATTCTCTAATACCATATTGAAACAGTGATACTCTTCATATGTACAAAAGATTGGATATAAAAGAAAAATGAACAGATCCCACGTCGGTTGGGGAGGAGAACGAAACACCCTTTATACGAGTGTGGAAACCTCTCCCTAGCAAGCATGTTTTAAAAACCTTGAGGAGAACCTGAAAAAGAAAGTCCAAAGAGGACAATAGTTGCTAGCGGTGAGTCTGAGCCGTTACAATTGGTATCAGAGTCAGACACCGAGTGATGTGCCAGCGAGGAGGTTGTCCCCCGAAGGGGGGTAGACACGAGGTGGTGTGCCAGCAAGGACGCATGGCCTCAAAGGGGGTGGATTTGGTGGGGGTCCCACATCGATTGGAGAAAGGAACGAGTGTCAGCGAGGACGTTGGGTCCTGAAGGGGGGGTGGATTGTGAGATCCCACATCGGTTGGGGAGGAGAACGAAACACCCTTTATAAGAGGGTGGAAACCCCTCCTTAGCAGACGCGTTTTAAAAATCTTGAGGAGAAGCCTGAAAGGAAAAGCCCAAAGAGGACAATAACTGCTAGCGGTGGGTCTGGGCCGTTATAAGATGGATACTTAACTATGGCAATCTAGACAAAGGAAGGTGATCGAACGAAAACAGAGCATAGTTTTCTATCAAATAAAAAGAATAAAGGATGATCGCGGTACGACAACTCGAGAAGCCAGGAGGTTTCTGTCAACATTTATTTGGAGACAGATAAATACTAAAGATCAAATCTTAAGTACAGAATGTGTGGAAAATCGATGATCCACAAGTTATTAGATCAAAATCACATCGCTCATGAGTCCTCACAAGATATTCAATAACTAAATGAAAAGAACATTATTGTGCTTCGTGTACCTCGAAACTTAGGCTCAGCCCACGAGCTGAAGGCGTTTGATATTTTGAATCTGTTTTCCAGGGTTCAAACCCTTCGGACAGGCACGGGCACAGTTCAGTATGGTATGGCAGCGATAGAGCTTGAATTCATCATTTATTGCCTCGAGTCGCTCCTTGGTGAATTCGTCACGGCTATCACTTATCCACCTGCATGTACAAAAGGGGAATGAAGGGGACAGTTTTGTAATTAAAACATTGTAGGGTGAAAGAAAGGAACAAATAAATCATGCAATTACATAAGACACAGCATGAACTTATGAAATCTTGAGAAAAACAAATAAAAATTATGAAGGAATGAATTATATATGAGAAC